>OY744549.1:20747383-21947383 GCA_963556195.1 Sepiola atlantica | reverse complement strand
ATAACATATCTGGTTTCTGGCACATGTTCTCCACATTCCTTATCATCGCACACCAAGCTGGCGAGAAGACCTTATGATGTAAGTGTGAATTTTTCATATCTTGTACAGTTATTTCTATTGTGCAGTCTGGGAGCTCTTGGCCTTCTTGAACCATCATCGATTGTCCGTTAGATAATATGACAAAGTACTCTTGAGATTAAGTGTTGTGTTATTCGTCGGTTCTAGATAAGACCGTATATAGATTCGTTAGGGTTGTGAACTGTGCCAGTATTATAGTGTGCAACATGCATCATTTGAACACATTGGCTGTAACCATCTTTATTCTGACCATTTGTGTGCGAGAGGTATCGGAAGCCCTATTTCTGAGTGCCAGCTTATAGTTGTTCATGTGTTCAATGGTCGATTTTTGATGCAAATTTAAATGATGAAAAAGTTTTTAAAGTTGTTACCCGTTCCTGAATCCATATTTTGTCTCAGATAAAATATCAATAAACAAAGCACCATGAAATACCAACAATAATCTGTTATGGTTTTGAATAGATAAAGTTTTTGTGATTGAAATAAATTAAAGTATCTCAATTTTTTTATTTGGAAAGGAAGCATGCATGGCTTGGAATGAACAAAATCTTTGTGAATAAAAAACTATTCAAAATGTACTTATCTTTTAAAAAACCCTAACCCTAATCGTTGTCACTGAGGAATTAATATATCTACAATTTAAAAGTCATCAAATGTTTAATTACATTGAGATTTCGGAAAAGGCAATGGTTTGCAAAATCGAGAGGACAGAAATCTCTATTAGATAAAAATGCTGGGACTCTGATAGAGTTTACAATACAATGTTTGAAAACATCTTTTTCAAAGGTTGATTTCTACTCTTGGTTTAGACGATGTTGAGCGAATCTGATTACTTTGAGAATAGATAATAGGCCGACTCTCAATAGGGGGCTTCATTTCACTAAATTACCCACTCTTTCTCGGGGCTGAATCAAAAACTGAAATTTATTTTAGATGAAAATGTATATAAGAGAAAATCGAACAGCTTTTCTCATGGGCTTTGAGCATCAGGTAATATAAACATCACCATTACTCATTTTGTCTTTTTTCTTTTATGAATAAATATAGAATTGTATCCTTTATGTCTCAACTATTGTGGTGCTTGTTATTTTAAAAGCTTTTATTATTGGAAATCTACACCAAGGTGTTAAGATAGATTTTTAGTGACTATTTCAGATTTTTAAACAAGGAAAGTTGGTTTAGAATTTTCCATGTTTAGGATAAAAACAGTTAGTTTTACAGTCAGAATTTTTTAATATTTATTATTTATCATTGAAAATGAACGACAAAATATTTCGTTTGTTGAAATTGATTGCATAGAAATATAAAGTATGTAAAAATGTTTTGATAACATATTTTCTTTATTTACAGATTGAAACTATTATAGAAAAAGATGGTTGTTTTCAGTTCCACAAGAATTACGAAAAGTCTGCATCAATAAATAACCGTCATCTTATGTTTCTGTATGTACGTTTATCATTAATTTCAAAGAATTCCTGTTTTAGAAACAATGTACAGGCAATTTGGAAATAAATCCTTTATCTTGTCAAATTTTGCAAACCAATTTTTCCATAATGTTCTTTGACAAGACATGAGAGTACACACAGAGCGGGTGAATATCTTGTATCTTATAGGATGCTTAATCTCTAGCAAAATCTTGTAGTAAATATCGATATTAACCCATTTAATGCATATTAGACTCATCAATCTTGATGTCTGAAAGGAAGAATACAAAAGAATGGTGAATGCATATACTTGTCAACTACATAGAACTGAATTCTCAGTGAGTTCTATTTTCAAAAGAAATAAAAAAGACTCGCATGTGTCAAATAATATTATTGAATATTTTGTTGATTTGTATGTTCAGAGTCTTCGTCTGAAAAATCACATGTAAATACACAAAGGTGAAAACCCTTCCATTGTAACGTTTCTGAATTTGTATGTTCACATAGTTTCAATCTAAGAATTCACATGTGAATACACACCAGTGAGATGGTGTCTCAAGTACGAACACTAAGCTGGATACTCTAACAAGACTAGATTAGTTCTTATCCTGGAATACGGTAACACAAAAAGACCACAAGAAAAATATACTCTAACATAATAAACTGATCAATTAGAGAGAGGAAAATTGATGGGCTTTACTTCTATGCTAATTCAATATTTGAGAGGTTAAGGAAAGCTTAAATTGAACTCTCAGATATCTATGTATCTCATATAGAGATCTAGTGTTAGTCCCAGAAGATGCCACTTTTTTGGAGACTTTACACTAAAGTAAAATGAACAAAAATGAGAAAATATACTCTTGCAAAGTTTGTGAAACTGCATTTTCACGGCATGCCTATCTGACAGCACACATGCGAATACACACAGGTGAGAAACCCTATTCTTGTAAAGTTTGTGGTACTGCATTTTCAAATGATACAAATTTGAAACGGCACATGCGAATTCATACAGGTGAGAAACCCTATTCTTGTAAAGTTTGTGGTACTGCATTTTCACACAATACAAGTTTGAAAGAGCACATGCGAATACACACAGGTGAAAACCCCTATTCTTGCAAAGTTTGTGGAACTGCATTTTCACAGCATCGCTATCTGAAAAATCACATGCGAATACACACAGGTGAAAAACCCTATTCTTGTGAAGTTTGTGGTACTGCATTTTCACATAATCCTTATCTGACACAGCACATGCGAATACACACAGGTGAGAAACCCTATTCTTGTAAGGTTTGTGGTAGTGCATTTTCACAAGATACAAGTTTGAAACAGCACATGCAAATACACACAGGTGAAAAACCCTATTCTTGTAAAGTTTGTGGTACTGCATTTTCACGCAATACAAGTTTGAAACAGCACATACGAATACATACAGGTGAGAAACCCTATTCTTGCAAAGTTTGTGGTACTGCATTTTCACACGATACTAGTTTGAAACGGCACATGCGAATACACACAGGTGAAAAACTCTATTCTTGTGAAGTTTGTGGTACTGCATTTTCACAGCAATGCAATCTGAAAACTCACATGCGAATACACACAGGTGAAAAACCCTATTCTTGTGAAGTTTGTGGTACTGCATTTTCACACAATTCACATTTTAAACGGCACATGCAAATACACACAGGTGAAAAACCCTATTCTTGTAAAGTTTGTGGTACTGCATTTTCACGCAATACAAGTTTGAAACAGCACATGCAAATACACACAGGTGAGAAACCCTATTCTTGCAAAGTTTGTGGTACTGCATTTTCACACGATACTAGTTTGAAACAGCACATGCGAATACACACAGGTAAAAAAAATAAGTGAAAAACCCTATTCTTGTGAAGTTTGCGGTACTGCCTTTTCACAGCAATGCAATCTGAAAACTCACATGCGAATACACACAGGTGAAAAACCCTATTCTTGTGAAGTTTGTGGTACTGCATTTTCACACAATTCACATTTGAAACGGCACATGCGAATACACACAGGTGTGCTGTCTCCTCAGGCCATCCAGCGCGTCCCTCTGATTGCGAATGAGGGTACCCCTCTTTTTGAGGGTAGCTTTGAATAACCAATAAAAAGCCGTGGACAAAGAGGAAGAAAAACATGAAAAGATGAATAAATCAAAATCTACAAACTGGCAGGCCGGCACCCAGGATAAAAAGGGCCCCTCAACTCGTTTATGCACCAGGCGGGAAGAGGTATGCAATGGTACAAACCTTTTTTCCTCTGAAAATGTCAGTATGGACATGTCAGAGACAAGACAGGGACAGCCACCAGGCCTTGATGAAAAAGGCCCTGGCACCCAGACTCCACCACAAGCAACGACTAAAACAAGGAATACAAGGGGCCTAAAATCCCAAAAGTGGTCAGTTGCCCAAAAAAGGATTTTACTGCACTGCTACCATTACTCGATGTCCGAGAAATGGAGTAGGAGCTCAAACGAGATTCTTACCGAGAGAATAAGAGCGTCTGACCTTCCTGAAGAAAAAAAAAACACCCCAGTTTCCAATCTGCGCTCCTTAGTGTCCCAAGTGGGTAAATACTTAACACCTGAGGAGATCTCCAGCATAAAAACTGATGCCCTGAAGGACGCAGAAAAGGACTATCTACCACAACAAGCAGAGGAATCCCAGTGGAGACTGGAAAACAAATGGAACAAAGAGGAAAAATGGACACTAATATGGTCCATGGCATATGCGAGAACAAAACACGAAAAACAGAAAGAAATAACAAGAGCATGGAAAGAAATTTTCTTTCACTACCACCCAGCAAAACGAAATATCCCCTCTATGAAACTTAGTATGCAGCGCTACAACAGTCTCAAATGGGACTTCAGTGAAACAGAACTTAATTCCATGGGACTGGATGTAGCAGCACTTATAACAAATAACATCAGCCCCCTTCATAACCCTATAACAGTTCCCACCAACAACAAAAAATTTCAAAACCCAAATATATCTAGCGAATTAAGATCGGCAAATGGTGACACTCCAGAACTGCCTCCTAGAATAGACCCTCTACATCTGCAAGCTACAGATAGATTAACAATATCCCCAACAACAGTCCCAACACAAACACACCTCCCAATACCAGCACACCCACATAACTATTCAAAAACACACCCTAAACAAAATCCCAAAGCCAAACAAAAGCCTACAGAAACTCTCACACAACAAAACTCTGCACTAAATACTCCACCTGCATTATCTCCAGCACTTAGCCCACCTCCACCACCACCATCTCCACCCTTTGAGCCAGATGAGGAACAATTGGCAGTTGAGGAGGACCTCAGTAACACCATTGAGGAGGTCAAGTCCATGGGACTAGAGAACCGACCACAACTGGCAAAAATAAAACCCTACAGAACCACCAAAGCTCTCATCACTAAAGTCAACACTGCACTGCAGAGACTGGTACCAGATGCAGTGTCGCTCACGGAACTCAACCAGATCACATATGCAGCTGGGCTTTATATCGATAGGATAACATTCCCTCAAAAGAACGTTAAAAAGCGATTTAATCCCAGAGCTTTCAAAACTACACCTGCATGGAAGCTCAAGCTGCAAAAAGAATTAAACCTCCATCGGAAAGAAATGAGCCAAATAAAACAGTTCCTCGCAGCTCCCACAACAGAAGGGAGACTGAAAAACACCATCAGCAGACTCCATGCAAAGTACCACACAACCAACAGTGAGGAACTAAACAACGTTGTCAGGGAGCTGGAAGGCAAGATACCAGCACTTGCTAAAAGAATAAAAACCGAGGAAAATAAGAAGAAGGCCCAGTCCCAGAACAAACAGTTTGAAGCAAACCCTAGAGTGTTCTATAGAACTCTAATAAGGGATACCATTACTGTAGAAAAACCACCCGAAGAACAAGACCTGGAGAACTACTGGCGACCCCTGTTTGAGTGTGAGGGAGTATACAACCAAGAGGCCCAGTGGATTGGAGACATACAGAGGATAAATGAGACCAAGCCCACAATGCCGGAGCCAGTAATTACAACAGAAGCGACAAAAAAAAAACTAGCTCTGTTTGCTAACCACAAGAAACCTGGCATTGACAATGTCTCCAATTTTTGGTTAAAGCAGTTGACTGCACTCCATGGCCACTACAGTAAATGCTTCAACAGACTACTGAGGGGTGAAGAAGCAACACCACCATGGCTCACTAAGGGAGACACAAGCCTCATACCCAAAACAAAAGAGACACAATACCCAAATAAATACAGACCCATATGCTGTCTCAGTACCACCTACAAGCTCTTTACTGGCCTGGTAGCCGATAGCATCTACGACCACCTCTCCTCTGGGAACTACCTAGAAGATCAACAAGCTGGCTGTAGGAGACGATGCTTTGGTACCAAGGACCAGTTATTGATTGACAAAACAATTTTAGAGGATTGTAGGAAGCGGCATAGAAACCTGAGCATAACATGGATTGATTACCAGAAGGCCTATGACAGCGTGCCCCACTCATGGCTACTACAGTGCCTTGACCTGTATAATATCAGTCCAATAATTAAAAAAACAATGACAGCCCACATAAAAATGTGGCAAACCAACATCTCACTAAGCCACAGCCATGGAAAGATTACCATCCCTAACATTAATATCAGAAGGGGAATCTTCCAAGGTGACAGTCTATCCCCGTTGCTCTTCTGCATGGCAATAGACCCACTGAGTAAGCTTCTCAACAACAGGGGAGAGGCCTACAACCTGGGCCAGGGACGCCAGAGAGATCCATCCAAGAAAATCAACCACCTTCTCTTCATGGATGACCTTAAGCTGTATGCAAGCTCTGACACTGAATTGCAGCAGCTCCTGCAGGTTGTGCACACCTTTTCCAAAGACATTGGAATGAGATTTGGCTTGGATAAATGTGCCAAGTGCTCCCTCAGGGCTGGGAAAAAGATTCAGACAGACAATCTACAGCTAGATGAGGAAAATGAGATACGAGATCTCGAAGAGCAGGAGTCCTATAAATACCTTGGCATTAAGGAAAATGACACCATCCAACATGCCAGGATGAGAGAGAAAATTGGCAGAGAGTATGTACGCCGTGTCAGAAAGATCTGCAAAACACAGCTTACAAACAAAAATAAAATAACTGCCATTAACCAACTTGCAATGCCAGTAATTACGTACAGCTTTGGCATCATTGATTGGCCTCAACAAACCATCAACAGGCTAGATGTAAAGACTCGAAAAATGTTAACCCTCCATAGGGTCATCTATAGAAATCAGTGTCTGCCAAGACTGTACTTGCCCAGAAGAGAGGGAGGATTGGGTCTATCAGAGATAAACCACCAACACAGAGCCACTATTGTCAGCATTGGCCAGTACCTAAGAAGCTCCTTAAACCCCAGCCTAGCAATGGTACGTGAACACCAAGATTCAAGAGCCAGCAAAACAAATTCCATCACAAAGTTGGCCAAGCATTTTGGACAAGGCTGTCATATAGATGAGGCAGAAACACAAAGCAATCCTGCCACAGAGATAGCCCAAAAGAGCCGCAAGAGATACACCCAGACTTTTAAGAACAGGTGCATTGATGAGTGGTCAGGACAGAAACGTGCCACATACTTCCTCGATGAACTATCCAAGGACTATATTGATAAGGAAGGGTCCTTGGACTGGCTAAGAAGGGGAGCCCTCCACTACGACCAGGAGAGGCTTATAATGGCCGCACAAGACCAGGGCCTGATGACAAATGCGTTTAAAAAGATGGCTGGTCTCAGTCAGGACAACAAGTGCAGGTTTTGCCACACTGAAGTGGAGAGTGTGAGCCACCTGATATCGAGTTGCAAAATCATGTTGGCAGATGGCTCCTATACAACACGACATAATGGAGTGTGCAGGTACCTCCACTGGACCATCTGTAAGAAACTGAATATCAGATGTAGCAGCAGGCACTGGGAACATCTACCTGAGAGAACTGTGGGGAATGAGACATACACCATCCATTATGACCATGAAATCCCCACAGCTACCTATCTGGAAAACGCAGCTGTCAAACCTGACATTGTAATATGGAACAAGAGAGAGAGAGTGGCAACTTTGGTTGAGGTCAGTGTCCCTAATGATGGGGGCCTAAATAGAGCTGAAAGGGAGAAAATAACAAAATATCAGGGTCTAATGTATGATATGAAAAGAAACTGGAACCTCAAAGAGATCTCTATCATTCCAGTTATCATAGGAGCCACTGGACTCATGAAGAAGAACTTGAAAAAGTACTTAGCAAGTATACCTGGTGAACCAAGTGCAAGAGAAATCCAGACAACTGCACTCAAGGGAACGGCCAGAATCCTGAAAAGAGCTCTCGGTTGGAGTCTGTAAATAGCGGGTGATCGTATGGCATTTGGAAGAATGCCCCGTCCCCAGCAAATGAATGAAAAGAAAAATTTAAAAAAAAAAAGTGAAAAACCCTATTCTTGTGAAGTTTGTGGTACTGCATTTTCACACAATTCACATTTGAAACGGCACATGCGAATACACACAGGTGAAACACCATATTCTTGTGAAGTTTGTGGTACTGCATTTTCACTAAATTCACATTTGAAACGGCACATGCGAATACATACAGGTGAAAAACCCTATTCATGCAAAGTTTGTGGAACTGCATTTTCACACGATACTAGTTTGAAACAGCACATGCGAATACACACACCTACTAGACACTATCCTCGAGTGTCTTCGGTCTCTCTGTACAAGGGTTTGTCAGGACAACCTGACATGAGGATACTTACCCCTACAAGTAAACCCTGACCAAATATACAAATTACATAGTATCGGCAGTACAAATAAGATCCCCTCAGCATGGCTATAAACTTGCTCATACGAGGAATAGTACATCTTCTCATGGTGATGTTACCTCAAGTAACACCACGTAGCTGGATACTCCACCAGACTAGCTGAATTATTGTCCTGGAATCCGGTAAGACCAACAGACCACAAGAAAGATATACCATGACATACTATACTGGTCAGTTGGGGAGAGAAGAAATTTATTAGTCTTAACATTTTTACTAACTCGATGTTTGAGAAATAAAGGAGAATTTTAAAAGAATATTCGGGTATCTATGTATCTCATATAGAGATCAAGTGTTAGCCCAAGGAAGGGGCCCCTTGATTTCTGAGAACTTCGACTGAAGTAAAATTAAACATTTAGTGAGAAACCATATTATTGCAAATTTTGTGCAACTGCATTTCTGTAGTGTATCCATCTAAAAATTCACATGCGAATACACACAGAGAACAACATCTATCCTTAAGACAGCCCTTGGAAATAAATTTTACCCACAGAGAAATTACGTGTTAGCTTCAAGAGGGGACCGCTTGATCTCTTTACATAAACTAAATTAAAATGATATAAAAAGTGAGAAACCCCTATCTTGCTAAGTTAACTAGATTAATTCTTGTCCTGGCATTCGGTAAGACTAAGATACCACACAAAATGTAATGTTATAAGTGTTTTACATACTCAATGTTTAGAAGTAAACGGGATCTTTAATGGAATATTCAAATATCTAATTATCTCATATAGAGATAAAGTGTTAGTCCCAAACACAAATTATAACAAGTGATAGTTTTGCCACTTGTCAAACCTTAAAAGTTTAAGGCATCTGACCTCCTGTTGTAAGGTTCTGCTTTAAGACGACTACTACACAATGCAAAATAAAAGAATGTGTATACATTTCCACTGGGCCATCCATCAAAAGTGTTCCTCTGATCTAGCATCAAGTCCTTGGAAAATATATTAAAAAGAATTGTGGCAAATAAGTCATACATCACCCAATATGATTATACAATCTTAACAGCTACATACTTTTAAAATACAGCTGGTAAACCGGACATAATTATGTGAGACAAGAGGGAGAGATCAATGTGGGTTTTTTTCGAAATAGTATTATTAGCTAATCAGTACAAAACACAGATGATTATTGATCCAGTAAAATTTCTATTAATAAATTTCTTGTACAAGAATATCCAATTTGCTATGTGTTAGAAATTAAGCAACCTTAGATGTGTTTAATGTACAACTACATTAGTATAAAAATAGGGGAAAATGTATTCATTGAAATATTTAAATTCGTAATAAAAACATATCTATTCATTATTATGGGCATTTTCTTTGTGCGTGTCTGTTTGTCGGTCAATCACAATTTTTGATGAAATATCGAAACTTCTTTTGGGAATGGAAAATAATGCATTCATACTAAATAATAAATTTCCAACAAATAAAGTGGATACTTTGACTGGAAATCAAAACCGAAACCTTGAGATCTTCAGTCTGATGTTCTACGAACTGAGTGATTTTAATTTTCTTATGAATAGATCTAGAAACATAATGCATACGACACGATATATGTGCCCTTTTGAAAAATAAAATTCATTTTTTTGATTAATTAAAATTTATAACAAAAGTGTGAGAAATGTACCTGGCGTTTCAGTTTTAAAAATATTGGTCCGGTGCAAGTCCAGTTTCATGGTCTAGTATACTTTTGCTCAAACTAAAACATACTTATCTACGTACTCTGGTTAATGTAGTTTGAGAATATATCTTGTTATGAGGGGTTTTCTACACACCCTTGTAGCAGTTTGCGACTTATTCTATGGACGTCCGGCATGAATGCAGACCTTCACAGTAGCCTGGATCGGACTGGTGATGGTATTATGTAATAATTCGTCATTTTATAGAAAAGAGTTGCAGTAACTATAGGAACGATATATAATCCCTGAAGTGGATGGACGATTAACATTTCTCAAGGCTCGGTAAAGTAACGAAATGCTACATAACAACATTTAAAATCGCTCTACATTCGCCCCCGTATTTTTCTTTTTGTGTGTCCCCAACAAAATTAATATTACAAAAATGTGCCTATATTCCCTTCGAGAAAATTCTGAAAATTAATAAATCAGCTTTTTTGTATAGTTTTCAAATAAATGCTAGACATACACACAGCATATTGTTTTGTTGATTTCTTCGATTTACCTAAACCTCTCTTATATTCTTTTTTAATGTCACAACTCGATTTTATTTCTTGAAAACAATAGAGTAAATGGTAAGTGTGCGGAATAGTTAACAGTTGAGAAGTCGTAAACAAAAAACAATCACAAATGCCTCATACAAAACGCATTAAAATTTAATTATCAACTTACCTGTATACTTTTAGCATGCTGAAACTGCTTCAAAGTGTTTTATTTCAATATTTTTTAGCTGTCTTTACGATACGCGGGAAAAATATATTCCCTTGCCATTTTGATGTTGGGGAGCTTTATTTTTGAAAATCATAAAAATGATCGCTTATCCTACGACTAACCGTAAGTACGCCGGGGGTTTTAAACTCAGACTAAGGGTTAGTGGTAGAATAAGTAAACTTTTCAGAAATGTAGACCTTGCCAACAGTTAAGCAACAAGCAGCCATTTGTTTTTTCTCCTGGGTGTAAAGATTGCTTTGAACGAAATCAAATTTTTAATAAATAACTTAAACACAGTTTCAGCACATGTAAAGTGTACAGATCGGTTGATAATTGTATTCAACTGCGTTTGGAATAAGTAATTTCTCGTTGTTTTTATTTTTTATATTTTTCGGCTACTTACTCTACTTTTACCAAATGAGTACATACTTATTTTTAAATATGAGGGTGATTTAGGCCCTATTTAAAACTAGAGGTTATAGAACCTAGCCCACTACTAAACAAACTTAGAAAAGTCGCTTTTATTTGCTTGAAGACAACTAAGTTAAAACTTGTTTTAAAATATTGATTTTAAAGAGTGGGTGCTGAGCCCGTATTTAAAACTCGAGGGGAAGTCCTACTTCTCCTGAACGATCCTAACTTTCTGTTACAGAATTGTTCTTGCTTTGTGTCATTTTTTCCTATTCATTCACTTGTCCGATTTTTACTGGAGCCATTTTACCGGTGTCATTTTACCGGTGTCATTTTACCCTCGTCTTTTTTTACTGTGCAATATAGCAGGTAGCTCTATCTGTGCTGTTACACTTGGTGCTGAAAATGTTTTAATATTGGAAAATATTTATATCATGTTCATAAAATTTAGTAAAAATACAAGATTATGTCCCTTCTTTAACCAAAGAACACTCGATCCAACTTGGACAGGAATACATGAAACTATCACTAAATCTGCAACCCCTGTCTATAAATTGGATAGCTCTACATTTGTCTGTATGCTCTGGGGTACCCAGTAAAAATAGAACCAAAAACAAATGGTACGATATAAATAGAAGAAATTAATAAATAGAAAAATAACACAAAGCAAGAATAATTTGAAAGATTTAATATATTTTTATAAATTTATTATTAATGAAAATTGATTTGTGAAGTCTCAGCAACGGGGGTGCTTCTATAATAAAGGGTCCGGAAGCTTCTGCAGAATAGGGACCATGGGTGCTTCTCCAGTATAGGGACCAAGGGTGCTTCTCCAGTATAGGAGCAAAAACCAAGAATGCTTCTACAATATAGAACCCGGAGGCTTCTGCAGAATAGGAACCATGGGTGCTTCTCCAGTATAGAGACCAGGGGTGCTTCTCCATTATAGGCACCAGGGGTACTTCTACAGTATAGGGACCAGGGGTGCTTCTCCAGTATAGGACCCAGAACCGGGGGTGCTTCTACAATATAGAACCCGGAGGCTTCTGCAGAATACGGACCATGGGTGCTTCTCCAGTATATGGACCAGGGTTGCTTCTCCAGTATATGGACCAGGGTTGCTTCTCCAGTATAGGACCCAGAACCGGGGGTGCTTCTACAGTATAGTACCCGGAGGCTTCTGCAAAATAGGGACCATGGGTGCTTCTCCAGTATGGGGACCAGGGGTACTTCTCCAGTATAGGGACCAGGGGTGATTCTACAGTATAGGACCCAGAACCGGGGGTGCTTCTACAATATAGAACCCAGAGGCTTCGGAAGTATAGGGACCATTGGTGCTTCTCCAGTATAAGGACCAGAGGTGCTTCTCCGGTATAAGCACTGGGGGTGCTTCTACAGTATAGAGACATGGGGTGCTTCTACAGTATTTCAAAGAAATGTTGGTGCTTCTGAAGTATAACGGTCCCTAGAAATAAAACAAGGGTTGCTCAATCACATCCGCACATGACAACCGGTAAGAGTGATTTCAGTAGTGCTCAGGTAGCCATCCTTGATTTTCAAAGGAATGTTATTGCTTCTGAAATGTAACGGTCCCTAGAAATGAAACAAGAGTTGCTCAATTTAAAAAAAAATAACTTAAAATATTTCTCAGGGTTGGGGGAGACTAAAAAAATCGGAGGGTGTGGTTAGAGAGATCGTGGGGAGGGGGGAGGGGAAAATTTTAGGGGTCACGCCAAACTTTTTAGAGATCTGGCCAAATTTTTTTTCTTAAGTTAAAATATTTCTTAGGGTTGGGAGGGATAGTAAAAAAAAATTCAGTTGGGTTAGAGAGATAGGGGAAGGGGCCGGGAAAGTTTATGGGGTCGGCCAAAACTTATGGGGTCAAGCCAAATTTTTTTTTAACTTAAAATATTTCCTAGGGTTGGGGGAGAGTGAAAAAAAAGTTGGAGGAGGGCTGGAGAGATTGAGGGGTCGGGCCGAACTTTTTAGTGGTCGGGCCAGACTTTTTACGGGTCGGCCTAATTTTTTCTTTTGTTTTTGAACTTAAAATATTTCTCAGGGTTAGGGTAAAGTTAAAAAAAAGTCGGAGGGGGCTGGAGAGATTGGGGGGTCGGGGAAACTTTTAGGGGTCAGGTCAAACTTTTTAGGAGGTCGGGCAAAATTTTTTATTTTTAACTTAAAATATTTCTTAGGGTTGGGGAGAGTAAAAAAAAATGCAGTGGGTTTGGAGAGATGGGAGGAGGGGGTCGGTGAAAATTTTAGGAGTCGGGCAAACATTTTAGGGGTCGAGCCAAATTTTTTCTTTTTTTCTAACTTAAAATATTTCTCAGGGTTGGGGTAGAGTAAAAAAAAATCAGAGGTAGGGGGCTGGAGAGATTTAGGGGTCGGGGAAAATTTTAGGGGTCAGGCCGAACTTTTTAGGGACACTGCAAAATAGGGACAATGGGTGCTTCTCCAGTATAGGGACAAGGGGTGCTTCTACATTATAGGACGCAGCCCCGGGGGTGCTTCTACAATATAGAACCCGGAGGCTTCTGCAGAATAGGAACCATGGGTGCTTCTCCAGTATAGAGACCAGGGGTGCTTCTCCATTATAGGCACCAGGGGTACTTCTACAGTATAGGGACCAGGGGTGCTTCTCCAGTATAGGACCCAGAACCGGGGGTGCTTCTACAATATAGAACCCGGAGGCTTCTGCAGAATACGGACCATGGGTGCTTCTCCAGTATATGGACCAGGGTTGCTTCTCCAGTATATGGACCAGGGTTGCTTCTCCAGTATAGGACCCAGAACCGGGGGTGCTTCTACAGTATAGTACCCGGAGGCTTCTGCAAAATAGGGACCATGGGTGCTTCTCCAGTATGGGGACCAGGGGTACTTCTCCAGTATAGGGACCAGGGGTGATTCTACAGTATAGGACCCAGAACCGGGGGTGCTTCTACAATATAGAACCCAGAGGCTTCGGAAGTATAGGGACCATTGGTGCTTCTCCAGTATAAGGACCAGAGGTGCTTCTCCGGTATAAGCACTGGGGGTGTTTCTACAGTATAGAGACATGGGGTGCTTCTACAGTATTTCAAAGAAATGTTGGTGCTTCTGAAGTATAACGGTCCCTAGAAATAAAACAAGGGTTGCTCAATCACATGACAATCACATGACAACCGGTAAGAGTGATTTCAGTAGTGCTCAGGTAGCCATCCTTGATTTTCAAAGGAATGTTGGTGCTTCTGAAGTGTAACGGTCCCTAGAAATGAAACAAGAGTTGCTCAATTAAAAAAAAAATTAACTTAAAATATTTCTCAGGGTTGGGGGAGACTAAAAAAAATCGGAGGGTGTGGTTAGAGAGATCGTGGGGAGGGGGGAGGGGAAAATTTTAGGGGTCACACCAAACTTTTTAGAAGTCTGGCCAAATTTTTTTTCTTAAGTTAAAATATTTCTTAGGGTTGGGAGGGATAGTAAAAAACAATTCAGTGGGGTTAGAGAGATGGGGGAGGGGGTCGGGAAAGTTTATGGGGTCGGCCAAAACTTATGGGGTCAAGCCAAATTTTTTTTTAACTTAAAATATTTCCTAGGGTTGGGGGAGAGTGAAAAAAAAGTTGGAGGAGGGCTGGAGAGATTGAGGGGTCGGGCCGAACTTTTTAGTGGTCGAGCCAGACTTTTTACGGGTCGGCCTAATTTTTTCTTTTGTTTTTGAACTTAAAATATTTCTCAGGGTTAGGGTAAAGTTAAAAAAAAGTCGGAGGGGGCTGGAGAGATTGGGGGGTCGGGGAAACTTTTAGGGGTCAGGCCAAACTTTTTAGGGGGTCGGGCAAAATTTTTTTTTTTAACTTAAAATATTTCTTAGGGTTGGGGAGAGTAAAAAAAAATGCAGTGGGTTCGGAGAGATGGGAGGAGGGGATCGGTGAAAATTTTAGGAGTCGGGCAAACATTTTAGGGGTCGAGCCAAATTTTTTCTTTTTTTTTAACTTAAAATATTTCTCAGGGTTGGGGTAGAGTAAAAAAAAATCAGAGGTAGGGGGCTGGAGAGATTTAGGGGTCGGGGAAAATTTTAGGGGTCAGGCCGAACTTTTTAGGGACACTGCAAAATAGGGACAATGGGTGCTTCTCCAGTATAGGGACAAGGGGTGCTTCTACATTATAGGACGCAGCCCCGGGGGTGCTTCTACAATATAGAACATAGAGGCTTCTGCAGAGTAGTGACGATGGGTGCATCTCCAGTATAAAGACCAGGGGTGGTTCTACAGTATAGGACCCAGCACCAGGGGTACCTCTACAATTTAGGACCCAGAGGCTTCTGCAAAATAGGGACAATGGGTGCTCCTCCAGAATAGGGACATGGGGTGCTTCTACAGTATAGGGACTAGCGGTGCTTCTTACAGTATAGGCCACAGAACCGGGGGTGCTTCTACAATTTAGGACCAGGAGGCCTCTGCAGAATAGGGATCGTGCTTCTAAAGTACAATGGTCCCCAGCAATGTTGTTGCTTCTAAAGTATAACGGCCCCTAGAAATATAAGTGCTTCTAAAGTATAATGGATTCCCAGGAATGTCGGTGCTTCTAAAGTATAACAGTCCCAAAGAAATATTGGTGCTTCTTAAGTATCACGGCCTGCCAGGAATGTTGGTGCTTCTAAAGTATAGCATTCCCTAGAAATATTGGTGCTTCTAAAGTATAACGGTCCCTAGGAATGTTGGTACTTCTAAAGTATAACGTCCCCAGGAAGTTTGATGCTTCTAATGTATAACGCTCCCTAGAAATATTGGTGCTGCTAAAGTATAACGGTCCCTACAAATGTTGGTGCTTCTAAAGTATAATGGTCCACAGGAATGTTGGTGCTTCTAAAGTATAACGGTCCCTAGAAATATTAGTGCTTCTAAAGTATAATGGTTACCCTATACATGTTGGTGATTCTAAAGTATAACGGTCCCCAGGAATGGGTGCTTCTAAAGTATGACTGTCCCCCACCCAGGAATGTTGGTGCTTCTAAAGTATAACAGTCCCTAGAAATATTGGTGCTTCTAAAGTATAATGCTCCCCAGGAATGTTGGTGCTTCTTAAGTATAACGGGCCATAGGAATGTTGGTGCTTCTAAAGTATAACGGTCCCTCCCCAGGAACGTTGGTGCTTTTAAAGTATAACGGCCCCTAGAAATAATGGTGCTTCTAAAGTATAATGGTCTGCCATGAATGTTGGTGCTTCTACAGTATAACGGTTCCCAGGAATGTTGGTGCTTCTAAAGTATAAAAGTCCCTAGAAATATAGGTGCTTCTAAAGTATGACGGTCCCCCCAGGAATGTTGGGTATTCTAAAGTATAATGGTCCCTAGAAATATAGGTGCTTCTCCAGTATAGAGACCAGGGCTGTTTTTCCAGTATAGGGACCAGTGGTGCTTCTACAGTATAGGACCCCGCATTGGGGGTGCTTCTACAATATAGAAGATATAGGCTTCTTCAGAATAGGGACCGTGGGTGCTTCTCCAGTATAGGGACCCGGAGAGCTTCTACAGTATAGGACTCAGCACCAGGGGTGCTTCTACAATTTAGGACCCAGAGGCTTCTGCAGAATAGAGACAATGGGTGCTTCTCCAGTAATGGGGCCAGGGGTGCTTCTCCAGTTTAGGGACGAGGGGTGGTTCTACAATATAAGACCCAGCACCAGAAGTGCTTCTACAATATAGAACCCGGTGGCTCATGAAGAATAGGGACCATCAGTGGTTTTGCAGTATAGGGGCCAGGGGCGCTTCTACAGTATAGGACCCAGCACCGGGGGTGCTTCTACAATATAGGACCCGGAGGCTTTTGTAGTATGGTTCTTTGATATGACCGAGGCACCTCGGAAATTTTTTTTCTTTCGTTAACGGAAAATATTTCTATGTATGGGGAAGGGTAAAAAAAATTGGAGGGGGGGGGGGAATATCTTGTTTTTTTTGTTTCATCAAAAATTTTTATACGTATGGGGGAGGATGAAAAAAAAATTGCGGGGATGGGTTAAATTTTTTTTTTCCCTATTTTTAAACTAAAAATATTTCTATGTATTGGGGAGGGTAAAAACAAGTTAGGGAGGGGGGCAAATTTTTTTTTTTTTTTCATCAAAAACATTTATATGTATGGAGGAAGTTGAAAAAAAAATTTTGGGGTGGGGGGTTAAGAAGTTTTTTTTTTGTTTTTTGAACTAAAAATATTTCTATGTATGGGGAGGGTAAAAAAAACTTTAAAAAAATTTTTTTCATTAAAAATATTTATGTGAAAACAAATTTTTTTCGGTTCTGGGGGTAATTTTTATTTTTTTTTATTTTTTGAACTAAAAATATTTCTATGTATGGGAGGTCAAAAATTTTTCTTCTTTTTTTTCTTTCTTTTAAATTAAAACTATTTCTAAGTATGGGGGAGGATGAAAAAAAAATTGGGGGGCAAACAAATTTCTTTTTTTTTTCTTAACTAAAAATATTTAGATTTATGATAGTGACAATACATGAATAAACACTATTTATTTTTCTGACACGACAGGGGCAGATTAATATATGTTCTTAGGTGTGCGAACTGGCTGGAGATAGGTACATATACAGTATGTGCACCCTTGCAGAGATAGGTAAGTATATAGTATGTGCACCAGGGCGGCGATAGGTATATATATAGTATTTGCACTGGGGTTGCAATAGGTACGTATATAGTAGTGCATTGGGGTGGCAATAGGTACGTATATAGCATTCACACAGGGGTGGCGATAGGTACGTATTTAGCATTCGCACCGGGGTGGCAATATGTACATATCTAGTATTAGCACTGGGGCAGCGATAGGTACGTATATAGCATGGGCACATGGGCAGCAATAAGTACGTATATAGCATGCGCACCTGGTCTGTGATAGGTATGTATTTAGCATGCGCTCCGGGGCGGCGATCAGTACGTATATAGCACGCACACTGGGGCGGCAATAGGTACGTATATAGCATGCGCACCGGGGTGGTGAAAGGTACGTATTTAGCACTCGCACCATGGCAGCGATCGGTACGTATTAAGCATTCGCACGGAGGTGGCGATAGGTACGTATTTAGCATCAGCACCGGGGCGACGATAGGTACTTATATAGTATCTGCACCCAGGGTGGCGATAGGTACTTATATAGTATCTGCACCCAGGGTGGCGATAGGTACTTATATAGTATCTGCACCGGGGTTGTGATAGGTATGTATATATTATGTGCACTGGGGCGGCGATAGGTACGTATATAGTATGCGCACCGGGGTGGCAATAGATACGTATATAGTATAAACAACGGGACGGAGATAAGTACCTATATAGAAGGCGCAGACAGAGGTGGTACATTTTATAGAAATATGTCATGCTATTGCCCTGGGAAATGTAAGATGAAATGGTGGGGAAGAAACAGCTTTCGCAAAAGGCAAAATTAGAAAGTAGCGGTGAAATGGGGCGACCAGGGAATAGAAAAGTAGAAAGATAAAGAGACGGCTATAGAGAGAGGGAGAGAAATAGAAGTTTGAATATAAAGATGTTACACACGCGATTTTTCTTCAATTAAATGTTTTTATGACCCCGAGCAACGCCGGGTAGCCCTGCTAGTGAATAATAAAAGATTATGTCTCTCCTTTAACCAAAGAACACTCGATCCAACTTGCACAGGAATACATGCAACTATCACTAAATCTGCAACCCCTGTCTATAAATTGGATAGCTCTACATTTGTCCGTATGCTCTGGGGTACCCAGTAAAAATAGAACCCAAAACAAATAGTACGGTATAAATGGCAGAAATTAATAAATAGAAAAATGACGCAAAGCAAAAATAATTTGAAAGATTTATTATATTTTTATAAATTTATTATTAATGAAAATGTATTTGTGAATCTCAGATTAATATGAATTAAAATAGTTTGGTTTATCATTTCTGATCATCCGTACTTGAAATCTCTGCAGGGTACACCGGAAGTCAGTGCGGCAGTGTACTCTACTGGAGTGCCAAAAAATGACACAAAGCAAGAATAATTTGTTAATGGAAAATTATGTTCAGGACGGGCAGGACTGTTCTCCTTCCACTATATTTTAAAATAGGGGCTACCCCTTTCTATATTTTAAATTAATATTTTGAAATAAGTATCTACTCTCTAGATTTTAAGCAAATAAAATCGATTTTACTACATTTAAGGGGCTTGGATTCCTCTATTATTAGTATTATTATAGATGAGCACCCTCGGCCATATCTCTCCTCTCCCAATATACAATAGCATTCAACCTTTTTATGCGATTACGTGTAAACACTCTGAAACACATTGGGGAAAAATAATTCAGAATGTAGAGTTGGGGATCAGTTGTTCGTATACATATAACATAAAATGATTACCTTGTTTCTTACCGGATAGCGTTTTAATGACATGTCGCCGTTTTAGTTAAATCTTATAAATCTTATATTACACCATTTTTTTGTTTTCTTTTGTTAGGAGATGGGCTATAGCCACCCAGAGTTATGATTAGTTTAAGGTTTAAGCGAGGTATTGAGGCACTGTTAACATCTGGACATAGGTTTCGCATTTAGATATAAGGGACTTAGGATTAGTGGTAGGGGTTTAGGAGATTTAAAGTGCTAGTCGTTAGTGGTAACGTCAAAAAGAGGGTTGTTATTATAACCCCCATTAAAACACACAACATATATTCCTTAACAAAAAGCCTAAATGATGGTTATATGCGCTTAAAAGAAAAAGTGTGATCATCTTACATCAAATTTATATGAGAAATTACTCTCCCTATTATAAATTTTATTTTACCACTAAAGGTTTTCAGGATGTTCACACATAACCGCCTAAATATATATTTTAAGAAGTAAAAAAGTTTGGAAAACAGACTATGGTAAAAGACGAACAAGACTGATCCCCCATCTTAAAATGTAATTATTTTTCAAAAAAAAAAAACGGAATTCTCTCGCGACATGATAGGTAATTGTAAGCAGGAGAATATTTTTTTAAAATTTGAGATGGTCAAAAAGAGAGGGATCAGTCTACGTTGAATTTACATTGAAAATTGATCCCCCGTTTTAAAATCTAAATTTTTTCAAATTTCTTTCCAAAAAAACCGGAATTCTCTATTGACATGATCGGTATGTATTTTTGAAGAGCCAAAAAGAATAAATAAATGTAACAAAGAGAAAATGTTAAGGTGTTTTTTTGTGTGTGTACTGGAGAAGAAGAAAAATAATGGGTGTACTTTTAGCCTTTTTAAACAAAATAAAATATATTCGTAAAAAAAAGAAGTTTTTTTTATTTTTTGAAGGCGAAAAGTTCTGCTTTCACAATAAAATGTTGGCTTTTTTCTTTTTATCGAGTGTTGAAAATAACTGTCCTGTTTTTTTTTAACGACAGAGTTTGTTTTGGGTTTTTTTTTTGTTGTGGAGTTGAGTTTTAGTGTTAGGATCTTTGTAGCTTCGCGAAAATGAATAACCTTTTTTAGCCAGATGAAAAGATTCAATTTGTACGCGGTGAAGAAAAATGTTCTCATACTGTTGTTGTCGGAATAGAAAATAGTAATTCGTATTTTCTTTTCCACGTGGTACGGAAAAAAGATGGCGACGTATTTTTTTGTGTTCCACGTGTTAGACACAAAAGAAAGTCATGGTGTCTTGTAAAATATTTTGCTTGTGTTCCAATGTATTTGTGAGAAGGTTCGCATGCTCTAAAGTGTAGAGTCTTCCTGGTCGTCGCTGTTCTGTATAAAACCTCGTTGCCGTATTTTGTTGTACTATGTTGTTCAACTCAGTCTCGTGCGATTATTGTTCTTCGGGGTCACCATTTGTTAGGAGAGGGATAGTTTGTCCCTTCCTTACTTTTATCACACGAAATGAATTGAATGAACAACTGAGTAACAGGTAACAAAATAGAGGGTTTATGGAACAGAAGATACCTATACCGTTTGGTATAGGTAGAAGAGAGAATTGGACGGTGTCCGGTTGAGGAAGAGGAAACATGTAATGGTTCTCCGGGCTGCCCGTGGGGTTTCTTCAAGTGAAGATGGTAGTAGTCTTTGAGTGAGACAACGGTAGCAGGAAAAAAGGCTTTTCCGGGTTCCTCGTGGGTGCTCTCGGCGATGCGTCCAAGCTGTGCCGAGGGGTCGTCTCTCCGAGGCGGATTGATTGAAAAAGAGAATGATTTTTCTTCTGCACCGGCTTTTATATTCAGAAGGGCAGATAACTCTGGTGTCGCTTTTCAGCGCCACCTGTCGGTGAATAAGCGATTCCTTACGGCCAACTGGTGCAGTTATGGATGAAAGGAGGAGGTAACTGCTACAATTGTACACCGAAAAAGATTTTTTAAAAAAGATGGTCAAAAAGAGGGGGATCAGTCTACGTTGAATACCCATTAGAAACTGATCCCCCAATATAAATGTAAAATATTTGAAAAAAATTTCCAAAACCCCCAAAATTATCTAGCAGCCTGATAGGTAAGTGTACACCAAAAAAAATGGTCAGTAAAAAGTTGTGAAAAACGGACTATGGTAAAAGACGAACATGTCCCTTTAAAGGATTATAAAATTTATCTTTTTTACATTTTAATTTATTATTATTATTATTAATACTTTTTTTTTCATGAAATAAAATAATAATAATTTTACCCGTAATATCACCAAAGTGATTTAATTTTCTGCGAAAGTGCTTTTAAGTCGCCATCTTAAATGTTGACTTCCACCCATCAAACTCGTCTCGTTTTAATTAACACATTTTATCATCGTTTCTTTCTTGAAAAAAAATGGTAAAACAGAAAGTAAGTATTACTTGAATTTAATTGCTCTTATGTGTTCTTTTGTACAACACCCAAAACATGTTTCCCTTTGGTTTTGTTATAGAAATGAGTCAACGTTCCAAGTTTGCATGTAAACGAAGAACGGCAATTTTATAAAATCATGTCCAATTGTTTTTATTTTTATTTTGTTTCTTTGATGTGTTTTTTTATATAGTTTTTTTGTTGTTTTCGAGTGCCCTGAGGACGATTTTGACGTTGAAAACCGTCGCAAATACGTAGTTCGGTTATTACGTACCCTGACCTTAACTCTAACTGCTAAACTACATTACGAAACAAACAGTTTGGAGACGGTAGTGATTCTTTTAAAATACTCCCCTCCGCTAATTTATATGTCTCTTGATATAAAATTTACTTTTTATTTATCCTTTTATTAATTTATCTTTCTAGTGATATAAAATTTATTTTTTATGTATCCTTTTATTAATTTATCTGTCTCTTGATATAAAATTTATTTTTTATTATTCCTTTTATTAATTTATCTTTCTAGTGATATAAAATTATTTTTTTATTCATCCTTTTATTAATATTTCTAGCTAGTGATATAAAAAATTTATTTTGATTTATCCTTTTATTAATTTATCTTTCTAGTGATGAAAAATTTATTTTTATTCATCCGTTTATTAATTTATCTTTCTAGTGATATAAAATTTATTTTTTATTTATCCTTTTATTAATTTATCTGTCTCTTGATATAAAATTTACTTTTTATTTATCCTTTTATTAATTGATCTTTCTAGTGATATAAAATTTATTTTTTATATATCCTTTTATTCATTTATCTTTCTAGTGATATAAAATTTATTTTTTATTTATCCTTTTATTAATTAATCTTTCTAGTGATATAAAATTTATTTATTATTCATCCTTTTATTAATTTATCTGTCTCTTGATATAAAATTTACTTTTTATTGATCCTTTTATTAATTAATCTTTCTAGTGATATCAAAAATTTTGTTTATTTATCCTTTTATAAATTTATCTTTATTGTAATATAAAATTTATTTTTTATTTATCCTTTTATTAATTTATCTTTCTAGTAATATAAAATTAATTTTTTGATTTATCCTTGTATTAATTTATCTTTCTCGTGATATAAAATTTATTTTTATTTATCCTTTTATTAATTAATCTTTCTAGTGATATAAAATTGATTTTTATTTATCCTTTTATTAATTTATCTTTCTAGTGATATAACATTTATTTTTTATTTATCCTTTTATTAATTTATCTGTCTCTTGATATAAAATTTACTTTTTATTTATCCTTTTATTAATTTATCTTTCTAGTTATATAAAATTTATTTTTTATTTATCCTTTTATTAATTTATCTTTCTAGTGATATAAAATGTATTTTTTATTTATCGGTTTTTTAATTTATTTTTCTAGTGATATAAAATTTATTTTTATTCATCCTTTTATTAATTTATTAGTCTCTCGATATAAAATTTTCTTTTTATTTATCCTTTTATTAATTTATCTTTCTAGTCATATGAATCTTTTTAATTTATCCTTTTATTAATTTATCTTTCTAGTGATATAAAATTGATTTTTTTATTTATCCGTTTATTAATTTATTTTTCAAGTGATATAAAATTTATTTATTATTCATCCTTTTATTAATTTCTCTTTCCAGTGATATAAAATTATTTTTTTATTTATCCTTTTATTTATCTTTCTAGTGATATAAAATTTATTTTTATTCATCCGTTTATAAATTTCTCTGTCTATTGATATAACATTTATTTGTTATTTATCCTTTTATCAATTTATCTTTCTAGTGATATAACATTTATTTTTATTTATATTTTTATTAATTTATCTTTCTAGCGATATAAAATTTATTTTTTATATATCCATTTATTAATTTATAGTTCTAGTGATATAAAATTTATTTTTTATTTATCATTTTATTAATTTCTCTTTCTCGTGATAGAAAAATTATTTTCATTTATCCTTTTATTTATTCCTTTATCTAGTGATATAAAAAATTGTTTTTATTTATCCTTTTATTAATTCATCTTTCTAGTGATATAAAATTGATATTTATCCATCCTTTTATTAATTAAACTTTCTCTTGATATAAAATTTACTTTTTATTTATCCTTTTATTAATTTATCTTTCTAGTGATATAAAAATTATTTTTATTAATATTTTTATTAATTAATCTTTCTAGTGATATAAAATTTATTTTTTATTTATCCTTTTATTAATTTATCTGTCTAGCGATATATAAAAAAATGTTCATGTTTCATTTTATTAATTTATCTTTCTTATGATATAAAATGTATTTTTTATTTATCATTTTATTAATTAATCTTTCTAGTGATATAATATTTATTTTTTATTTATCCTTTTATCAATTTATCTTTCTAGTGATATACAATTTATTTTTTATTTATCCTCTTATTAATTTATCTTTCTAGTGTTATAAAATTTATTTTTTATTTATCCTTTTATTAATTTCTCTTTCTAGTGATATAAAATTTATATTTTATTCATCCTTTTATTAATTTATCTTTCTAGTGATATAACATTTATTTTTATTTATCCTTTTATTTATTTCTCTGTCTCTTGATATAAAATGTATTGTTTATTTATCCTTTTATTAATTTATCTTTCTAGTGATATACAATTTATTTTGTATTTGTCCTTTTATTAATTTATCTTTCTATTGTTATAAAATTTATTTTTTATTTATCCGTTTATTAATTTATTGTTCTAGTGATATATAATTTATTTTTATTTATCCTTTTATAATTTCTCTTTCTAGTGATATAAAATTTATTTTTTATTTATCATTTTATTAATTTATCTTTCTAGTAATATACAATTTATTTTAGTATATCAATTCAATTAAAAGAAAACGTCTTTTCAAGCATTGGGAGGACAGTGGGGAGTCTATGCATGAAACAAAACCTTATCAAAAACTCATTTGGCCTTTTAGCTTTGCAGTAAACATTTATTTAAATAACAAAATGCACCTTACATTACTTCATATACTGAAGATTTTATTACAATCGAGCTCACAGTTTATTTTAGCTTTCTTTTTCACAACGTCCCTACGATCCCCCACTTTTTGTCATAGACAATAATTTATTTGCTTTTCATAGCTTTTTTAATGTAGCCTCATCTAATCACAATTGGCTAACTCCAGTAGTGTACTCTTGTGATCTAAGGAAAATAAGATATCCTCAGAGAGGGATTACTTATAGATTATTCCTGAACTAACAATGGCAACTGACAGAGAGAGAAAGAGGAAACTACTTTAATTTTTTTGGACTGTAATCTCTATTGCAACAGATTGCCATTTGGTTGTGACTAAGACTAGGAGTCCCCTGCACTGATGGCAAATTAATTTTTTGTAAAGATTGTGAAACTAGCGTTACAGTAAGAATCATGTGTAACAGAGTAGAAGGAAAAGACTCACCAAAACAAGCCGCCTTAATAATACAATCAATGACATGTAATTCCACTAGGGTCACATGATTACCCCATATTACCATGAAAACAATCACAAGGGAAGAAGATACTTTGATATCTGTCTCCCTAAACCATAAGCAGTGGTCAACCAAGACTTAGCCACTTAAGATTTAACTGTGAGTTTACCTGTCAGACAGTCTACCCAGGGCAGCTTTACCATGGAGATGATCCAGACATCACTTTTGTTTTTCAACATCATTCTGTTTTTATGAGATACTTAATTCACCTCAAAGGGTAACACACTTCTGCCCCCCCCAAAAAAAACAATATATATTTTCATTTGTGTACTCTCCTTCCTCTGGTCCAGCATCTAATACTTGCAACGTCCGCCATTCATATACATCACTAAAGATAATGAAGCCTACTGCATTTTTTACATTGGCAGTTTTAACAAACTTCACTTACACTCTGTTCAGTTCCAACTCAACTGTAAACTCCAACTTTACAAATTTGCGATTGTTTCACCATATATATCAGGGCAACTTGTTTTTGTCGGACCAAATTCTACTTACCTAATCTAGTAAGCAATCTCATTGGCTGTTTATTCAAAGAAATCTACAATACATTGCATGATTTTAACTGTTAGTCTATCTTTTCTTTCCACACCCAATACAAAAAACACACAAAAAAGAAAGTTTCTGTTGAGAAAGACATTGTCCTTTACATTATGCTTGAGCTGTATCACAACAATTTATCCTGAGATGCACGGCACCACTTAAATCTTGAATTTGGTTGGTCACCTGGCACTGCTCGGGAGAAGCTGTTTAACTGTCCGACAATCATCACTCTCCCATGTTGTGATTAAAAGATCAGAGGGCAATTGTCTGGTGCTGGTCAGCAACTTGGTACTACTGTGAAACGAAGTGTCATTTCAAGCAGAACAATGAAAAACATAATTCAACAACTGTGTGTGTATGATTTTTCTTTAGAAGAATAATGTTTTGGTAATGAAAAAATTATTTTTCATTAGTAGGCGAGGTAATTTTACACTTCTAACCTCACACTCTATGTTTTGGACCGGTAAAATCTTAACACTTTCTGGGCGATCTGGATTTGACAGTATCAACCCTAAATTTTGTGGTTCGTTTCCTAACGGCGTGGATTCTGGTGGTGACAAAATCAAGTCACCAAAACCTGTTATGCTTTGCTTTATATTGAGAATTAAACAGACACAACCCCGTATCTGTTTAAATAGAATTAATCCAGTAATAAAAAAATGTATTCTCATTTAGTTTCTTACAATATTTGGCATTTTCAATCCACCATTCTAATTCTGGAATGGTCAATCGCATTTTTATTCCGCCCTCTTTTCTGTCTTCTTCATCTGTTTCTATCTCCTACTGTTACCTCTGTGGCGGGGGAATTACTCACCCTCAAAACTTATTTTAGTAGTAAAAAATGCATTTCCACTATTTATTTTAACGATTACGTTGTTCTTCAATATCTTTCATGGAATATCCTTCAGCGGATACTCCACCAATCCACATGGCCTCTGGTTTTACAAAACCATTTTAAAACTATCCTTTGTTTTCTCAACCTAATAAAACATGATCATTCTTGTGTTTATCTTTTTCGATACGACAATAACACTCAGATATCATTGCTACCGGAAAATAATCTTTTTTTTCCAACATGCAAAATCCACATGACACGGATCTCATTCATGATTTTCATCAGATAAGTCTGTTGACACCACAACCCACATTAACATATGTATACACTCTCATATTTACCATTAGGAAATGACATTTCCCCAAAACAGTGAAAAAATACAAAACAAATCTTTCTTATAAATTTTAGTTTCTTTTTTTTCTTTTTGTACAAAAACATTTCAAAATTCGCTTTTGTTTTGCCAACCTGAGAAACATAATTATTCTCGTTTTAATCTTTGTTCGATGCGACAATACTCTTGCAAATGAAAAAACTATTTTATTTATTTAAAGTGATATATATCTCTCGACAAATGTCATCAGAATTTCCTATCTCCGAAAATATCGAGAAAGAAAACAACTCTTTCTTTCTCTTATCAAATTCGTTTTTCTCTGCTGCATTTATACACGTGAAATAGAATTTTAGTGGAAATCAAGATATTTTTCACAGTAAAAGTCATTTTCATAAAAAATTAAGTAATTAAATTAAAAATATGTTTTATTTTTTTTTTGTATTTACTTAAAAACACAACTCGAAAATATATGTTTCTTATCAAACATGACGCGTCATTTAAAACATGTTTTATGAAATTTTATTTAAATGTTATTTTTTAGCTTGCAGATGTAGAAACATCGTTTTAACTCCTTGGATATTTCCATTTTCTTCTGATAATATTTAATTATACTTACATTTTTTAACCTTCCACTGAATGTTGTTTTGGGAAGACTGTCACATTTGGAATGTTTTATTATTTCTTCAAATAACGTTTTATTCTTTTTTGGTTTATTCAAAACTATATTGAAAGATACAACTTTATTCGGTATATATGTATATATATATATATATATGTATATATATGTATATATATGTATATATATATAATTACATATATTAAAAGGATGAATGATTTTCTTTGGTTATTTTTTATAGAATATCAGCCCTATATGTGTAATTTTTGGTGATTTAAATATATTCTGCAGTATCTTCAAATATTTATTGATTAATTTGTTGACAGAAAAGCAATGAAAAAGAATTGCAAATAAAATAAGATTATCATAACAGTATTTTAAAGATCATCAATAAAGTGTTGGTTCTTCTCAAATATCATTCGAAAGTATTTATTTTGTAAGCTATTAAATTGTGCAAATTAAAAAAAATATTACATATCGGATCTCATTAATGGAGGTTTTTAAGAAATTTAATCCAATATGTAAAAAAAGAAATTCATTGATTTAATTAATGGATCAGTATTGCAACACATAACATTATTATATTTTGAATTTATTCAATAATGAATTTGTGAACTTTTTAATAAAATTGTACATAATACCTTTTGCTTTTAAGCCTACAATGCTGAACATATTCTAGTTCATCTATTTAAAAATATCCGTGTCTATAGCTGCTTTACATCTTAAAATAAGTTTGTTTGCAAAGAATTTGTATAAAATTATGTTTTCTTGAAATGTATCTTTTAATTGTTTTTCATTTTGCAGAATATCCAGCAATCAATAGAAAGAAAAACGTGAATTGCCTACAGTTAAAATTCTGAAATGAGAGAAATAATACACTTGTGAACTGGACGAATATTTTCTTTCATCGATAGCATTTCATGATTATATATTGGGAAAATATTCTCCTGTCAACGGAATATGGATTTCTTGTTTTCTTTTTATTAATACAACACTTGCTGGAATGAATATTATTAATGCACGCATTGGTGCACATTAGTAGTGTCCTATGTGGGTATATGACTAATGCAGTCATGGTTCCTTTAATATAAGTAGAATTTCAAGCATAAAAATACTTGAAAATAAACACATACTGCTAATGGTGAAAACTGAAACAATATCAAACTTATGGGTTTATAAAATATTTAGTTTTGTAGAATTATCTATTAAAATATTTTGAAAATTATATTTTTATGAATACTAAGAATCTGTATACATTATGTTATTTACATAGGGTTTAAAATATCATTTAGATAAGATGTATAAAAACTCACTGAATATATTAGTTATGTTCTGTTTTTACTAATCTGCATACATAAAAGATAAGTCTTACTCAAGCTCAAATGATTAGATCTAATAGTGAACTGCTACACAGAGAAGCATACAATTCTCCTATTAATATATATAATCAATAACAGTTTAACACAATTAACATTTACACTGAGAAAAAATCTCAATCAACAATCTGCTAAATTTAAAATCTATAAAAGTTTTAAAAAGTCAGAATCGGAATTATTTTAGAAATATTCAATCACAGGAGCACAATATAAAAATACATAACTTGTATTAAAAAATGTTTTGACTTCAAAACTGAACTATAAATCTGATACTGGAGAGAAACCATATTCTTGTGAAATATATGACTCTTCTTTTGTACAGAAAACGACAATGTTGAGTCATGTGTGAACATATATAATGGTGAGAAAAAATATTCTTCTAAAGTATGTTCCTCTACCTTTACAAATAAACCAAAAATGTTGCGATCATGTATGAGAGATAAACCATATTCTTGTGAAGTATGTGGATCTTCTTTTATGCAAAAACAACATATGTGGCAACATATGCGAACGCATAATAGAGAGAAGCCATATACTTGTGAAGTATGTAGTTCTTCTTTTACAACAAAAGAAAGTCTGTTGCTACATGTGCGAACACATATTGGAGAGAAACCATATACTTGTGAAGTATGTGGCTCTTCATTTACACAAAAATGGCATATGCTGCGACATATGCGAACACATACGGGAGATAAGCCATATTCTTGTGAAGTATGTGGCTCTTCTTTTACACAGAAACAAAATATGTTACAACATATGCGAACACATACTGGTGAGAAGCCATATTCTTGTGAAGTATGTGACTCTTCTTTTACAAAGAAACAAAATATGTTACAACATATGCGAACACATACTGGTGAGAAACCATATTCTTGTGAAGTATGTGGCTCTTCTTTTATGCAGAAACAACATATGTGGCAACATATGCGAACACATATTGGAGAGAAGCCATATACTTGTGAAGTATGTGGCTCTTCTTTTACATCAAAACAAAGTGTGTTGCTACATGGGCGTACACATACGGGATATAAGCCATATTCTTGTAAAGTATGTGGACATACTTTTACACAGAAACAACATATGTTGCAACATATGCGAACACATACTGGAGAGAAACCATACACTTGTGAAGTATGTGGCTCTTCATTTACTACAAAACGAAGTATGTTGCTACATGCGCGAACACATACTGGAGAGAAACCATATTCGTGTGAAGTATGTTTCTCTTCGTTTACACGGAAACCATCTATGTTGCAACATATGCAAACACATACTGGAGAGAAGCCATATACTTGTGAAGTATGTGGATCTTCATTTACTACAAAACAAAATATGTTACAACATAAGCGTACACATACTGGAGAGAAACCATATTCGTGTGAAGTATGTGACTCTTCTTTTGCACGGAAACAAAATATGGTGCAACATATGCGAACGCATACTGGACAGAAACTATATACTTGTGAAGTATGTGGCTCTTCTTTTACATGGAAACAAAATATGTTGCGACATATGCGAACGCATACTGGAGAAAACCCACAGTTTGTGAAGTAGGTAAATCTACTTTTACAAGGAAAAAAAGCATGAACCGACATATGTTAATGCATACTGGAGAGAAACCATACTCTTGTGAAGTATGTGGCTCTTCTTTTTCAGCTAAACAATATTTGTTACTACATGTGCAAACGCATGCTGGAGAGAAACCATATTCTTGTGAAGTATGTGGCTTTTCTTTTACACATGCATCTAATATCTTGCAACATATACGAACGCATACTAAGGAGACACTATAGTCTTGTTAAGTGTTTTGCACTGAATATAACACACTATATTCTAAAACATGATTGAGAGAAACCACAATTTGTCAATTATGTGGCACTTCTGTTAAAAAAAACATACCTTACTATATGCGAATTACCTACTAGACATAATCCTTGAGTGTCTTCGGTCTCACTGTACAAGGGTTTGTCGGGTCAACCTGGCATGAGGATAATTCACCTAAATATCTAAATCAGACCCCTTAAAACGGCTATGCACTGGCTAATACGAGGAATGGTGCACTTTCTCCAATAACGTAATCTCAAGTTATAGACCAATGCTGAATTATTTACCAACCTAGATGAATTATTGTGTCTTGAATCCGGTAGGACGAAGAGACCAGAAGAAAGATATACTGTAACATAGTTAACTGGTCAATTGAGGAGAAAAAAATAATTTTCATAGTTTCTTAACTAACTCAAGGTTTAACAGGTAAAGGAGAATATAATATTCGAATATTTATCTATACAATCTAGAAATAAAGTGCAAGTCCCAGGAAAGAGGCCCTTAATTTCTGAGAAATTCGACTGAAGTAAAATGAAACAACAAAGAGAAATTATATACTTATGATGTATGTGGCTCTTCTTTTGCAAAGGAAGAACATATGTTGCAACATTTTCGAACGCATACTAGAGAGAAATCATATTCTTGTGAGGTATGTGGCTGTTTTACAATGAAAGAATGGCTTATCATAGGCGAACACATACTGGAGAGAAACCATATCTTCTTAAACTCTATGGCTCTTTTACAATAAAACGAGATATTATGTTACATGCGAACCAAGTTCAAAATAAATTCAAACAACTGCACTTAAGGGAATAGCCAGAATCTTGAAAAGAGCTCTCGGTTTGATTCTGTAAATAGCGCGTGATCGTATGGCATTTGGAAGATTGCCCCGCCCCTAGCTAATGAAAGAAAATTAAAAGAAAGGAGGAAAACCATATTCTTTTTAAGCATATGGCTCGTCGTTTACACTGAAACACGATGTATTTGAACACATGCAAACACAGACTAGAGAAAACTCATATTCTTTGTAAGTATGTTGCTCTCTTTTTACATGTAAAATATGTTTAAACACCATTCACCCATGAATGAAGCTGTCATACTCTGTGTCCATGACAACCCACCATAAAGTCACATCAACACTAGAATATCGTTTAGCAAGGGGCTCCCCGACAAGTATACCACCATCATCAGATGTCTATTTAGAATCAGAAGATAGCCCCTCATTGAACCTAAGTTCTTCACCACTATCACCGAGGCCACTGGTAACACCTGAATACCCATCATTACCTCAGAAAGTACTGGAACCAGATGATGAGCAATTGGCCTTGGAAGAAGAACTTGGGAATACAATTGAAGAAGTCCAGATGATAAAGCTGGAGGAAAGACCTCGACTGCCTAAAATCCAGGCCTCAAGAGCTACCAAGGCAGTAATACAAAACATAAACATCGCTCCCCAAAGACTTCTTTTATCAAACATATTCTTCACGGAGCTAAATTAAATAACATGCTGTAGGACTTTACATCGTTAGGAAAATACTCCCTCAATTCAAAAAGCAATGGGAGTCCAAAGCACGAGTCACAACACCACCGTAGAAACTGAAGCTCTAGAAACAACTTAACCGTTGCAGAAATCAAGTGTCTCAAATTAAACAATTCCTTCCTGCTTCTACAGTGCGGCGACGGCTGAGAAACACCATCTGCAGACTCAGTTTTAATTACAAAAAATGTAGAAGAAATAGAAAACTTTGCAAGGGAACTTGAAGGCAAAATTCTACCACTTGCCAAAAGAATTAAAAAAAATGATAACAAGCACAGGGCAAAAGTTGAGAACAGACAGTTAAAAAAGAAGACACGACTATTCTACAGAAATTGGGTTGGAGAGAATATAACGGTGGAAAAGCCACCAGAAGAGAAGGAGCTAGAAAACTACTGGAGGCCTTTGTTTGACAATGAAGGACCATGCAACCAAGAGGCCAAGTGAAATTTCAGATATAGCTCGAAGTAATAAAAGCAAGCCAAAGGTGCCAGAGCCAGAGATAACGTCTGGAATGATAAAAGGAAAGTTGAATCAATTTTAGAATTACAAGAAAAACCTGGCATAGACAATATACCCAATTTCTGACTGAAAAAAACTAACAGCAATGAGACCATCCTTGAGGACTGTAGGAAGAGGCAGAGAAATCTAAGCATGGCTTGGATTGATTACCAAAGGGCATACGATAGTGTACCCCATGCATGGCTCCTGCGTTGCCGTGATCTATATAATATCCATCCGGTCATCAAGAAAACCATGACAGTACAAATTAATATGTGGAAAACAACCAGGCCTGAAGACACACTAATGGAACAACAACAATCCCTGATGTCAACATTCAAAGATGAGTCTTCAAAAGAGATAGCTTATCTCCTCTACTCTTTTGTCTGGCAATTGATCCATTAAGCAAATTACTAAACAAAAGCCAAAGTGCCTACAATGTGAACCAGGGCCGCAAACAAGATCGAAACAAAAGAGTCAACAACCTGCTTTTCATGGATGACCTCAAGCTGTATGTTAGTTCAGATGCTGACTTAAGCCGACTCTTACAGGTTTTACATACCTTCGCAACGATATTGGAATGAAGTTCGGCCTGGACAAATGTGCCAAGTGCTTACTTAGAGCTGGGAAGAAAATCCAAACGGAAAACATACAGCTTGATGAAGATACTAACATGGGAGAAAAAATGATTCAATTCAACATGCCAAGATGAGAGAAAAATTGGCAGAGAATATATACGCCGTGTTAGAAAAATTTGCAAAACACAGCTAACAAACAAAAACAAAGTAACTGCCATTAACTAATTAGCTATGCCAGTGATCACATACAGCTTTGGAATTATTGATTGGCCACAAAAGGACATAATAGATTAGACACTAAAACGAGAAAAATGTTTACAATGTACAGGGTAATGTACAGAAACCAGTGTCTACCAAGGCTATATCTCCAAAGAGGAACAGGGGATATGGGTCTCTCAGAAATTGACCATCAACATCGAGCCACTATTGTGAGCACCGACCAATATCTGATGAGCTCCCAGAACCCAAACCTTATGATGGTATGCCAACATTAAAAATCCAGAGCAAGCAGAACAACCTCTATCACAAAACTGGCCAAACATTTTCGACAGGACTGTCTTACAAATGAGGCAGAAACAGACAACAATCCTGCCACAGAAATAGCTTGCAAAAGCCGTCAGAAATACACAAAGACCTTCCATTCAAAATAACTGGAAGAATGGGCCAACCAACAACGTGCTAAGTATATCCTAGGTGAATGATCTCAAGAATATCTAGATAAGGAAGGCTCTATAGACTGGCTGAAAAGGGGATCTCTACACAATGATCACGAGAGAATGATAATGGCTGCTAAAGATCAAAGCTTGATCACTAATGCCTTTAAAAAGAGTGGTCTCAGCAACAATAACAAGTGCAGGTTCTGCCACACAGAAGTAGAGAATGTGATCCACCTGAAATCCAGTTGTAAGGTTCTCCTGATGGATGGCTACTATACAATGCGACAAAACGGAGTATGTAAATATCTTCACTGGACTATTTGTAAAAAGTTGAATATCCAGTGTAGCAGCAGGTCCTGGGAGCATATAACAGAAAGAACAGTTGAAAACAATTTCTACACCATCGACTATGACTATGCAATCCCTACAGCTACACATCTAGAAAACGGAGCTTTTAAACCTGACATCGTAATATGGAACAAAAGAGAGAAAGTAACCACCCTAGCTGAAGTCAGTGTCCCTAATGATGCAGGATTAAACAGAGCAGAAAGGGAAAAGATTACAAAATACCAAGGTCTTATGTATGACATGAAAAGAAACTGGAATCTTAGGAAAATCTCCATCATACTAGTAATTATAGGAGCAACAAGACTAATGAAGAAGAATTTAAAGAGCTATCTGGCGAGTATACCCGGTGAACCGAGTGCAAGAGCAATACAAACACCTGCACTTCAAGGGACTGTTAGAATCTTAAAAATATCTCTAGGCTGGAGTGTCTGAAAAAGCAAGAAACCATATTGTTAAGTGTGTGGCTCTTTACAAATAAACACCGTGCGATCATTCATATGCGACCGCATACTGGAGAAAAACATATTTTTTTGTCAAGTATGTGCCTCTCTTTGTACAAATTCATGATTTATGTTGTGACATATGCAAACACATACTGAATATAAACCATATTCTTGTGACGTATTTGGCTCTTCTTTTACAGAGAAACAACATATGTGAAAGTATACTGGAGAATAACCACATTCATTTTTAGTATTTGTGTCGTTTTTAAAGATATCCAACATGTTGTATGCGAACACATACTGTAAACAAAACCATATTGTTGTTGAGTAGATCTGTCTTAGTTTTTACACAGATATGTGGAAGCACACATGAACACATGAACTGCATTTAGAGATTTTGAATTAGCCACTAGCCACAATCTTCGAGTCTCCTCGGTCTCTCTGTACAAGGGTTCGTAATGACAACATGACATTACCCTACAAGGCAACCCTGACAGATATTTAAAGTAACATAGTATTTGAAGCCCAAATACGATCACATCCACACGGCTATACACTCACTGATACGAGGAAGTGTGCATCTTCTCCAAGTTATGTTATCAGAAGTGACAGCACTTAGCTGAATATTTTACCAGACTAGATGGATTCCGATGAAGTTATCAGGTAAGACCAAAAGACCACAAGAAAGATATACTATAATATAGTAGAACACGTCAATTGGGGAGAGAAAATTAAGGTTCATAATTTATTTACTGTCTCAACGTTTAACAGGAAAAAGAAAACTTTTATGAAATATTCGACCATCTATGTATCTCAAGAAAACAAATGTAAGAATCCATATTTTGTGAAATATGTGGCTGATTTTTCAAAGAAATCTAATATGTAGGAGAATATATTTTAAACTAGATAAACGATTTTGTCAAGTATCTGGCTATTCATTTACACAGAGGTCTAGTACGTTGTAGCACATACAAAAGGATACTGGATAGAAACCAAAGTGTTGTGAAGTATGTTTCACTTTTGCAATAAAAGCTTATACTGGAAAAACACCATATTATTGTCAGGTATTTGCTTTATATCTAACGCATAAGTCAAGTTGATTACAACACATGCAAACACATACTGGAAATAAATTTCAGTTCTAGGCGCAACTTCGATCATGAAAAAGAAATTACCTGTCAAATATACTTAGTGAACAAATACAAGAGAGGTTTAAATTGCACTCAAAAAACGATTTGAATCCTAAAATTCTACCAAAGATTTTGTACAAAAATAAAAATTTGTTGAGGCATAGTTTAAAATACCTAAAGATATGAGATGGCATGCAAGATCAACTGTAGATTTTAGAATATTAATTAGATGCGAACCTGAAAAAATATTTTTGAATAAAATAAAATTGTAGAGAAATGCTTTATAAAATTTAAGTATGACCTTTCGGACATACTGTCAGAAATCAATTTTTATTTAAGTAGAAGAAAACATGACTTTTAAAATCATATCTCTAAATTTTACTTGTATGTTCTTCCACAAAAATAAAATAGTCTTTCTCGAATTGCATAGAAAAATTGTGCTGTTTTTGTATTTGTAAATGAATGACATATTACAAATTGTTTAATTGTTTTTAATTGAAAAAAAAATGTATTCTGAGACGAAATTGCTGTGAAGAGACTGTGTCATGTTAAACCCGTTCCGTCAAGTACAATTTGGTAACTTAAAATAAAGCTGGTCACGAATTGCTTCATGAAATATGACTTTTCATTTTTTTCTAACAAAAATTACATCAGTGACAGGCAGAAACATTTTTCTATTATAACATGTTTTGTGAAATTAACTTTCATCTTAAAAGCACATAATTTCTAGCTGTTGACGTTCTTCTTGTATTAATCCAGTTTTGTAAAATATAGAAAATAAATCTGCATTTTATGTAGTAAAAGATTAGAATTTAAAATATTTTTGCTTTTCCATAAAAAAGTCGATTCCATATTTTTGTGAAATATGTCAAACAAGATGAGTCTGTAAAATCGTTTCATGTAAAAAGTAATTACACCGACCGTCGGACGAGAGATTATTTTATTTGCTAAAAGGGAAGAGAAATGTGTTGGAATTGGTTAGTGTATTTAAATATATAATTGGCATATTTGTATCTGTTTAAGGTGAATTGTCACTCAAGTTCTTTTATCTCACTCGGTTGTCTCCGGTTTCCGTAGACTGGGTCGTACTGCTCGAATGTGCTGCTGAACTGAACTGTCAACTTTGGTGCCATTTCACTTTTCAATTATGTGAGAAAACTCCCTCGTAAGGTAAAAGTGATCTAGTATTTGAATTGGTTTGTAAACCCCTGTTGTGAAAAATTAGTAGATTTATTTCCTGAGTCACCTCATATGACCTCCGCGACTACCTGGATCGAATTGTCCATCCTCACATTTGTTGTGCAAGTTAAAATTTAAGGTTTTATTTTAATCCGGGAAACGCGCCAACAAGTCTTTGCTCCCTATTTTTCATATTATAAGATGAAACATGTGATTATAACTTCCTTTCAAAAACAATAATTCTTTTCAGTGCATGTTCGTACTCACTGTTTCGGTATATTCATTGTGATAAAAACAACGTATTTGTACAACATAAGTAAGTATTTTAATCTTTATCAATTTATCTTTTGCAAAATTTAAATGTTCATTCATTCAAAATGTTATTTCAAATATGATTGAACTGGAGGAAGATCTGGCAAACAGAATATAAATGGCACAACGGTGAAACGAATTAAAATAAAGCTTTGCAGACTTATTACAAACGTCAATGATGACCTCACAAGGATCGTTCCGTTTAATGCGTCTGAGCGAAAAAAATGATGCAACTTCCGGGCAGAATAGTTTATACAGTTTAAACTGTTACCCTAAAACAAAAAGTAAAAAAGGAAACTTAAAAACAAAAACATATAAGCCAATCTGGAAAGAAACCCCAACTAAAGACAGAAACATTCTGAGAATAAAACCGCTCAGATATCTGACTTTATGTCACAGGGCAAACATTGAAGACGATGGTGGAGAAACTCAATGTGGATAGTCCAAGTGATTTAATATCTTGATGCAATAATAGTTTGGTAGATGAGCATTATCCAACCCGTTATAACAAATAACTCCACTGGAAGCTCTGATGGAAGATGCAACTTGAAAGGTCGCTGAACAAGTGGAAACATGAAGGTTAAGCCATTAACTGACAGCTGACAGTGTTCTATGTCAAAGTCATACAGGCGGACAGATACACTAAAGAAAGGCAACCAAAATCAGATATTGTTATATGGTAAAAACTTGAAAGGACTGCTCTCATCATTGATTTAACTCACAAATGAGCAATATAAAGGAGAAGGTTTTCAATGAGGCTGAGCTCTATATATGAATACAGAAATAGCAGCCCTCATATAAACAAAAACAGATCCACTGTTATTTCCAAATTGAAATTCCTAATATACGACAAAATGAGCCAAAACAACACTCGTGAGCCCAGCCGAATAGTTTGGGCTGATATCTCTCTACCATTGATCCCCTTTATCACCACAATCCCATTTATCAAGTGGCTTCCTGTCAGATCTCCCACCAAAATTGGTTGTCAGCTTACATTCAGTAGATAGCCCCTAACTGAACCAAAGTGCTTCATTACCACTATCACAAAGACCACAATCAACACATTCACCTAAACCACCACCATTACCTCTGGAATTACCGGAACTAGATGATAAACAGTTAGCTTTGCAGGAATAACTTGGTTATACACTTAAGGAAGTCTAAATGATAAGAGTGGAGGAAAGACCTGAACTGCCTAAAATCCAAGCCTAAAGAGAACATCATCTGCGTTCGTAGTAGAAGACATGTAGTGGGAATAAACACCGTTGTAAGATTCAAGCACTCAACAAAAACCAACACGAACAGGGCAAAAGTCGAGAACAAACAATTCAAAAAGAATTTGAGAGTGTTCTACAGGAATCTGATAAGAGAGACAATCACGGTGTAAAAGACATCCCAAAACAAGAGCTAAAAAACTACTGGAGGCCTCTGTTTGAGAATTAGGGATCATGTAACCAAGAGGTCCAGTTGATCCTATATATATATATATATATATATATATATATATATATATATAAAGAATACGCGGAAATCTCTCTAAGGCCCTTTCGACTATCATCTCATCAGGAGAAAATCGATAGTTTTAATTAATAATAACGTCGAGAGAAAGAGCAAAATTAGGAAATTGAGTGTGCCAAAATTAACGATAAAGCGATTAAAATTCAATTTAATGATTTCGTTAAAAGTCGATTAAAAAGCACTACGTTAGGGGATAAAAAAATAAAAAATAAAAATGTGGATGGAGTTCAAAGTTCCCCAAAGAGATTAAGCGATCTTACAAATTCCTTCTGCCGGCACAAGGAAGGTTTTCGAATAGCAATAGAGACAGATTCCAATATTTTCAAATGGTTCTTGGAATCTGCTCTGTGCAAGACCTCAAAACGGTCTATTTTATAGCCACTGGCACAGCTAGGGATTTCAACCAAATGCTGGCCAATAGCAGAGTCCAAAGAATTAATGGAGGAGTAACACAAGGACCCTACCCTTCCCTGACGTATTTTTGATGGAACATGCTGGTTTATGCGGGTCTGCAAATGCAAGGAAGTGCGCCCTATATAGCCAGCATCACATTGGCATTTAAATTGGTATACAATATTACTATAATCTGTATAGGGCACACTATCCTTGCGAAAGGAAGGAAAAGCAGGTCTAGTAGCATGAACTAATCGTAAGGAAACAGAGTAGAAACAATTGCTAATGCTATCAACAATCTGTTTACCTAGTTTAATACTATTTCCCCTATCCAAGTTTAATACTATTTTCCCCCTATCTAAGGTAAATTACTATTGTTTTTGTTATGATTTAAAATATTTTTGTTAAAATATTTTATTCGAATTTTTAATTTTAAGAAATATTTTTGCCCGACCTAGGAAAACATTCTCTAGTAATTTTTTTGTGGGAGGAAAATTTGACCCAATATTCTTTCAACTCCCAAGGTCAAGGCCATATATTTTATATTGAATTTTTAAAACATTAAATCGATCTTTGAATTGTTTATTGACCATTTATTGATATTTATTAGCCAGCTTATGAAAAATACTTTGTATTCAATCTCTAAAAAAAACTTCATTGTTTGTTTCGCCATAAATTGTACTTTTGAAAAACAAAATGGATAAATCTATTTGTTTGAAAGTACTTACACGTTTCTCTGTAGCAAATAATAGTATACATTATACAATATACTTATGTTCGGAAAACAAACAAATATAAAACAACAACACGACGATTAATGTTGTCCTGGCTGCCTCTCAGAGAAATGTTTTCTTTAAAAAGAAAATAATCACTAATAATGTGTAAAAGTAAAACTTTATTTACTTAAAACAAATCTAAATTCCCTTCCAAAATAAGTAGAAAAAATATTGGTTCAAAATGTCCTACTCTGAAAAAATAGGTTGTTAATGTAATGAAAATTAAAATTGTTTAAAAATACTTCAGGGATTTTTCTATTTCTATTTCATACCTCAGGAAACGTACATTTATGTATAACTCTATGCTTCATCCGACATGTTCTCCTATAACCCTGAGCACACCTGAAAATATTGGCGAGATTTTGTAAAATATTATCTTACGGTCTTACACTTGAAGTGACATCCTTTGACGCCCACTCCAATCCTTCGAGCACTCATTGGCAGAATATAACTTTTATAAAAGAAGGTACATTTTCATCATGGAGCGCTGAAAAAGAGCCGATCTTTTTTATAGGAGTTGCGCTGGAGCGGCTCCTTTTTCATAATGAGCAGCGTGAGAGGAGTCAGCTCCAATTTAGGGTGTTGGAGCAGGAGAAAGAGCAGCTCCAAAAGTAGTGGAGCGCGAAAAGTCCTGCTTATTGAGTATAGTGTTTTAAATGCACAACATAGGGAAATGCTTAAATATCATGAATCTGTACATAAACTGATTTTGAATAAAATGATAGTCATAACCAACATATGCATTCACTCAAAAATGTACACAAAATACTTACATAACATAGTATGAATGTGAATTAAATTTCCAAAAAATCTAAGTACAATTACATTTATTGCCATAAACTGAATACATTGATACGTAAACATTTATGGAACAAAAATAATTTAGAAAAATTTAGAACTATTGCTGTGGAAATATTCTCTTTTATGCTAATTAATCTTAATTATTAATCAACAGACACGTGAATACTGACACAGTAATAATTTTTCCAAGTGGAATTTTTTAAAAAGATAAAAGCTTCACCACTTTTTATAATGATATCATACATCTATATTTTTTCATGCACAAATTTGAAAAATGCTGAAGTAATTTGTGAAATACACATAAGATGGACAAACATAAAATTCTAACAATAACTTCCTCAATAATTTTCATTTCACAAAATAACATATACTTATTGCTGCTATTCCAACTTAGCTTAAAATATTAAATTACTTAACAAAACAATAACAAATGCACTTGGGAATGAAATGTCATCCTAATTGTTATATTATGGATGGGGCCCCAGATCTTAGATACGAGTAAGTGAGCTAGTGTGAATTATGGCTGGGGTCAAATGAGACAATGAGTGCGGGTAAAGCTGACATGCACCGAAGGGGGCCGTTATGAGTCAATCATGTTTTGTCAGACCATAACAAAGTTACAAATTCGACGCCGACACAGGGAATCTCGGGTCAGAGAGGTCAGAAAACATGAGTGAAGGAAATGCTTTTCGCATGGGTGTCGCACATGTGAATCTGTGACGTCACTCTTTCTACTTGAGAAATGAGAGTTTTTGAAACAGAACGCTTTTGGAAGTGAGCCGGACGGTTGACTTCTCCATGTGTCTTAAAATGCAAAATGAGTTCGCTTTGGGAGTCAGAGCGTTAAGTCGAAGATGTAGTCGCTGGATCTGGAGCTCAGTAAGGGCTGGATCTCGAAGAAGATCCAGCCCAGAGATTCCAGTGCATCGTCGCACCCCACGAGAGGTATGAATGAGAAGCATGGCAGAAACCAATGGATAAAACCACCTTCCATAACCAGGTCCAGAATAAAAGAATCACATCTCTCTGAGGAAAAATTGTCTCCGTCTTCGTCTCCTGCCTGTCTATAAAATGTATCCACAGATCAAAGACCACCAGCATCGATCACGGCCAGAGACTCAATGAAACCGCCGGCACAAATGGCGAACATGACCAGACGACGAAAGAAACTGTAAGGTAAGTTTTTTTATTGAACATTTTTAGGTCCTAATCTGATAAACAGAGAGTTAAAACGGAAAGAAAAAGTGCACCATGTTTTAAAGAAAAGATGTTTAAATTGAACAATGTTTAATTTGAATCTAATTTGAAGGTGAAAAGAAAGTCTGTTACGTGTTAAAAAGAAAGAAAGAAAAAGAGAACTATGTTAAAAAGAAAGAAAGAAAAAAAGAACTATGTTAAAAAGAAAGAAAGAAAAAAAGAACTATGTTAAAAAGAAAGAAAGAAAAAAGAACTATGTTAAAAAGAAAGAAAGAAAAAAAGAACTATGTTAAAAAGAGAACAATGTTTTAAAGTAAAATATGTTAACAAGAAAAATGCTTAAAAAGTAATGTGTAAAAGGACTGACAGTTTAAAGGATTAAAAGTGGGTGTTAAAAAGTTATTTCGAAAAGCGTGGTTGTAATAGGCTTTAATTTTTAATTTTTATGTGCAACAAACATCATTTTGGCGCCGTTGTTTCAAAGATATTAAGAATTTTGGATCAACTTTGTGGGGCGAGCCTTGATCAGCGCTTCCGAGGGATTTTCGTATGATTTCGTATTATGATTTTGTGGGAAGCGTTGGCCATGCAACAATCCCGTTTTGGTGACCGTGACCAGTTGTTTAAGCGAAAACTACCGCACCCCATTACCGGAAATATACAACATTATCAATGTCATTGGTTTATATTAAGTGCACTATATGTTAGACAAACATAACATTCTACCAATAACTTCCTCAATAGTTATAATGTTTATTTCACAAAAATTATATACCTATCTCTGCTATTCCTACTTCGCTTAAAATGTAATATTACTTAACAAAACAATAACAAATACACTTGGGGCTGAAATGTCATAATGATCACTGCTATTCGAAGGTCATTGTTTTATATTAAGTGCACTATATCATTAGATTATGGAGTTGATGCTGCTTCATTTTTGTGACGGGTGTTATAATGAGTTTCAACATGATAGATCCATGCATACAAATCACATATAGGACACCCGGTTACTTTATTAGTACATGGATTCTTTTTATTACTTTGATAAGAAAACATGTGCATAGATAAAAGTATCGGCAGTGACTTTATGGTGAATAATATTCTTACAACTTTTGTGGGATGTTTGCTTTAGAGATGTCATACACCACCCCCCTGCACAAAATCCACATATCCGTTCTCTTACAGCATTTATTTCTCCACGAACATTGTAGAATGCAATATGAAGCAGCGTTTGAGAAAGTAGTATCTTTCTCTTTTAGACTTTAAATACCAAGACATGTTTTCGGGGGGGGGGGCATGTGTATTTGAGGTTCTATAGTAGGACAATTGATGCTTGCCACCTTAACAGGAGATCATATGGAAGTTCCATCACAAAATAAACAGTCATCACATTCTTTTACTTGAAGAATCTAAGCATTGATTGTTACGTGTTGTTTCTATAATTCCTATTGTAGCAGGAATTCTATTTTATTTTCGTCGCTATTTATTTCACAAATGTTTCCCACTTTGGGTGCGTCATTGTTATTAATAACAATTGGATCAGAAACAGACAAAATATTGAGATGTTGTTAGTCCATGAATCCGTCAAAGTCGATAGGAAGATAGAGGATTTAAAGCTGTCAACTTTTTAAGTACAGCTGCTTTGATTCGTAAATGGTTTTCCCAATCAATCTCAACCATACAATAACATGGTAAGGCTCTTAGGGTTATGATTTCAGCTAGTGAATAGAGCTCATCTTGAACAATTATATTGTGAGGATCTTGGGGTTATTATTTAAGCTAGTGAATCGAGCTCAACTTGAACAATTATATGGTGAGGCTCTTGGGGGTATTACTTAAGCTAGCGAATCGAGCTCATCTTGAACAATTATATGGTGAGGCTCTTGGGGTTATTAGTTAAGCTAGCGAATCGAGCTAATCTTGAACACTTATATGGTGAGGCTCTTGGGGTTATTAGTTAAGTTAGCGAATCGAGCTCATCTTGAACAATTATATGGTGAGGCTCTTGGGGTTGTTAGTTAAGCTAGCGAATCGAGCTTATCTTGAACAATTATATGGTGAGGCTCTTGGGGTTATTAGTTAAGTTAGCGAATCGAGCTCATCTTGAACAATTATATGGTGAGGCTCTTGGGGTTATTAGTTAAGCTAGCGAATCGAGCTTATCTTGAACAATTATATGGTGAGGCTCTTGGGGTTATTAGTTAAGTTAGCGAATCGAGCTCATCTTGAACAAGTATATGGTGAGGCTCTTGGGGTTATTTGTTCATCTAGTTAATCGAGCTCATCTTGAACAATTATATGGTGAGGCTCTTGGGGTAATTATTTCAGCTAGCGAATCGAGACTATCTTAGACATGCACACCACTCACACGTGTACTCGTCTTTGTTGTTGCTTCTTCTGCTTCTTCTCCTTATGATCAAATATTTTTTGCTAAACGTACACCAACCAGCTTTCGATTGGGCTTCTCTAAAGTCACTGCTGATTTTTCCAGGGCATTGATTTCGAAATCAATCTCGGCCACAGATCTCTGAAATTCTAGTAGTCCAATTTTCCAGTCCTTTATCAAATTCGCACTGCCAACAAGATCAGCAGTCAAATCATCGATACTTGAATAGTCAAGTGCCAGATGTCCGACTGTTTGTCCTTTCTGAATCCATTCAGAATGCTAAGTAAGAATATTGTCACATTTGCAGATCAAGTGCATCAAATATATTGTGCTTATACATTAATTACCAAAGAAATCACTTATTTGTATCTGTTGCACTTAGAAAGAGATATATACAAGAATCATGACACTTTCTTTGACGCCTTGCTATGCAAAACCCAGCACCGATAAATGTAGATAGTATATAATGATATACGTTCAATGGAAGTATATTTGTGTTTGGAAGTTGAGATAGAGATGACGGCGAATGTGCATCTTTTAAAATAATTTGAATTTCTTGGAAAGGGACATATAAATACAAACAACGAAGTCGATCATACACAAGAGCAAGAATCTTTAAGTTTTCTTTGATTTGTTAAAGTTTGTATGAGATGAGATTTATTTTGTTGCAATCACATTCACAAAGTTTGTATAAGATGAGATTTATTTTGTCTGTTGCAATCACATTCACAAATTTCAAAAGTTTGTATAAGATGAGATTTATTTTGTTGCAATCACATTCACAAAGTTTGTATAAGATGAGATTTATTTTGTTGCAATCATATTCACAAATTTTAAGTTTGTATATGATGAGATTTATTTTGTTGCAATCACATTCACAAATTTAATGTTTGTATAAGATGAGATTTATTTTGTTGCAATCACATTCACAAATTTAAAGTTTGTATAAGATGAGATTTATTTTTTTACAATCACATTCACAAAGTTTGTATGAGATGAGATTTATTTTGTTGGTTGCAATCTGTGGTGTTTGGTAATAAACAACAGTCAATTGTGGTGGTTGTAAACATATCTTTATTTAACAAGGGTTATAACAACATGTGTGTATCAACGGTCGTAATCTCTCTATCTATGTCCCTAGCTATGTCGCTGCTGCTGCTTCCTGCTCTCGTACCGATCACGTTGGTACGTGATCTTCGACACTACATCTTCCCTCTTTTTTTTTAAAATTTATGTCACTATAAAGTCTTCTTGCCACACTGGGGTGGATCTTACTCTAGGTGTACTGATTGAACCACTAGGGGCAGTTAGGGCCGGTGTTAAGGGTTCTTGAGCAGTTTCCTTAGGGTCTGGACTGGAGATGGGAAGTGCATCGATTGGGTTGAGGTGTGTGTCTTCGATATCTGTTGTAGAAGTAGGGGGCCAGTGGGTTGTATCAGGGGGAGAGTAAACTGCTTTAGGGACGTCGGTGTAGTCAGGACTATACTGCATGTCGCCGGGTACCTTTTTTACATGGGCAGCGTTTCTCATTCTCACTTAGCCTTGGGGTTGTTGTATTAGAAAAGCATTTCCCTTCTTTTCCACAACTTGATAGGGCTGAGACTCGAACCGAGCGTCCAGGTTCTGTGTAAATTTTTACACAATACTGTGTCCCCTCTCTGGATCTGTTGGTCTCTGGCTCCTCTTCTCTGGTCAGCAGCTATGTTGCGTTTTAGTTTGTGTAGAGCATCCTTATCATGTACGTCACTAAAATCAGTGGACGCTCCTACAATACTTGGCAGCTTACCTCGGAGTTCGCGGTTCATTAGTAACTTCGCTGGGGATACTCCGGTTACTGTGTGAGGGGTGGTTCGGTATTGGAACAGAAAATTCCTTAGTTCAGTCCTCCAGTCTTTCCCTTCGACTTTGGCGATCTTAATTGCCTTTAGGATTGTTCTGTTGAACCGTTCCACTTCGCCGTTGGACTGTGGCCAATACGGGATCCCTCTCACCTGGGTGATGCCGTGAGTATTCATATACTCATTGAATTCTCTTGATGAGAATGGCTGTCCGTTGTCACTCCTCAGACAGTTGGGATATCCATGATGATTGAACATCATTTCTAGTGCACCCGTTACATTTTTGGCATTTGCTATTTTCATATGCGCAACTTCTGGCCATCTTGAGTAGTAGTCGACAACAGCCAGCAGGTAGTTCCCTTCGGAGACACTCAGTAGGTCAACAGCTACATAGGTCCAGGGTTGGTCAGGCAGCGGTGTACTCTCTAGTTCTTCTGGAGGGGCATTTTTGCCAACCACTAAACATGGGTAACACGCTTTTACTCGCTTTTCTGCCATTCTATCCATCTCTGGCCACCAAACTTTGGACCGTAGGCGATTTTTGGTTCGCACAATCCCTTGGTGTCCTTCATGAGCCAGTACAACTACCCGCCCCTGAAGTGCCTCAGGGATTATGATCCTGCGTCCTCGGAATACCATCTGTCCTGCTATCCAGAGTTCATCTTTGATTGCATGAAATGCAGTACCTTTGAAATGAGTCCAGTCATTTTCGGATATAGCTTGCCGAAGTTTGGAGAGCGTAGCATCATCCTTTGAAGCTTTTTCCACTTCACAGGGAGTCAGTGCCTGAGGTACAGTATCTTTAATGATACTGTAGATGTAGTCCATTGTTTCCTTTTCCTCAGTTTTTTCTGGGTTTTCAACGGGCTGTCGACTCAGCAGGTCCGCCTTATTGGTTCGGCCAGGAATGTGGATGACTTTGTAGGTGAACTGTTGTAGAAACAACAGCCATCTCTCCACTCTTGCTGAAGGGGGCTTCGAGGAAGGTGATAGTACCTTTACCAGCGCTTTGTGATCGGTCAGGATCTGAAAGTCACATCCAATGAGGTACAGACTGAACTTTTTGCATGCCCAGAATACTCCCAGTGCTTCTCTTTCAAATTGAGAATATCGTGACTCTGTTGGTGTGAGCTTCCTACTGGCATAGTATACTGGTTTCCAGTATCCGTTTAGCTGCTGTTGTTCAATGATTGCACCCACGCCAACGGGAGAAGCATCAGTTGTGATTCTAGTTGGCAACTCAACACTGTAGTATGCCATGACTGGCGCTTCAATTAACCCTTTCTTTAGTTTGTTAAAGGAATATTGTTCCTCTTCTTCCCATTTCCAATCAGAATCTAGTCTTGTAAGATCCCAAAGTGGTGCAGTTACACTAGCAAAATGGGGCACAAACTTAGCACAGAATTGGGCCAGTCCCAAGAAACTCCTCATCTGTGATGCATCTTTTGGTGGAGGAGCATCAACTACAGCCTTCACCTTTTCGTCCGAGACCTTCAAGCCGTCTTGTGTCAGAATGTGGCCCATGTATCTTATAGATGTCATTTTAATCTGGCACTTCTTTCCATTGACGGTCAGTCCTTGTTCGGCTAGGTGTTGGAAAACTTTGGCGAGTCTAGTGTCGTGCTCACTTTCTGTTTTCCCGACTACTATGATGTCATCTGACATGTTGTATGCTCCTGGGCAGCCAGCTATAACCTGACTTATGATTTGCTGAAATTTTTCTGAGGCCATGTTTACCCCAAACATAAGTCTTTTATACCGGTATAGCCCATCAGGTGCAGCAAATGTTGTGATTTCTCTGGAGTCTGGATGCAACTCTATTTGATGGTAGGCCATATTCAAATCTACTTTTGAGAAATATTTATGGCCGGGGTGGAGGTGTTGTTTAATGGCGGGAGATTCAAAAGAAGAACAAAGGGTTTTTGGATTTTAACCACAGTCGCGAAGGATTTCGGACAAATGGTTTTGCGATAATGAATCCCCCAACCATAGGTAGTGTGATAGATGCCTTTATAACTGCATGTTATCACACCATTAGGCTTCCACCATCGGACCACGTGGGGATTAAATAAAACAGTTTAAGACACAAAGAGAATGGAAGAAAACATTATTTAAACTTACCTTAAAGAAAGCGAAGGAATTATGAAGCTATACACATATACGAATAGGCCTTTTATAATGGTTAATAAAAAAAGGAAAGGAATAACATTTTTAGTAACAAAACAATTTATTTAATATTTGAAACATTTTAAAGAGTTCTTAGATTCGTACTTGTGAGTGTATATATATGAGCATGTGAATGTCTTTTGTGGCTAATTTGTAATTGATCATGTGTGAAGAAATGTTCGTCAAATTGAAGGATCGTGAAGACATGTTCATCGAATTGAAAGATGTGAATAAGATTACCTTTTTCTCCCTATCCTCCTCCACACCGCTCGTTCGAGCTGGTGGGGGGGGGGGGAATCGCCGAGAGTTCTTGGTGCGTTCTTCCCAAAACGCTGAGGGGAAAAAAGGAAGAGGAAAGGAAAACGTGTTCTTTTATCGACTTCAAATCTCGCGTGGTCAAGCTGGCCGAAATCCTTCGGCCAACGTGATCCTGCGAGATTTCACGAGTTTCTCTCTTCAGAGGCGAAGAAGGGTCAAACAAAGAAAGAAAGGGAGAGAGTAAGCCGAACGAACCCAGAAAGAAAAGGGGTAGCTAAACAGGCTAGGACTTTTCCTCAATGCCCGTTCGTCTCATCGATCTGCCACATATTTGCCTCCAGCCATTGCTTGTATAGTTTCCTCAATCGTGGGCACTGGATGACGTTCTCGAACGATAGCTTCGTTTGCTCTACGCATGTCGATACATATCCTCACATCGCTTTTTCCATTGTCCTCGGGCTTTTTTTCCACTGTCACTAAAGGATTCACCCATTGAGAAGGTTCCCTGACCCTCTCAATTACATCCAGATCAACCAGTTCTTGCAATTTGTTTAGGACACATTGCCGCCGCTTGAATGGTATCCGACGTACTGGCTGAGTGACAGGTATAATTTCTGGATTTATTTTGAATTTTAATTGGTAGTTTTTCAGTTTTCCCAATCCACTGAAAACCTTTGGAAATTCTTTTAGTATTCTTGTCCATATATCCAGTTCCGAGCAGTTCAAGATGTTGGCGTTAACGCCCACACTTAAAAGTCCTAGTCTTTTACTAGTTCTACCACTTAAAAGTGACGCTTGGGCCTGTGGTATGACAAAAAATGGAACTGTTATGTAGCGATCTGTGCTAGGAACTTCAACCTTCAATATGCACTTTCCTAGAAGGGGAAGTGGTTTTTCACTAGCATAGGGGTATAGTTTAGTAGAATCTGGCTGGAGCTTAATTTTGGGTCCTTCTTTTTCTATTTTCTTGAAGTCCTCTACAGATAATGTATTATGCTGTGCTCCTGAGTCTATCACTAAAGGGATGGTGGTGTTTCTGACTTTGAGGTTTATTACATTTTCACTCATTGATATTTTGAATAAATTAAACCCATTAGCGCCACCAGTTTTGTTATCTTCCGTTTCCCCTACACTCTGTTGAATTCCTTTGTTATGATAATGCTTTCGTCCACCACGACTGTATTTTGGGGCTCTGTCATGTTCGTTTCTATTCTGCGTTTTTGTTTGTTTGTTTTTGTAGAAACAACAGACTTCAAAATGTCCCTTTTTCCCACAGATTCCACACTTGTGATGCTTGCTTCTAACACAATCTCTTGCAAAATGTCCATTCCCCCCACACTTATAACATGCAGATGACACATTGTGGCTTGGTTTAGGTTTTTGTCTGTCGCTTAATCTATTTATATCAGACGTACAAGTAGATCCTAAAATTAGGGCCTCTTTGTGGTGGTACGTCCCAATAATTTGGATGAGACGATCCAACGTCAAGTTGCTTTCACCATATAATTTGGCTTTTAGTTCCGCGTCCTTTATGTGAAGAAGGATCTTGTCTCTGACGAATTCGTTCGGTTCTGGAGTGAAACCGCACACCTTCGCCAAATTCTTTAAGCGAGTGATATAATTATTCACGGTTTCTCCCGTGTTTGGTTCAGACTCCCAAAATCTTGAACGCGCTTTAGGGATATTTTCCTTTAGAGCGAAAGTTTTGTCAAACAGTTCTATAGCTGTTCGGAATACATCGACTCTTTCTTTATTAGCCTCGTGTCCGGCTTTTTGTTCGTCCGTGAAATTCGTCTAAATTTCACGCAGACCCTCGCCTCCTGTTAACAAAAGGATAGCTCTTTTTTGCTCAGAATTTATGACACCTGAAGCTAGTATGAAAATTTCCAGATCGGTTTTCCAATTTACCCATCTTTTATGTAAAGACTCTGGATCTCCGATCGTATCTAACGCACGTGGAGGGCTTAGCCCCCCCCCCCCAATGTGACGAATTTTGCCATATTGTTGTTTAAAAGGACAATAAGATGTGAATAACAAAAGGATTGTTATTTAAAGACAATAAATGTGATAACAAACGAATTACTTATCTCTCGTTTTTTTTTTCTGTACTTTTCCTTTGGAAGAAAAAAAAGTATATTTTTCTTTCTCTCTTGTAGCACGTGTGACCTCTTTTTTCGTGTTTTTTTTCCGTAGAAAAGTTCGTTGTTTGCACTTTTTTTTTGTAGATGTCTTTCTTTGCTTTTTTTTTGTGTGTAGAATTTCATCTCATCGTCGTCGCCAGTTTGTGGTGTTTGGTAATAAACAACAGTCAATTGTGGTGGTTGTAAACATATCTTTATTTAACAAGGGTTATAACAACATGTGTGTATCAACGGTCGTAATCTCTCTATCTATGTCCCTAGCTATGTCGCTGCTGCTGCTTCCTGCTCTCGTACCGATCACGTTGGTACGTGATCTTCGACACTACACAATCACATTCACAAATTTCAAAAGACATGTAGTTGCAGTTGGTACATTTTCGTTGTCCTTTGGATAAATTATATTTTTTACATCATGAGAATCAATAGTTGAAACCTGAAGTACTTCTGTTGCATAGCCATCCCGGAATGGGCCGTGGCAGTTCTCGCATTGTATACCCGCCACGGAATTGGCCGTGGCAGTTCTTACTTAAACAACTGGTCATTTTTAACACCAAAAGGCATATGTTGCATACCTTTAAATTTATTGTACCTTCTCTCTTTCCTCGTCGCGTGGAGGGGTCTCGTCTAGTGGTTGACTTCTTTCTTCTCTTCTCCACTGTCGTGAACAGCGCCGTCCACTGTGTCTGCAACAAAACCTTCATAACTTCGATTCACAAGACAAACAATCTTTTAAATGTTGATTCTTTTATTCACCTTGACCCTTGATCTCAGGTCTCGTCAACGTGGTGGCCCCGTCAACGTCTGTGAGCTCCGACTGTGAGAGAATGTTTATTTTGCACTCGACTGTACGAGCCATTATCCAACACTTCCATTATATCTGGTTTTAGCAATGTTACCACCTGAATTTTCATTGTAGCTTCAATTATGTCGGTCCAACATGTTTTAACTAAATGTTTAACATCAAAATGTTTTGCTCCACAAAATGTGTCCCCCATGAAATCTACCAATGGTAACATTCCAATTAGCTCTGCTAAAAATGATTCCAAATTCAATGGAAAACTGTTTTCTTGTCTCATCATCATCAGTGCATAGTTGAGCGGTGGAACTCCATTGTAATCTATCAAACCTTAAGAAGTATCACTATATAATGAAACTCTGCAAAAGAAGTCTTCATTTGAGCAAGAGGGTCGGATGAGCATTGCGTTAAAAAAAATCCGGAAATCTAAGGGATGCAACTCCAGCAACTGGACACTCTTTTGGTACATGGACATCATCTGAAGCCAACGTTTGTTGGATCAAGTCAGCATCTTCAAATATATTAAAATTTTTGCCAACCTCATTATAATATTTGTAACAACCCTTCAGGTACATTAACCCAGGGATCATATCTTATTTTTCAATCAATATATGTTTCATCACATTTAATGGAAATAGAATACTTTTGATAAAATCCTTATTCATTTTGTAAGCAACTGATGTACTCGGAAAACATTTTGCCCGATATAATATGTCGAGTAACGAAGGTCCACCAAACTTCAATACTAAAAATGCCAGATTTTTATCATTCGGATTACATCTAGCTCTGTATAACCCATTGATGACTTGTGTACGTTTGTCTAAAATGTATCCAACGCCTCTCTTATACTCGAATGCAAATTTAACTAATAAATGGAGTCTTGGAATGTAATTATTGCCAATGTTTATAATAAAACGCTCATAGAAATAGAGGGGTTTTCAAATTTTCAGGATTTTATTTTAATGCAAAAAATAATAAACAGTTTTTTTTAAGTTCGTAAAAGTTTGTCAAATATGACCGCTAATTATCCATGCAAGTTTTTTTTAGTTTGGGAATTTAATTTTCAAGTGTGGAACCTTATTTTCAATATGTTTGCCTATTCAAAAAATACTTATTTAAAATAAATATTTATTCATAAATATGGGAGGGGCCTTGTAGCCCTGGTATTCAATATTGGACCCCAATATTTTCAGTTATTTTAAAATAGCCTCCATACCCCTAACTTTGATTTTTAATTGACTACTTTGTAAAAATTACCGAATTTAAATTTTCCTTAATTCCACTATCATACGTTATCTATAAACGTTTAATGAAGCCATCAAGTCATTTCAGAATTTAATGAAGACAGATAACCCAGGCCGACCCATTTTACTTTGGCATGCAAATGGATGCAATGAAGTTCAAAATATTAATCAATTGCCATTTAGAATGCTTTTAATTATTATATTTATTGTCTAAAAGTAAGAAACATAAGAGTTAAATTACAAGAAATAGTACCGGGTACTCACTTGGTTACGTCATTTTAGGAATGACACCCCCTTTAGAGGTACCAAGTACTTTTTTAAAATATCACATTTTTCCCATAAGAACATTACGTCTCCGCTTTTTCGGCATATATGTCGGTTAACTGAATTACCTTTATTACCTTTAAAGACTCGTAAGTAGAAAGTTATCGCTTTAGCAAACGCAGATGTGTTAATCTTATTCACTTTACGAGTTTCTTTTGCTTACATTCTTTAAGCTGAAAAAGAAACTTTACGACAAAAGTAAGTATTATTATATACTTTTTATCTTTGTTTTTTTTTTTAATTTAAAGGCTTATCTATTCCAAATTTACTTTAAAATTTTAACGTTATTCGGCGAAAATGTCCCGTTACTTAAACTTATTTTCACTTTGAAATTGTCTCATTTATTTTTAATTGACAAATATTATTGCTAAGTCATTAACAAACCGCAATACTTGTTAAATTTTCATTTTTGATTTGATTTTTATTATATATAAAATTCAAGCCAAACAAACAAAATAAAATAATACCAAACATCGTTACTTCCATTAGTCCTTTTAAACTATTTATTTATATTTATTTTTATGAAATTCAAACTATGCTGTTAGTTATTATAACTGTAGGATCAAATTTAAGTAATTGGTTTCCCTTTTGCCTATCCATATATAATTAACATTAGCGATGTCATCATTTTATGATGCACTTTGAAAGTCCCTTGTGAATGTAATTATAATATACCCCAATGCGGAAGAGTGATCACATTCAGCATTTAAAGCATTATAAGAATTATATTTTTACATTTTAATTTTTTTATCATCCTTTTTATCATTAAATAAAATAATAATTTTAACCAAAGAGATTTTAATTTCTGCGAACCTGTTTTTCCGGTCGCCATCTTAAATATTGACCTTCACCCATCAAACTCGTATCGTTTTAATTAACACATTTTATAATCGTTACTTTCTTGAAATCGGATTGCAAAACAAAAAGTAAGTATTACTTGAATTGAATTGGTCTTGTGTGTTCTTTTTTACTACAGGGGCGCATCCGAACCATTATGATTCTCTTTGGTGTTGTTATAGAAATGAGTCAACGTTCCAAGTTTGCATGTAAACGAATAAAGGTCATTTTTAAAAATCGCCTCCAATCGTGTGTGTTTCGTTTCTGTAGTACTTTTATAGGTTTTATTGTTGTTTTCAAGGATCCTGATGAGGAATTTGACACTGAAGATCGTCGCAAGAACGTAGTTTCGTTATTACGTACCCTAACCTTAACTCTCACGGCTCAAAATATATTTTTTTTAAATCGGTTTGCAGACGGGAGTGATTCACTTAAAATACATCCCTCTCGCTTCTTAAAACATCTCAAATATGAACATATTATGGGATTTTAAGGACATTTTCAATATTTATAGAATTAAAAAAAAGATCTTTATAAAAGATGTATTAGTAAACTTGGATTTTTAAAAACTTTTAATTCTATAACACAATTTACCTTTTCTTTTGTTTCGTTTAAGGAAAAACACAGTTAATTATTGATTTTTTTCGACCTCTTTTTAGTTATTTAATTTGGTCTTCAAACCTTGTTGACGAGAAAATAACTTATTTAAGTTTTTGGAAGATGAATTCTGTTTGATATTAGAAGTTACCGTAAACAAACATCTGTACATCTTGTTTGAACAAGACAAAATCGACTTTTGCCGACACAGAAATATGTAAATAGCCTGAAATAGACGAATAAAAGCAAACTGACGTCACAATAAAAACGAGGCGACTTTTTAACATAAAAAAATTACGACAGAAAAACACTCACCATATGTTTATTTTATGACAATTTATTTATTTTTGATGAAGAAAATTCAATGAAATATTATTTTACGGAAAGTTAAAAGTTTAATTTTTTTTATAAATTATGTTTTCATGAATAAACTAAAAATTGTACAGAACATAATCAACAAATTCTACATAATTTTTGTTTTCCCTTGGTACTGGTACAGCTTTTGAATCGGATAAAAACCGACTATGTTAGGGTTAGCAAAATAACAATCCCGTTGAAAAGATGTACAAGTTCGGTTGAATCAAGTTTCTTCAATTATTGCCTGCCGTAAATTTAAAGATTTAATCAATTTACAGGTAAAGTTTTCGTCTGCTACTCGAGCCTTTTGATTGGCTAAGCAATTTGACAACTTTCGACTGTTTACATAAACGACTGGAAGATGAAAAAGAAAAAGTCGGTTTTATCTGGTTCAAAGCTGTATCAGTACCCCAAAACAACTCATAACGATGTATAGACAGTTAAACTGAAAAGGGGCAGTAACTCTAATTGTCTTCTTTTCAGTTGAATCCTATTTTTTTTTCAAAATGTAATTTGCGGCTTTTATGTACAAAGAAAGAACGTGAGTTTCTAAGTTGAAGTACATAAAAATTTTATTAATTGAATTTGCTGATTATTTGAGAGTCTCGATTGCTGTCTTAAAATTATGAGATGATCTCTCAACCGAAATCTCAATATTCGCGATCAAGATCTTGCTTTTAGGGTTAATTTTACACTGAAATGAAGGGATGTTCTTGTCTTCATCATCGTCAAGCAATCTAATTGTTTTGTAGTAGCGAAGTTTACACTTTGGTGTCTAAAATAAAAGTGCTTAAACTCGTTTCTGTGCACAACGCTTTGCGTACGCATCCGCCAGAATTAATAAAAACAAATAATAATATTTTGACCAATCAACGGATTTTTCTTAATTTATAGAAATTGTCCTTTGGGAGCTACCTTAACTCTATATAAACCCAGATTTTTCCTTCGGCTGCATGTTTAGCCCAAATCCATGAGAGAGCTAACATCGACATTTTTCCAGCCCCCATCGCCCCGTCTGTAGGGCCTTCAAATGATGAGAAACACCTTTTCTAAACTCATGCACACATAGCTACACTGATGTCAACACACACACACAGACACAATGCATTAACTCTTTCACTGTCTGACGCATACGCCCACTAAAGACGACACACACACACACACTCTTTGAATCCCCTTTCAATGTCGTCTGCTGATTTCTGCATATTTAAAACAAACTTATAAACTTAACCATTTTAATACTTCATACATTTCTTACTGAACTTTCTACTATGAAAACAAATGATTGACTCTATTTAATAACTTTCAATGAAATGTAATTTATGTAATTGAGTGAGGAAGTTTTGACTACGATAGTTCAGACCCATGGACTATTCACAGCCCTTAAACTATCAACTTAGGCTTCCTCGATATCTCAATCAATGAATCTGTCTTGTTCGGCAAGTACACTCAAATACTGAACAATTATTCTGTTTTCCTATCTTTGTAGACTTCTATTTTAAACATATATAAAATGTCTCTTTTGTGAATGTGTGCTTTTAATTCATTAATTTGTTTGTTGATCATATAACATTTCTCTAGCTCTCTCACACATTTGAATATTACTTAAAACTGTTTTTCTTTAAAATGTTTCTATAAAACTCAGCTCTCCCAAAATCTTCCCCCAAAAACTGGAGCACTAAAAAGACTCCCTCCAAAGTTTCTTTACCACGTTCGATGAACTATATTCACTTCTATCACAAAAACTTAATGTTATTCTGTATTTTTAATTTAAGAGTAGCATTCTTTCTTAGTGATGTAATGAAGTGAAAGTAAGAAAACTTTTCCTGAAAAGGTCATATTTAATGCAAGACAAACTTTATCGTCTCACTCCACCAATTGTTCATATACTCAAAGTTACTGATCTTTTCCATGTTACTACTGTTCATGTTACTACTCAACTCTTTGTTATAGAGTGCCTTTTGTATTAAATTTGATAGTAAATTGAAACCCTTTCTAAAAATTACAAAAATCTTTTTCATATAAAGTATTATTTGTGGTGATTTTAACTCATAATTGCAGGCATTCCGACTAGTATAAAAGTGTAGTATCTGTTTTGTCCTCAGTCAGAGGAGGATAAATACTTTTCAACTGAAGAAAATGTTAGGTAAGCTTAATATCCCTCTAATTAAAAACCGACCTTGTGTCTAATTCGTCCCTTATGTGGAGGCAAGTAAATATAAATGATTATATTGTTCGGAATGATGCTATTATTTCCAAGAAGGAAGCACCCTGACACTTTCTTTGTTCTTTCTTTCATTTTGTGAAAACAAAGTCTAATTAAAGTTAGGTTTTAAAACCCTTAAACATCAGCTAACATAAAGAATTGAAAGTGAACAGTGTTTATTAAGACCTTCAGCATCATAAAGCAAGAGAAATGGGTGACCATTGAGTGTTTCAAAGAATTGATAAAAGTTGGAACAAGGTATGCACATGTAAACAATCATTTGATGTGCTTACAAAAAGCAGCTATCGTCTTATCAGGTTTTCATACAGGAAGTTCCTGTTTCGATCAACTTCTGAATCTAACTCAATATATTGAAGATGTGTATGATGAAAAACTGAAAACAAGAACAGTGTTTATTTATCTAACAGCTGCAAAACATACAGTGAACAACTACTGAATGTAGTTCAAATGATTAAGAATGCAGCAATTGTCAGGATTATTCAATCACTTCTCACCAATTAGAAATCTTTCACTGAAATGGATGGAGAGTAAAGCCGGTTGAGACCTCATAAAAATGGACTACACCAACGATCAGTCCTTGTGTCTACCCTTTTCAACATATATACCAATGAAAACCTGTATTTATTGTAATCCACAGATTTATCTCTACAGATGATCTTTGGCGATGCAAACACTGAAATTCAAACATATTTAGCGACGACTTTAAGATGTTTTTAATACTCTCACAGAGTAGTACAAAAACAATGCACTCTACACTAATTCAGGAAAGACAAGTTTGTGCATTTCATCTGAACAACTATGAGGTAACAAGATAGCTCACCATCATCTGGAATGGCAATGATGAAATAACATGCAATGCCCTTGTGGAAATACAAGAGAGACAATAGAACACTCCCTCAGTGACTGCAGTAATGGAGCAACCTGAACTGACCAAGAGTTGATGCCCAATAATGGATCCAGTTTTGGCATGATAAGATCTGATGATTATGGGCTTACAGTAATTTTGTTAAGTTAAATGAAATAAATTTCTACTATTTTTTTCCTGCATTGAACATTTCAAATTATATACTTCAAAAATATATGATTAATTATAAAATAAAGATAATTCCAAAAAGGCTTGTCTAAGCTCTTCATTAACAACATTCCATTATATTTTGATAAATTGTCTGCTTTATCGATTTACTTTTCTGATTACAAAACAAAATAATTTATGAAAACTTAAAAACGTTTTGTTGTTATCACCTTTATTATGTATAAACTTTGTTTCGTTTTTTTTCACAAGAATACATTAAAAAGTAAGTATAATCTCCAATTAATGCTTTTCATTACCTGCTCAGTTTTTATATTTTTTAAAACAAGTTGTTGTGTTGAGGTAATTCGATATTTTTTCACTTCAATGTAGAATTAGTAATTTTATCTTGACTTCAAATAATTTGATATCTAATTATGTTTTTTACCTTCAGTTTTATATTTAAATTCTAGTAAAAATATGTGAGATTTGATTTTTAGTGTTAAAAATATATAAAAAATAGAATTTTATCAATACATTTTTAACAATTAAAAATCAAAAATCCTCACTTCTTTTTATTATGTATAAGCAGAATATGTTATTATTTTTTCACTTATTACAGAAAATCTTAACTACATAAATTTTTAGCCAAAAAAACAACTTTAGCTGCTAAACCTTTAAAGAAAATCGACAACTTTAATGTTCAAATATTTTTTCCAATAACAGGTAATTATCCGGATTTGTAAAAATGTTTTGTGCTTTTTTATTTCTTTAATTATTGTTGCATGAGTTTATTTTATTTTTAAAGTGCAGATTTCTTTAAGTTCAATTAATTTGAATGTATGAAGGTTCTGATTATATTAAATATTAGTTTAGTAATACTGTACGAAGTAATTTTCATGAGAAGACTTTCATGCCAGACATGCAAGATGCTGGAGTGCTTTCAACTCTAACAGCTTCTTTCCTCGAGCTGCCAGTCTTTGGATATACCTCCCTTTTCCTTGAGTGTACCGACATGTCGAAATTTAAATTTAATGTAAGCAAAATTAAATCTCCAGTGTTCATTCCATGAAAAGAAAATTTGAAAAACTACCGAAATTTTATATTTTGTTCATCTTAATATTTGTTTAAAAAAATGGTGAATGTGCTTTATGCTTCATAAATTATTTTTAATTCCTGAATGTTTAATTATTCTAGATATTTTCCTGAGACGTCTTTGTTTTTATCAACACATGGTGTTAGTAAATGAAATAAAAAGAAGTCTTTGTTTTTATCAACAAATAGTGTTAATAAATAAAATAAAAATACTTCAACCACGAGCTAGTGGAGTCATACTGCAAACATCATGCTTAGATGTGATCATGTGCCAATAAATAAGCACTCGTAAAATGTATCACTTATTAGCAACAATTACTTATTGATTGACCTGTGGATTTTTCAACAATGCCTTCTCTGACAGTGCTTATGCACACCCGAAATGTAGTTTAGCACCCTAAACATCAGTAAACTTTCTGTTGTTCAATACTGCTGCTGTTGTAAGTCAGGACTCTTCGAGTGAGTGACTCTCCAGTAAAATAAAATAAGACGTCTAATAAAGGCAGCAGAATTTTCTCGCTAGAGGAGTCAGTAGACTATAAACCTTGTGGGCCTACAAGCGATGAGTGAGCACACCTATAGTTGCTAACACCAATATCAAACTTTGCTATAAATAAAAGGATTCTAGTTTTCTCTGTTAACCATTGAAACTGCACTAGATAAATGGACATACATCAACAAAATGAAATTGCAGATTCCAAAACCATTTTCTTAGTAGTGGCGACTTGAAGTTTATTGTTTATTTCATTCCAGAGTGGTCAGTGTTCCAATGGATTCATAGTATTTGACTAAGCTGATGCCAGTAACACATATCTGCAACACAGGCTATGCCACCTTCTTATTTACTTCCAACAACATCTACAAAAGGCTACTAGCTATTCTCTTTTGCATAGTTTGGCTTGATATACCCTGTTGATGGTCTTCATGAGAATATATTACTGGGGGATCATGTATCCAGTGATCCAATCTTTCTGACAATGTGCTTGTCTTTAGCTTAATATGTTGACGAATAGTCGGAGGGGTATGTACATAGGGTTTTGACGGGGGAAAAACACATTTCTCCTTGTAATTTTGTTTGGGACATTTGGAAACTTGTTTCTAAAATAGGAATTCATCCAATCTCTAGACCCCTCATTCTAGCAACTAATCGAAAGTGTAAAAGTGTTCAGAAATATTGGTTTCCGATGTGACACTTTCATATATGTTGTCTACATATGCCGAGATTGTCTTCTTGATTTAGCTGTCTGGTTATAAGGCTACATCCATAATAGACCTCATTGTTTTAAGAGGCATAGTCTGAGCAAACCACACCCTCAATAAACAGTGCCTACTGTCGTGGTAAACAAAAGTCTGATAAATCCGAAGTGGTTCTTTGACAGACCCTTAAAGATATACAGATTATACACCTAGCTGCCCGATTTATTATCATAATCGTCTATTTTCTCTTAGTTTGCTGGCGTAAAAATCAGTTCCAGCACTGTTTGCATCACCATGTAGGTCGATCCTCTAGCAATCTTTGTTCTGTTTTATGACAGCCATCAGTAAGAGTAGACATTTCGAAAGATCGCGGTTTTGTTTGCCATAGAGAGCAAACCAACAATTATTTATTGCTTTAACACTTTGTTGAACTGTTTCTCAGCAGTTATATATAATGTTTTGCTTGCTGAGCGCCTATGTTCCGCTCACTTCCATTACCTTGTGGCAAGATGAACTCTGCATGAAAATCAGGCTCTTCGTTAATTAGAGGTATATATTCTGCGAGGAGCTTATATTGGATCTATTTTCATCAGGGACTCAAACTCAAGAGGGTCTTTCACCATTATCAGGACCTAAATAACAATCACTCTTTCACTTACTAATTCTATATGTCTGCATTGGACCATCAAATTGAGCAGCTGACCAGTTTCTTTTTGCCAATTCCAGTTTTTGCTCAGTATGGTGTAGGAGCACTCATAATCAACTAGTGTGTTTCACATGTTCGTACATGTGTTTCCTTGGCAGGGAAATACAGCTGCAAGACCTCCCTCTATCATTCTAGTTAATGGCATGTTTGTACATGTGTTTCCTTGGCAGGAAAATGCAGCTGCAAAACCCCCCTCTGTCATTCTAGTTAATGGCATATATGAATGTTTTGAATAAGGCTTCTCTTATAGAGTCAGAATCTCCCTTTTTTACTCAATTAACTGCTAGCAGAGCATGAACGAACCACATGTTATATAAATAGGGATCAGACACTCAACTGTCTTCATCAAGCACCACTTACACATTAACCCAGCATTCTCAATCCATTCAATAATTTATTGGCTAGAGTCCTCACTACTAATCTATAGTATTTATTTTCAATCAAAGTCGTCTGTCATCATGCCATTGATATAGCTTGTAATATTTGCAAGTACAACTCTTTCCACTTTTGTCGCTTTATTTCTTCCTTCATCCGTCATTGCTATCAAATCTCCCTTCAACTATCATTACTTTTACGTCTTCCTTTAACTGTCATTTCTCTCAAGTCTTCTTTTAACCGTGATTGCTTTAAAGTATTTCAACCATGATTGCTTTTAAGTCTTCCTTCAACCGTCATTGCTTGCAAGTCTTCTTTCAACTGTCATTGCTTTCAAGTCTTCCTTTAATCGTCATTGCTTTCAAGTATTACTTCAACCGCCATTGTTTTCAAGTCTTCCTTCAACCATAATTGTTTTCAAGTCTTCTTTTAACCGTAATTGTTTCAAGTCTTCAACCGTAATTGTTTTCAAATCTTCCTTCAACAGTAATTATTTTCAAATCTTCCTTCAACAGTAATTGTTTCAAGTCTTCCTTCAACAGTAATTGTTTTCAAATCATCCTTCAACCATAATTGCTTTCAAATCTTTCTTCAACCATAATTGCTTTCAAATCTTTCTTCAACCATAATTGCTTTCAAATCTTTCTTCAACCATAATTCCTTTCAAATCTTTCTTCAACCATAATTGCTTTCAAATCTTTCTTCAACCACAATTGCTTTCAAATCTTTCTTCAACCATAATTGCTTTCAAATCTTCCTTCAACCATAATTGCTTTCAAATCTTCCTTCAACCATAGTTGCTTTAAATTCATCATTTAATTGTCATTGGATTCAACTCTTATTTCAACCATCATTGTTTTCAAGTTTTTCTTAAGCATATATTTCTTTCAATGCGGAATTCAAAGTGAGCCTGTGCAAAGAGGGTCTCGTTACCTTAGCCGTTATACATGACACAGTCGATCCTATGTCAGTTACATAAGGGAGATACATTCTGCCTATTACAATTGGATGTAGTGGAAAATGTATATGTCCATCATCAAACATCTTAGTTACCCGTATTGGGAATAACGTTTTTTTCAACAGCACTTGACTGATTCTTAAATCATGGCAACTTTTTTCATTAGTTGCAAAATGATATGAAAAGTATATAAATTAATGACAATCAAAATTTTGTATACTTGATCCCCGACTCCTCAATCAGTTATGTCACCAATTTGGCCGTTCTTGAATTCAGTTGGTCACTTTGCATTGCGGGGTGGTCCTGTCCAGCAATCACCACTCTACCCTGTTGTGATTAAAAGATCAGATGACAATTGACCGGCGTTGGTAACCAAACTACTCCCAGTGCAAAGCGAAGGGTGATGACAAGCAGAACAACGAAAAAAATAATTCAACAACTCTGTTGTGTTTTTCTATAGAAGAATAATTATTTGGTAAAGAAAAAAAAACTTGTTCCATTACAAGGCAGGCTTATTATATGCTTCTTACTTGCGTGAAAACCTCATGCTTCTTATCTAAAATTATTTTGCGGTGATCCTCCTCATATATCGCCCACGCGATTTTAGTAGGTTATCTACTAGTAGGACCACATTAATTCCAAACAACTAATAATAGGGAGCAATCTTCTAGGTTTCATTTATTGTAAACCTCACAGTTGCTAATGTCTGGGTCAGATAGAGATCCACATTTTCTCTATCACTTTCGCTTAACTTAGTCAATACATCGGCCAATGTTTTATGAACTCTCTCCTCCTTGGCGTTGGATGATATACTGCAGTAGTTATGTGTTTTATATTAAGACCTGCTAAAGTCTCACCATAGTTTGGTTTAGGTTTTCTCGTCCATTAGCAGTGACCAGTTGCTCAGGAGCTCCATATCTTCCTCAAAATCACGTCCGCCACCATTTGTGCCCACTTGTCTGGTATATCAAAGGCCTCTGGCCAATTTACCAATCAGTCTATAAAACTGAGTATGTAGAGATTACCTCGGTTGTTTCTTACTACGGTTTCGAGATATTCATGTTCACCTTTTATTATGGATAATTTGGAACGTTGGTGTCCATCAGGAGTCAGCTCCCCCTCTCCTACTCTGCACCTGACATGCCATGCACCTATCAATATGTCTGATCACTTCATTGTACAACTTCGGCCAGTAATACTTTCTCCCTATCAGCTCATATGTTTTATCAATCCCCATGTGACCAATCTTCTCATGCCACTGATCTAAAATCTCAGCCGTCGTTCGTTTGGGCAGAAACCGCCTGGAGCTCACCTGTTCATCCCTCCTGGAGAGATAACACAGCATACTCTCCTGTATTACAAATTTGGAGGTGCTTCCTGCCAAAACACTGGATCAAAGAGAAGCTGTCTAACTATCTCCCTGGCTTTCCTCTATGCTCCCTACACAATGGAGATCCCTAACGATCTATCGTTCGTTTTCTCGTTCACTTTTCTAAACTGGACGTTGATTTTTACAATGCAAATTTATTACATTAATTTTATATGCTTGTCGTCTAGCTATGGCTCCAGTCTAAATGATTCAGTCTCTAGCTGCTTGAGAATTCTGGAGAAAAGGCCTCTGCAAGTATTAACTTTGTACACCAGATATTTTGCTCTTGTTTGGTTAGTTTCAAACAATACCCATGTTGATAGCTAACTCAGCAAACAAAAGTGTCAAAATAAAGAAAATGAAAGAGCTAGCATATGCCGGGCTGATATGACAGGTATAGCAGGTGTGATTACATAATGCAGTTTGAGAAAAAGGAGATCTCAAGCATGATGAATTACAGAACGAAGATATAAGAATCTCAGAGAAATATAAAATAGTTACAAGGCATACTAGCAGTGACAGAATGAAATTGTGGAGATGGGGATCAATACGTGTGACCATCCACCGATTAAACTGATGCTTTATAAAACTCAGATGCATGCGACAAAATTAGAGGAGGTGGTGAGTGATATGATAGGGATGAAATAATCGAATGGTTTGAGTCCCCATGGGGTTTCCCGATAGGGATTGTTGAGAAGAAAGATGGAGGACATTGTTTCTGTGTGAATTTCCGACAGTTGAATGCGATTACTAGACCGTTAGCAGGGCATATATCCCTGATTTATGATATTTTGGCTTTGTTTTAGAAGTCTACCTGTTTTTCGACCTTAGATTAAGTGTCTAGATGTTGGCAGGTTACCTGAGAAACACAATTCTAATAAAAAATAGTTTTTGCTTGTCATACGGGGCTGTTTAATCTCAGAGTGATGCCGTTTAGTTTCATCAGATGAACCGAGTGTTTTTACCATATTGATGTCTATATTACTTGGAGGCCTGGATGACTTTGCCATAGCCTACCTAGACGATATATTGGTATTGTCTAGGAAAGCTGATGGGCATTTCATACACATGCAGATGGTGTTTGGGAGGTGACTAGAACATGGGTTGAAACTCATGTTACGCAAGTGTCAGTTCTTAGAAGAAAAGACCAAATATTTGTCAGAGGGTAATACAGGTCTGTGGATTCATAAGAGTAATCGGTTATTACAAGCATGTTTGATAATATTGTCACAATACATGTATAAATAACTTTCTCAAAACTTTCAGTAAATATCTATTCAATCATCAAATGTCAAAGCATTTATACACGTGAAATATAATTTTGTTGGAAATCTAGAAACGACACTCATTAAATTACAGGATATTTGTTGATACGAAACACCATTTTAATAAAATAATTGAGTAATTAAATTGTCAAAAATATATATTTCTTATCAAACAGCGCTGCATTTAAAAATACTTTTAAAAATTATATTTAAATACTGTTTTTCTTTAGTTTTCAGATGAAGAAACAATGTTTTTACTCCTTGGATACTTTCCATTTTCTTCTGACAATATTTAATTATACTTACATGTTTTAAACTTCCACTGAATGTTGTTTTGTGAAGACTTACATCTTCAGACTGTCGAACTTGGGATGTTTTTATTGTTTCTTTAATTAACATTTTATTATTTTTCGGCTTATTCATATTCAAAGATATATATCTTTTTCAATACAATTAAATATATGAAATATTGTAATATTTCATGGCTTATGTGAAAAAGATGAATGGTCTACTTTGGTTATATTTTATGGCATATCAACCATTTATAGGTAATTTTTGATGATTTTAGTATATTCTCCAGTTTCTTAGTATCTTCAAATATTTATTGATTAATTTCTTGACACAAAAGCAATAGAAAATAATTGCTGCATCCATGACACGCATAGCAAAACAGTTGTTGAATAATTTTGCAAACAAAATAGCATTATTATAACTGTTTTTTAAAGAACAATAAAGTGCTGGCGCTTCTCAAAAATAATTCGAAAGAATCTATTTCTTTTGTAAGCTATAACAAATTTAAATTATAAAAAATTAAATTATTACATTTCGGATCTCATTAATGAAGGTTTTGTGGAAATTTAATCCAATATTATCTGAAAAAAGGAAATTAATTAATGTTATTAATAGATAAGTATTGCAACAAATATCCTCATATTTTTTATTTAATCAATAATTTGTTAACTTCTTAATAGAATTGTACATAATAACTTTTGCCTTTAAGCTCACAATGTTGAAACCTATGTCTAATCAATCCATGTCAAAATAACCATGTCTACATCTGCTTAACATCTTAAAATAATTTTATTTGCAAAGAACTTGTATAAATTAATATATTTTCTTGAAATTTATCTTTTAATTTTTTATTTTATTTTGCAGAATATCCAGTAATGAAAACAGAAAAACACATGTAAATTGCTAAGAGTTCAAATCGTGAAACGTGAGAAATAATACACTTGTGAACTGTACAAATATGTTTTCTTTCATCAATCGTGTTTTATGATTATATATTAGAAAAAAACATTTTCTTCTCAACTGTATATGGATTTCTTCTCTACTTTGTATTAATTTATAAACACTTGCTGGAATAGATGTCGCAAATGCAAATGACTAATTCACTCATCAGTGCACATTACTAGTGCACTATGTGTGCATATGACTAATGAACACATGCACCCTTTAATGAATGTAGAATTTTAGCCATAAAAATACTTGAAACGAAACACATAGTGCTAATGGTGAAAACTGAAATTATGGCAAAATTATGGGTTGCAAAAATATTTCGAAAATTAGCTATATTTGTCTGAATTGTTCAAATCCTTATACATTGTTATTTATATTGGGTTTAAATATCATTTTGATAAGATCTATAAAAATCATTGACTATATCATTTTTGTTCGGTTTTCACTAATCTGTATACATAAAAGATAAGTCCTAATGAACACATGCACCCTTTAATGAATGTAGAATTTTGGCTGGTACACAGAGGGGACACATAATTCTCTTATTTATATTATAAATTACAGTTTAATACAAGTAATATTTTCCCTTAACCATGAGAAAAAGGTATACATAAAAGATAAGTTCTACTAAATTTCCAATCATTAGACTTAAAAAAGGGGAACACCAATCTCTTATTAATATATATAATCAATTACAGTCAAACAAAAGTAATATTTTCCGTGAATTATGAGAAAAATTTCAGTCATGACTCCCATTCAACGATCAACTAAATTTCAAACCTATAAAAAATTGAAAAACAATGTGTGAATATTTCTTAATTAATTCCGGTTCTACAACAAAAGCACAACATAGAAAAATACAGAAATAAAATTTTACTAAAAAATCTCGAATATTTCGCCTCCGAATATGAACTATAAATCTGCTAGAGGAGAATAACCATATTCTTGTGAAATATTTAACTCTGTTTTTGCACAGAAACACTCATTGGTTAGTCATATGTGGACACATACTGGTGAGAAACAGTATTCTTGTGAAGTATGTGACTCTTCTTTTGAACTGAACACAAATATGTTGCAACATATGTGAACGCATACTGGAGAAAAACCATATTCCTGTATAGTATGTGGCTCCTCTTTTACAACTAAACAAATTATGTTGCGACATATGCGAACACATACTGAAGAGAAACCATATTCTTGTGAAGTATGTGGCTATTCTTTTACACGGAAATCACATATGTTGCGACATATGCGAACGCATACTGGAGAAAAACCATATTCTTGTGAAGTATGTGACTCCTCTTTCACACGGAAATCACATATGTTGCAACATATGCGAACACATACTGGAGAGAAACCATATACTTGTGAAGTATGTGGCTCTTCTTTCACACGGAAAGATCATATGTTGCAGCATATGCGAACGCATACTGGAGAAAAACCATATCCCTGTGAAGTATGTGGCTCCTCTTTTACACGGAAATCACATATGTTGCAACATATGCGAACACATACTGGAGTAAAACCATATTCTTGTGAAGTATGTGGATCCTCTTTTACAACTAAACAAAGAATATTTATACATATGCGAACACATACTGGAGACAAACCATATACTTGTGAAGTATGTGACTCTTCTTTCACACAGAAAGATCATATGTTGCGGCATATGCGAACGCATACTGGAGAAAAACCATATCCCTGTGAAGTATGTGGCTCCTCTTTTACACATAAATCACATATGTTGCAACATATGCGAACACATACTGGAGTAAAACCATATTCTTGTGAAGTATGTGGATCCTCTTTTACAACTAAACAAAGAATATTTATACATATGCGTACACATACTGGAGAGAAACCATATACTTGTGAAGTATGTGGCACTTCTTCCACACGGAAAGATTGTATGTTGCAGCATATGCGAACGCATACTGGAGAAAAACCATATCCCTGTGAAGTATATGGCTCCTCTTTTACACAGAAATCACATATGTTGCAACATATGCGAACACATACTGGAGTAAAACCATATTCTTGTGAAGTATGTGGATCCTCTTTTACGACAAAACAAAGAATATTTACACATATGCGAACACATACTGGATAGAAACCATATACTTGTGAAGTATGTTGCTCTTATTTCACACGGAAAGATTGTATGTTGCAGCATATGCGAACGCATACTGGAGATACCCCATATCCCTGTGAAGTATGTGGCTCCTCTTTTACACAGAAATCACATATGTTGCAACATATGCGAACGCATACTGGAGAGAAACCATATTCTTGTGAAGTATGTTGCTCTTCTTTTACAATAAAACGAAGTATTTTGCAACATATGCGAAAGCATAATGTAGAAAAACCATATTCTTGTTAAGTGTGTGGCTGTTATACAAATAAACACAGTATGGTTATTCATATGTTGTTGTATACTGGAGAGAAACAATATTCTTGTGAAGTATGTGCCTCTTCGAAAAATTTACAAAATATGTTGTGACATATTCAAACACATAATGGGGCAGAAACTATATTCTTGTTAAAAATGTGGTCTAGTTTAACAGATAAACAACATATGCGAACGCATTGTGGAGAGTAATAACATTCATGTTTAGTATTGTGTTTTATTCTAAAAAAATTCAATATGTTGCATGCGAAAACATATTTTATTTTAAACCATATACTTGTGAAGTATATCGCTCTTCACTTTTACTACGTTTAAGCACACCCAAATACATACTGCATTTCTTGAGTTTGATTTACCTACTGGAAACCATTCCTGAGTGTCTTTGGTCTCTCTGTACTAGTGTTCTTTAGGACAAAATGACATAATCCTACAAGTAAACCCTGTCCAAATATTCAAAGGCCCCGTCGACACGGCTATACTATGGCTTATACAAGGAATGGTGCACATTCACCAAGTAATATTATCTCAAGTGAAATCACATAGCTGGAATTTCTACCAGACTAAATGAAATCCGGCCTTGGAATAGAGTAAGACCAAGAGACCAAAAAGAAGATACACAAAAACAGAGGAAATTGGTCAATTGGGGAACGAGAAATTAATGGTTATAATTTTTTTACTACCTCAACGTTTAACAGGTAAAGGAGAACCTTAATGGAATATTCGATTTTCTACGTACCCAATATAGATATCAAGTGATAGCCTCAGAAAGGGGCTCCTTGATTTCTGAGAAATTCGACTGAACTAAAATGTTTAAAAACAAATCGAATATTTTGATGTTCAAGAGAAACCATATTCTATTAAAGTATTTTATTCATTCACAATATAACAGAGTATGTTGCAACACAGGCGAACACATACATGAGCGAAACTATTATTTTGCAGTGTGTAATTCTTTTACACATGAACAACGTGGGTTTGCATGTGTAAACACATACTAGAGGAAAACGATTAGCAAAACTATTATTTTTCAGTGTGTAATTCATTTACACATGAACAACATGTGGTGTTATGTAAACACATACGAGATGAAAAGAAACTGAAATATTAGGAAAATCTCTTTCATACTTTCAGTAATTATAGGAGCAACAGGACTTTCAAAAGAATTACAAAGGCTATCTTGCGAGTATACCCGATAAACCGAGTGCAAGAGAAATACAAACAATTGCACTTTAAGGAACGGTTAGAATCTTTAAAAAATTTAAGTCTGACTTTTTGGACATACCATCAGAAATCAATTTTAATTTAAGTAGAAGAAAACATGACTTCGAAAATCATATCTCTAAATTTTACTTTTATTCTTTCCCACAAAATGAAAATAATCTTTCTCAAATTGCATAGAAAAAACAGTTTTTTTCCTTTCGTATTTGTAAATGAATGTGTCTATTTCCTTGCATGCTTTCTAGTGTTATCAAAATGTAATGCGATATTTTTAGTAACATTTTCTATTTGTACAATATACTCCGAAAAGTGGATAATTATTTGTAAACCAATATACATACTATTGATATCAGATGGAAAACGAATATTTTTATATAGTTGTTTGTATTTAATTGATGAAAATGTTATTCTGAGATGAAATCGAGGTGAAGAGACTATGTCATGTTAAACCCGTTCCTCCTTATACAATTTGGGTATTTAATCTACAGCTGGTCCCTAATTACTTAATGAAATATTAATTGTCTATTGTTTCTCACAAAGTGGCAGGCAAAAACGTTTTTCTATTTTTACAATTTTTGAAAATTAATTTTCATTTAAAAAGCACATAATTTTTAGCTGTTGACGTTTTTCTTGTATTAAACCAGTTTTGTTAAATATGGAAAATAAATCTGCATTTTATGAAGTAAAAGATTTGAATTAAAAATATTTTTGCTTTTCTATAAAAAAAGTCGATTCCATATTTTTGTGAAATATGTCAAACAAGATGAGACTAAAATCGTTTTATGGAAAAAATAATTACACCGAATGTCGGACGAGGGAGCAATGAGATCTGAGAATTGGTTAGTTTATTTAAAACATATTCGGAATAGTACAGTTTATGTTTGTCTCTCAAGTTTTTTCTCTCTCGCTCAGCTGTCTTCGGTTTCCCTAGACTGCGTCGTACTGCTTGCATCTACCGCTGGACTGAATTGATCTGTTAAATTTGGCGCCATTTCACTTTTCTATTTTGTTAGGTAAATCCATCGCAAAGCAATAGTGATATTGTATTTTCATTGGTTTGTAAACACCTGTTTTATAAAATTGCATGAGTGGATTTCCTGAGTCACCTCATCTGACCCCTATGACTCTCTGGGTCGACTTGTTCCTCCTTATTTTTGTTGTGCTAGTTAAAATTTAAGGTTTTATTTTTTAATCTGGGAAACGTACCAACAAATCCCGTCTTCTGGTAAAAATGCAGTTTAATAAAGCTTTGTAGACTTATTAGAAAGATCAATGATGCCCTCACAAGGATCATTAATCGTCTAAATCAAAACAAATAATTTTTCTGTCTTACAACGATCGTCACGATTAATGCGTTTGAATAAAAACAAATCTTTTTCTGTCTCACATTGGATCAATTGAGTAAGTTACTCAAACAATGCAATACTGGATACAAACTTAACAGGTGCAGAAAGAGTGAAGAATTCAAACTATGCTAAATCTTAAAAACAACTTGTATTTCTAATACACACAACTCTTATCAAAAAATCAAATAACAGCACTCAACCAACTGAATACGTGTCGTTTTCTTATGAATGTTGCATTATTTACTGACCACAAAGCAGCATCAATTGTCTTGAGACAAAAAATAGGAAAGCTGGCTCTACTTAAATCATCTACCGACATCAATGTATGGACAGGTTATACATACCACGAAAGAAAGACGGTTTGGGCTTTATTGAAATACCCATGCATAGTGAATATCAATGATAAACGTGGGACAATATATGAACAGGTCTTGAGATAAAAAATGAGAATGGTAAATGAACATCACACCAAATACATTATTGTGTGCCATATACGCAGCTACTGTGGTTCCGTGACGTATATATGATCAAGCCGATAATAAAGTAAAGCATAAATATATGTCAGAAAAACATGTGATTAAAATAAACCAATAGAACAATAACTTGAAATCAAAATCCGAAGAGGAATCTTCCACAGAGATAGCTTATCTCCTTTCTTTTCTTGCTTGCCATAGATCCGCTAAGTAAGCTACTAAATAAGAGCCTACAACTAAAACAAAAGTGTCAACCACATGCTCTTCATAGATTACCTCAAGCTGTATTCCATTTCAGACGGGGACTAAGTCGACTCTTGTAGGTTGTGCATATATTCTGCAAATACGTTGGATCGAAGTTTGGTCTGGACAAATGGGCCAGATGTTCCCTTGGAGCTTGAAAGAAGATCCAAACGAAAAACACAGCTTGATGTAGAGAATGACATGAAATACATAGAAGAGCGGGGACAATAAAAAATACATATGGTAGAGAAGAAAACGATTCAATTCCACACACCAAGATGAGAGAAAACATTGGTAGAGAATATGTAGACCGTGTCAGAAAAATGTGAAAAAGAAAACAGCTTACAATTAAAACAAAGTAAATGTCATTAAACAATTTGTGCCAGTGATAACATATAGTTTTGACATTATTGGATGGCCACTGGAAGACATTAACAGACCAGACACTTAAACGAGAAAATGTTGACACTGTACAGAGTAATATACAAAAGACAATGTCTACCAGGGATTGTACCTGTCCAGAGGACCAGTAAGTATAATTCTCTCTGAAATGTACTATCAGCATTGAGTCACTATTGCAAGATCGTCTAATATCTGATTAGATCCAAGAACTCAAACATAATAATAGTACATGAACATCATAAACAAAAGCCAGTAGAAACCTCCATCACAAAACTTATTTTTGACAGTACGGTCTTACAAACTTTGCGGAAAACACTGTTGTGTTGTCGCCGGTCGAGGATGGATTGGATTAAGAACAAACAAAGACGGAGAGTAAATGAACACAAACTTTATTTACATAGGACGCCATTACAAATGGGGACAGGTTAAGGGCAGATAATTACCAGAAGTTTAAAAGGTAAACAAATCAGCTATGTCATACTGATACATCTCTCTTGTTAAGTTAAACAAGGAGAGTGTGATTTTTTTTATTTGATTTTTTTAAATTTATTTATTTTATTTTTATTTTTTTAAGCATTACAAGTCCAATCTTTCAGGGACGTCCAGAGCGGCATGACTCCAAATATGGCTCGGCATATGGCCTTTCAGTTGTGAGCAGAGTTTGTGCATTATATACTGGTGTAGGGTATGTAGGTTCTGATTGGCTGCTCATACATTGTTGGCTAGATGGAGAGATCACACCACGGTCACTTGCGTATACACACATCCAATCACTAATGGGTGGTGCATTGGTATCAACTGTTAGTCGGTGATTATGTCTATTTTTATATAGACTTTCAGTCAACTCCGCTCTTGCGGGCCTAAGTAACTGTCTGTTCCTTCGATGAATACTGCCATCTGCGCATTCTACAAGGTATGACCGTGGCTCTGCAGTGGTTTTTTTTTACTGTTCCAGGTTTCCACAACTTGGTTTTCTCATTTTGGATGTGGACTTGCTGACCTGCCTGCAATGGTGGATGGCAGTGGCTATTCCGTTGGTCATACCGGTTCTTTGTCTTGTCTTTGTTCCATTGCATTATGTCTCTGGTTTGCTCATCTCCGAGCTGTTGCTTAGAGACTAGTGGTGTTCGGATGGGCCTCCAGTTGAGGGGTTCGGCTGGAGATTTAAGGTTGGTTTAACATCATCATCAAATGGCAATCATTGCCAGTCTCTCGGGCCTGCAGAAGTAGCATCTTGCATACGCCAACCATTCTTTCTGCAAACCCATTGGATTGAGGTTAATGTGATGATGGTGTTGTGTGCTAAAAGTTGAACTTCTCTGCAAAGTTGGCAAATTCCGTACTTGTGTACTGAGGCCCATTGTCACTATAGACCACTTCAGGAACACCTTGTTCCTCAAATATTTGTTTCATCTGCTTGATCACTGCAGCAGATGTTGTTGACTGCAGGCGTCGTACAAATGGACTGCGGCTATATTGGTCTGCCACTAAAAGGTACTCATTTCCTTCCATTGTGAAGACATCTGTGCTGATATACTGCCATGGTAAGAAGTGGTTTCATGTTGAAGCAATGTTTCTGATGGGATACTTGGTTGATACTTTTGACATGTGGGGCATCTTGCAAGCATATCCTCAATGTCCTTATTTATTTTTTACCCAGTAAACAGCAGTTCTGGGCCGCAGCCAGGTTTTTTCTACTCCCTGATGTCATAAGTGCAGTTGTTGCAGAACATCTTGTTGGAGTGAAGCGGGTATGACATGTTTTGTTGCCTTTTAGTAGGACACTATCTTGGATCCCAACTTCATCTCTAAAATTCCAGTATGGGAGTAAGTAACTGGGTCAACTGGAGCGATCTGATGGCCATCCGGTCATCACAGTGTTGATGGGCTCTCTTAGAGTTGAATCTTTCATGGTTTCCAGCTTAATGTTTTGTAGGTGTGTTGGTTATGTTGAGGCCGATGCCTTCAATGTGATTGCCTGGTCTGGGTGACACTCTTGACAAACAGTCAGCTATGGGAACTACTCTGCCTGGGCTGTATTTCATCACAAAATCATACCCTTGAATCTTTAGCAGCATCCTTGCCAGTCTTGGAGGTGCTTGTGTCAAGTTCTTGAGTGCGATCGATTCTAATGGCTTGTGGACAGTCTAAATCGTTACCCTCTGACCCCATACATAATGATGGAACCTTTCTAGGCCAAAAACGACAGCAAGCATCTCCGTTTCAATATTTAGAATATCGTGTCTCCGGTCCAGATAGGGTTTTGCTGTCAAAAGCAACTGGCATGTCATTCTGCAAGAGGGCTGCACCGAGTCCAGCAGCAGAAGCATCCACTTGTATCATGATTGGTGTATTTGGGTCAAAATACTTTAGTGCGGCTGATATTTGGATTTCTTCTTTGATGCTGTCAAATGCTGCTTGTTGCTGAGATGACCAGACAAAATCATTGTCCTTAGATAACAGGTCTCGTAATTGCTTTGTCAGTATTGAGAGATGTGGCGAGAACTTGTTAAGGTAATTAACTTGTCCAAGGAAGCTGGATAGCTGTTTCTCATCCTTGGGGGGTTGCATCTGGGCAATCGCCTCTAACATTTTGGGGTCTGGTTTTATACCATCTCTGGATATGATGTGGCCAAAGAATGGTATTTCTGATGTGCGTACCACCAACTTGTCTGGGTTGAATTTGTAGTTCATTTCCTTAATTATTTGAAGGAGCTGATTGAGTGCTTGGTCATGGTCGCTATCATCTTCTTCAAAGCCGTACACGATTGTGTCATCGGGGATAGAAAGAACATTCTTAATGTCTCCAAAGTGTCTCAAACATTGCTCGCTGGAATTCACCCTGGGCGCTCTTCACTCCCATTGGAAATCTATTTAATATGTATCTACTAATGAGGCGATAAATATTGTTATTTTCTTTAATTTCTCACTCAGTTTCATTTGCCAGTAACCAGATTTGACATCTATCGTCTTGAACCATTTTGATCCGTGTAGCCTGGAGATCACATCTTTGAATGTGGGGGTCACACAATCTGGTCGCTGTATGGCTTTGTTCAGGTCTTTGGGGTCTTGACATAGCCGGACTGATCCATTGGCCTTTGTGACAAATGAGTTGACCCATGAGGTTGGTTTGCTCACCGGAGTTATGATACCCTGATTTACCAGTGAATCAAGCTCAATTTTAAATGTGTCCCTTAAGGCCACAGGAACTCGCCGAGGTGGGTGTACAACTGGGGCTATTGTTGGGTCTATATTTATCGCATATTCTCTTGGCAGACATCCAATGCCGTCAAATACATCTAAAAATTGATGGAGAATCTGTTCCCGTACTTTGGGGTTTCCTCTTGGGATAGCATTTCCTTTCGTACTCATTTCAGACTGGCATTCCCTTTGGTTCTTAAGTGGATCGTCCGTGTTAATTGCCAAATTGAATGTCACTAGGCCCAACTTTCTGGAGGTTTGTAGTCGAAGCGGAATCGTCCCCTTGGTTTAAACTACAAAGAATGTCGCACTAGTGAATCTGTCCTGGTATTTCACTCCCAGAATGCATGATCTTGCTTGCTCTATCGCAGAGCCTCCAAATGCTAATAGTCTCACTGGTGTTTTGTACAGTGGTACCTTAACCAATTGCTGGAACACACTCAGGGGTAGCAGATTGCTCATAGCTCCTGTGTCAATTTTTGCTTTGATCTGAGCTAGTTACACCTATTCTTAAGTTTGCATAGGCTTCTGTTGTGCCTAAGGGAACTTCGCATTCTACAGAATGAAAATAGAGTTCTCCATTTTCACTGTCGTTTTGGGTGGCTGTGTTGATTTTACTGTCTCAACTTGTATTGTTGGAGTATCTTTGAGATCTTCCCATCCTGATACCCTTTTCTTTGCCTCTGCCGAGCGACAAAATATGGAAAAGTGACCTGTCTTCCTGCATTTAAGGCAGGACTTACCCTTGGCTGGGCATTCTCCTTTATGGTGACCTCTATCACAAAAAAACACATGTATGTATATACCCGGGGGCACGATTTGATTGGACCGCATGTGCACTGAGTTTCACAAGTGGAGTCCGGATTGCCTCCACCTGTTTGATTGTTGCCTCTTCAGTTTCTGCTATACGTAAGGCTGTCGTTATTGATAAACCCCTACCTTCTTTTAACAGTGACTTTTGGGTTGACTTGAGGTTTAGGTCAAATATAAATAAGTCACCAAGTTTGTCTTTTCGACTATGGGGTCATATTCGCAATTTTTTATTATTTGCCTCAGCCTCTTTAGAAATGAGTGAACTGGCTCATTCTCTTTTTGGCGACACTGTAAAAGTTGGTGTCGAAACACCCGGAAATTTGACTGAGGACTGACATAATTCTTGAATTGTCTATGTAGTTGTGCACATTTTTACTTTCATCCATCTGAAAAACGAAGTGGTCGCTAATCTCCTGCCCTTCGACACCAGTCCACAAAAGGAGGTAATTTACTTTCACGTCGTCGTCCATGTCACGAAGTGGTCCACCAAAATATAATATGGCTTGACGTCCATTTCTTTTCCCAAGTGGGGACTGGACCAGTCTATCCTTGGTGCTAATGTATGGGAGTTTCTATGGTGAGAAATTAACAAAATAGTAGAGTCAAATTCCTCTTACCTCGGCGTATAGCTGTGCGCACGTGCGTATTTTCAGGGGACGGGTCTGATGTCACCTAAACCTGACAAATATCACTATAAAGTGTGATTTTCACTGAAAAACATTCTTGTCTCTTTGGACCCACTTCTGACACCATGTTGTGTTGTCGCCGGTCGAGGATGGCTCGAATTAAGAACAAACGGAGACGAAGAGTAAATGAACACAAACTTTATTTACATAGGACGCCATTACAAGTGGGGACAGACTAAGGACAGATAATTACCGGAAGCTTAAAAAGTAAACAAATCAGTTAAAACATACTGATACATCGGTGGGCATAACCAGTGTTGCCAATTTAGCGGGTTTCCCACTAGATCTGGCGATTTTGATTTGAATCTGGCTAGTAAAATTTGGATCTAACGGCTAGCGATTTTTTTCTTTAGAATCTGGCGATTTCGTTTGCCACATACACACACGCAATTTCAGATTCCAGTAAAACTATTTTCCGTATTCATTTTCTCTTTAGTCATCATGAGATTATTTCTCAAGCTACATTCCATGCATGATATATGCAAATCTGCAGTAGTTTTACATGTCAATAAAAATGTTAATGTTCTAAAAATAAAATGGTGATCGCGACCGGACAAAAGCTCACCGGACAAAAGGCCACCAAAATAATTCAACCACGGACAAAAGCCCACGAACGTAAAAATAAATTAATAAAAAAAACAATTCTAGGGCATTTATAACGAGAGCGAACAGAACGAAAAATGGGTAAAAAAACAACAAATAAATGTGCAACTAATAAATGTTACCAAAGGCAAGATAAGTTACTATTCTACCTACCTGGATAAGTTTATTTGTGTTTTAACTTATTTTAAAGCATATTTTTGTTAAAAACAAACATGGTGTCGACTGTTCAATTCATACTCAAAAAGAAAATGGCGTCGATAAGATGTCGACGATGATCACTCGGATAATCGCTAAAAATCGAAAATTAAACAAAATACTGGTAGAAACACATCCAATAAATGTCACCAATCGTGCGAAAATGTAATGTTCTTCCAGCATTTTGTTTAATTTTCGATTTTTGACATTACAAAAGATTTGATAAGGTAGATAGGAGGCAGTTAACTTTGAAATGTTTACTTTGCATCCCCATAATTTACCAATACAAATATTCGACTTACACTCTGAGAACCAATGTTAACTAAATTCTTTTACCTACTAAGTTAGAATGACCCGGAAATGGGGGATCATTTTATGTTACAAGTATATGCAAAACTGATGCATTCTGAAATAATTGTTGTTGTTTTCTTTCCGCGAAAGGTAACTGATACAATACAACGGTTTATTTAATATAAATAAATAACACAACAAAAAAACTAACTTTAATATTCAATAAATTGACTATTAACAGCCCCGTTACATCCACGTCGCACGCACTTTTTTCGACTTTTGTTAAATTTATTTATTTTTCGTATTACCATCCGGACTTAGAGTTAGTAGTAAAAAGGGTGCATATTTTTTTTTGGGGGGGGGGGATTATGTAATTTTTGCAAGGTAGGAAAATTAGGTAAGTATGAATTACTTCGATATGTATTCCAATCATTAACAAAATATTAAAATGGCCGACTTTTGTCTTTTTTTCAGCGGTGACAGAGCAAATTAATTCACTTATTAATTTGTTGCCCGATTTTTGCGGATTTCTTTTTTTAACTTTTATTTTCTAAATAATAATTTATTTTCCGATTTTTGTGGATTAAAAAAAAATCATTTTGCAAATATTAATTGGTTTTCTCATTTTTGTGAATATTTTTTATAGCTTTTATTTTGAAAATAGTAATTAATTTTCCGAATTTTGCGGATTATTTTGCAAATATTAATTTCATTTTTGTGGACAATTTCTTCGGCAATATTCTATATTTAGATACGTCATTATTGTGATGTTAAATTTGTAATATATTTCAATTTTTAATAAACACTGTTTAATTTTATGATTTGTTTCTTACAAAACAAAATATACACTCCATTAAACCTCCCACTAACCCTAGGTCCAGGTGGCAACAAATTAATATTTATGAAAACAAAGTAACTTTTATTTGCAAAATAATCCGCAAAAGTCAGACAACAATTTAATATCTGCAAAATATTTTTTTAAAGTAATAGACAAAAACAGACAAATTAATATTTGTACAGTGGATATATTTTCGCTGTCATAGCTTTGAAAAACAGACAAACGTAGTGTTATATAACAGATCTCACTCTATCCGGAACTAATGTTGGACAGCGACATGCTGAGCGTTCACCGTTTCCGGAGAGCTACAAAAAGGAAAACAAGAAAAGGGGCTTGGCGCTAGTTGGAGGTAGCCGCCATCTTTTCCCCAGCTAGCGACCAACGAGTGAACACATAGAAAAAAGGTCACTCTGTCGCCGTCGCCGCCGTCATCAAGAATTAAGATAACAACTTAACCGTCGCCGTCGCCGCCGTCATCAAGAATTAAGATAAACAACTTAACCGTCGCCGTCGCCGCCGTCATCAAGAATTAAGATAAACAACTTAACCGTCGCCGTCGCCGTCGTCATCAAGGAATTAAGAATAAAAAGAACGATCTTTGCTTTGGGGTAAATAAATATATTTGATTAATCCTATTCAAGTTGTCCGTGTTTCCTTGCAACCATACGCTTGTCTATCACACTGGTGTCAGAAGCGTACAGCAAGTTAAATATGGAGAACTACACGAACTTCACACGGGACGAACTTTTCACCCTCATTAGAGAGCAGAGAACACTATTGTTCAATTTGAAGACAGGGGCGGAACAGCCATCCGAACGTGTAATTCAAGAGGTTCAAACCGACTTAGACGACATGCTGGCGGCTTTAAGGCTGACTCCTTCGACAGCAACCCGTACGAATCAGAAGGAGAACGAGTATAGCGTAGTTATACGTCAACAGGCTATCCGGGACGTTCTCAAACAGCAGAAATTATTCCGCCCGGGAAATGACGTGAACCAATTCATCACGGCGCTGAACAAAGCTTATACCATCCACGTCGCACCGGAATTGGAGAGATATCCCAGCCTAGAAGGCGAGTTCGTCAAATCCGCGAAAGATTTACTTGACCAGGGTATCTTTCAGCAGATGGTGGATTCAAAGTCAGACTCGTCCACTTTTGAGGAACTAAAGGAGTACTTGCAAGCGGCCCACGGCAGCCAGATGACGAGCTTCCAGTACCTTAGCCGAGCCTGGGACTTGGAGCGAATAGACGGCGAAAAATTACCAGACTTCGCATCTCGCTTGGAGAACACTTTGAGAGATGCTGCCGTCCACATAAAGACGAAATTCAAAAAGGATAAAAAGACAGACCTGACAGTGGACGGTCTGGTTTCCATAATAGGCGCGATGCTGATGAGCGAAAAGGTGAAAACCTGGACTCCAAATATTTACACTCACCTAGTAAAGACGATGGACAATCATTACAACGCGATCGGCATAGCTTGCGAGGCCCAGCGATATATCGATCGTGGTGTAAAATCTGACGTCTCCTCGCCACAAGAAGCCTACTATACACAGAAATCACAGCAGTCTTACCAGGATGAGGCGTCACTCAGAACGATCCTGTCACCCCAACTCAGTAGGCAGCCGCACCAGAGAGGCCCCGTCAACCAACATCCGAAGCAAGACCGTCCGCGAGGTCGCAAAGGTCGCCAGCACAATTCACAGACCCCGTTATGCCGGAATTACCTCGGGGGTCGACCCTGCTTTCGCGGGCACAATTGCCCATTCCGCCACCCGCCTCGCACCCAAGCACAGGCTCATATCGCTGCAATGGATGATGACCAGACATTCATAACACAGGATTTTTCGTTCGGGCAGGACAAGATGTGATGCTTCGTTCGCCCGACCCTCACATCAGCCATCACGTCTTCAATTTTCAAGGACCTAACCACCATTCACCGCTCGTCCAATCCTCATTCAATATTGACGGTGTGTACTTCTCCGGCATCGCGATGTTAGACTCAGGATGCTCCACGTGCATCATACCGCTGTCTCAGCTTCCCAAGGAAGCTGAAAAATATATGACCCGCACTGATATTCGGGTGAAGGGTATCAATGGGAGCATAGCCGCCCTGGGTGAACTGACATGTGACGTCACGATTGGCAACCACAATTCCCCCACGTTCAAAAAAGTGAACGTGCTTGTTACAACCCAAAACACACCAATCCTGATCGGCCAGAATATCCTGCGTCACAGCACGCTCAGCTCATATATAATTGACAACCAAAATTCCACGGTAAAATTCAGGCGCACATTTCCCTCAGGTTCCTTATCACACGCCGCGACCATCGCGCCGCCGACATCGTCGACCCACGTTCCTGCATGTGAACCCCAAACTGCTGTATTCCAGAGTCTCAAGTCGGAACCTCAACCCAACGCCCAGACACTGGAAGATAAATTAACTTGGCTGAAGCAGAACACTGGGCTATCGCTGCCGAATCACCCAAACCGGGACGAATTGGAGGATACGGCGAACCTTCTTATCAAATTCGCTGACATCATCGGCTCGAATGACAACAAACCAGGGACGTTCATCCGACCCATCCGGATACCGACCAACGGCCAATCCCGCAGTCAGAAGCAACACCCGATCGCCCAGGCCTTGGAAGCCGATGTCGATAACGAAATCAGACGCATGGCGAATGAAGGCGTTATCGAAAAATGCAGTTACCCCAGGGGCTTTAACAGCCCAGTGTTCGCTGTGCGCAAGAAAAACGGTTCAGTTCGCGTAGTGGCTAATTTCAAGAGAACACTGAACAAGGTCTTAGTCGATCTGGACCCTTACCCAATACCGAGGATAGACCATCTATTTAACAAGATCGGCAGGGGCAACACCTACTTTGCTTCTCTGGATCTTCGCAGCGGCTACTGGCAAATCGAAATCGACCAGCAGGACCGTCACAAAACCGCGTTTACATGGAAGGACCAGTGCTACCAGTACACTCGCCTGGCCTTCGGTCTTACCTCTGCCGGAGAGATCTTTTCACGTTGCGTAGCAGAAGCTTTAGCCACAGTCAGTTCACGCGATAACATCTCGTCGTACATCGACGACAACTTGGTACATGCAAGAACATTCAATGAATACATATTCGCTCTAGAACAGCTTTTTACCGCCCTCCGGAATTTTGGTCTCAAGCTAAACCCGGAAAAATGCTCATTTCTTGCACCTGAGGCAAAATTCCTCGGACGCATCATAACCAGTGACGGTTTCAAGCCTGATCCTGAATACGTTCGGGCTATCCGAGAAATGAAGCCCCCAACTTCGAAAAAGGAACTACAAAGCATTATCGGGCGGTTGGTATGGATTAGGCAATTCCTTGAAACGCGCTTGCAGGAACAAATCCGATTGGACACATTTTCAAAACTCATGTCTCCCATTCATGACCTCAACAGGGCCAATAAACTTTTTCTCTGGACTGAGAGTGCCGACAAAGCCTTCAGAAGAATCAAAGAACGGCTTGCCTCTCCACCAATCATTTCATTCCCGGATTTTTCAAAGCTGTTCACACTCACCACCGACGCTAGCGATGTCGCATGTGGTGCGATCCTAATGCAAGAAGCTGACAACGGGAAGAAGAATATCATAGCTGTTGCTTCACATGCATTCAACCCCACGGAACAGAACTGGTCCACGACGGAACGGGAGGCCTACGCTATCAAGTGGGCGATAATTAAGTTTGATTATTTTCTCCGAAACCGCCCCTTTGTTCTTTTCACCGACCACAGGTCATTGACGTATCTGGATCAGCGGGTATTTAATAATGCCAAAATACAGAGATGGCAAGAAGAAATTTCGTGCTACGATTTTGTTCTCGAATACATCGAGGGCGAATCGAACATTTGGGCTGACATGCTCAGTAGGGGTTGCGGGCAGAAGAAGGCCAAAACTCCGTATGACCCGACCCCAGCAGGCCAGACTTTCGAGCTAAGTGGGTCAGTTTTACGCATGTATATACCGTCTTGGTGCCTCAGCGAACTTAACGGTTTACGGTTGATTCCTAAGACTCACTCACCACAAGGCACCCGTGCACAAGAACACATCAGCAATGCGTTCTTTGCATATCATTCGTCATCCTCCATCCCTACAGAGAGAATCTGCAATCACTTGGGCATTGCAGAAGAACAACAGAAGGATGAAACATTAGCGAAGATCATCAGTGCCCTCCAGTCAATCTCACCGGATAAACCACATATTGATCCCGACGATCACCGTGCTACGCTCTTCAATAGACACTTCCAACAATTTTTTCTGGAGCCAGGCACCTCCGTTTTGATGATTCGGGACAGCAACAACTCCCCCAAACTGGTTGGGCCGTATAAACTTCGTGCCAGATACCTCTCGCAAGCACATGAAGGCACCAATCACTCGGGCATCACGCGCATGCAAGAACTCATGTCCAGTTATTGGTGGGAGTTCAAGAACCGCGACATCAAGGCCTACGTTGACTCTTGCGTAACATGCGCAAAATGCAAAGGGAACTATGGCAAACGCACCCACTGGCCCATGGGTCACTGCAAACGCGGAAAGAAACCATTTGAGTTGGTCTTCATAGACTTTGTGACAATGCCAAACTCGAAAGGAAAACGTTACATCCTGACAATTTTGGACAGCTTTAGTCGGTACTTCACGGCCATACCATGCGCAAGGGACCGTGCCATTGACGCAGCCCGTGGGTTGTATCAATTCTTCCTTCGACACAGGGAGATTCCACGGATTGTTTCATCTGACCGTGGCACACACTTCACGGGAGAAGTGTACAGACGATTCTGCGACCAGTTGGCTATCACGCAGGAACTCCACTGTCCGTGGAGACCACAGAGCTCAGGCAACATCGAGCGACAACATCGAACGATGAAAAACGCGCTATATATGCTATGCGAGGACAGAAATTGCGAGTGGACTGACGTCCTGGGATCTGTGGTCTCGTCCATGAACGCCACGGTCAATAGCGCTACCGGTGTCTCCCCCCATTACGCAATCACTGGTCGTCATCCCAACATTGGTTTGCCTATGCTTCACAATAAACAAATCAGAAGCGACGATCCGGGGGCATATGGCATGGAGATCAATGCCCTGCTGAGGCAGGTTCACCACCATGTCACTCTGGCCAACGACGAGGCTGACCACAAACTTGAGAGGAATGCGCATAATCCTACTTGCAAAGACTCAATACAAGTGGGTGACAGGGTCTTACTTCATCGGCCACAATCAGGACCGGTCCGAGCATCTCATCTACCTTGGGTGGGGAATTTCACGGTCACAAAGTCAAATGATGTGATGTGCCAGGTGCAAGATGAAAAGGGTGATCCAGCCTGGATCCACCGCGCACATATCAGACAACTGGCCCCTCGACCACCACACCTATACAACACACCCTTTCCCCTCTCACCATGTACCAACCACAAAAATCACGTCGAACCACAGTCACCAAGGGACCCAGATCCAACTCACGACATACACCCTACAACATTACAAGAGGGCAATACAGACAGTACTCCGCTACCAGCGAGAAGGACGAGAGGACGACTACCTGCACGCTTCAAGGACTTTGTCATGAACTGAGGATATCCCACGGACTAGTTCACACACCTGATTGAGATCTGAGGGGGCATTTGTTATATAACAGATCTCACTCTATCCGGAACTAATGTTGGACAGCGACATGCTGAGCGTTCACCGTTTCCGGAGAGCTACAAAAAGGAAAACAAGAAAAGGGGCTTGGCGCTAGTTGGAGGTAGCCGCCATCTTTTCCCCAGCTAGCGACCAACGAGTGAACACGTAGAAAAAAGGTCACTCCGTCGCCGTCGCCGCCGTCATCAAGAATTAAGATAACAACTTAACCGTCGCCGTCGCCGCCGTCATCAAGAATAAAGATAAACAACTTAACCGTCGCCGTCGCCGCCGTCATCAAGAATTAAGATAAACAACTTAACCGTCGCCGTCGTCATCAAGGAATTAAGAATAAAAAGAACGATCTTTGCTTTGGGGTAAATAAATATATTTGATTAATCCTATTCAAGTTGTCCGTGTTTCCTTGCAACTATACGCTTGTCTATCACAGTAGTCGATGAAATTTGTCAGTCATTCTGATATATATATATATATGTATGTATGTATATATATATATATATATATATATATATATATATATATATATATATATAGGTAATAAATAATTGATATTTATTTATAATTATTATATATATATACATATATATATATAGGTAATAAATAATTAATATTTATTTATAATTATTATATATATATATATATATATATATATATAGGTAATAAATAATTAATATTTATTTATAATTATTATATATATATATATATATATATATATATAGGTAATAAATAATTAATATTTATTTATAATTATTATATATATATATATATATATATATATATATATATATATATATATATATATATTAGGGTACGAAGTTAAAATCTAGTGGGTTTTCTTTAGCGATTTTATTGTTTTCGATCTAGCGGGTTTTGAAAATCTCAGTTGCCAATAATGACGAAAAGTTAAAAATCTAGCGATTTTCTGGCGATTTTGCTTTCTCAATCTAGCGGGTTTTGAAAATCTCAGTTGGCAACACTGGGCATAACATTCGCACTGAAAGACATGCCAGTTGGCTACTAAATGGAGTCGACAGTTTCTGCGTCCGTATGATCGAGCGAGGAAAGAAAAAGAAGAAAGGGAGTTTTGAAAGACCCGCTCACATGAGTTGCGGCAGATGTTTAAAATAGTGGCATATTATTGATTGTTTTTCATACACTCACAGGGCAAGTCACAAACGACTTCGTTCGAATGATGTTTCAAAATTTGGGCAATTATTTTTCAAATTAAATTCATGTTTAAAATAGTGGCATATTATTGATTGTTTTTCATACACTCACAGGGCAAGTCACAAACGACTTCGTTCGAATGATGTTTCAAACTTTGGGCAATTATTTTTGAAATTAAATTCATGTTTAAAATAGTGGCATATTATTGATTGTGTTCCATACACTCACAGGGCAAGTCACAAACGACTTCGTTCGAATAATGTTTCAAACTTTGGGCAATTATTTTTCAAATTAAATTCATGTTTGACTAAAAAATCATTTGATTAGTTTTGATTCATGGATCAATTCTTTCCGAAATATAAAAAGTAATTTTGAAAAGAATTATTTGGCCAATTTATTGAAAGCCAGGAGAGTTCTAAAATCTTTTAAATAATTAATGATTTAAGTTGAGACAAATCAGCATTAATACCAGATAAAAACATCACTTACATGTTTGAAGTGTTGGTTAAATTTAGGATTATAGTCTAAAATGTGTTTAAATGTTTCATTAATGATAAAAAAGAATGTCTACAAAATGATGTTTAAATAAACTCATGAAAACGTCATAATTAGTGTCTTTGAGAGAAAGATTCAAATTAATTGGGATGTGTAGCCGGTTTAAAACCCTTTCAAGAGAGATTTTACCGAAAAAAATTGTTAAACTGAAATATAAATACTTTTGAGGAACCCTTGTTTAAGCAGCATCCTAGAAACGATCTCTGGAAGAAATTCGATGTTTATTGGTTCAACCACTTTTTACTGATTGGGTAATGTCAACAAAATATTCAATCTCAATTGGCTGCCTATGCCAGACTTTATTTAATCGGAAAGATGTTGTCCTGGGAGCCGAACACCTGTTCAGCATCTCTTATATAAGCGATAACCCAGACACAACTGCCAGATAATGATGTTAAATAAATTCGGTTAGGTAAGTTTGATAATTACTCGATTGTTTACAAACCCCGTTTTTGGCTTTTTTCACATTTTATATATGTATTTTATGTATAGAAATAAATATAGTGAAACTTGCCCAACGAACTTATGTTGTCGATATTGAAGCTATCTCCAAACTAAATTTCCTTCTCAGATATCTTCTATGTTGGACTTTCTACATGTAATTCTGCCTGGCCGATTTTCTGATAGTGTTTTGCACTTAGTCTGTGTCATGGTGTCTAAGCCTTCCCTGCTCCTACTTCCAACCGAGTGTGGATAGTGATGCGTGTGTTAATTATCCAATTGGAATTGTCGACCTTGTTCTACACAAACATCCTTGAGCTGGGTTTGTGCTGAGCCTTTTAGTTAATGCAGTATGGAGATTCAGCATCCCTAAGAATAGATCTTACCCCAGCAGGTCTACATTTTCGCAGAAGCAGTGTGACAAAATTTAATGCACCTTATTCGGCACAATTTGATTGTCTAAAACCTGGCAATGTAGTATTGTATTTAAATAGACATTTCACAGCAAACTGATTGATAAACTTCATTACAGAAATTTTCCATATCCATAAATCTGCTGGGATCCCATGACGTCATATCCTGTAACGTTGGTAATTTCTCTGACATTTTCTCGTTTTCGACCTATACCATCCTTGCTGTTGTATCATTTAAAGTAATTGCGTCTAGAACCATCTCAAGCTTCCCAGGCTTGCGATATATTTCTATTGTACAACATTCCGGGAATAGTTTGTGATGCCGCCTCTCATTTTCTTGTTGTTTTGTCACATTGATTACCAAATCATCTGCTGCGATAGAAAATACTTCATATCTCAAGTTATTAAATTACTTCTTTTTAAATGGCTCAACCGACAGGTTCAAGCTAAATGATAGCCGACATTAGTGGTATTGGTGGTCAGAAAGTGGTCATGTTCCCAGATGTTATGTCGAGTTCAACATTCCAGTGTATCTGTTAGAGTCCTGATTTTGTGAATATCTTTGCATCTCTTATGTCATGAAAAATATCAACGAGAATCTGCATTGTGTAGTTCATCACATCTTTGTTGAGTTCGTGAGTATCAAGTCACACTGTTAGTGTTACATTTTTCCTACTTGTGAGGAGGTTCTCATCACATATTTCACCCCTATGATATTAAAAATAAAGAGGTGACTTGTTGGCACATGTTCTCATTATTTTAAAAGAAATAAAGCCTTAAATTTTAACTGGCAAACAAATGTGAGGAGATATGAGTCGACTCAGAAAGACAGAGAGGGAAGGTGATGTTATTCAAGAAATTCACCCCCGTAATTTAGAAATTAATGGTTTGTAACGACAGTAAAAATATGGATCACTTTTCCCCACATAGCAGAAAAGTTAAATGCCGTCAAATTCAACACTTGAGTTCCGTCCAGCGGTACAGGACAGCAGTGCGACCCAGTCTAGAGAAACCGAAGACATCCGAGCGAGGATAATGAACATAGAGAAAATCCAGTTGATTCATAAACTGCTATATGCAAATTATCTATTAAATAAAGTAATCCATTCCAACAAAAAATAAAAATTTTTTAAAATGATTTTGAGAAGAGAGTGATTCAGTGTAAATCGCCTCCCCTCGTTACTTAAAACATCACAGAAATAAACATTAAGGGATCTTAATGAAAATTTCAGTATTTATAGGAAAATATTTATTTTTTTAAATAAAGGAAGGATTAGTAAACCTGTTTTTTTTTTCTCTCTTTAATTTTAACTCTACAATACAATTGATCTTTTGTTTGCGTTTGGTAAAAAAAAAGTTATGGAAAACAGCTAATTATTGATATTGTTATTACCTTTAATTTGGTTATATAATTAGTTGTTGGCAGGAAAATAACTGACCCAAGTTTTTGGAAGATTAATTCGGTTTATGTTCGAAGTTAACGTAAGCAGAATCGGTAGTTACAGCCTTTAAACCAAACAAAGCAGGCTTTTGCCGACGCAGAAATACGTAAACAGTCTGAGAAAAATAAAATAAATGAATGCGAACTGGCGTCAAAATCAAAACGAGGCTGAGTTTTTAACATGACAAAAAATTATGAAAGAAAAACACTCACCGTATGTTTATCTTTATGAGAATTTTTTTTTTTTTTTGACCAAGGATCTCAATGAAATAATATTTTTCACAGGAAAGTTAAACAATTATTTTTTTCGATAAATTATGTCTTATTTAATGAACAAACTAAAGATTTTACAGGGAATAATCAATGAAATAACGCTTTCTATACAGCTTTAAAAAAAAATTGGGTACAGCTTTTGAATCTGACAAAACCCGACGAGATTAGGATAAAAAAAACCCAGAAAAGTTCAAAAGTTGTACCAGTTTGGTTTAATCATCTTTCTTCAATTATCGTCTGCATGTAAGAAATTTATAGATTTAATCAATTTACAGGTAAAATTAACGTCTGCTTCTCGAGCCTTTTGATTGGCTAAACAGTTAAACATCTTCTGTTTACGTAAATTGCCAGAATATGATGAACAAAAAGTCGGGTTTGTCTGGTTCAAAAGCTGTACTTGTACCCAAATGCATTGACAGGTAAGTCGAAAAGGGACATTAACTCCAAATGTTTCTTTATTCGGTTAAATCAAATTTTCTTTTTTCAAAACGTAATTGCAACTTTTATGTACAAAGAACACGATTTTGTTGCTTAAAGCACATGATCTAAATTACGAGGTGATGTCGAATTAAGATGTCGAATTAAGATCTCCACCAAGATCCCCACATTCGCGATCAACATCATGTTCTTAGGGTTTATTCATGCTGAAATAAAGGCATGTTGTTGTCTTCATCATCATCCAGCTAACTAATTGCATCTTCCACCATGTTCAAGAGATGACATATATTAACTTTTTTCACAAAGACTTCATTTTATTCTCCATTTTTTTAATGAATGAGTAGCATTCCTTCTTAGTGATGTAATAAAATGAAAGTAGGACAACTTTTCCTGAAAACGTAATATTTAACACAAGACAAACTATTCTCCTTTGTCACTAATTGTCGATATACCCAAAGGTTTTGCTCGTCTCATGTTGGAAGAGGCTATTTTGCCGGGACCAACAAAATAACGAGGCCCTCGTTATTTTGCCGGCTTATGTTGTTTTAACCCAACTGTTATAACCTTGTGAAAGAAAAAATAATTATTTAAATAAGGACAAATATTTAATAACAATTTATTTTCATCATCCTCATCATCACAACCACCACTATCATCATCATTATCACCACCACTATCATCATCATCATCATCATCATCATCATCATCATCATCACCACCATATACATCATCAGATGTTATTCTGTCAGTTATTTTTAATCTTTTGAATATAAATAAAGTATCTGCTTTTAATACAGAAAAAACATTAAAACTAAAAATTAATTAAATGAACGAAAATATTACAGACAGTTAGATTCTTTAGTCGGATTTCATTTACTGTAAATCGTAGAAGAGGAATTTACGTTGGAAAAATGTTTTAGTGTAACTCGACTGTTATTTAAGTAAAATAAATAGTTTTCATTCATTGATATGAAAACAAAAAGTCAAAACTTACAATAATGTAAGGGGAAACTGCGGATCTTTTCGAATTTAAAATCGTAAGAAATATACACAAAAATCCAAACAAAAATTGTCTGTGAAAAAAACACAAAACTAAAGATGAATTATTTATTCAATTTAAAAAAAAATTATTTTTTATTGGAAAAATGTTGAAATAAAAATTAGCTTTTTTACGTCATGTAACCAGAAACAAAAAAATAAACATTAAAGATGTTTATTTTTTTCAGTTTCATTATCTTCGTTTCTAACTGTAACAGTTAGGTTTAAAAAAACGTAAGTCGTAAGCCAGCAGTTAAGATTCATAGCGTGGCGAAAATCGCCGCATAAAATAATTTATGCGGCGATTTTAATTTAAAAAAAATAGTCAGAAGTTTTAATTACTTTTTTTATTGGAAAAATGTTGAAACACAAATTATCTTTTTCGTAAGCCAACAATTAAGTAGACACGTAGCGTGGCAAAACTCCTCTTAAGCTGGCGGTTAAGTAGACTCGTGAAATCTTCACTTTAACTGTAGCAGTTAGTTAAAAAAACATTAACCGGAAAAGTATCCTGTGTTTCATGTCACTGTACCTACTCAACTCTTTGTTATGGGGTGCTGCTTTCATTGCATTTTGACAGCAAATGGAAAGTCATGGTCAATTTGAAGTCATAATTCCAAGCATTTGTAAGAGGATAAAAGTGTAGCATCTGTTCCGTCCTCAATGCTTTTCCACTGAGGGAATATATGGTTAACTGGATATCCCTCATATTAAAAACTGACCTTGTGTCAAGTGTGTCCTTTGTGTGAAGGCAAGTAAATACAAATTATTATATTGTTTGCAGTAGTGCTATTGTTTCTAAATAGAAAGAACCGTGACACTTTCTCTGTTGTTTCTTTCATTTTTCTTAAATTTAAACCGTCTGATTTGATATATCATTTATGTGTTAAAGCTGTTAAATATCGGCAAACATGCAGAATTGAAAGTGAACCTGATTTATGGCGACCTGCAGCACCATAAAGCAAGAGTTGCAGGTCAAATGAGTATTTTAATACATTAGTAGTAGTAAGGATGATGTTTGCACCTGATTTGATGGTCTTACAGGAAGATCATGTTCCGATCAACATTTAATCAACTTAATATATTGAAGATTGTTATGAAGAAAACTTTATCTTACAGCTGCATATTATATGGTGAACCACAAGTCACTACTAATGAAGGTAGTCCAAATGACTAAGAAGGCAGGAGTTGCCATGCTTATTCAGTCACTGCTAACTAACTGGGAGTTTTCATTGAAATGTATGGAAAGTAGAGCCGGTGGAGACCTCAGAAAAACGGATTATTTCACCATATATACTAATAAAAACCCTGCGATTGATGATATCCACATTCGTCTATACAGACGATCTTTGTCTGGCGATTCAAATACTGGACTTCAAAAATATTTACCAACCAGTTTCAAACGTCTTAATGCCCTAACACATTATTATAAAATCAATGAACTCAATGCTAAGCTAGAAAAAACACAGGTCACCACATTTCATCTGAACCGTCATTACTTTCAAGTTTTCCTTAAACATTCTTTTCTTTCAAGGTCGTATTCAAAGTGAGCATGCCTGTTACCATTACCGTTATTCATATATATATATATATAAATATATATATATATATATATATATATATATATATTAATATATATATTATGTCATTTACATCAGGGGTATAGGTTCTGCCTATTACAATTGGCTGTAGTTGAGAATAACTTGTTTTTAATAGTGGAACTCGACTGACGCATGAATCATTGCAACTTTCTTTGATCAGTTACTAAATCATATAAAAAGCAGTGAAATAAATGATAATCAAAATTCTGTATATGTGTTTAAATTAAGTTATCAAACTTTCATTAAATATATAGTCGATCATACAAATGTCAAAGCATTCATACACCTGAAATATAATTTTATTGGAAACACAAAAAACGAGTTTTATTAAATTACTACTCAAAAATGTGTATTTCTTATCAAACACTGTGCTGCATCTTACAGAGATTCCCTTTAAAATTCTAATTAAATTTTGATTTTGTTTTTATCTTGCAAATGCGGAACAATGTTTTAACTCCTTGGATATTGACATATTCCTCTGATAATATTTAATTATACTTACATCTTTGTAAACCTTCCACTGAATGCTGTTTTGTGAAGACAGATATGTCTGTTACATTTTCTGACTTTTATATTTGAGATGTTTTTCTGTATTTTTAAATTATGGTTCATGTTATTTTAGTTCATTCAAAATCATATTCAAAGATATAACCAATAGTTTAGATCAATCTCATCAAGGTTTTGTAGAAATTGTGTCTATCTGAAAAAAGGAATTTATTGATTTTATTAATGGATTAGTATTTCAACACATATCTTTTATTATATTTTGAATTCAATCAATAATGAATTTTTAGACTTTTCAATAAAATTGAACAAAGTAACTTCAATTTTGTCTTAAAGCCCATAATGCTGAAAGAAATGTCTAATTTATATATTTAAAAATAACCGTGTCTACAACTGCTTAACATCTTAAAAATAATTTTATTTACAAAGAACTTGTATAAAATAATAATTTTTAAAATTTACCTGTTAATTGTTTTTTTTATTTTTCAGAATTTCCAGTATCAATACAAAGAAAAACAAATGTAAATTGCAACAAATAAAAATCCCGAAACGAGATAAAACATACACTTGATAACTGTACACATTGTTTTCTTTTATCAATCACATTTTATCATAATATTTTAGAAAACCACTCTCTACATGTATTTCTTCTCTTCTTAGTATTATTTAATAGAACACTTGCAGGAATAATTGTCACAAATGCATATGACAAATGCTTTCATGTGTGCATATGACTAATGCACATGTGGGTCCTTTAATAAATGGAAACTTTCAAGCATAAAAAAACTTGAAAAGAAACACATGGTGAAAACTTAAATTATAACATTATTAGTCAGTTTTTCTTAACTATCTATTGAAATATTTAGAAAATTATCTATATAAACCTGATATCTGATCATCTGTACACACTATGTTATTAACGTAGGGTTAACATATCATTTAGATAATGTGATAGGTGGTAAACACAGTGACACACAATTCTCCTGTTAGTATATATCATCAATTACAGTTAAACACAAATAATGTTTTCACTGATCATGAGAAAAAATATCAGTCAAGATTCCTGTCCAACAATCTACTAGATTTCAATTCTATAAATATTTTTAAGTGTGAATTTTTCTTAATTAATTATGTTTCTACCACAAGAGCACAATACATTAAACATAAAGAGAAACAAATTGAACTAAAAAATCTCATTTATTTCGACTTCGAAAATGAACTATAACTCTGATACTGAAGAGAAACAATATTCTTGTGAAGTATGTGGCTCTTCTTTTACACGAAAATCACATGTGTCGCAACATATGTTAAAACATACCGGAGAGAAACCACATTATTGTGAAGTATGTGGCAATTATTTTACACTGAAACATATAATGCTGCGACATATGCAAACACATACTGGAGAGAAATCATATTCTTGTGAAGTATGTGGTTCTTCTTTTACAATGAAATCAAATATGTTGCGACATATGAGAACACACACTGGAGAAAAACCATATTCTTGTGAAGTATGTTGCTCTTCCTTTACAACTAAACAAAATATGTTGCAACATATGCGAACACATACTGGGGAGAAACCATATGATTGTGAAGTATGTGGCTCTTCTTTTAAACAGAAACATGATATGTTGAAACATATGCGAATGCATACTGGCGAGAAACCATATTCTTGTGAAATATGTGGCTCTTCTTTTACACAGAAACATGCTATGTTGCGACATATGCGAACGCATACTGGAGAGAAACCATATACTTGTGAAATATGTGTCTCTTCCTTTACAACAAAACAAAATATGTTGCAACATATGCGAACCCATACTGGTTTAAAAAGAAAATGAAAAAAATAACATGAAAATAAACTGTAATCTTAGATTGATCTTCTTCATCCAAGTTATTATAGGAGCAAGCGGACAAATGAAATAAAATTTTTAAAAATACCTGGCGAATATACCCGGTGAAATAAGTGCAAGAAAGATACAAGCAATTGCACTTCAAGCGACGGTTTAGAATCTTAAAAAAGACGTCTCGGCTGAAGTGTCTGAAATAGCAGGTGGATATCTGGCATCTGGTAGGATAACCCATTCCCAGCAAAGACTTAAAGATAACAAAATTAAAAAAAACAAAAGAGAAGAAACCATATACTTTTGAACTGCAGCAGCTCCTACAAGTTGCGCACACTTTCTCCAAGACATCAGAATGGGATTTGGCTTGACAAATGTGCGAAGTGCTCTTTCAGGGCTGAGAAGAAGATTCATACAGACAATATACAGCTAGATGAAGAAAATAACATCAGCGACCTCGAAGAACAGCACGCATATAAATACTTTGGCATTAGGGAAAATGATACCATCCAACATGCATGGGTACGAGAGTAAATTAGCAGAAAGTATGTATGCCGTGTGAAAAAGATCATCTAAAAACAGCTTACAAATAAAAATAAAATAACTGCCATGAACCAACTTGCCATGCCAGTAAATACGTACAGCTTTGGTCATTGATTTGCCTCAAGAAACCATCCACAAACTAGATGTAAAGACACGAAAATGTTAACCCTCCATGAGGTCATCTATAGAAAGCAGTGTTTGCAAGACTGTACTTGCCAAGAGGAAAGGGCGAATTGGGGATATCTGAGATTTACCAACAGCATAGAGCCACTAGTGTCAGCATTGGTCAGTATCTAAGAAGCCCGTTAAACCCCAACCTAGAAATTTTACATGGACATAAAAATACAAGGGCCAGCAAAACAAATTCCATCACTAAGTTGGCCTAGCATTTGGGAATGGTCTGTCATATAGATGAAACAGAAACACCAAACAATCTTGTCACAGAGATAGCCCAAAAGAGCCGGAGACGATACACCTAGACTTTTAAGAACAGATGCATTGATGAGTGGTCAGGACAGAACGTGCCACATACTTCCTCGGTGAACTAGCCAAAGACTATATTGATAAAGAAGGATCCTTGGACTAGCTAAAAAAGAGAGCCCTTCACTACTACCAGGAAAGGCTTATAATGGCCGCCCAAGATCAAGGCCTGGTGTCAAATGTGTTTAAAAAGATGGCTGGTCTCAGTTAGGACAACAAGTGCATGTTTTGCCACACTGAAATGGAGAGTGTGAGCCACCTGATATCATGTAGCAAAATTATGTTGGCAGATGGCACGATATAATGGAGTGTGCAGGTACCTCCACTGGACCATCTGTAAGAAACTAAATATTAAGTGTAGCAGCGAGCCCTGAGAACATCTACCTGAGAGAACTGTGGGGAATGAGATATACACCATCCATTATCACCATGAAATCCCCACAGCTATTTATCTAGAAAAAGCAGCTGTCAACAAAAGAGAGAGAGAGACAACTTTGGTTGAGCTCAGTGCCCCTAATGATGGGGGTCTAAACAGAGCTGAAAGGGACAAAATAACAAAATATCAAGGTCTAATGTATGATACGAAAATAACTGGAACCTCAAAGAGATCTCCATCATTCCAGTTTTCATAGGAGCTACTTGACAAGAAGAACTTGAAAAGGTATTTGGCGAGTATCCTTGGTGAACAAAGTGCAAGAGAAATTCAAACAACTGCACTCAAATGAACAGCCAGAATACTGAAGTGAGGTTTTCGTTGGAGTCTGAAAACAAAATATGTTGTAACATATGCGGACGCATACTGGAGAGAAACTATATACTTGTGGAGATAAGATGAATTCTTGTGCTGGAATCTGGTACGACCAAGAGACCATAAGAAAGATATACTAGTACATAGTTAACTGGTCAATCAGTTCAACGTTAGACAGGTAAAAAAGGACTTTAATAGAGTATTCGAATATTAATGTATCTCATATATGGATCAAGTGTTAGCCCAGGAAGGGGCCCCTTGATATCTTAGAACTTCGACTGAAATAATATGAAAATAAAATGGCAGAAACGCTTGTATTATGAAGTATGTGGCCCTTTTACACAGAAGCTACATATGTTGCAATATATACAAACGCATATATGTTAGGTATTTGTGTCTTCTTAAGATAGCATGTGAATACATACTATAAACAAATCATACTGTGAAGTATCTGACTATTCATTTACACAAAGTTCTCGTATTTTGTAGCGTATAGAAATGCATACTAGATAGTAACCAAAATGTCGTAAAGTATGTTTCTCTTTTGCAATAAAATCGCACATTAGGGAAACACTATTGTTGTCAAGTATGTGCCTTATCTCTTACAAAGAAACCAGGTTGACTATAACACATGCATACATTCCAAGAATAAATCATTAAAAAAGTGCATGGTTAATAGACCTGAGGAACTTATACAAAAAGGTCAAAATTACACCATAAGAAACGGTTTTAATCCTAAAATTCTCTTTGTGAGTAAAATATCCGTTTGACAAAATGTTTTTAAAATTATGCATAGGTCAAAATACAGAAGAAAAATATCTGAAATGACATAAATGCCAATTGTAGATTTGACTATTAATAAAATGCAAACAATCAAAAATATTTTTTAATGGAAGAAAAATGTAGAGAAAAGGTTTTAGAAAAAACTTTTGTTTAATAACAAGAAAATAAAGTAACTTTTGACATCTTATAAAATTTGAGTATGACCTTTTGGATATACCATGAGAAATAAATGTATTATTTAAGTAGATGAAAACATGACTTCTAAAAATCATATCTCTAAATTTTACTTTTATACTTTCCCACAAAAAGAAAGTAATCTCTCTCAAATTGCATATAAGAACTTTCCAGTTTTTCTTTTTGTATTTGTAAATTAATGTGTCTATGTATTTCTATTCATACATTTCGACTATTACCATGTAGTATAGAAGAGAACATGGATATATTATCCAGACTTTGAGATCCTCACAGGCAAAGACAACATGGACCAGTAAAGACTGTTACCCCATCAGCAAGACCACTTGAAACTTAAAAAGAAACATGGCAGGGTAAACATTAGAAAGTATTCGTTTCGGCTAACGATTGTGAACAATTGGAATTCCCTGCCAGACTGGGTCATCGATGCAACATACATAAACGACTTTAAGTGCAAGTTGGACCAACACTGGCTTCACAGAAAATATTCGGTCAGACCTGTGCACGAATTAGTATAGTGGATAAAAGGGAAAGGAAAAGAATTGGGAGTTACGGGCTTTTTTCCCTAATTTGTGTTATGTCATGTTAAAATGTAACGCAATATTTTTGAGTAACATTAAAAATGTGTACAATATACTCCAACAAGTGAATAATTATTTTGAAACCAATATGCATATTATTAATATTGGATGAAAAACGAGTATTTTTTATTCCCTTTTATTTAATTTGTATAAGAGATAAATATTTGTTTTATTTTCTTTAAATAAAGAAAATTATTTTTAGACGAAATCGGTTTGAAAAGAGTGTGTCATGTTAAACCCGTTTCTTCTATTACAATGGGGATAATTAATCTACTGAATCTACAGCTGGCCCCTAATTTCTTTATAAAATATGATTTTTAATTATTTCTTACAAAGATTACGTCAGTGATAAGAAAAACACATTTTTCTATGATAACTTTCTTTAAAATTTACTTTCATCTAAAAAGCACAATTTCTAGCGGTTGACTCTATTTTTGTATAAAGCCAGTTTTGTAAAATATAGAAAATAAATCTGCATTTTATGCTGTAAAAAATTAAATTAAATACATTTTAGCTTTTCTATAAAAAAGTTGATTCTATATTTAAAAAAAAATATGTCAATCAAGATGAGACTGTAAAATCGTTTTAAGGAAAAATAATTACAACGACCGAGACGGTAAAGCGTCGCAAGAATTTTCTGTAGTGAAAGGGAAGAGAAATGTGTTGTTGGAATTAGTGTGTTTTTTTTAAAATAATTTGTATTTTTCAGTTTATTAATCTGGTGAATTTTTTCTCAAGTTACATTCTCTCGCTCGGCTGTCTTAGGTTTCTATAGACTGGGTTGTACTGCTTACCTGTGCCGCTGACCTGAACTGTGGAATTTGTCGCCATTTCAATTTTGTGTCTGTAAGGATGATCCCTCGACAAGCACAAGTTATCGTGTATTTTCATTGGTTTGCTAACCTGTGTTGTGTAAAATAGCGGGTGTGGATTTCCTGAGTCACCTCATCTCCAACTCTCTACCTTAAAATTTAAGGCTTCATTTCATTTAATCCGGGAAACGTGCCAACAAGTCCCCTCTTGTTATTTTTTTCTATTATGGAAGGTAATATGTGATTGTAACTTCCTTACAAGAAAGAAATATGTAATATTCAGAATATGACTTGATACTCACGAACGCAACAAAACACTCATGCGAGAAACTATACAATGAAGGTTCTCATGGATGTTTTTCATGACATGAGAGACACAAAGATATTCGTCAATGCAGAACTCTGTGTACTCGTTGAACAAAGAATCTGGGAACATTACTTTCTGAACATAAGACACCACGAAAGTTATCTATAGAATTTGCCACCTACATGTAACACGATGTAATATTACCATCGGTGAATTTTATCATCATAACTTTAATAACATTCAAAAGAAAAAACATAAAATAAACTGCTAATAATTTCTCAAGAATTTTCCCACGTATGAAAATAATGAAAATGAGAAACTAAACTCGTGTTTACATTATCGACGCCTCAAACTGTTGTTAAATTGTGGCCATTTTGTATGAGCTAACACACTTGGCTTCAGTAAATATAACAAACTCATGGTCATATTTTTCCGACAGTTTCTATACTTGTTCACTTTTGGATTAATTTGTTTTAACAATGCGGTTATCGTAAAATATATGAGAGGAATTATATTTTGCTCATGATCCCCCCGATATTTTATTTAAAAAAAAAACTTAACAAAATATATTATTATAGAGTGGAATTCTAATATTAATATTATATAAAGCGAAAAAGTCTAAATAAATATATCAAATTCACTATTTCATGTTTAATCATTCGATATTTTGGCAAACTTTCTGGGAATTCGAAAATAAAAAGTGGAAATACATTAAATATAATTATGTCTTTAAATAGTTTTTCCTCATTGATATATTCTATAATCTGTTGAATTGCAAAGAAAAATATTATAACCTAGAAGTTGCATACAGAGATTGTCGACCATACAATATATGATAATCTAGCTACCAGAGACTACATTGAAAGTTAGCAGAGATGATGTTTCAGGAACAGATTTTGCACAAAAGACCAACTTCCTGTAAACAGAACCGTCATGACGAACAACAAAAGAAGAGAGAAACCTGTCAATGACTGATTACAAAAAGGCGTTTGACAGTATAACTAACTCTTGGATGATTCCTGTTTGAAACTGTATGAGGTTAATGAAAGACATTATGTCGTTCTTTCAGAGGCAAACGAACATCGATCATGCTAAATCACATGTAAAGAAAAATACACATCCCAATCATTAGGATTCAGTGAGTCATATTAGAAGAGGAAAACTATGATTCCTACTTTTCGGTCTTACCAACTTAGCAGCCCCAATAACTACCAATCTTGCAATCAATATGTCCAGTGGATCTTTAATATAGCTCAAAGTTATGAAAAACAGCCCGAAATGCTAGAGCCTGAGATAACGTCTGGAATGATAAAGCGAAAGTGGCATCGATTACAGAATCAGAACAAAACAACTGGCATAGACAAGTTTTTTTTACTGTGAATTCACACTTGATATTGTGTTATCATTATTTTCTGGCTAACAGCTAAAATTTAAAGCATGTGGGAACGAGAAATACAGAAAGAATGAGACGACCAGTATGAGCACGCTATGATTGCTTCCTTCGTAAGAAGCCGATAGACACGTAATCATTTAAATATGATGAGAAATATACGAGGGGATAACTCTCTTAGTTTCCGGAATGGCTGATGTAAAAGAGATAACTAGGATAGTATTTGGTTTCTCATGTGTAAACAGACGAGCACAGTTTCCAAAAGTAAGTTCCAACGAAAGGGTACGACACTACAATAGCCATGACATATTGTCACTGAGACGTAAGGGGCTACTGTCGATTAGGGGCCAGAATTATAGGGGGCATCCGAAGTGAGGAGTTGTGCAGTTGTATGTTTGTTAATGTTACATTTAAATTTCGGCATGCAGATACATTCCGGGAAACAACGAGCAGACAGGGAGTTCAAAAGGTTGGCAGTTCCAAGAAGGAAAATAGAGTAGAAAGCTGTTTAGCATCTGGGAACATCAACAGTGAATTGATGGGATTTAACTTACTCCTGAGTTGTCTAGTCTACATTCCATTGAAGTACTTGGTGATGGGGTAGAGGTTGGAGCTTTTTGGATACTGAGGGACCTATTAATTTAGAAACTCTTTATGGGATATTGCTTAAGAGGGGGGACTAGTGAACGTTGCACCAGCGCAGATGTGAAAGAAATCCACATGGATAGACGAGGTGTAGCCTTGCAGAAATATAGTACTGGCAGATGTAAAAAGTTTTCATACAGAGTAAATGTTTCTCTGCAACAGCCTTGGCAATGTTTTCTGTTTATTTGTTCCAATTCATGTAAACTTTTTGTAAAGTTGGCCCACCCCAAACAAGTCAATTTGCCACTGTAGACGAAAGTGGCTACTGAGAATTAGGGTGACATTTTAGATCATCCTTAATTGGGAGCTGTGCAGCTAGATGTTTGTACACATCAGTTTTAAATTTTTGCATGTCAATACAGTCGAAGAAACAATGGGCAGGGAAGGACTTCCAAACGCCAGCAGCTCAAGAAAATAAGCTATTGCAGTAGAAGGCTCTTTAGCATCTTGGGACCTCTGCAGTGAATGGATGGGATTTAGCTGATTGTCAAGTGTATTTACGTCGAGGAGGCACTAGAGTAGCAAGCTCGTCGAAGTTTCATTTTTGACAGTATTTCAGAAAAATATTGAATCGATTTTATGGAAAAGCAAAAATTTTAATACAATTTTTTAAATTCAAATAATTTTTGAGAAAACATTAAATACAAAGGAGATTTATTTTCTATATTTTATAAAAATTACTTCATACAAAAAGAAATTCAACACATGACAAATACTGTGTTTAGATACATTTACTTTCACAAAAATTGTAATAATATATTTTTTGGACTATCAATGATATACTAATAAAAGTAAAAGTCATATTTCATGAACCAATTAGGGACCAGCTGTCGATTCACTATAACAATTGCACTAGGATGAAACGGGTTTAACATGGCATTTTTTTTTTCAAATCGATTTCGTCTAAGAAAAACATTTTCCTCAATTAAAGACAATTAAAGAACTATTAAATTCTCATGCAGATTAAATAAAAAGGTATTAAAATACTCGTTTCTATCCAATACTATGCAAATGTGTTAACTAATTAACTTTTTGAAGTACAAACTGTAAATATTACTAAAAAATTTGCGTTATATTTTGATAACAATAGTCATGCATGAAAGTAAACAAATGTACAAATTCACTTACAAATAAGGAAGGCAACAACTTGACAATTTTACTATGCATTTTGGAAGAGATAATTTTATTGTTCTATCAAAGTATTATTCAGACATAAGGTTTTAGAAGTTGTTTTTTACTCTTATTAAAGAACAAGTGATTTCGGATGGTATGTCGGAAATGTCAATATTAAAATTTTATAAGATGTGAAAAAGTACTTTATATTTCTGTTATTAAAAATAATGTTTTTCTAAAAAAAATTCTCTACATTTTTATTTCATTTACAAGTAGTTTTTCAGGTTTACATTTAATCAATAGTCAAAATTGGTCTTGTATGCAAGCTCGGATCTATATTCTAGTGAATGTGTATTAATATATGCATCAACAAAATTTATTACTGTGAACTGGATCAAAATATTCCACTCTGAGAGATCATTTTAGGATTCAAGCAAGTCCTTTAAGTACAAGTAAGAACTATATTAATTTAGATCGATTCAGGTATTTTTTAGAAGTTCTGTTTTATGATCCAAGTAATACTTATGATTACTGGAATTTATCTGAAATATTTGTATGTATGTGTTTCAAGCAAAGTGTATTTTTAGATATAAGGCACATATCTGCAATAAGATTTTGTTTCTCCAGTGTAAGTTTTTCTAGCAAAAAGGAGACACACTGCACAAAATGTTTATTGCTGTCCAGTACACTTTTATATAGGCTACAACATACTTGACCTCTCTGTAAATGAATAGCCAGATACTTCGCAAGGATCTATTCTGCAGAATATTTTATTGCTTTGAAAATATGGTTTCTTATATTTGTGTCGTTTTCGTATAAAACAACTACACACTGCCAAATTATATTGTTTCTTCATGCATGTGTTTGCAACATACGCTGTTATATTATAAATGAACCAGAATATAATGTTTTATCTTTTGCATCAATATATTAGATTTGTTTAAAAGTGAAGAGCCAAATACTTAACAGGAATATCGTTTCCATTCAGCATGTGTTATGTGTGAGAGTTAAAAGCGATATACTTCACAAAAATATGATTTTGTTTACAGTATGTTTTCGCATGTAACAAATTAGATTACCTTTAAAACGAAGACAAAAATACTTAAACAGCATGTGCTTTTTCCCGAGTATGCTTTTGCATATGTTTAACCATATTTTGTTTCTGCGTAAAAGAAGATCCACATACTTCACAAGTATATGGCTTCTCCCCAGTATGCGTTCGCACATGTCGCAACATATCATGTCTTTTAATGAAAGAAAAGCCACATACTTCACAAGAAAATGGCTTTTCTCCTGTATGCCTCCTCATATGTTCCAACATACTTCGTTTGATTGTAAAAGAAGAACCACAGACTTCACAAGAAAATGGTTTCTCTCCAGTATGCGTTCGTATATGTTGCAACATATTTTGTTTCTGTGTGAAAGAAGATTCACAAACATCACAAGAATACGGTTTCTCTCCAGTATGTGTTCGCACATGTTGCAACATATGTTGTTCCATTGTAAAAGAAGATCCACATACTTCACAAACATAAGGTTTCTCTCCAGTATGTGTTCTCATATGTCTCAACATATGTTGTTTAGTTGTAAAAGAAGAGCCACATACCTCACAAGTATATGGTTTCTCTCCCGTATGTGTTAGCATATGTTGCAACATACTCTGTTTAATTGTAAAAGAAGAACCACAAACTTCACAAGTATATGGTTTCTCTCCAGTATGTGTTCGTACATGTTGCAACATATTTTTATTTGTTGTAAAAGAAGATCCACATACTTCACAAGAATATGGTTTCTCTCCAGTATGCGTTCTTATATGTCGCAACATATGTTGTTTTGTGGTAAAAGAAGAACTACATACTTCACAAGTATATGGTTTCTCTCCAGTATGTGTTCGCATATGATTCAACATTTGATGTTTCTGTGAAAAAGACAAGCCGCATACTTCACAAGTATATGGTTTCTCTCCAGTATGTGTTCGCACATGTTGAATCATATTTTGTTTTGTAGTAAAAGAAGAGCTACATTCTTCACAAGAATATGGTTTCTCTCCAGTATGCGTTCTCATATGTCGCAACATATGTTGTTTAGTAGTAAAAGAAAGGCCACATACTTCACAAGAATATGGTTTTTCTCCAGTATGTGTTAGCATATGTTGCAACATATGTGTTTTCTGTGTAAAAGAAGAGCCACATACTTCACAAGTATATGGTTTTTCTCCAGTATGCGTTCGCATATGTAGCAACATATTTGTCTTCTGTGTAAAAGAAGAGCCACATACTTCACAAGGATATTGTTTTTCAGCATCATGTTTTCGCCTATGACTCAACAATGGTTGTTTCTGCGCATAAACAGAGCCACATATTTCGAAAGAATTTGGTTCTTCTCCAGTATCAAATTCATGGTTCATTCTCGAAGTCAACATATTTTAAATGTTTTTAGAACAATTTGTCTTTCTGTTTTTTTATATTGTGCTTTGATGGAAGATATAGATTTTAAATTTAGTAGATTGTTAAACTGAAGTGACGGCTGATATTGTTGTCCTGTTTCAGTGAGAATATCACGTGTGTGAAACTGTAAATGATAATATATATTAATATAGTTATGTCCTCCTCTGTGTACCAGCTCACTATAAGATCTATGGATTTGAATTTTAGTGTGACGTATCTTCTATAGTTGCAGATTAATGAAGACGGAACATAAATGATATATTCAGTGATATTAAACCATATGTAAATAACATAATCTATACAAATTCTTAAGAATTCAGACCCAACAGATAATTTTCTAAGTATTTTAACATATAATTCTACAAAATTGACCATTTTTGCAACCCATAATTAAGCTGTAATTTCAGTTTTCACCATTTGCAGTAAACGTTTTTTCAAGTATTTTCATTCTGAAATTTTACATCCATTAAAGGAGCCATGAGTGCATTAGTCATATGCACACATGAGTGCAATAGTCATATGCAGCGATGAGAAACATGCGATGTGATGAAAGAAAACAATTCGTACAGTTGACAAGTGTATGATTTCTATCGTTTCAGGATTTAAACTTTAGGCAATTTACATTAATTTTCATGTGTACTGCTTGCTTGATATTCTGCAAAATTAAAAACAATCAAAATATAAATTTCAAAAAAAGATATTAATTTCATACAAATTATTTGTAAACAAAATTATTTTTTAAATGTTTAGCAGGTTTAGACACAGTTATTTTTAAATGGATGAATTAGACACAGATTTCACTATTGTGGGCTTAAAAGAAAATTTGAAATTGATTAAATTCAAAATATAATGATATTTGTTGCAATATTTATCTATCAACAAAATAGATAAATTTGTTTTTTAGATAACATTGCACTAAATTACCACAAACCCGTCATTAATGTGATTCAAAATGTAATGTTTTTTTATAATTAATACAATTTTTATAGCTTAATAAGAAATACATTCTGTCGATTTATAATTAATGATCTTAAAGAAAAAGTTATAGTAATGGCATTTTCTTTGCAACACATTTCCACAAATGTTTTTCAACGCATATAATAAATTTAGCAATATGATTTTTAATACACCAATAAAGAATAGAACGTTATTTAAAGAAACAATAAAAACATCACAAATTTTACAGTCAGAAAATGTAAGTTATCTCTTTCTTCACAAAACGAAATTCAGTGTAAGGTTAAAAATGTAAGTATGAATAAATATTGTACGAGTAAAAAAAGAAATATCCAAGGAGTTAAAACATTGTTTCTCCATCTGCAAGCTAAAAACAAAAACAGCATTAAAATAAAATTTAAAAGTATTTTTAAATGCAGTCCAAAGTTTGATAAGAAATAAACATTTTTAAGTAATGGTTTTAATCAAATTAAATAGAAAAACATATTACATAATATTTTAAATTAAATTACTCATTTTTTATGAAAATGAGTTTTTGTGTGAAGATTTCAAAAAAAAAATATTACACATGTAATAATGATTCGGCATTCGGTGATCGACTTGATATTTAATGAAAGTTTGAGCACTTTATTTATACACAGACATACAATTTAGATTGTCATCTATTTCAGTGCTTTTCATATTATTTAGTAACTTATTAAGAAAGCTATCATTATTTATGCATCAGTCGAGTGCTGTTGAAAACAAGTTATTGCCAATGTGAGTGATACAGATGTTTGATGATGGACATACAAAGTCACCACTACAGCCAATTGTAATAGGCAGAACCTATCCCCCCTGTGTCATGTTTAAAGAAAGCTTTAAAATAATGACGTTTAAATGTATACTTGAAAGTAATGACGGTGCAAAGAAGAGTTGAGAGCAAAGCTGGTCGGAGGAAGGCGTAAAAGCAATGCTGGCTGAAGGGGGAATTGAAAGCAATGAAGGAAGACATACAGCAGTTAAAGTTGAAAGAGTTGTAATTGTGAACATTACAAGCAATCTCAGTGGCATGATGACAGACAACTTTAATTAAAAATTGATAATATAGATTAGTAGTGTGAATCCTCACCAATCAATTATTGAATGGATTGATAAAGCTGAGTACATGTGTGAGCAGTTCTTGATTAAGAAAGTAGTGTGCTGATCCCCATTTATAGAACAGGTCGTGCATTCATGGTCTTCTAGCAGTTAAGTTATGAATAAAAGGGCTAGTTTACTATACAAGAAAAGCCTTATTCTACAGCATTCACATGTCATTCACTAGAATGATAGAGGGAGGTCTTGCAGCGGCATTTCTCTGCCAGGAAACATGTGTGCGAAAAGGTGGAACACACTAGTTGATTCTGAATTCCACTGAACCATAGTGAGCAAGAGAATATGTTGGACTTAGCAAAAACCAACTGTTCAATTGATTACTCTTGGTTGTTCAATGCAGAGTTTGTAAGTCAAGGAGAGGTTGTCATTTATTTCATGATAATGGTGTAAGACCTGCTTGAGGTTTAGTCCCTGATGTAAATAGATGAAATAAAAGCTCCTAGCAGAGTATCTACCTGTAAGTCAGGGGAGTTGAAATTTCCTGATGTGCTAATCTCTTTATATGTTGCTGTATTAGAATTTGTTGTTGAAAAGCCTTATTTTAATGCAGAATCCATCTAGCTACGAATTAATGGAAGGGAACAGAACACAAGGCGCTCAGCAAGCAAAACAAATTATGTATAAATGCCGAGAGACAGTTCAACGAAGTAATGGATAAATAATTGTTGGTTTGTTCCCTATGACAAACACAACTTTTAGCTCTTGAAATGGCGACTCTCACTGATGGATGTCATAAAACAGAACAAAGCTTATATCTGTTGCATTATTTAATACTAGAGGATAAACATACATATTGATGCATACAGTGATGGCGCTAATTATTGCACCATGAAAACAAGAGAAAATAGACGATGATTATTAAATACTGTTCGGCAAGCTCTTATAATCTGCTTATCTTCGAGTGTCCATCAAAGAGCAACTTTTGACCTATCAGACCATTGAACCCACGGCAGTAAGTACTGCTTATCGTGGGCGGGATTTGGTCTGAATATTACTCGGTAAACAGTGAGGTCTACTAGAGAGATAAACTTATGACCAGACAACCAAATGAAGAAAAGAATTTCGTCATATGTTGCCAACATATATGAAAGTGTCACATCTTAAACCAATATTTCTGAACACTTTTTACACTTTCGATTACTTGCTTGAATTGGGGGTCTGGGATTGGATGGTTTCCTATTTTAGAAACAATCTTCTTGATGCCCCAAACATTATTACAAAGACAAATGTGGTTTCTCTCTTTCAAAAGCCAGTGTACATCATCCTTCAACAAGCTGTTGACGTATTAAGCGAAAAACAAATGCATTGTCAGAATGATTGGATGACTGGATGTATGATCCCCCAATGATATTTTCTAATGAAGACAATCAACAGAGTATGTCAAACCAGTATATACAAAAGAGAGTAGCGAGTAGCCTCTTGAAGAGGTTCGTGGAAGTAATTAAAAGAGAGGCAGAGCCTGTGTTGCAGTCGAATATGATGAATCCATTAGAACAGTGTCCACTTGGGAATGAAATGAACAAAAAACGTCAATAGGATCACCACTATTATGAGAAAATGGCCTTGGAATCTGCAATTTCATTCTGTTGATAATGTAGGTCCATTTATAAGATGCAGATCCGATAGTTAAGAGAGAAAGCAAGAATTCTCTAATTTATGGCAAAGTTCTTTTTATTGGTGTTCCCCACTATAGGGGGGGGGGGGGTGCTCACTAATTCATACTTATCGATTGTGAACCCACAACGCTTGTAGTCTGGTGACTTCTATCGCGAGTTTCTGCCACAACCTTGATTAAGTGACTCAGATCTATTTTACTGGAGAGTCAATCAGCCGAAGAATTCCGACTGACAACAGCATCATCATTTAACAACAGGAGATCAGAAGGTTAACAAAGAGTTGGGTACTTGACTGCATTTGCAGTGTGCATACGAACTGTCGGAGAAGACATCGTTGAACGATCCACTGATCAATCAATAGGAAATTGTTGTTAAAAAGTGATGCATTGTATGAGATGTTTATTGGCACTTGGTCGTACCTAAGTATGGAGTCTGCACTGTGACTGCAATAGTTCATGCATTTTAAGTGATTGAAGTATTTTTATTTGATTTACTAACACTATTTGTTGATAAAAATAAAGACTTCTCAGAAAAATATATAGAATAATAAAACATTCACGAATTGAAAATAATTTACGAAACTTAAACTCATTCAGAATTTTTTTTAAGAAAATATTAAGATGAACAACAATATACAATTTTTGTAGTTTTTTCAATGTTCTTTTCATGGAATGAACACTGGTAATTTCATCGTATTATGTCATGGAATAAACAAACATTCGATAATTGGACCTTTATTATTGCTGATTTTTATGAGCGAACTGCCTAATGTAATTGTGACTGAGATGAATATATTTGCTGATTACACCATTCACTATTCTCTACGTGTGGGCAAAACGAGTGCGCACATATGAAAGATAAGAGCTAGTTTTTTTCTTTTACTTTCAAGAAAAAGTAAGCATGCTTTTATTGTTTTATAATGTACAAGAGGAATATTATTTTGAAATAATTTGCTCATTTTTTACATAATGTAATTCTCGGATATTTCACTTTTTACTTATTTGCTTGTATTTTGAGTTTTATTTCTTTTGATAATTTTCAAAATCTCCTAAACATTTTAATATAATTTCTATTTTAATAACAAATTGTTATTTTCTGATTTTTTTATTATTTAATTTCTTTTTTACAGCTTTCGAACCAGACAAAACCGACTTTTTGTTAAGCATGTTCCGGTAATTAATGTACAGAGCTGGAGGATATTAGCGTTTAGTCAATCAAAAAGCAGACAAAAACTTTACCTTTAAATTGATTAAATCTTAAACTTGCTGGCAGGCGATCATTGAATAAACATGATGTAACTAAACTGGTACAACTTTCGAACAGTTTTGCTTTTTTTTACCCTAACCATACCGTAATCTAGTCGGTTTTATCAGATTTGAAAGCTGTACCAAAATATAAAGAAAGATAAAAAACTGTAAAAATCGGTTTTTTATTCATTATGTTCTGTAAAATCTATAGTTTATACATTAAAAACAATTCATCGAAAATAATTTTTTAAAACTTTCCTGCAAAAAAATATTTCATTGACTTTCTTTGTGAAAAAATAAATAAATTGTCATAAAAATTAACATACATTGAGCGTCTTCCATTCGTAATTTTTTCATGTTGAAAATTCGCCTCGTTTTTATTTTGACGCATTTGCTTTTAAGTATTGATGGGGAGGGCATTTTCACTGAATCACTCTCGTCTCCAAATAGTATTTTGGTAACTTTATAGAACCACATCCATTGTAGTTTCCTCCCTAAACATTAAGATTATACTGTGTTGGCAAATTACATGTAAACAGACTTAAAAATATCCGAAAAGAAAAAAACAATTTTTAAAAAATATATATTTTAGAGTTTAGAGGGCGGCAACCTTTCTTATATAATTTTAACATAAATTGAGCACCGACTTCTTGACCAGTTTGCGCTAAATGACAAAGAAATCGTGGGGTGGTGGATTTTTCGGATCACATTTTGTTTTATGGCACAAAAATTATGGGGGTGATATTTTTCTCATCCCGTTTTGTTTTATTTCTACTCTAAATAGATGCGTTCTATTAATCTGATTCTTTTGTGTTTTTAAATATTTTTTAATACTTTTTTTTATTGCGGGCGATTTCAGGTACTAACTGTTGTCATCTTTTTTTTTTGCTAAAAATAGTAAATTAAAATATGTCTTCTTCTTTCGTGTGAATCAGATGATTCTGGTGTTGGCATTAGTTTCCCCGATGTTTTTTCTAGTTAGAAATCTTTCTGGAAAGACATCTGGTACTTACAGGAAGGACCACTAGAAGGTTGCCAACATCCCTAAGTGAAAGTGATACTGTGGAACCGACTGGATTCGAACATGGAACAACCAGGTCTTTAGTCCGCATCGATATCCACTTAACCAGCGTCATTAAAATATATAATAAAATGTGTACAATAAGATTTGAAAACACGTAGAAAATTACTTGTTTTTCTTCGGGCCATTTCAAGTAAAAATAGTTGGTGCTTCTTTACTTTCACTACGACATGTTATGCCTCTCTTAGAAAATAGCTAAAGAAATGTATAAACTTTTTATGTACCTACGTGGTAGCTGAAAAGAAGACTTTACACGAAAAATATGCAAATGAATAAAGTATTTATTGAATTAAAAATAATAAAAAAATAGATTTTATCTATCAGTCGCTATTTTGAGTTTTTCCGAAAACAACATTTGAGTTGTCTCTTGCCTAATTAGTAAATAAAAATGTCTGCCGATATGTAAGATCATTTTTTTTTATTGTTTTTCTGATAATTTAATAAATACTGGATTAATTTGCGTAATTTTTTCTGTACAATCTTATTTTTAGCTAACACGTAAGTACATAACAAAATTTATACATTTCTTTAAATAGTTTCTTGTAGTACTAAAAGTAAAGAAGCACCAAATAGTTTTTACATGTTTTTAGCGTTTTTGAAATATTTGAAGAATTTTAATCTATGCATTTTATGTGTTTTAAAAAAAAAATGTTTTAATGTTTAAAATGTTTTTATTCTATGCATTTGTTGTCACTTTTACTTAGCCAAACACGAGTATTTTTCATAATGGTCGATTTTTTTCTATACATGTTCGCTGATTTCAAATTTAAAAACATGCAATAAAAAGCATTTAAAAATATTTAAAGACACAAAAATCAGATTAAAAGAACGCCCCCCCCCCATTTATATTTAAAATAAGACAAAATTTGATAAGAAAAATACCCCCCCCCCCCAATTTCTTTTTTCACCATTTAGTGCTAACTGGCCAAGAAGTGGATGTTCAATTTACGTTAAAATTATATAAGAAAGTGATCCTTGCACTAAAATCTATAATAATAAAAAAATTATTTAATTTTTTGCTTCGGATATTTCTTAAGGCTGATTACATGTAATTTGCCCCAAAAGTAGAATCTTAATATTGTTTTAAGGGGGAAACTACGCTGAGTGTTTTTCTAAGTTGCAAAGAAGTGGGTCTCTATTTACGTTAAAATTGTATAGGAAAGTGATCCCCACACTCTAAAGTCATAAAAATGTTAATTTTTGTTTTCTTTGCAGATATGTTTAAAGACTGTTTACTAGTAATTTGTCCCCACAAAAGTAAAATCTTAGTTTTTTAAGGATAAACTACGGTGGGTGTGGTGCTATAAATCTACCCATTTTTTATGTATTTTGAGGCGTAAAAGTTGTTGTTAGGGTACGTAATAATTAAATTACGTACACGCGACGGTTTTCAATGTCAACATTTTCCTCAAGATACTCGAAAACAAAAACTAAACCCCAAGAAACAAAAAAATAAACCAAAAAAAAATGGAGACGATTCTATAAACTAACCATTTTTCGTTTACATGCAAGCTTGGAACGATGAGTCATTTCTATCTCAAAACCTAAAGGAAACATAATGGTTCGGACGCGCCTCTGTAGTAAAAGAAGCACCCCCTCCCACCACGGTCTAAAACAATTATATTCAAGTAATACTTACTTTTTGCTTGATAATCTGCATTAAAGAAAGAAATGATTATAAGATGTTTAAATTAAAACCAGACGAGTTTGATGGATGGAATTGAACATTTAAGATGGCGGTCGGAAAAGCAGGTTCGCAGAAAAGAAAAGCTGAGGTAATTTAAATGGGGTTCGGAATTAATTACAACTCGGAATTAATTACAACTCGGAATTAATTACAACTTGGACTTAATTTATAAATTTTATTTGTTATTCAACTAATAAATCTCATTTTATTTCTTTCATTTGCAAAATTATATTGTACGAATTAAAACAAAAAAAGTTTTATTTCATTTTATTTCATTTTATCATCAAGAATTACGAGATTTCTAATTCATAAGCGACATAAAATTACTTTCCGTTTGTAATTAATTCCGTCACCTATTTAAATGAACAGGATCGAAATAAGATCGATCTGTTTAGAGAATATTACGAATAAAATAATTATTTTATTTATCGCAATATTTTAATTTTTTAAAGGTGACAAAAAAATAAAACAAAGCCGATTTCTTTAGTGAATGTTACAGGTAAAATTATTGTTATATTTATCGCAATATTTTTTTTAATGGCGACAAAATATCACATCATCTTCCTTGAATTAACGTATTAATGTATGACACAGATGATTAATAATTATAAAAAATGAAAATGTGAAAACATAATTGTTATAATAGGTTAAATGTTGAATAGGCGTATCAGAAGAACGACCGACCCGTAGTCAGCAGAAAACGGTGACGGCTCAGATTCTGTTCCTGATATTAAAGACTCCCGGTTGTTATTAAAAATAAATATCAAATTCGTGTTAAAGAAAATCATGAAAAGTTTTGTAGTAATTTTTATTTTAAATAATTCCTTTTTTTTAAGTATTCACAAAGATTGTTTGATGATTTTTTCGGAGATTATAATGCAATATTTTTGCTTTGTTTCTTTCCAATTTTTGAGGGAAAATAATCACATTTATATTTTCTGTGGAAAATTAATAAAAGTAATTTTTAATATAATTTTTTAAAAAATAATAATTTGATGTTTTTTTAGGCAAGTATGTTTGTGTTGTTTTTTTCAGGGAAAATCCTAAAATTTCGAAAATATAATAAAAATGTTTTTGATTTTTCTTTTAAATTTATTATTTAAAAGAACATTAATAATCTAATATGCGATTTGATTGTTCGGGGGGGGGGGGGGATATAAAAAGCTTTCATTTTGTCTTTTCGAAACATCGATAAACGAGTGTTGTGATTGGATACCGGACTCCCCTCAGTCACTAAATAAGTGAACTAATCTGGACAATAAACACGACTACGAACGGTAGTATGGGGAATTCGATTGTATTCTTTTAAATCCTATTGGATTATCTGTAGTTACTATTGTTTCTACAAGATATGTACGCTGGAATGAACCGTACTATTTTAAGACTTTTACACTCTGGGTTATTTTGGTATTTATAACTACTTACCAAATTATATCAACTGGCGACGAGGATTTCGAAAACGAACCCATAAAAGACGTGGTAAAGTGAACTATATAAGCTAGCAAAACAGGATTGAAACGAAACCAAATTCTGGAATGTATTCAGTCACGCACGTGATTTCTTTTAATTCAGTAAATAAATGAAAGTCACCTTGTGAACGTTATACTCCAGTTAACGTTGATTTAAAGATATCAATTACAAACGTGATTCGCTAATCAAATTCAAACTACAAAGAAGGATTTTCCTCCACAAGGTATTAATAAACAGAAAATAAATCCAACAAACAGTTTTTTTAATCGTCTGACGTACATGTGCGCTAACAAACAAGAATTACTTTGGGGTTGTTGGGTCTATTTGTTTTAGTACAACTGAAAGACATCTTAAAAAAGGCGTGTCAAAGAGGAACATCTTTTTAAAGTAAGAATACTTCTATTGTTTAATTTAAAAAAAAAATGTATGATGGACCGTGACTCTAATTCGAACTTGGACCATTAACATTACGAACTATACAAGATAATAGTTCAATAGAATACGTTTTAGTAACGAATAATAGAACAGTCACTAATATTTTATTATGTTTGTGTCGAGTAATCCTGAGTATTTTCAACATAGAACAATTAGTCGAAATGACTAAAATGCTGTGTACGAGCATGCAACAACAGCGACAACAACATTAAAAGATTCAGCAACAAATAATGCAACAACAGCGACAACAACATTAAAAGATTCAGCAACAAATAATGCAACAACAGCGACAACAACATTAAAAGATTCAGCAACAAATAATGCAACAACAGCGACAACAACATTAAAAGATTCAGCAACAAATAATGCAACAACAGAAAAGTTTCGAAAAAATTCTGAAACAGTGAAAGAAAAAAAGCCGAAGGAATTGCAAATTTTGTATCTGAATTTGTATACGAAACTGATTCTGGTGTTACATTTCCAGCGTATTTCAGATTATTTGAAGCAATATTTACTTAAAAGGTGTCTAGATTGGTCGGATGAAGAACAGTAACACTTGTATTACAGAAATTGGGAACAAAAGAGAATAGCAAATATACTTACTTTATATTGTCCAGAAAACCTGAGGGAGTGTTATTCGATTAAACTATGAATATACTGTGGAAGATATTTACCTACAGAAATAGTCTATTCCACACGCGATACAAATGGCTAAACATCTGGAAAACGAATAACGAGGATTTTGGGGGGAGGGGGCATACGCAGAAACAGTGAACTCTTTGGTTGAGCAATTCAAGATAGATGAAATCCCCAACGATTTTCTCAAATGCTTAATCTTTGTTCAAGGACTAACAGCCGCTAAGTACAAAGAAATAAGTTCTAGACTCTAAACAATTGTGAGGCTAGACAGAAAAACACATTACAAACAGTGACAGAAGAATGTCAGCATCTCATTAATATTAAAAGGGATCATACTCAAATTGAAGAATAAAATGTTGCCAATGTACAACGCATATAAAAAAACAATTCCCAAATTTTAAAAAAGACAGGAAAGTGTGAGACGTGCGGAAATAATAAACAAAGTAAAGATGCATAATTAAGGGTCTTGAATTGTTTGTTTTACGCAAAAATAAGAAAAAGAATTTTGAAAAAGTAAACGTTGTGTTGTCAAAAAAGAAATCCAGGACAGTGAAAATCGAAAATACTTTGATGTACGTATAAATGGTCAGAAAATCTCTTTTTTGCTAGATTCTAATTTGGACATAATTATTATTGACGAACAAACATTGAGAAAAATTTGGAAACCTTAATTGTCTGAAACAAAGAAAATTGCCAAAGGGGTTTCAGAAAAAAAAAGAAGACTTTAAAGAAATAATTAAAGTGCAAAAATATGTGATTCAAGGGATTAATAGGCTGGATAGTAGTGTGCAATTTATTTGTACTCCCAATTAACTATTTTTCAACGAAATAAACAATGTAGAACAGAAAAATGTATTAAAATGGAAAATTCATGAATTAATTGAAAAAAGAATATCACAGATTTTTCTCTGAGAGTTTGGGTTTATGTACAAAGGCAAAAGTCAAGTTTGAACTTAAGGAAACTGTGACTCCAATTTTTAAACAAAAGAGAAACGTCACTTTTTCCTCATAAACACAATTAATAAAGACCTAAAAAGATTAGAAAAATGGGAGTTATATCTAAGTTAGACAATACGTCAAAAAGAAAAACACAGAAATTAGAGAGTGCGCCGATATTTCAACAGGTTTAAACGATTGCCTGAAGTATCATAATTATCCACTACCTTCGTAAGAAAACATTTTCTCAAAGTTAAATGGAGGGAAGATTATTTTCAAAAACAGATCTATCGGACGCATACTTGCAGGTTAAGTGAACGAGGAATACTCCAAATATTCGTGCATAAATACACATGAGGAAATTTAAAAACTAAATAAACTACATTTCGGGTTAAATATCGCGCTAGCATTGTTCCAACAGATTATAGAAACTATGCTGGCGGGTCTTCAATTTGCTATCGCCTATTTAGACGATATTCTAGTCAAAAGTAAGAACGTTCACAAACACAAAAAACACATCAGAGCTATTTTGAAACGACTAGAAGAATTCTGTTTCAAATTAAGTCCCACGAAGTGTCAATTATTCATGGAAAGAATTAAATACCTCGGACAAGTGATATACTGTGAAGGCAGAAAACCACACCCACAGAGGATCGATGTAATTAACAATATGCCTGCAACTGACTCAATTTCAAAACTACGATCGTTTCTAGTCTTGGCCCAATATAATGCGATTTACATTTAAAAAATGTATGATTTAAGACCCCCCTGAACGAATTATTAAACAAAGACAAACAATCGATATTTTCAAAAGATTGCGAGACAGATCTCCAGAAAATAAAAAAAAAGTCTACTCTCAGATCTAGCCTTAGCTCATTATGATCCTGTGAAAGAAACCATCTTTGCGACTGATGCTAGTGAATACGGAGTTGGTGCTTCACTGCTACACAAATATGAAGATAATACTACTAAACTGATCGCGCACGCTTTGAGGACTCTTCTACCAACTGATAAAAATTATAGTCAGATCGAAAAAGAGGCATTATCTATTGTGTTCGGGTCTACAGTCGCTTTTCACAGTGGAGATCATTCATACTTCAAACAGACTATAAACCGTTAGTAACTGTATTTGGATTTTAAATAGGCATTCTTAACAACACTGCTAACTGTTTACAGCGATGGGATGTAACCCTACTGAACTATCATTTCAGGATGGAATACATCGCATAAAAAATCATGCGCATTCGAATTGTCTGTCAAAATGAATCCCAAATAATAACGAAATTTTAGAAGAGCCGGTTATAGCAGCACTAAAATAGAAACAAGAACTCTCAGGTATGTTGTTAAACACTATCAGATAATTACCTGTAAAATTGGAACAAATAAAAAAAGAAACCCAAAAGATGATTTTATATTAAAAATAAAGAACGAGACGAAATAAAGAAAAGATTTCACAAATTTCTGAATATGCGGCATCGCTTTAATGTGCGAAGATAGAATTGTAATACCTCAATCTCTATATAAAGTTATGCTGAAAGAATTTCATACCGCTCATCGTGGCATGCCCCGGAAAATCACTTATGCGAGGCTTCGTATTCTGGCCAGGAATTGTCAAGGACATACAAAGTTTCGTAAAACTCTGCCGCGGTTGTCAATTGGCTGCAAGGACCCCTCCTGTCCATACGAATCGTAGGCACAAAAACGGGTTTGCCGTGGACACGTCTACGTATAGACTATGCTGGATCGATTAATGGATAATATTACTTGATCTTGGTGGACTCTTTCTAATATATATACAACAAAATGGTGTGTGTATTTCAAGTTTATAAGGGGGTTAGGTGTCACATCATTTTTTACTAACATAAATGTATGACAATTAAATGAAGCAGGAAAGTCACCATGTGGGATTTTTACTGACGAAAATTGTCAGTGAATTCATTTTTATGTTCAAAGTTGTTTAATGGTGTTTAAAAGTGTTTATAATAATGTCAGATTTTACGAGCGTACAATTGATGTGTTGGGAAACTTCAAATATTTTAAACAACAAACGTAAAGCAAAGACAAATTACTAGCGCGATGCAGCCTGCAGACAGATATGTGAAAGAGCTTATAATCGACCAAATTATCACGCTAACTAAATACATAGAGCTTCAAAAACGGGTGGAGTACCTTTCATGAAGTTCGGAACATTTGTGAGTCACGAGGCTTCGAAAAAATGTCTTAGATACGATACAAACCTCTGACATAAAGAACAGTCGGGCTGAGACATTCGTCACACTTGACATTTTGTTACCCAACAGAAAAGGGGTGCACCACCGAAAGGTCAAGGTGGATACAGGTGCGAAAGAAACACCCTCCCCTACGTACATTCCAACGGATGTTCTCAGAACGTTTCGATCAAAATTGACAATCATTTCCTTGCTTAATACACACATAACTATCGGTACTTATTGCCTACATGGATCAGTATTGCTACAATGTACATATATAGGTTAATTGGATCCATAAGTGTTTACGTGGTGACCGCTATTAGACTAATCATACTAGGGTTTCCCTCCCTAAAGGATTAAAAACTGGTCACTCAGCATTGTGCCATTCAGCAGACAATGCGTGCCCAAGCCAACTCTAAAAAGAGTCCCCCGATCAATTCAGCGAAGGACCTGATCGAAACTTACCCAGATTAATTCGACCAGATAGGTCACTTCGCAGAGGAATACTACATTGTGTTAAGGTCCAACAACCACCTTATCATTAATTTCTCTAAAAAAATGTCCAATCCACATGAGGGGCGAAATCAAGGCGGAACTGGATAAAATGACTGCACAAGGAATCACCCCCAAAGTAAATTAGCCTACCGATTGACTTATCATCATCGTGTACGTACGAAAAAGCAATAGCAAACTAAGGTTATGTGTGGACCCTTAAGAGATTAATAAAGAGATCATGTTTTGCCATCAGAAGACGCTGACCATTGAGGAGATAACACATAACTCTCTGGCGATAAGTTCGTCTCCAAACTGGATGCTAAGTATAGATACTTGTCTGTCAAGCTTTAACAGGAGTCGCAGCTACTGACCACGTTAATTTCTGTCGTTTGGTCTTGTTATGTCCAAAGATGTATTCCAACAAAAGATGGACATGATCATCGAAAAGTGTACACCGACATTAGACCATACTGGTCCTATCGAGATGAATTCTTTGTTGAAAACATCATTCTACCCAGAGGTAACCGGATACTGATCACCGAAACAATGAAAGCAGAAATAGTCGAAAAATTCACTATATTCATCAAGGAATTGAAAAGTGCAAGCTGAAAACAAACAGATGCGTTTTTTAGAGTGGCATAAACAGCGACATCGATAATATAGTGTAGCACTGTGCCTTATACCAAGAGCACCAGAAGTCACAGAGTGTGGAAACCTTTGTAGGGACAATTTAATTGGTCATGATGTTTAAACCCCAGGGAAAACTGATAAAGCATGAAAACAATGAATGAAAGTTAAATGAAAGATAAGGCATGCATACGTTGAAGGTAGAATAAACGTAGTTAAAATGTATCACAAAATATATGTACAAAAATACAGAGAATTAAGTGGTCATTGCAAGAGAAACGATAAATGTGCATTGCCTGTGATTTATGAATGTTTATGTATGTGCTTAGTGTAGCTATGTGTCGAAGTGTGTGAATGTGCGTGTTGCCTTTAGTTCGAAGTTGTACGAATGATCATGCGTGAGAGTTTATAATTCGTTTAGGGATTTGTATGTGGTTTTGTTTTTGTCAGCAGCGTGAGGTTGCATGCGTTGAAGATGATAGGAGTGTAAGCCTTTGTGTGTGTATGGGTGTGCCTGTGTGTGTTTAGTAGTCAGTCGACGTGCATGCCACCTCCTCACCCAAAGGCGGGGATAGTCGAACTAGTGTTCTCTGTCAAGTGTATGAGAGACGGAGTGGAAAGAGGAGGCAAAGAGGCAGATTTTGTTGCGTGGTCTGCTTTTATATGTTTTATCAGTGGTTTTGCGGAATATGTGAGAGAAACACACGTGATCAACATTTTTGGCTTTTTGCACCTTTTTGCTCCTTTTTGTTGGACTTTCTCTGGGAGCTGATTTTTATGGCCCCAGTTTAAGCTTTTGTTGTTGAAGTGAATTTGGTATTTCTTTCTGTTTTTGTGTTTACACCATTTGTTTATAAAATAGAGGATGTCAATTTGATACCTCATGCCACATGAAATTTCAGTGTGACCATGGTAAGTCCTGGCCATTAACACTTTCAACCTCAATGGACACAATTACCTAACTATTGTGGACTATTATTCGAAGTACTCCTTCATCCACAGACTACATTTTTTCTCTAGTCAAGAAGTAATCAACCTGATAAAAAAAGATATTTGGAAAACAATGAGTCTCAGAAAAAACCTTTAAGCGATAACGGATCACATTACAGCTTGTATCGGTTCAAGGAGTTTGCCAAAGCATAGGGTTTCGAACACGTCACCTTATCTCGCAGGTACCTACATTCAATAATCAACTCAGCTATGAGAAAAACTATGCTGAGCAGCCAAGACATAGACTTGAGTCTGTTGTGTGTCCGATCAACATCCATAGACTATGTCATTCCATCCCCTGAATAACTATTACGCGATCGGAAGCCGGGGGTTGGTATCTGTTCCGATGGATACTACACCCCATAGACCGGTATTGTCTGGGCCTTCAGGTCTTGATTTACGCCGGTCTATTGGTTGGTCTGTCCTGTGCAGTTCTAGGAGGTGCCCCCTCCCAGGCTTTACCTTCTCATCCTTTGAGAAGGGGTTAGTTTATTGCGAATACCCTGAGGCGCCCCTACCCGGGAATGCCGACGGGGCTGCCCAGGCAATTTTTAATGGCCAGAGCGCTCAAATCCTTGGGTGCTTGTTTTTCAATTCCCACTTTCCCGACCTTGTGTCACATCTTACCTTGTGGGAGGAAGATAAATAAAAGCAGGCAAGAAGGGGGGGGGCGATTAGGGATCGCTTTTACCAGAGAAAATCCGTGCAGAAGGTACAGCATGATAAGTTTACAAAAAAATATCCCCAGCCTCAGCCTAATACAGCAGGTTTGAGTACAGAACCAAGATTAACGAAAATGGAGCCGGGCAGTCGTCAGACAAGCCTGTACTGAACCGCAGAAGAGGCATTTGCTGGAAGATTCTGGTCATGTGAATAATACACAAACCCGAATACCTAAACACCCCAGCATCACCATAAAGTACCTGCCCACAAATCTTAGAACACATCTAGTAATAACGATACACACACCTTCATAGTCACCAGGTATGGACGTCTCGTAAGCCCCCCCCCCCAATACAACCCATGTGTAGATATCACTTTCTATAAAAGAAGGATGTCACAGTATGACGTAGTTGCCTCCCCTTAGATTCCCATTAGAATTAATTCTCCGGTAACAAAGATAGGAAAGCCAGATTGAAGATGGTTACCCACGTAAAAGTTTAAACGTGTCTCTGTTCTCTCTGTTTCCACATACTAACAATAGCACATTTTCTAACACATATGTATAAAACATTATTACGCAGATACTAGCGGCCAACAGCAATTAACCCAATCGCAGTCATTTAAAAATAGAGAATAGTCTTCATTATTAAAAATAAGCATATTATTGTCATTTTATTAATACCCCCAATACATTTTTTTTTAAATATCTTTTATGTTATACATGAAATTTTCTAGGTACTTTTGCACTTTAAGAACCGGGTTGAAATAATAACGTTATTATTTAGAAACCCATTATCAATTTTTTTTTTTTAAATCAGAATTTTTGAAGGCCAAACTGCGTTTTAAAAGGCCAAATTCGCGAAATTTTGCCTTAAAACGGCCAATCTGGCAACCCTGATCATAGTCAGTGTTGCCAATTGCCTACGATTGATTCGTTGATGTGATTCACGTGAGCCAGCCTGGTGGCGGGATTGAAAAGTAACAAAATAAAAATAAATCGAAAAGTAGAATATTGTATTCGGTGGGGGGGGGGGGAGATAAATCACTGAAAAGTACAATATATTTAAATCGGGAGCAGACTTAGGAGTGTGCGGAAAATCCATAAACATGAATAAAATGACAATTATATGCTTATTTTTTATAATGAAGACAATTCTCTATTTTTAAATGACTGCGATTAAGTCACGTGAGCCAAATGCCCAGCGGCGTCCTGTGTAGAGGTGCGGCGCGGTGTGGTTGGGTGGAAAAGTTCTGCCGGATTATTTGTTTAAAAAATTCTTAATCAATTTTGAAAGATAAAAAAAAACTTCGTTCTATTATTTGTATTAATTTTGTTTTATTTGTATTATTTTACAAAATTAAATAATAATAAAAATAAATCTATAAAACTAATCTGAGTATTTGCTTAAACTGTACTCCGAAGGAACATTCTCAACGCATTCACCGTCATGAGATGAATTACTCACTTAACGGAAGCAACAAATAAACTGACGACTAGAATTTAACCATTATTTTTTGTTTTTATCTTCTTTAAAATATTAAAATATTTCGATAAATGAAATAATAACTTTACCTGTAACATTCCTTAAACAGATCGATGTTGTTTTGAAATGGGTCATTTAAATCATTAAATGCGAACCTGCTTTTCCAACCGTCATCTTGAATGTTGAATTCCATCCATCAAACTCGTCTGGTTTTAATTAACACATCTTATAATCCTTTCTTTCTTTGAAGGCAGATTGTCAAACAAAAAGTAAGTATTTCTTAAATTTAATTGCTTTTTTTACGACATTGGCGCGTCAGAGCAATTATGTTTCCTTTTGGTTTTCATATAGAAATGAGTCATCGTTCAAAGTTTTTATAGAATCGTCTCTAATCGGTTGTTTTTTGTTTGGTTTCTTTGGTGTTTTTATAGTTTTTTTGGGTTATATCTTTCTTTCCGAGTTCCCTGAGGAAGATGTTGACATTAAAAACCGTCGCATATACTTAGTTTAATTATTATGTACTCTAAACTAGCGGCTCAAAATACATTAAAGCATGGTTTGGAGGCGATAATTGTTCAATTAAAATTCCCCCTCCTCGCCACTTAAAACATCACAAAAATTAACATTACGGGATTTTAAGGAAACTTTCAGTATTTATCGGAAAATATTATTTAAAAAAAAAATAAAGGTTGGATTAGTAAAGCTGGGTTTGTTGGGTTTTTTTTTTAAATTTTATTCTATAACAGAATTTCCATTTTCGGTGCTTGTGGAGTGTAGGTCCGAAAAAAATTCATCTTTAATTTGAGGAGAGTCAAATAAGGGGGAGAGAACTAGTTTCATGTTTCAACCACGATGTTCTTAAAATAGAGTTTACTATTGTAATTATTCTATTTAATGTGAGGGATATCCAGCTAACCACAAATGTTCTCAATGGAAAAAACATTTCGCCTTCTCTGATTGAGAACAGATACTACACTTTTATCTTACTCTGAATCACTGAAATTATGACTTCATATTAAAAGCGAACATTGTGTAAAACTTGTCTCTTCTCTGAAGGCAAGTAAATGCAAATGATTATATTAATCGGAGTGTTGCTATTGTTTCCAAGTAAAAAGAACCCTCACACATTATCTGTTGTTTTTTTCTTTCATTTTATTGAAAAAAATAAACTGTCTAATACATAAATCATTTATTTTTAAGATCCGTAAGCATTAGCAAACATGCATAATTGAAAGTGAAGCTGATTTATGGAGACCTTTAGCAACATAAAGCAAGTGTTGTTGTACAACTGTTGAGTGTTTTGATACATTTATGGAGACCTTTAGCAAATAAATCAAGTGTTGCAGGAGAAAGGGAATACCGATGAGTGTTTCGATGCATTTATAGTAGTTGCAATGATGTACACACCTGTAACAAGCAATTTCATGGGCTTACAGAGGAGCAGCCATCGTCTTATCAGTTCGGTTTTTGTCCAGGAAGATCCTGTTGTGAGGAACGTCTAAATCTAACTCAATATATTCAAGATGTATACAGAGAAAACCTGATCACAGGAACAGTGTTTATTGATCTAACAGCTGATATTGTGAACACAAAGACATTACACCTGAAGGTAGTCCAAATAACTAAGAACACAACGGTTATGATGGTTATTCAATAACTGTTAACTAACTGGGAGTTTCAATCATTTATTTTTAATAAATTATAGATTTTTAACATCAGCAAAAGTGCATAATTGAAAGTGAAGCTGATTTATGGAGACCTTCCGCATCATAAATCAAGTGTTGCAGGAGAAATGGAATACCGTTGAGTTTTTGATACATTTATAGTAGTGGGAATGATGTACGCACCTGTAAAAAGCGATTTGATTGGCTTACAGAAGAGCAGCTAGTGTTGTATCAGTTTGGTTTTTGTTGTGGGGAACTTTTAAATCTTACTCAAAAAACTCAAGAGAAGAAACCTGATCACAGAAACAGTGATTATTGATCTAACAGCTGCATATAGTCCAAATTATTATTCAATCACTGCTAACTAACTAGGAAATTTTAATTGAAATGGATGGAAAGTAAAACCGGTGCTGACATCAGAAAAACAGATTCCCCCAAGGATAATTTATGTGTCTGCTCATTTCAACATATATACTAATGAAAACCTTAATTCGATTAAATCCACAGATTCATCTATACAGATTATATTTGTCTGTCGATCAAAGCACTGGATTTAAAAATGATGTCGAAATTATTTTCAGACGCTTTTTATGCCTTCACATGATACTACAAAAACAATGCACTCCAAGCTTATACAGGAAAGACGCAGATCTGAGCATTTCATCTGAACGATTATGAAGCAACCAGAAAGCTCGCCATCACCTAGAATTGCAATAAACAACAAAATGTCAGTTATCCTCTCTACCTGGGTTTTAAATTGAGCAGAACCTTATTCTTTAAGGAGCCCTGCAAGAAGATAACAAAACGCACAAATTGAAATGGGGAGCTGACCCTAAAACGTTGTGCAGCACAGAATTAGCACTTTGTTATGATGCTACTAAACACGCTGCAGTTTAGGCTTGATCGTGCCATGCAAAATTAATCGACACACCACTCAATAATTCATGCTGCATAACTACTGCGAAACTAAGACCAACCCTACTACCAGCGCTGTACAGATTGGGTGACATAGTAGCTTTCACCATATCTTAGGGGATGCCTATGTGTGAAGGCCAAATCAGAAATTAAACTGACTCCCGATATGGCTAAAGGACAGATTGAAATCAAGAAGCAGTTCATGACCATAGTTAGCCTAGCACTATCACAATGGCAGATGAAATGATTGGAATGACTACTTGAATGAAGCTAATCAAGAACCAAAAGAACATGTTCCACATGGAACGGATCTCCATAGGAATGACTGGGTTACCCTGAAGTGAGCAAGACTGAAGGTTGGAGGTACCGCAATTAACCTCCACATGTGGAGACAAGCAACTGCGATTGTGGAAATCCCAGTTAAACAATAGAACACCTCAATTATTGCAGTGATGGACCAACTTGTACTGACCAAGAGTTGATACCCTATGATGAATCTAGTATTGGCATGATGTGTTTATAGTTATTTTGTTAAGTCACATGAAATAAAATTCTGTTTGTTCTGAATTTGTAAACAGTGGACAAAATTGAGACTACATTGTATAAGGCATCGCGGTGGAAACATCGAATAACTTTTGATCTGATGCCTAATGTACAATTTATCTTTAAAATTTTAAGAATGCCAATTTCTTCCAATTCATTTATTCATTTCGATGTAAACTAAGCATTATATTTACGACAAACAATATATGATCCACTATAATATAATGATAATTCCACACAGGCTTGTTTAAGCTCTTCATTAACAACATTCCATTATATTTTGATAGAGAATCTTCTTTGTTGACTTTTTTTTCCGATTGCAAAACAACTTTTCTTACTTCTAAACAAAAGAATTTATGAAGCATTAAAAACGTAAACACTTTTTTATTAAATATAAACTTCTTTCTCAGATAAAACAGAACAAGGCATAAAAATGTAAGTATAATCTTCAACTAATATTATCAACAACCTGCTCATTTTTTATGTTTTTGAAAACTAGTTTTTTATACATAATTCAATCATTTTTCACTTCAATGTACAATAAGGGATTGTACTTTAAATCATTTGATTTATTATTTGATTATTTTACCTGCAGTTTTATATTTAAATTCTAGTAAAAACCGTGAAATTTAATTATTTAGTGTTAAAAATATATTTAAAAATTAGAATTTCATAAATACATTTTAAACAATGAGAAATACAAATCCTCACGTTTTTTTATCGTGTTTACCCAAAATTGATTTATTATTTTACAGATTTATTCCAGAAAATCTGAACTACATAAATCTATAACCAAAAACCTCAACCGTGTTGTCTTTTAAAGAAAACGGACAGCTGTAATGTTCAAATATTTTTTGAATAATAGATAATTATTCGAATTTGTAAACATGATTAGTGTTTTTTGTTTATTTTATTATTATTGTAATTGCATGAAATTTTGTTCGTTTTTTAAATTGTAGATTTTTGTAAGGTCTTAAAGTATTAACTAAACTGGAAACATTGTTTTTTCAACCTTCCATTGAATGTTATTTTGTGAAGAAAGTTACGGCTGTTACATTTTCTGACTATAAAATTTGTGAGTTTTTTTTTATCGTTTCTTCAAATAACGTTTTATTCTTTTTTGGTTTGTTCAAAATCATATTGAAAAATATAATCTCATTCGGTACAATTAAATATATAAAATAATGAAATATTTGATGACATAAGTAAAAAAGATGACCGGATACATTTGGTTATGTTTTATGGCATATCAACCCTTTATGGGTAATTTTTGGTGATTTATATATATTCTCCAATTAATTAGAATCTTCAAATATTTATCGATTAATTTGTTCACACAAATGCAATGGAAAAGAATTGCCGAATTTATTACCCGCATTGCGAAACATTTGGGGAAAATGTTGCATACAAAATGGGATTATTATAACTGATTATTATGACCTTTTTTTGAAGATCATCAATAAACTGTTGCTTTCTTTTGTAAGCAATTTTTAAATTATAACAAAGAACATAATTACATTTTGAATCATATTAATGAAGGTTTTGTGAAAATTTAGTTAAATATTATCTGAAAAGAAACGTAATTCATTCATTTCAATTAATAGATCAGTATTGAAACAAATATCATAATTATGTTTTGAATTCAATCAATAAGGAATTTGTGGACTTATTAATAAATCTGTGCATAATATATTTCGCTTGTAAGCCCACAATGCTGAAACTTATGTCTAATTCATTTATTAAAAATATCTATGTCTACACCTGCTTAACATCTTAAAATAATTTTGTTCTAAAGAAATTGGATAAGATTTATATCTTTTCTTGATAATTATGTTTTAATTATTTTAATATTGCGGAATATCCAGCAATCAATACAAAGAAAAACAAATTGCTAAAATTCTGAAACGAGAGAAATCACATACTTGTGAACTATACGAATTGTTCTTTCATCAATCGCCTTTTATGATGATATATTGGAAAGAAAAGTTTTCTTGTCAATATGTATTTCTTATTCGATAGAACACTTGCTGAAATAGTTTTAGCAAATTCATATGACTAATACAGTCATTACTGCATATGACTAATGCATTCATCGCTGCATATGACTAATGCACTGATGGGCCCTTTAATGAATGAAAAATTTTGGGCATGACAATACTTGAAAAGAAATACATACTGTCATTTGTGAAAACTAAAATAATAGCTACATTTTGGGTGGAAAAATGGTCAGTTTTGTAGAATTATCTATTAAAACCTTAAGAAAATTATGTATATTGATCTGAATTCTGAGAATCTCTATACATTGTTATTTACATAGGGTTAAAATATCATTTAGATAAGATATATAAAAACTCACTGAATATAGCATCTATGCTCCATTTTCAGCAATCTGCATACATAGAAGACCAGTCTTACTCAATGTTACAAGTACAGAGAGTGGCACACTATTCGTATATTAATATATATTTTCGATTACAGTTAAAAACAAAAAATATCTAAATTTTAAATGTATAAAAAATTGAAATATATTTTAATTCATTCCGTTACTACCACAAGAGTACACTATCAAAAATACAAAGGAACAAATTGTACTAAAATATCTAAAATATTTCGACTTGGAAGATGAACCATACATCTGAAATTGGAGAGAAATAATATTTTTGTAAAGTATGTAGCTCTTTTGCACAGAAACAGCGATTGTTCCGTCAAGTGCAAACACATACTTGTGAGAAAAAATATTCTTGTTAAGTGAGTATCTCTTTTATAAATAAACCAAATATGTTGCAACATATGCGAACGCATACTGGTGAGAAACCATATACTTGTGAAGTATGTGGCTCTTTTACACAGAAAACTGATATATTGCGACATATGCGAACGCATACTGGAGAGAAACCATATACTTGTGAAATATGTGGCTCATCTTTTACAAGGAAACAAAATATGTTGCAACATGTGCGAACACATACTGGCGAGAAACCATATTCTTGTAAGGTATGCGGCCTTTCTTTTATAAGGAAACAAAGTATGTTGCAACATGTGCGAATGCATACTGGAGAGAAACCATATTCTTGTGAAATTTGTGGCTCTTTTTTACAGTGAAACAAAGTATGTTGCAACATATGCAAACGCATACTGGGAGGAAGCCTTATTCTTGTGGAGTATGTGACTCGTCGTTTACACAGAAACAACATATGTTGCGACATATGCTAAAACATACTGGAGAGAAACCATTTTCTTGTGAAATATGCGGTTCTTCTTTTACACCGAAACAAAATATGTTGAAACATGTGCGGACGTATACTGGAGAGAAACCATATACTTGTGAAATATGTGGCTCTTTTGCAACCAAACAAAATATGTTACAACATGTGCGAACGCATACTGGAGAGAAATTATATTCTTGTGAAGTTTGTTTCTCTTCTTTCACACAGAAACAAAATACGATTAAGCATATGCGAATGCATACTGGAGAGAAACCATATTCTTGTTAAGTTTGTGGCTCGTATTTTACAGTGAAACAAAGTATGTTGCGACATAGGAGAACACATACTGGAGAGAAACCATATTTTTGTGAAGTATGCAGCTCTACTTTTACAACGAAATAAAATATGTTGCAACACATTAATATAGGTGACTATTATCATCATAACGTTAATACAATTCAGTAGAAGAAACACAATAAATTGCTAATGTTGTTTCAAAACTAAAAGCGTGTATACATTATTCACGCCTCAAACTGTTCTTCAGTAGTGGTTATGTTGTACGAGCTAGAACACGTCGCTTCAATAAATATGGTAAAACAAAACTCATGGTCATATTTTCACGAAAATTTCTATACTTGTTAACTTTTGGATTTATTTTATTTTAGAAATGCGTTTTTTCTAAAACATATGAGGGGAACTATTTTCTTTACATGATCCCGCGTATATTTAAGGTTTTTAAAAACCTGAACAAAATTTATTATATAAAACGAAAAAGTCTAAATATATATATATATTAGATTTAGGATTTTCTGTTTAATCATATAATACTTTGGTAAACTTTCCATGAATTCGTAAATAAAAAGTGGAAATAAATTAAATATTATTTCTTTTTAAATTCTGCTTCTTTTCATTGATATATCTATACTATAATCTGTTGCATTAAAACGAAAAATTTTTTTTGAAGATTTAAATATATTTTTAATATAAAACTGAACTTTGCCAATTGTGAAAAAGCGACATCGACCGCGATTTCCTAATTTATGATTGTAAATAGATGTTTTGTGTGTGATTAATGACTAACGTTTATGAGCATCTGAAAAATGTATGGGAACACGTAACTTCATATATCAATACGCTGGCAGTTTAAATTCACATCTTACCAAAGCAGTATCGGACGAGATTGAAGTGGAGGAAGAGCTGGTAAGCAGGATAGAAATGATACGAGGTCTGGCTGTTCGATATCGGTACAGACGAGTAAAAATGGAGTGAAATACATTTTAAATACTCTTATTACAAAAGGTGAATGATGTCCCGATAACATAACATAATGGAGCTAGGAAAATGAAAGCAAGTATATTTGTTTGAATTGTACTCTATGTTGGAAGGTGATTTAATGGGAAAATACATTTAAACAAAAAAGACGAGATAAAGGAGCAATACAGTTTTAGAAATGTTGTTGTTTTTTTGTTGTTCATTCTTTTCTTGTTTCCTCTTCTTGTTGATGGTGATCGGGGTTTTCTCCCATAGTTTTTATCGTTTTGGGATCAATTTGTCCTCACTTGCGCTGAGTATAATATACCTCTGTGATGCGACTCCCAAACAAACAGAGATGAATATGTAAACGGGGGACAAGAGGGGGGTGTGGAAACCTCCAGGGGGTGGTAAGCCCCGGATACGCTTTGGGTGAGCTTGAGGAGCTGAGCTGTGCGCCATTTGGTTACTTTATTACAATGTAAGCCGAGGAAACATCTTGGTGAAAAAATCACACTAGAATCACGGGAGTGCGGCGCTCGTTCGTACACCAATCTTAACTTGATAAGCAGAGGAGTACACAGAATAGATTTGCTAGGAGAATAGAAGTCTATATGATGGAAGTATGATGGAAATATTACTGTTAAGGAATATCACGAAGTCTCAAATTGCTTGACAGTCCTGTGGACCAGTGGTGCATTGTGTATTCGTGCAGGGGTGATAGCTAAGGAACATTGACAGAAGTGGTATGAATAATGCAGTCAGTATTCTGCATTTAAGTCATGGTGATTGATTTGATCAGAGGATTTGACGGTACAGTAGACACGTATTGTTGTGGGATGCTTGGAAAATAGCCATCCGGAACTCAAATATTATTTTTGATTCATTGAACCCCTGTGCATGAAAAGCGGGTCTTCCACCTTGCATGCGATTCGCGATCAGTTCTACGATCCAATGGCAGACGGAGAATGACCGAGAACCATGTCTTTAGAAAGTAGAGAATAATGTGAGAGGTAGCCTACGGATAGTGGATGAATGCAATCAGAATAGGGGGAATTTCAATTGGTGGAGATTGTGGAATTGGTTAGGAATGAAGTTGGTGATAGTGGTAGCTGTAATGTGAGATAAGTCAGGAATTATAGAGTTTTAATGTAGGCATTTTCTGACCAAGAGTGTTCTACGATATATGTTGTCGGGAACGTATAACAGGGGAGGTAAGCCGGTGATTTGTGCGGAGGAGTGAGAGAGAGAAACCCCTATACGTAACAAAAACAAAAAGACAATCAGAATAAAAAAAAAGAATAGACCTATATAGCTGTATTTGCTTCAGGGCGTGGGTCTGATTGTTTTGACTAATATAGTTGAGATATTGTATTTTTATGCCAAAAATGTAATTTGGTGTTACAAAAAACACAGAATTATGAATGTTTAAATGAAATTGTTTTAAGATGTCGTTTTAATTGTTTGTCAAAAACATTTTTTTAAATGGCCGAATGAAGGCCAAGTTGAAAGGTGTAGATAATATCCTCTTCATAGGAGATGAAGACATTTTGACTGATTGTTTTTTCTTCTGAGAGCACAAAATGGCCGAATGCCTAACAATACGAGGTGTTGATAAAGTCCTCTTAGTAGGTGAAAAAATATATTCCTGATTTTGTGGGGATGGGGAAGGGAGAAAATAAGATTGCAGAATGCATGGTAATATAAGAATTGATTTAAACGACCTAAAAGTCTATGTGGGAAAAGTCGCCCTGGTTTTGTTTTTTACTTTCATGACAAGTGAACGTCAAAAAACACCTCAAAGTTATTTCAACAGACAACAAAAAAGTTCAAAACTGGGAGTGAAACCCCAGAAAAAAAAGAAAAAAAAATCATCCCCGTTCATTAACAGCAGCTACAAAATATATGGACGCTACGCTTACACTCGTAAACAAAGATAAACAACAAAATATGTTTGTTTTCAACCCATTTCACTCGAAACAATTTGGCGGGAATCAAGTAAGAATAAGCAAAAGGTAAGATACGAAATCCCGCTTAAAAAAACAACAACTTCTCAACACTTTTTCTCGTTAAAAAAATTGTCGCACCGGTGAAGTACCACATTTTTTTCTCCTTGCCGGTCGAAGAAAATTGACGAAACCTGTTTCTTCTATGATTTTCTTTCTTTCACTGAACGATTTGTTGACAGAAATGTACTCCAAAACACTTTTTCTATGACGTTTATAAAAAGAAAAATATTTTTCTTTCAAATTTAAATTATTTTTCAGTTATTTTAGTCGATTAGACGTATTGGTGCTACTGACAACTCGTCAAAAAAGCAGCCGGCAGTTTTTATTTTCTTTGCCAAGAACACTTCAGCAAATCAATTTAAGAAACTGAGAAAAGAAGAAACTATTTTTTCCTTAAAAAAAACAACTTTACAAAAAATATTGTTACCCGTCCCCCTGCAAAGACGTGAGTACATTAGTTCTTTTGGATAAACAAACACAAAAGTCATGCATTCACACATTTTCTCCGTCTGCTGCAAACATATATGTTTATGATTGTCGTTTCTCAACACATATTTTCTCTTTCGTTTTTCTCTCAAATGTGTTTTCTTGACAATTTACTCACATTTTTCTGTAGATTTTTTTTGTCTGTTGTTTAAGACAAACTCTTAAATAAAAAATATATATATATATATTTACATTAATATACAAACATATCCTGAAAATACTTCTTGCAAAGCAAAAAAAAAAACTTTTTACACATTTGTTAATTGACAAATTTTTTATTTTTGTTATTTCCCACTGCTACACTTACTTTTATTTCCTGTCGGCTTTCAGCCTAAGCAGGGGGTTATGTAGCAGTCACCAATAGGGACTACTTTTGAATGCGTAATCACTGTCCCTGTGAGCTGGCTTGTCCAATCAAATCACAGAGCGCAATAATATCGTTAGTTCCCTAAGGGACTACTGATGTTCCCTTAGGGTTCGAAGAAAAAGAACAGACGACCTCCTAGTACCAGCTTGGACACATCGCAGAGAGGACCAGCGAGGAACGAGGAAACGCTCTCTCTCCGCCGCCACTTGACGACTAGTACCATCTTCACCTGAAGAAATCCACGGGCAGCCCTAAGAACTCTTATATTCTTCCTCTTCCTCAGACGGACATCGTCCCACTCTCTTCTACTTATACCAAACGGTATAGGTAACCTTGAGTTAATAAAACCCTTTTTTGTTATAGTTACAGAAATACTTTTCGTTGTTCCGTTTCTTTACGAGAAGATGAAAGGATAACCCCATCCATCCCATCATCTCCGTACAGGCATACCTCTTTTTTGTAACGAAAATGCTGATTAACGGTTTGTGATCCGTCTCGAACGTGAACAATCTACTGTGTATGTAACGGTGGAATTTTGTTGAAAAAGTTATTGGAATAAAATTGATGTGAATTGTAAAGGAAAAAGTTTGATCTTGTAACCAAAATTTGCTAACCCGTTTTCTTCATATTCAACAAAGTTAAGTATTGTCGAACCAGGAATAAATAAAACCCTTATAAATGTACAAGCGTAAATGATAATGCACATCAATAATGAAGGGGGGGGGAGTATAGTCAACGTCGTTCCAGAAGGGTTAACGATCGCGCTGACTTCCGGTTTATCCTGCAATAAATGTCAAGTACGGATGATCAGAAATGATAAAAAAAACTGTTTTTAACGGAAAATTTAGAATTGTATTTTTATTATAATAAAATATTTTTTTAATGAAAATATAACAAATTTTTAATAAAAAAATATTTTTTATGAATCAAATATGTTTAAATGTCTTCTTTTTATTGATATAAATAAAGTTTTGAAATGTCTTGTATTTTGTGAAACAGCAACATAATGTATGCGTTTTGATTTTTGTGAAAATATAAACAAATTGCTTAGTATTTTAATAATCATTTTTAAAGAAAATATTTTATAACAATTTACTAATAAAAATAAACATTGTTTTAAACAAAGTTTTAAAATGTCTTTCGTATTTTGTGAAACCGCAACATAATTTAAAGTATCATATTTTATCATCATCGTCTTTTTATCAGTTTTATCATTATCAAAATACAAGACATTTCAAAACTTTATTCATATCAATAAAAACATTTCAACATATTTGATTCATAAAAAAGATTTTTTTTATTAAAGATTTGTTATATTTTCATAAAATCAAACAAACATATATTTGATAATTTTTTTTGCTAACAACTTATTTTATTATAAAAAAATACAATTCTTAATTTTCCGTTAAAAAAAAAGACAGTTTTTTTTTATCATTTATGATCATCCGTATTTGAAATTTACTGCAAGATAAACCGGAAGTCACGTGGTCGTGAACCCTTCTTGAATGCCTAATCAACATTTAAAGCATTATAAAAATTATATTTTTACATTTTATTTCTTCATAAATATTAATCATTTGTTTCTTAAAAAAGGCCGAATACGTTCGTCGTTCATTCAAGGAAGATGATGTCAATCATATTTTGTTTTGTCCCCATTAAACTATTAAAATATGGCGATTAATAAAATAATAATAATTTTATCCGTAATATTCACCAAAGAGATCGACCATGTTTCCACATGGTTCATTTAAATACGTGTCTCGCTTTAATTTTCTGCGAACCTGCTTTTCTCGTCGCCATCTTGAATTTAAAGTCTCACCCATCAAACTAGTGTCGTTTTAATTAACACATTTTATAATCGTTTCTTTCTTGAGGGCAATTTAAAAAAAAAAAGGTAAGTATTACTTGAATTTAATAGCTTTTTGTTTTGTTTTTTAATACAGGGGCGCACCCGAACCATTATGGTTCCCTTTTTGTTTTTATATAGAAATGAGTTAACGTTCAAAGATTACATGTAAACGAAGACGTAATTTTATAGAATCGTCTCGAAACGCGTATTATTTTTTGTGTGTTTTATAGTTTGTTGTTATTGTTTTGATTTTTTTTCGATTGCCCTTCAGAGGTTTTTGACATTAACAACTGTTGCAAATACGTAGTTTGGTTATTACGTACCTAAGCTTATGTGGGGGTGGGTACTAACGCATTCTATTCTTGTTAAACATGAAAGAAACTTGCAAAAACGTCAGTATCAAACACAACAACGATAAGAAGTAATAACCCAGCACTCAAACGTTTATATGAACAACAACAATTTATTAAACATGGTTCATTAATATTGTGCAAATTACTCAATGAAAGTCTCTCCAAGTTTGTTTTTGTTGTATAGAAGTTCCCTTTTACTGTTGGTATGAGTTTCTTTTAGTGTTCAAAGAAATGTCTCTTTTAACGGGTGTCCTTGGAAACCGCACGTGTTTTGGTGTGTGCGTAAGTAGAGAAAATGAGCCGTCTCTAAACCCATTTTTTACTGTGTAGGCATTTGCGTGCGTGTCACTCTTTTGTCTGTGTGCGTGTGTTCGACTGTAACTTAAAAGTAAAGAAAGAGTATAAGCTTATTATTTGTCCTGTGTCCGTGAGGAGGAAGGGAGAGACGGTGTGGAGTGAAAGTAAGACAGCAGCAGCAGCCGGCTTGATACATTGCATGCAGAAAAAAACTGTTAACCAGTCTGTCTTTATCACTTGATGGAAAGGAGGAAATAGAAAATTTGACGCTATGTGATGCTTTTTATATTTTGGGGACCAGTTGTTCGCTCAGAGTAGTTGTGAGCAACCCACGTAATGAACATTTTTGTCCTTTTTGCGCCTTTTTGTTAGACTGTCTCTTAGAGTTTCTTGTTTAAGTGAATTTGGGAGATTGTTCCGTGTACGCTGATGATAAGATATTCGGATCTCAATCCGATACTTAACTCTCATGCCCAAAATACATAGACGGTTTGGAGACTTGAGTGATTAAGTTGCCCCCAGTTGTTACTTAAAGCATAACAAAAAGTAAACACATAACTGAATTTAAAGAAAATGTTCAGTACTTACTGCAAACATTTTCTTTTTATATAAAGGATACATTAGTAAACCTTGATTTTTTTTACTTTTAGTTCTACAACACAATTTTCATATTCATGTGTTTGCATTTGGTAAAAAATAAGGGTAAAACAGTTTTATATTGATTTATTTTCCTACTTTTTTTAGTCATTTAATTTGACTTTTAAGCCTGCTGCAGATTACTTTTGGAGGCAAACAACTTATTTTAGCTTTTGGAAGATACATTTGGTTTGATATTAGAAGTTGCCGCAACCAGAAACCTCATTAAAATTCATAGAAAAAGAGAGTTAAGCTAAAAAGGGGCAGTCACTCCAATTGTCCATTTTTCATTTTAATCAGTTTTTTTCCAAAAGTAATTTACAGCTCGTATGCACAAAGAAAGGACGCATATTTTTTAAAGTTAAAGCACATAAATATTTTATTAATTGAAGACGAGAGAATCTCTATTGTCAACTCTAAATTATTAAACGATGTCGACCCAGATCAATCATTCGCAACAAAAATCCTGATCTTCCTGTTTATTTTACGCTGAAATGAAGGCATGTTTTTGTCTTCATCATCGTCAAGAAATCCAATTGCTTCTCTCACCATGTTTAAAAGATGAACTATATTCACTTTTCTCACAAATACTTGATTCTACTTTACCATTTTTAATGTAAGAGTAGAATTATTAATGAAATGAAGGAAGGAAAACTTTTCTTGAAACCATACTATTTAAGGTGAGACAAAGATGAATCTCATATTTTGGGGAGGCAAGGGGGTGATTTAGCAGAAGGTGTTAATCTACAATAATGGCAAAGAATTCTTGCAATATTTATTTTCAAACAGTTCTGTGATTAGATTTCAGTTTGTTATACATAAAAGGTATTACACTACAACATTGAGTTCTCTAACATTTTTTTAATGGATACATGGTATGTTTCCAGGTATTCTAGCATATTTATGTACATTTACTGCAGATTACTGGGAAACCATTAATTTCTGATTCCTTGTATGAAAACACACTTATCTGCCAAATGTCATTGCTTAATCTAGTGTTTTAACAAAGATATACAATTTTTACTGAAACATTACTGTAAAAAAATGTGATGAAACGGATATGGTCTTAAAGAGGGGTAATAGTTAATCAAGCGAAGCACAAAAATAATCATAACTTTCTTTTTTTAGTCAGATTTAAAACATTTAAAAAGATTCTTTCTAAGCTCCTCAAGCTCTTTCTATATATTCCATTATTGAGATATTTAAAGCAATTAACAGTTTTTCATGTGTATTGATAATTTAGCGTGAGACAAATTGTACCCTCTCAACAATTAATTGTCCATATACCCAAACTCACAACACTTTTTATGTAGCTGCTATCACTCAAAACTTAGTTATGGGGTGCTGTTTTCTGTCACATTTTGATAGCAAATTGAAACTCCTAAATTTTTTTAAAAATATTATTTGTGGTGAGTTTAATGTAAGAATTAGGATGAGGATGAAAGTGTAGTATCTGTTCTGTCATCAGAAGAGGTGAAATCCTTTTCGACTGGGTGAATTTGGGATTAGCTAGTTATCCCCCACATGAAAGTCAGTCTTGTATCAAACTTGTCATTTGTGTGGAGGAATGTAAGTACAAATGAGTATATTGTTCGGAGTGGTGCTATTGGTTACAAAAACATTGGAAACATTCTCTGTTCTGTCTTTTCATTTTTTCCAAAAAAAAAAAACGTCTTAGAAAACAGCCGCATATAATATATGATAACAGGAACAGCTTTTGATATTACATGATAACTACCAAAAAAGGGCTCAACGCTAATCCAGAAATGGAAAAGTCTGCATATTTCATTTGAAAAACTATGAAGCAACCAGGAAGCTTAACATCACCGAGAATGGCAATGAACTACAAAATGCCACTTTTTTTTTTCCACCTGAGTGTAACACTAGATTGAACCCTATCTTTCAATGAGCACTGCAATAAGAAAAAGTAAACAGTTGATACAAGAAAAAACTTGCTGACAAAACTCGCAAATTCAAATTGGGGAGCTGACTTTAAAACATTGTGCACAACAGAATTAGAACTTTGTTACTCTGCTACTAAATACTTCACTGCAGTTTGAGCTGGATCGTGCCATGCAAAATTCATTGACACAGTACAAAATAACGCATGTTGCAGAATCACTGGGAAACTAAGACGAACCTTAGTACCAGCGGTGTACAGATCTGAAGGGATACCCATGTGAGAATCCCTAAAAAAACAGAAAACAAACAGAAGACATCCTATATTTGGTCAAGAAGCAGATTGAAATTTCATGACTACAGTTAGCCTTGAACTTGCACAATCACAGAACTATGTCAGTCAGAGATGAAATGAATGGAATGACTACTTGAAGGTGTCTAACAAAGAACCCATAGAAAATATACTACATGGAACGGATCTCCCAAGGAATGAGTCGGTGACTTTGTACCGAGCAAGTTCAAAGGTTTGAAGGATAGCCATCAATCTCCATAGATGGTAGCCAACAACAAGCAACTGTCCTTGTGAAAATATTGGGACTCACCCTCAGTGACTGCAGTGATGGAATAACTTGTACTTACCAAGCGGTGATAGATTGTAACCTTTAGGTCTAATGATGAATCTAGTATTGGGATGATAAGATATGATAATGATGTGCTTTCAGTTATTTTGTTAAGTAACATTAAATAAAATTCTGCTATTTGTTCTGCATTGATTAACATTACAAATTGTTGAAACCACATTGAAGAAGTAATAGATGTGGAAACATTGGATAATTTAGAATCTGATGATTAATATCCGAATTATCCTTTTAATTTTTAAAAGGTCAATTTACAAAAAAAATATATCTTTTACTACATTTGTGGAAACCTTCAAATCAACTCAAAATCATACAATTATCATATGAATATAATTCCACAGAGGCTTGTCTAAGCTCTTAATTAATTCCATTCCATGATATTCGTATAGATTAGCTTTGTTTACTTTCTTCTCTCATTGCAAAACGCAAGCATTCATGAAACCTTAAAACATTTTAGCGCATAAATGTTTTCTTTATTAAATATCAACTTTGTTTCTTTCTTTCTCAGATAAATCACAAGAATACATAAAAATGTAAGTATAATCTTCATTTGTATTTTTGAAAATAAGTTTTGTTTTGATGCAATTCAGTAGTTTTACTTCAATGTAAAATAATTAATTTAATCTTGATTTCAAATCATTTCCTTTTTAATTATATTATTTTGCCTTCAAATTTATATTTATATTTTAGTAAAAACGCATAAGATTTAAATTTTCAGTCTAAAATTTCAGCCTCTTTAATGTATGTAATCTTTAGCTAGTACGATGTTGCAACATCACTAATGAAATTAAGTGTTTTAAATGTAAGAAAAATTCATTAGATTGTTATACTATTTTACCGATTTCTACGGTTTCACTAATTCATCCTAAACAAGGCAAATACGAGTGAGACATAAGAGTCTACTGTGAATTAAGGGCCATATTTATAGGACATTCTAACTTGTGTAGTGAGATGTTTGTTTACATTACATTTCAATGTTGGTTTTATCAGAAAAAACAGGGAGCATGAAAGAAATTTAAAAGGTTAGTAGTTCAAAAAGGGAAGCTAGTAGAGAAACAAGCCTGAGGAGCTTTACACGGAATGAGTTTGTTGATTTTGTTGATTTTTTATTGTTGGTCGTAGTTATTTACGTTATTACGGGTAGACACTAATACTGTTGGATGCAACATTATGTTGATGAGACAGAGGCTCTTTTTATGACTAATGATGTTACTGAATTGATTTGACACCAATCATCAGTAGACACCAATACATACATTTTGTTGGAATGTTTGTAAAAATAGCACAGGGATGCAAAATTGGAGCTTGGTATACAATGTATGGCCTATTGGATTAGAGGCTCTTTTTATGACTAGGGATGTTACTGAATTGATTTGACACCGATCATCAGTTTTCCAAAATATAACCGAGACTGCTCTGACACGTTTGAAAAATATTTCATTGTCGCCTTATTTCTGTAATAATCATTTAAGTTGACTTTATTCATTTCATTTTTATGTCATTTAATTTTTCGACAGTTTTTTCTTTTAACCAGTTGTTTAGTGAACTCTAGGACGAATTATTGTGCCGTTTCAAACAACCTTTTTATTTTGTCGTCTGCTACTCTAAAATTAATTGGAGAGGGGTATTTTAGGAAATCTTGTAACATCGGTTTTTCTCAGATTATTTGTCCGGTTTCGGATGTGATTAAGTTTTTTTATATTTTTCATTTTAGGTCCATTTTTGGCCAAATCCAGTGAAACGCTGATAGTGTTTGTATGGCTACCACAGCCTACAAGCATCTGTGGTGTGGGTGGGGGGCATTTTAACTACTTCGATCACCGTTTTCTTTTTTAGACTGAAGTCTTGTACCGATGGGGGAATTCTTTTTATCAACGGATCGAACAGTGCAGGAACTCTACTTTTTCTTGTAAGGAATTATCGATTTTACCACTGGTATTAATACCAAGTGGTGTATTCACTCCTTTTACACTCAGTTGGTTATTGTGAAATGTTATTTGTGCTCGGTTTATTTTCAACCAGTCCACACCCAAAATCTAGTTCCGATCAAAGTCTGTATAACCTCAACATTAATGTGAGCTTCCAGAGTAGCTAGCCATATTCTTACGTCATACTGTTTCCAAGTAAATATTGGGATCTTCGATCCACCTGAGAGTACTCTGTTTAATAGGGTTTGGTAAGTGTTAGCCATTTTGTCTATTTCTTCTTTTTGTTGTAGCAGACGTTAAACAAATAGCTCTATGTACTAATAACTTTTCTAATTTACTTACCAACAAATTTGCGGACTAAATGGGATCAGCAGAAAATGGTCACCTACCTTAGCTCCTGGGGGTTAGGGTGTGTTCTGCTGTTCAAGATATAACCCAGACTGACACACTGACACGTTTGAAGTGCATAGTAATTACCATTGAATTTGTCTCTCCACAAGTCCGAGTTTGTTGCAAGGGTCCCCAACTGGTGGTAATTGCAGCTCCCCCAAAAGGGATCACTCATTGTTTCATAATCTTTGCTTTCGTCCCTGAGATATACAATCTTTATACCCCAACCGTTTATCCCATGATATAAAATCATTCCATCCCCAATGTTAGGCCATGATATAAAATCAGTAAATCTGTAGTGTTTTTCTATGATATAAAATCCTAAAATGTCAAGTGTTTTTACATGACAAAATCCTTAAATCTTCATTGTTTATTCCATAAAATCTAATCATGTGATCTCCAGTGTTTAGTCAATAACATAAAATTATTAAATCTCCCGTTTTTATTTCATAACATAAAATCATGAAATCTCCAGTTTTTAGTTCATGAAAAGAAAATTAGCAAAACTACAAGAATTTTATATTTTTTTTGATATTTATATTTTTCTCTAAAATGTTCTTAATTACGAAATATTTCATCATTCTAGAAGGGATTTGTTTATCAACAGTGTGCATAAATTTATAAACAGACTGCAATCACTTAAATTGAATTATCTAGTGACGTCACACTGCAGACACCATCTTTAGGTTTGACCATGTGACAATAAACAATCTCTCGTACAGTACTTCACTTAACAACAATTAGCTATTTATTGATCTGTTCATCGCTCAAGAATACCTTTTTCCGAGAATTTGTGTGCACAATGAAAATGCAGTCATGAACTCGAGCTCTCAGTAAACGTTTTTGAAAAATTCTGTTGTAAGTCCGAATTCTTTTGTGAGTGGCTCTCCAGTAAAAAAGAATTGAGATATTTAACCACAGGAGTCACACAACTACAAACATTGTGGGTCCAGCATCGATGAGGGGTAGGTTGTAAGCACCTCCATAATAGTTAGCACAAATACCTAACTTTACCATAAATTAGAGGATTCTTGTTTTCTCACTTTTCCATCGATTATGCACAGAATAAATAGACATACACTATCAACAAAATGCAATTTCAGATTCCAATGCCGTTGTTCTAGCAGCAGCGATCATCTTGAAGTGTCTTGTCCACTTTCATTCCAGAGCAACCGCTGTTCAAATGGATTCATTGTATTATACACAGTTCACATATCTGCAACACAGGCTCTGCCTTCCTCCTAATTGCCCCCCAGCAACCTCTGCAAAATCTACTCGCTATTCTCTTTTGCATAGATCGGCTTGACGTATCCTGTTGATGGTTAGGTTTAGCATGTCTAATTGAGGGATTATACATCTAGTCATCCTATACTTCTGACTATGGGCCTACCTTTTGCTTAGTATGCTGAGGGATACTCAGGGAGATTACACTTTGTTTTCAGAGAGTAAACACCTTTCTTTCCTTAATGTTTGGGACGTTTGGAATCTAGTGTGAAAAATGGGAAACCATCCAATCTCAGACCCGAATCCGAGAAACTACTCAAAAGCGACAAACATTCAGAAACATTGGTTTCCGATGTGACACTTTCATATATATTGTCTACATATACCGAGATTTCTTTCTTAATTAAGTTGTCTGGTTATAAGGCTAAATTAATAATAGACTTCATTATTTGCAGAGTCGCGTTAAGATATAATTCCACCTTTACTGCAATGGTAAACAATGGTCTGATTGATGTAAATTGTATCATTGAAGAGCACTTAATCGAGCAGCACAATGTTTGATCATCATCGTCTCCATTCTCTTAGTTTATTGGCTCAACAATCAGTACCAGCACTATGCATCAACATGTAAACTCATCTTCTAGTAGTCAATAACACGGCACACTTTCGATTTGTTCTGCTGCATTACAGCCATTATCGTGAGTAGCGATTTCGTGGGCTGAAGGTTTTTGTCATGAAGAGCAAACCAACAATTAATTACTCATTGTGTAAACCTATCTTTGAACTGTATTTTGATTGTTACCGATATTTATACATAATTTGTTAGCTTGCTGGGAACTTGCATTCTGCTCACTTCTATTATTTCGCATATAAATAAAGCACTTCGATAACATGTTCTCGTACAGCCACACATATAGAAACTGGCTCATCAGGAAATTGGACCTGCTCTTACGTAAAGGTAGATTTTCTGCCAGGAGCTTTTATTACATCTATTTTCTTCAGGAACTCAACCCGAAGCAGTTCTTTCACAATTATTCGGACCTAAATTATAACCGTCCTTTTACTTACCAACTCTATATGTCTGCATTCCATCGCCAAGAGTAATAACCTGAACTGTTTGCCTTTTCTAAGTCCATAGTCTCTTTCACAGTCTGGCACAAGAGCACTGAGAATCAACTAGTGTGTTTCACCTTTTCCTGCATGCGTTTCTTCTGCAGAGAAAAGTGGTTGTAAGACCTTCCTCTGCCATTCTAGTGTAGGGCACATATGAATGTTTTCAATACGGTTTCTTTTATAGAGGCAGAATTTTCCCTTTTCCTCACTTTACTGCTGGAAGACTATGAACGTATCACCTTTTATATGTATGGGGATAAGCCAGTTCACTGTCTTAATAAAACACCACTGACACATGAACTCTGCTTTCTCAATCTATTCAATATTTGTATCACATTAAAGTCAAATTTATATGTTATGCCACTGTGATAGCTTGTAATATGCCTAAAGACAACTCTTTCAACTTTGGTCGCTTTACAGCTTCCATTCAACTATAATTAATTTCAAGTCTTCGTTCAACCGTAATTGCTTGCAAGTCTTCATTAAACCCTAATTGCTTTCAAGTCTTCCTTCAATCGTTTATTGCTTTCAAGTCTTCCTTCAATCGTTTATTGCTTTCAAGTCTTCCTCCAATCGTTTATTGCTTTCAAGTCTTCCTTCAATCGTTTATTGCTTTCAAGTCTTCCTTCAATCGTTTATTGCTTTCAAGTCGTTCTGAAACGTTTATTTCTCTCAAGTTGTTCTGGAACGTTTACTGCGTTCTCAAATGTTTATTACTAGCTCTCAAGTCGAATTACATGCTTATTGCATTCAAGGCAATATGTGAGTCAATGGAAACAAAACTGCTCGCTTTTATTACATATTATCATAGCCGATATGAATGACAGAGTCGATCCTCCTATGTTGTTAGAATCAGGAGGATAGATTATGCCTATTAGGATTTTCTGTACCAGGTATTTAGTATATCTATCACAAAACATCTGAGTCACCCATATTTAGAATACCTTGTTTACACTGGCATTCGACTGGCGTGTAAAGCATGGTCACTTTCTTCATCAGTGACCAAGTTATATAAAAAGCAGTAAAAACACGTTCTATTAAATTACTGAATATTTCTTCACACGAAAACGGAATTTCCATTCAGAAATTGAGTAATTAAATTAAACATATTATATCTGATGTTCTTTTTATTTTATTAAAACCCTACGAAAAAAGATTTATTTATCAAAAATAACGGTGCATTTATCAAAATTATTTCATAAATTTGATTTAAATGCTGTTTTTCCTTTTTGCTTGCAGATGCGGTAACAATGTTTTAATTCCTTGGATATTTCTATTTTCCTGAGAATATTAAATTATACTTACTTTTTTCGAAACCTTTTTACTTAATATTGGTTTGTGAAGAAATATATAAATGTGGTATCTTCCAACTGTAAAATTTGGGATGTCTTTACAGTTTCTCAAAATAACGACGTTTGATTCACTTTTCAATCCTTTAAAAGGGAATAACATCATCCGGTGCAATCGAAATAAAATAATGAAATACTTTATGACATGTGAAAAAGATGAATGATTTCCTTTTGTTACGTTTTATGGCATATCAAGCCTTGTGGGTAATTTTAGTGATTAAAATATATTCTTCAATTTCTTAGTATCTTTTAATATTTATAGATTAAATGGTTGAACCAAAAACAATGGAAATAATTGCGAGAATTATTACACGTTTTGTAAAACATTTGTCGAAAAGTGTTGCAAACAAAATGGGATTATTATAACTGTTTTTGAAGATACTTAATAAAATATTTGTGCTTTGCAAATATTATTCGAAATAATTTCTTTGTTTTTTAAACTATAAAAATGTGTAAATTATAAAATTATTACATTTTGTATCTAATTAATTCCGGTTTCGTGGATATTTTTTTACAATTATTTGGAAAAAAATATCCATTTATTTATTTAATGGATAAGTATTGCAACAAATATCCTTAGTATATTTTGAATTTAACTGATAAGGATTTTGTGGAATTCTTAATAAATTGTATATAATAACTTAAATGTTCCCTTTAAGCCTACGATGCTGATACCTACCTTTTATTTGTCAATTTTCAAAATAACTGTGTCTACATCCGTGGAACATCTTAAAAATAAGTTGTTTGCATAAAATTGATATCTTTTCTTGGAATCTATCCTATAATTTATTTTTAATTTTGCAGAATATCTAGCAGTCATGAGAAGAACAAGTATTATTGGATTCGAATGGATCAACATATAGAAATGCCTTACAAACAAATATTCTGGATTTGTTTTATGTAAATTGCATAAAGTTAAAAGCCTGAAACGAGAGAAATCATACCATTGTGAACCTTACAAATCTTTTTCTTTCGTCTAATCACATTTGAAAAAACATTTCTTGTTAACTGTAATGTATTTCTTAACTTTCTAGTCTTATCTAATAGAACAATAGCTGGAATACTTGTCGCAAATATCATGACTAATGTGCTAATGTGTGCATATATCGTTTGTGCATATGACTAATAGAACAATAGCTGAAATACTTGTCGCAAATATCATGACTAATGTGCTAATGTGTGCATATATCGTTTGTGCATATGACTAATAGAACAATAGCTGGAATACTTGTCGCAAATATCATGACTAATGTGCTAATGTGTGCATATATCGTTTGTGCATATGACTAATAGAACAATAGCTGAAATACTTGTCGCAAATATCATGACTAATGTGCTAATGTGTGCATATATCGTTTGTGCATATGACTAATAGAACAATAGCTGGAATACTTGTCGCAAATATCATGACTAATGTGCTAATGTGTGCATATATCGTTTGTGCATATGACTAATAGAACAATAGCTGAAATACTTGTCGCAAATATCATGACTAATGTGCTAATGTGTGCATATATCGTTTGTGCATATGACTAATAGAACAATAGCTGAAATACTTGTCGCAAATATCATGACTAATGTGCTAATGTGTGCATATATCGTTTGTGCATATGACTAATAGAACAATAGCTGGAATACTGAGCATCTCTATATATTATGTTATTTATGTTGAGTTTAAATAACATTTCGAAAAGATGTATATGAATTCGCTTAATATAACAATTATGTTCAGTTTTCACTGATCTGCATAGATAGAAGATCAGTCCTACTAAATTTAAAATGAATAAATTTATTCATGAGCTGCGACACCTCGGAAAACACGAATCTTATATTAATATATATTATCAATTACGGTAAAAAAGGTAATATTTCAATTAAACATAAGAGAAATATAAGTCATGACCATTTCACCGATCTACTATATTTAAAATCAATAAAGTTGAAAAAATGTGAATATTTCATAATTCATTAAATTTCTTACAATAAAGCAAAATACGGAAAAATACAGACAAACACTTTGTACTAAAATATACAATATTTAGACTTAAAAAATGAACTATAAATCTGATACTGGAGTGGAACTATATTCTTGTGAATTATGTTGTCTTCCTTTTACAAGCAAATCCAATGTTATGAGACATATGCTGACACATGCTGGGGTAACATCATATTCTTGTGAAGTATGTGCTTCCTCTTTTACAACAAAACAAGATATGTTACAACATATGGGCACTCATACTGAAGAGAACACATATGCCTGTGAAGTATGTGGTGCTTTGTTTACAAATAAAGCCCACGTGGCCCAGCATATGCAAACACATACTGCGGAGAAACCATATTCTTGTGAAATATGCGGCTCTTCTTTTACACAGAAAACAAATATGTTGCAACATATGCGAACGCATACTGGAGAGAAACCATATTCTTGTGAAATATGTGGCTTTTCTTTTACACAGAAAACAAACATGTTGCAACATATGCAAACGCACACTGGAGAGAAACCATATTCTTGTGAAGAATGTGGCTCCTCTTTTACACGGAAACTACGCATGCTTGAACATATGCGAACACATACTGGAGAGAAACCATATATTTGTGAAGTATGTTGCTCTTCATTTACAATTAAGAAAAATATGTTGAAACATATGCAAACACATACTGGGGAGAAACCATATTCTTGTGAAATATGTGGCTGTTCTTTTACACAGAAAACAAATATGTTGCAACATATGCGAACACATACTGGAGAGAAACCATATTCTTGTGAAATATGTGGCTCATCTTTTACACAGAAAATAAATATGTTGCAACATATGCGAACGCATACTGGAGAGAAACCATATTCTTGTAAAGAATGTGACTCCGTTTTTTCACGGAAACAACACATGCTTGAACATATGCGAACACATACTGGGGAGAAACCATATTCTTGTGAAGTATGTTGCTCTTCATTTACAATTAAAAAAAATATGTTGAAACATATGCGAACGCATACTGGAGAGAAACCATATTCTTGTGAAGTATGTGGCTCTTCTTTTACAGTGAAAGAAAGTATAACTCGACATATGCGAACGCATACTGGTGAGAAACCATATGGTTGTAAAGTGTGCGGTTCTTCTTTTGGACACAAACAACAGATGGTTGAACATATGCGCATTCATACTGTTGAGAAACCATATGCTTGTAAATTATGTGGCTCTTGTTTTTCAACGAAAGGAAGTATGCATCGACATATGCGAACACATACTGGAGAGAAACCATATTCCTGTGAAGTATGTGGTTCTTCTTTTACAAGGAAACAACAAGTGTTGCAACATATGTCAATGCATACTGGATAGACACTATATTCTTCTGCAGTATGTGACGTCCTTTACAAGGACATAACATAGGTGGTAACATGCCAACGCATACTGGAACGAAACCATATACTTGTTGAGTATGTGGCTTCACGTTTTACAAATAAAGACAATCTGCTGCGACATCTGCTATCACACACTAGAGAGAAAATACATTGTTTAGTATGTGTCTTTTCTTTTACACTGAAACAACACATGTTTAAACATATGCAAACGTATACTGGAAAGAAAACCATATTCATGTGAATGATGTGACTCTTCCTTTTCAAAGAAAGTATGTTGCAACATATGCGAATGCATACTAGAGAGAAACCATATCGTGTTAAAGTCTTTGTGTGTTCTTTTACAAAGAAATCTGATATGTTGCATGCGAACACATACTGTAAACAAAATTATATTCTTGTGAAGTATTTTGCTTTTACCTTTTACACAGACACTATGTTAAAGCACATCCGAACACATACTTCATAGAAACTATATTCCTCTATATATATTGCTCTTATTTCGCAAACATATGCTGATGAAAAATATTAACTATATTCTCATTCATAATTTGTTAATCTTAAATGTAACATCATATGTTTGGAAAACAGGCATGAGCGAAAATATTATTTTGCATTGTCTGGTTCTCTTAAACATAAGCCATATGTTGTGTGGCATATACGAACCGGATGGAACCCATATTCCTGTAAAATGTGTGGCTCTACTTTACACAGATATGAAGTTGCATCACATGCAAACAAATGTAAGAAACCAAATTCTTGTGAAATATGTGGCTCGTCTTTTTCAAAGAAATCTAATATGTTGCAGAATTCATTTTCGACTAGAAAAAAGATTATTGAGAAGTATATGGCTATTTATAAAGAGGTTTAGTAAGTTGTAGCAGATACGAGCATTTATGTATATGGCTATTTATAAAGAGGTTTAGTATGTTGTAGCAGATACGAACATTTATGTATATGGCTATTTATAAAGAGGTTTAGTATGTTGTAGCAGATACGAACATTTATGTATATGGCTATTTATAAAGCGGTTTAGTATGTTGTAGCAGATACGAAAGTTTACTGGATAGAGATGAAAATGTTACGTATGTTTCTCTTCGGCAATAAAAATTCATACTAGGGAAACACCATAGTATTGTCTTTGGAAAACTATTTTTAAATGAAATGAAATTCGGAGAAATGTTTTAGAAAAACCGGTTGCATGAAACTAAAGTAAATCGAACATATTTTAAAATATGTTTATAACATTTCGGACATACAATCAGAAATCGATTGTTATGTAATGAGAGAAAAACTTTCTTCTAAAATAATATCTCTGAATATTACTTTTATACTTACCCACAAAAATAAAATAATATCTCCCAAAATCTATGGAAAAGATTGTGTATTTTTAAATTTTGAATTCGTATATGGATTTTTCTATTTGTTTATTTCATATATATCTACTGTTACCAAAATGTAGCGCGATATTTTTGAGAAACATTTACAATTTGTAAAATATACTCCGAAAAGTGTGAAATCGTTTGTAAACCAATTTGCATATTAGTTATATTAGATAAAAGACAAGTATTTTTATTCCTTTTGATTTAATTAGAATGAGAAATAAATGGTTGTTTGATTGTCTTTGATTGTTATTCTGCAAAGGAAATCGATTTGAAAAAACTGTTTCATGTAAAAGACGTTCCAAGTAAACATGGGATATTGAATCCTAGCTGGTTCTTAATTGCTTTATGAAATATAACTTTTTATATTTTTTACATCAGTGATGGTCAAATAAAACATTTTTTATATTCTAACTATTTTGTGAAATAAACTTTCATCTAAAAAGCACAGCATTCGTAACGTGTGGACTTTCTTATTTTATGGAAAATAAATCTGCATTTTATTTAATGTTTTTTTTTCAAGAATTATTTGAAGTAAGCATTTGTATCAAAATAGTTTTGCTTTTCTATATAAAAAAATCGATACCATATTTTTGTGAAATACTTTCAAACAAAATTAAATTTCAATCGTTTTAAGTAAAAAGTAATTAACCCAAGCGCATGCTGAGTTGCAGACGATAAAACGTTGGAGGAGAGAAACATTTGTGAGTAAAGAGAAAGTTAAATGCGTTGTTATAATTGGTTTGTTTATTTACAAAGTAAATTTGACAATCTAATGGAAACAAAGTGTATATTAGGTTGAAAGAGAGAATGACTGAAAGAAACACGAATAAATGAAGAAGTAGAATCGGCAAGAAAAATTTATTATTAAAACGAGGAATGTCTTCGTTTTTACATGATACACATTCAATTGTAGATTAATTGTTAAAATGCGGTATTAATAATATATATGAGAGTAAACGAATACAATGTTCTCATGTAGTTTCCATTTTGTACGAGAAAGCACACATGTGTTTTATAAATCTAGCAAAAATCAAGTCATGTACATTTTGATACATATTCAGTTGTAGATTAATTTTTAAAATGCGGTTTTCATAATATATATGAGAGTAAACGACTACAATATTCTCATGTAGTTGCCATTTTGTACGAGAAAGCACACATGTGTTTTATAAATCTAGCAAAAATCCACGCACGTAATTTTTATACATATTCAGTTGTAGATTAATTTTTAAATGCGGTTTTCATAACATATATGAGAATAAACGTGTTTTTATGTACGTGACCACCATTTTATTTCATAATCAGCCGGAATTGTTTTATTATATCAAATGAAAGAGTCTAATGAAACATAGATTTATTTTTTTAATTTTTAATCGTACCATATTTTTGGAAACTTTCGCGAATTCTTAATGTAAAGTGGAAATGAATTCAATTTTATATGTTAAAAAATAAACTAATTATTTTTTTTAGAGATTTAAATGTTTTAACATTATTACATCATTCTGAAATGTTGATGTTTAAACACATTATTTTGAAAAACAGTTTTCCAATTTTTCAAGATATTTTAATATCATAAAACTGACCATTGCTATTTTTAAAACAGCGATATCGACTGGTATTTTAAATAGATGTTTTGGTTGGGATTGATGATTGACGTTTATGAGCATTCGTTTTACAATGACAAATGTATGGGATCACGTAACTCTGTATGAATACGCTGGCTGTTTGAATTCACATTTGAGACAAACAGTACTTCCGTCAGTACTTCTGTTAGTGGTCAGTGCGCGTTAGTGTCTACTGTGTTTCCACATATTGTTTACGCTAAAAAACAAAAGTGTACAACAAAGGTAAGTATTATATTATTTTTTATCACAAAGGTAAGTATTATATTATTTTTTATCACAAAGGTGAGCATTATATTATTTTTTATCGCAAAGGTTAGTATTATATTATTTTTTATCACAAAGGTAAGTATTCTTTAATTGTTATCAATGTTTTTTTTTACATTTTTATTTATCCAAAGTGTATCTTCGAGTTTTCGATAGGGACGACTCCTAAATCTTTTAAACGATTGCACAGTCTAGTTTACAGAAGAAAAGGATAAGAAACACAACCATACCCATCCGATGAAATGTGCCATATCAATCAAGTGTTTGTATATTGTGGTCAATAGATTCTGCTGCATATAGCATACATTGACCTTCTGTAACAGTGACATATGAGTTACAGAAGCATTTCGTTCAAATGTTTGGGCTTCATCGTATAAGCTATAACAGTCATGTTGCTGTAATTAACCTATTAACCACGTTGAACCAAAATGGTGATGCATTTTTATGACTAACAATAATTACAAAAGAGCGATCATAATACTTGGTCGAAGAGCTTAAATGATAGCATGTTCCAGGGATGCCTGCTTCTTCTCTGTATTTTTACTGTTTCAATATCTGCATAAGGTAAGCAACACAATCAGGGAGAAATGCCAAGGTTTTCTCTAAAGTAAATTCATCTGTGGTGGATACTTTTAGTTTCATTGTTTGCCTGTCCTAAAATTGGTACTGCACCATTGGCGACAGACTGCATCCTTGACATGTAAATAATTTGCAGAAAGTAATCTTTCTAATACTGTATCACTCCATTCATCATTCCGGGGTTTGCATATTGTGTCTATAGTGTTATCAAATGTAAATATTTTAACAAGATGATAACCCTGACATTTTTACCTTTCTTGGTATTTGATTGATGAACCACAAACAAACGCAGTAATTCTTGAAATCAAAACTTCTTGTTCGAGATTGTAACCTACAATTAAATTCTAACATATCGACCCATTCCATGTTTTTCATCTGCTTTTATAATGTTAGGGTGGCACTATCGTTTTCTACAGCTTCTATGAACACGTTGACCTGCACATATATGAAAACGACTTGCATATTCTCAACATGCTGTGTTGATGCTATCACTTCCTTTTTTGGTAATTGTCACTGTATCCCTAAGATTGATACCCATAATACCATCTTTACAAAGTATGCACACTCTCTAGTACTTGCATTAGACAGCATTCACTTTGTAACAAAAAAGAAATTGACAGTAAAACCCACCAGTGTATAATAGACTACAAATTAATTTCCGTAAGTTTTTCTAAACTTCCGACCTATTCTATATATTCTAAGGAATTCTTTCGACAACGACCAATGTTTTAGTTTTAACCTTTTCATATTGTTTTAAATAAGTTGTGTTTTGTGTAAAATATGTTCAAATTTTATTTTGTATCAAAAACTTTTATTTTTGTATGTAATAAAACTTTTACGTCGTAAAAATATTTTCGTGCATGAGAAAACAATATGACCGCAAGCGATTAAACATTTAATAAAAGTTCGATTCTCGAAACTTTACAACATAAATTAGAACTTTATTACATTTAAGACCAGCAATAAATTTGATCGAAAATTTAAAAAAAAATGTAATGAAAACTGTGATGTCCCCAATCAAAGGGACATAACTCTATGAGTTATCTACCCTTAGGTATGTGCGCTCTTCAATAAATATATGTTTGGACGGCAGTCTATCTGCGACCAAGCTGTCGTTAACACGTTACCTTCTGAGTTGTTGTTCTTTCATATTGTTTGATACCCGCGAGACGGGAAGCCCCGACATTATACTGGCGACGAGAATTTCGTGACGAGCTCACGTTACATTTCGGAATTTAGTACAAAAATAAATCTTTTTTTTTTCCGGAATTAATACAAAAAAAAAAATGGCCAGCGTTGGATTACCAGTTTTTCCAAGTTTCAGCGTACATGCGGACCAAAACACGACTACCGTTCGTTGGAAAAAATGGATAGACAGGTTAGAAAATTTATTTATTGCTATGGACATTTGCGACGACAAAAAGAAGAAAGCAACACTTCTTCACTACGCAGGAGACAAAATCTTTGATATCTTCCATGACTTAACGGACCAGCAAAAGGGCATAGGTGCAACAAACATTTTGGACGACGGCTCTATAGTTTCGGGCGAGTATGAACCTGTGAAAAAATCGATAACGGATCATTTCACGCCGCAGAAAAACACGTCATATGAACTTTTCAAATTTCGACGGGCTATGCAAAACATGGACGGAAGTCTAGATCAGTACCATGCCCGACTACGGACTCTAGCCACCACGTGCGAGTTTGAAGATAAAGACAGAGAGATCCTAGCCCAAATTTTGCAGGGGTGCACATCCTCTAAAGTCAGAAGGAAGGCGCTAAGAGACAACTCTACGCTGAAACAAGTCCTGGACGAAGCTAGGGCAATAGAACTTGCTGATACGCGTGCTGCAGACATGGAATGAAATGAACTGCAAGCTATTTACAGCAACGAGAACCGCACGCGTCTCACACGTAGAAATAATGAAAATTTCAACGTCAACGACAGTAAAGACATTTGTTGTGGACACTCGCGGCAAAATAGTCGCCATGACACCTCGAACAACAGACCACGAGGTGGACAAAAAAAAGATGGCGGACAGCGCGGCAAAATAGTCGCTTGACACCTAGAAGAACAGACCACGAGGTGGACAAAAAAAAAGATGGCGGACAGCAAACATGTCACTATTGTGGATATTCTGCTATACACCTGACTTGTCCAGCCCGAGGTAAAGAATGCATGAATTGTCACAAAAAAAACACTTTGCAAGAGCATGTAAAGCAAAGCCGGTAAGAGTAATTCGTTTCACCAATCCTCCTCCGATATCTCCCTATACGTCCAGTGACGAATCTATTTACTCGGTAAAATCTACACGTCCAACTAAGACACCAGGAGTCACCGCCCTTGTCAATAATCTGAATAAGACACCAAAAGTTACCGCCCTTGTGAATAATTCCCCTGTAATGTTTGTGGTAGACACGGGAGCTAGCGTAAACATAATTGCTGGACACGTATATGATGATTTAAAACACAAACCACGTATAAACAAAACAACGACCCGGATATTTGCATACAGGTCAAAACATGCCATACCCATCCAAGGATTTATCAATGCGTGCATAAAATTTCGGGATAAATCCTGTAAGGCTAAAATATTTGTGGTCGACAGCGAAAATACTTCAGTTGGACTGCAGAACCTCTTGAGCAGTAATTCTGCTGAAGCATTGGGAATGATAACGTTTAACTTCACGTTCCATGTGACGGTCCCAATTCAAGACGAGTTCCATGCACTGTTTGATGGAAAGATGGGAAAAATTTCTGGAGTTACTATTAAGCTCCACATTGACTCATCGGTTTTCCCCGTAACTCAGCGACACCGCAGGATACCCTTCCATGTGAGAAAAGATGTGAAGACAGAACTCAAACGTCTCATGGAAACGGATGTGATTGAGGAAGTCACGGGACCTACCCCATGGGTTAGCCCGATTGTCGTAGTCCCCAAGAAAAATGGTAGCGTACGAATTTGCGTCGATATGAGAAAGGCAAATGAAGCCATTCAACGGATTAAACATCCAATGCCAACCGTAGACGACCTAATAGCGGACTTAAATGGGTGTACAGTTTTCAGCAAACTAGACCTCTCTAATGCGTATCATCAATTAGAACTGGAAGAGCCCAGCAGATATATAACGACATTTGCCACGCATGAAGGTTTATTTCGTTACAAGCGACTAAGTTTTGGTGTGAATGCATCCTCAGAACTATTTCAAAAAGCTATATCAGACCTCCTCGGAGACATCCCTGGAGTGAAAAACTTATCAGATGATATAATAATATATGCACGTGACCAGTCATCTCATGACATCAGCTTGAGGAACACTCTGAAACGTCTACAAGAAGTAGGAGCTAAGCTGAACAAAGAAAATGCCTTTTTTCTGTACGGAAACTGACTTTCTTCGGACACATTTTCAGTGAGAATGGAGTGTCCCCTGACCCAGAGAAAATCTCGGCTATTACAAAATGCAAGTCTCCAGGGAACATCAGTGAAGTCAGATCATTCTTGGGCATGACACAGTATGTGGCTCGATTTATTCCACATTATGCCACTATTAGTGAACCACTGAGACGGCTCACAAAAAAAGATACAAACTGGAGATGGACAGAGGAAGAAGAAGCAGCTGCAAACAAGTTAAAGGAAGCGTTGACTGGAGCTGAGGTGATGGCGTATTTTGACCCGAAGAAAGACACCGACATACTGGTAGATGCAAGCCCAGTTGGATTAGGTGCAGTTCTGACACAAGATGGGAGGGTGCTATGTTATGCCAGTCGTGCCCTCACAGATGTAGAACAACGATACTCTCAAACTGAGAGAGAAATGTTAGCCGTGGTATATGCAGCTGAGCATTATCATCTCTACTTATACGGAGCGAGATTCGAAATCACCACCGACCATCGACCTCTTCTAGGGATTGTGAAAAGTCTCAAACCGACAACAACGAGAATGGAACGCTGGCGTCTTCGTCTCATGCACTACCAGTACAACCTGGTATACCGTCCCGGGAAAGATGACAAAAACCCTGCGGACTATCTGAGTCGTCACCCACAACACATACCATCTAAAGACAATGTAGCAGAAGCCTACATAAGATATATAGCTAAGAATATCATACCAAAATCTTTAACTCTTGAGGAAGTCAAACAAGCCACAGAACAAGACCCCCAGTTACAAAAAGTCAAGGGTGCAGTTAAAGATGGACGATGGAATAGCCCCCAGCTGTCAAGTTTTTCCCTATTCAAGGACGAAATTTCAACACACAATGGTCTCGTCCTTCGAGGACACCGGCTTGTAATTCCCTCAAAATTGAGGAAGAGATCCGTCGATTTAGCCCATCAATCTCACCAGGGCATGGTCAAAACCAAACAACTGATAAGGGAAAAAGTATGGTTCCCAGGAATCGATAGACTGGTAAAGAAACAGTACACGGATGCATTCCCTGCCAAGCCTCAGACTTAAGGCACATGAGCCGCGAACCCATACACTCCTCACCACTACCAGTTGCACCATGGACTGAAATCTCAGTCGATTTTGCAGGTCCGTTCCCATCAGGTGACTATGCGTTAGTCATAATCGACGATTACAGCCGATTCCCTGAGGTGGAGGTAATACCCTCAATAGCTGCGAGTACAGTTATTCCCTGTTTAAACATGATCTTTGCTAGACAAGGATATCCAACCATTCTAAAATCTGATAACGGTCCACCATTTCAAGGACAAGACTTTAAAGACTTAGCGGCACAAGCAGGTTTCAAACATAGACGCATTACACCTCTATGGCCGGAGGCAAATGGTGAAGTAGAGCGTTTTATGCGCACCTTAAAAAAATACATTCTTGCAGCCACGGTGGAAGGCCACAACTGGAAGACCCAGTTACCACATTTCCTAAGGCAATATAGAGCCACCCCCCATACCACCACTAAAATATCACCATTTGAAGCTTGTACGGGCCGGAAAATGAACATCGGAATACCAAATGGTATCGAAAGCCCAGTAACAGGGCCGACACATAAAAGAATAAAAGAAAATGACTCCAAAGGAAAAGAGAAGATGAAGGGGTACGCTGATAGAAAGGCAAAAACAACAACTCTCAGCCTGGGTGATATGGTTTTGGTCAGGCAGAAGAGACAAAACAAACTGTCAACACCATACAATCCTAAACCATATACCATTACAAAAATGAAGGGAAGTATGATAACGGTGCAGAGAGGAAATCACAAAATGACTAGAAACTCTTCTTTGCTAAAACGCATAACACCTAGGAATGAGAACCGTGACTCTGATTCAGACTGGGAAAGTGAGTACAATTCACACACCTCAGAAGACCTGGAAATACCCAAAACACAAATAGCTGACCAGTTACCGAGACGAAATCCATCTCGGGAAAGACTGCCCCCAGCCAGATTCAAAGACTACATAATGTAAAATAAATAAATAAATAAAAAGAATAAATAAATAAATAAATAAATAAAATAAGACAAGTTGTCCCACCAAGATGGGGAGGGATGTGATGTCCCCAATCAAAGGGACAAAACTCTATGAGTTATCTACCCTTAGGTATGTGCGCTCTTCAATAAATATATGTTTGGACGGCAGTCTATCTGCGACCAAGCTGTCGTTAACACGTTACCTTCTGAGTTGTTGTTCTTTCATATTGTTTGATACCCGCGAGACGGGAAGCCCCGACATTATAAAAACGAGGTGTTTTACCTTTATTTGTTATAAACACACGCACAGATCGATGATTGTAACATTTTCATATTTTGCATCAGTAGATTTTTATTGCCTTTTAATATGCTCATATAGACACCTCATAGAAATGCATTGTGCAAAAAAAGTTGTGTTTCAATTAGTTTGACCTTTTTCAAAAATTTGACTGTAAAAGTTATACTGCATGAACATATGTCTTAGTTTATAAACAAAAGACAAATCGCTTTTCTTAGGTTTTTATTCTTTATATGAACATTTCATTATAATTGGGTTTTAGCTGAATAATTTCATAAGAGTTGCTCTCATCTACGAACAAAATAAATGTTATTTTTTTACAGAAAAAAACACCTTTAATAATGTTATATTACAGGGTACTAAAAAAGCAAATGAATGTATGTTTTCATTAAAATAATGCATCGTACAATTTAACAATAAAAAAAATCTTTTAAAATATCGCTCTCATATATTAGGAATAAAAGCCCCTGAATTCAGCATTAATAACGACCAATAGATTAAAACATTTTAATATAAATTTATTTATTTAATAAAATATAGTTTCTAAAAGAAAAACAATAAACTTTATTTTCAATAAAGTAACATTTTTGCCAAAACGTTATAATAAAATAGTTTCTGAAAATGACAATCATTTTTTTATACTTTAAAACAAACAAACATAATAAAAATAAAACTGTATTTTATTACAATGTTATGATAAATGATGTTTTTTTTTACTAAAAAATTAATCCAACATGAAAGATTACGAATTTATTAAAGTAGCACAAAGTAAATATTTAAAAATAAGTAATAGAACATTTATTGAAAATTAAATTATTAAATTATTGAAAATTAAAATGTGTGTTTTTTTTTGTTTTTGTTTTTTGCAAAACGAATTTTTGATACAATATAGTAAAAAATTGTAATAAATTAAAACAGTAATGTCTTTGGGGGATTTGGATGAAAGTTAGTAATTAGTCTGGAATTGCATTTTTTATGTCAGAATAAAATTCTATTTAAAAAAAATTTTAATCCAACATGAAAGATTACGAATTTATTAGAGTAACACAAAGTAAATATTTAAAAATAAGTAATAGAACATTTAATTAATCCAACATGAAAGATTACGAATTTATTAAAGTAACACAAAGTAAATATTTAAAAATAAGTAATAGAACATTTAATTAATCCAACATGAAAGATTACGAATTTATTAAAGTAACACAAAGTAAATATTTAAAAATAAGTAATAGAACATTTAATTAATCCAACATGAAAGATTACGAATTTATTAAAGTAACACAAAGTAAATATTTAAAAATAAGTAATAGAACATTTAATTAATCCAACATGAAAGATTACGAATTTATTAAAGTAACACAAAGTAAATATTTAAAAATAAGTAATAGAACATTTAATTAATCCAACATGAAAGATTACGAATTTATTAAAGTAACACAAAGTAAATATTTTAAAAATAAGTAATAGAACATTTATTGAAAATTAAATTATTAAATTATTGAAAATTAAAATGTGTGTTTTTTTGTTTTTGTTTTTTGCAAAACGAATTTTTGATACAATATAGTAAAAAATTGTAATAAATTAAAACAGTAATGTCTTTGGGGGATTTGGATGAAAGTTAGTAATTAGTCTGGAATTGCATTTTTTATGTCAGAATAAAATTCTATTTAAAAAAGAATTTTTAAAGTAAAAAATCGAACTTTTATCACGACCGTCGTAATATAATACCATGCCTTAATCTTTGAACGCCATGATAGATAAAAAAAATGGCATTTCGCTTAAAAAAAGAAAAATAAGTTTGAAAAAAGGAACAAGTTAAGAATGATTTTTAAATGAATGAAAAATCCTTAGGAGGATAGTCATGTTCTTGGTATGGGAATAAAGTCACAATAGTAGGAACAAGTTAAATATGATTTCCATGCAGTTTAGTATCTGAATCTTATTACAGATAGACACATGCGCATTTACTTACGGCTCACTTCCGGTCCTGATTGATAGTAGGTTGAAGAACAACGACCAATGACATCACCAGAAAATCTCGACTCAGTGGCTAGGCCTTAGTTTACTATTACGACGGACACGTTAATGGGGGACAAAAAATATCACAGACATCAACTTCCTTGGATTAATGACAACTTGAAGGGCGATACAAAGCTCACCATTGAATTTAATCCCCCATATGTAACTTCGATATATGTTTATATTAGGGGATAACTTTCTTTTATCATTCAAACGAAGAAACATAAAATAAACTGCTGATAATTAAAAAAGATTAAGCATACGAATATGATGAAAATCAGAAAATAAAATCGGGTGTACTTTTATTTACGCTTTAAAACAACGTTCCTATATCGTAACCACTTTTTTATGCGCTAACAACCGTGTGTTTAATAAATCTAGTAAATATCAAGTAATGGTAAGATTTTCATGAAATGTTCAATACTATTCATTATTTGACTAATTTATCTATTAAATGCTTTTTATCGTAAAATATATCAAGGAAAATATTGTTTCTACGTAATTCGCGCCCCCTTATTTCATTTTATGAAATCTGAACAAAATATATTCTGATAGATCGAAATATTTATCTTATATGAAGTGAAAGCCTTCAAAAACACATATTTATTATTAAAATTGAAAATAGAAGCCTTTATCAATGCTAGATTAATACATCTTGTTTATCTTTAATCTGATTAATTTCGGAATAATATTCTATCATGAGAGTTTATCAGTATTGTCATTTTTTCAACAATTAAACAAACAAACTTTTAAAAAAATATAATTCCCTTGTTATCCGCGGAGATGTTCTTGGCGGTTATGAATTCAAATTCTGGTTGTAGAACGAAGATGCATTGACATGCTCGAAGTTTAAGAAGATGGGTCGTTCATTTAACAGCATTCGTGGATCAGTATTATTAAAATTGAAAATAGAAGCATTTATCAATGCAAGAGTATTTTTTTTACTTAGATCTTATTAATTTCGGAATAAAATTCTATCATCAGAGTTGATCAGTATTGTGTCATTTGTTTTTCAAAAAATTAAAATAAACTTATTTTTGTTTTTTTCATATACCTTTTTTTTATTTTTAAACCATTTTGGGTAAAGTATCCGTGAATACATCAATAAAAACTGGAAATAAATACGATATTATTATGTTTTAAATTATTTACTTAATTTTCTCGTTAATATAAATTATGATCCGTTTAATTGCAAAGAAAAATATTCGAAACAATAATTTATTTGGTGCTTATTTACAACAGGGTACCTGGAAAAAATGTTCATGTAAAATCAGTATTTTGTACTTACTCAGGCATAGTTTCTCACTCACGGTACGCAAAAGAATTTAAAATGTAAAAATATCAAGTATAACTTTAATTAGAACGATTTTTCCATTTCCATAATGGCGATGTACAACGTCTATTCGTCGACATTTTGTTTGTGGCCGATTAATGGAATAGATAACCAAGGGCAGGTAAGTGTCGCAGAGGGTTTCCCCCAACCTGCGTGTAAACCACAGATACAACTTTGTTGGCCCATCACCCGTGCCACAACCAATCATGTGGAAAGGATGTGGCACGAAGCAAAAAATAAATAAATAATAGTGAATGTGGAACACGCAGGAATATGGTGGATTCATATTGTAGCAGTTACCTCCTCCTTTCAAAACATAACTACACCGGTTGGCCGTTAGGTGGCGCTTTTTCACCGACAGGTGGCGCTGTAAAGCGACAACAGAGTTATCTGCCCTTCGGACTATAAAACCAGGTGCATAACGGAAATTCTCTCTCTTCTTCATCAGCCTCGACAGCACGACGCTGACACTAGCGTTCCGTTTCACTCTCTCTTCTCTGGTCGACAGAACGACGCTAATACACTAGCGCTTCGTCTCACGCTTTTCTCTTCACATGGCATCGATATAACAACTACCAACACACGTGGTCAGACAACGGTAAGAGTTCTCAACTCATTTTCTTTGTATACGGCTTTCAAAGACTTTCCACACGCCGGATTCATTTCTTCTTATACCTTCTCAAGAACTGTTTTTCCATCGACACACATGCATACATCACACACTTCATCATTCCACGTACACACACGTTCAATAAACGTTATTTGAACTACTTCATTTTTGTTTATTAATTATTACTCTGTCTTTTGCATGCAACAATTGCTTGATTTACTGAACACGTTTATAATCGGGGGAACACGACTCTCGATCCGAACAATTGGTGACCCAACGTGCAAGCTTTGTTGTATGGGGCAGAGTAATTAATTTCGTACAAGAACAAAATATATATATATATATCATTTCTCGTTTTTTCTTTCGTGGTGAAACGAATTACGCATCCATCTTTTTCCTTTTTTTTCTACCCACGTGGTAGAAATATACAAACAAACAAAAAAAAGAAGCCACCGTCTTCATTTTTCCTGGCCACGCGGAAATACCCAAACAGAGAAAAACAAACATTTCTCGGCTCTCTCCGAGTATAAAACAAATTACAATTTCATTTTTTCTTCTTTCTCTACCCACGTGTCGGAAAATTATATACAAAGAAAAGGACAAACTTTTGCCAATCCTTTTTTTTCTTTTTCGACGAACAAAAGGACCTTACAAGACGCCACTTCCTTTGTTTTGAACACGTGGAGATAAAAACAAAACAAAGAAAACAAACGCTCACGCTGCCCATCTTTTTCGTGACCACGTGTTGATAAAAAAATTCAAAATAATGCCGCCACCTGGAAATGAAAATTCAAGCAAAAAAAGAAAATACGAATTCATTTTCTCTGTTTCAACAACAAGCAAAAAAGGAAGCTGCCATCTTTTTCCCTAACCACGTGGAAATGAAAATTCAAAAAAAAAAAAAGAGAAAATACGAATTTTTTTTTCTTTCTTTTCAACAACAAAGGAAAGAGAAGCTGCCATTCTTTCTCTACTTGGAAACTAACATTCAAACAAACGAAAACAAAAACGTCATTCCTCGTGTGAAACAAATTATGACTCCACTTTTTTTCTTTTCTTTTTCCTTTCTACCCACGTGGTGGAAATATATATATAAAGGAAAAGAAAACTACAAAACAGGCAAACACGAACAACATCACCCTTCAAGGCCTACCAACAATCTTCAACCAACTCTTCCCGGACATTCATCAAACATTTCCGAACATAACTGACGACACTATGGAAGAAATCACACCAGTTTAAAATGAGTACAACTGCACAAGCACGACTAAATACTCAACAACTGGACGTTCGTTGATCAACTGGGGGACACATCAACTCGAACGACGCGCACCAACACCAGTACAGACCCACTTGTACCTGGACCTGCTAACTCACTTGCAGACATTTGTGCATCTGATTTTGACCATAGTGTACCACCGATCTCAACAACTAATTGTTTGTTCATCAGTTCCACAACACGGACTAATTAACATGAACAAACTCAACAACTGCACAGACTCACTTGTGCTCATTCATCAACAACTGCACAGACCCACTTGTGCTTACTCATTAACAACTGCACAGACTCACTTGTGCTCATCGATCAACAACTGCACAGACTCACTTGTGCTCACTCATCAACACTGCACAGATTCACTTGTGCTCGCTCATTAACACCGCACAGACCCACTTGTGCTCACTCATCAACAACCGCGCAGACCCAAGCACCAAACATTCCCGGACAACACTGACAATTCAACGTTTGTTCATCAGCTCCGCATCACGCAGACTAATCAACATGAACAACGCCACCAACAAGTGCAAATTCGCTTGCACTCTACATTTTTCGACCGCAAACTCACTTGCGCTCAAACTTGATGCAGACCCAATTGCATGCAAGCAACACGCAGATCCACATGTGTTACAAACACTCAATTCCGCAGACGCACTTGCGATCAATCATTCAATACAGATGCAGAAACAGAAATAAGTAGCGTGCACACTAATTTTTCTAATCTTCAACAGCAAAACAGACATACCCACAAAGAATGCTTCTCACTGTACATATTGAATAATATTTTCAATATTTTTCAATCTGGGGGGGAGTCCTTGTAGCAGTTAACTCATCCTTTCAAAACATAACTACACCGGTTGGCCGTTAGGTAGCGCTTTTTCACCGACAGGTGGCGCTGTAAAGCGACACCAGAGTTATCTGCCCTTCGGACTATAAAACCAGGTGCATAACGGAAATTCTCTCTCTTCTTCATCAGCCTCGACAGCACGACGCTGACACTAGCGTTCCGTTTCACTCTCTCTTCTCTGGTCGACAGAACGACGCTAATACACTAGCGCTTCGTCTCACGCTTTTCTCTTCACATGGCATCGATATAACAACTACCAACACACGTGGTCAGGCAACGGTAAGAGTTCTCAACTCATTTTCTTTGTATACGGCTTTCAAAGACTTTCCACACGCCGGATTCATTTCTTCTTATACCTTCTCAAGAACTGTTTTTCCATCGACACACATGCATACATCACACACTTCATCATTCCACGTACACACACGTTCAATAAACGTTATTTGAACTACTTCATTTTTGTTTATTAATTATTACTCTGTCTTTTGCATGCAACAATTGCTTGATTTACTGAACACGTTTATAATCGGGGGAACACGACTCTCGATCCGAACAATATATTGCCGAATTTATGTGGCGACAAAAATTCAAAAATAATAAACTTGGTGCCGTCTTCAGGGAAATAACAGAACGGTACCCAGTTACCATGTAAATAATGAAAAGAAACAAGAAAGCAATAGATGTACATTTTATTAATCTATAAAATTATATCGTGGAAAGTACCCCTGTGAAGAAATCAAAAATAATTATTTAATTTTCATTTTTTTTATTTAATAAATATATATTTTATTATTATTGCATATGTGTTTCTTTTTTTTTTAATTCTAACAATAACAACGGAGTTATTGCCCTTTGCTATTCCATCGATCGCTCACACCCAAAATGTCGGCGAATAGACGTTGTACATCGAAATGGAAAAATCGTTCTAATTAAAGTTCTACTTGATATGTTTAAATTCTTTTTCGTACCGTGAGTGAGAAACTATGACTGAGTAAGTATAAAATACTGATTTTGCATGAAAATAATTTTCTACAGGGACCCTATTCTAAATAAGCACCATTTATCTTTCAGAGAATTTACTTCATTTAAATGATTTCTTCATTTGGACATTTTAAAGCTAAACATCTATTTTGAATAGTTCGTCTTCTCAATTAAAAAAAATATATTTGATAATATAAACCTAATTATTAATTGTAAAATACAGACATTGCATATGACCGAATAGTTCATACTTTTTATAGAATGTTTACTTGATCGAGGTATGCACGCGTATTATTGAATTCCTCTGACATTATCAAACTATGGAAGGCCTTAATAAATTTTATTTGCGTGTGAACTTAAATTAAAGGGAAAGTCGTCGCTTTTGCAAACGCGAGTGTTTTATTCTGTTTATGTTTTTTTTGCTTACCTTGTTTAAGCTGAGAAATAAACACTGTCTTTGTACGCCAAAAGTAAGTATTATATACTTTTATCATAAAATATTTATTGTTGTTTGGTCATCATTAAACAATATTATTTGTCAATTAAGAATAAATGAGACCATTTTAAAGTGAACCACATAATTTACCCCTATATGTAACAAAATGTTACTTTAATCTAGATTTAGATTGTCATCATAACTTTTTTACCATTCAAAATAGGAAACAAAATAAACTGCTAATGTTATGGTGGCTGTTATATAACAGATCTCACTCTATCCGGAACTAATGTTGGACAGCGACATGCTGAGCGTTCACCGTTTCCGGAGAGCTACAAAAAGGAAAACAAGAAAAGGGGCTTGGCGCTAGTTGGAGGTAGCCGCGATCTTTTCCCCAGCTAGCGACCAACGAGTGAACACGTAGAAAAAAGGTCACTCCGTCGCCGCCGTCATCAAGAATTAAGATAAACAACTTAACCGTCGCCGTCGCCGCCGTCATCAAGAATTAAGATAAACAACTTAACCGTCGCCGTCGCCGCCGTCATCAAGAATTAAGATAAACAACTTAACCGTCGCCGTCGCCGTCGTCATCAAGGAATTAAGAATAAAAAGAACGATCTTTGCTTTGGGGTAAATAAATATATTTGATTAATCCCATTCAAGTTGTCCGTGTTTCCTTGCAACCATACGCTTGTCTATCACACTGGTGTCAGAAGCGTACAGCAAGTTAAATATGGAGAACTACACGAACTTCACACGGGACAAACTTTTCACCCTCATTAGAGAGCAGAGAACACTATTGTTCAATTTGAAGACAGGGGCGGAACAGCCATCCGAACGTGTAATTCAAGAGGTTCAAACCGACTTAGACGACATGCTGGCGGCTTTAAGGCTGACTCCTTCGACAGCAACCCGTACGAATCAGAAGGAGAACGAGTATAGCGTAGTTATACGTCAACAGGCTATCCGGGACGTTCTCAAACAGCAGAAATTATTCCGCCCGGGAAATGACGTGAACCAATTCATCACGGCGCTGAACAAAGCTTATACCATCCACGTCACACCGGAATTGGAGAGATATCCCAGCCTAGAAGGCGAGTTCGTCAAATCCGCGAAAGATTTACTTGACCAGGGTATCTTTCAGCAGATGGTGGATTCAAAGTCAGACTCGTCCACTTTTGAGGAACTAAAGGAGTACTTGCAAGCGGCCCACGGCAGCCAGATGACGAGCTTCCAGCACCTTAGCCGAGCCTGGGATTTGGAGCGAATAGACGGCGAAAAATTACCAGACTTCGCATCTCGCCTGGAGAACACTTTGAGAGATGCTGCCGTCCACATAACAACGAAATTCAAAAAGGATAAAAAGACAGACCTGACAGTGGACGGTCTGGTTTCCATAATAGGCGCGATGCTGATGAGCGAAAAGGTGAAAACCTGGACTCCAAATATTTACACTCACCTAGTAAAGACGATGGACAATCATTACAATGCGATCGGCATAGCTTGCGAGGCCCAGCGATACATCGATCGTGGTGTAAAATCTGACGTCTCCTCGCCACAAGAAGCCTACTATACACAGAAATCACAGCAGTCTTACCAGGATGAGGCGTCACTCAGAACGACCCTGTCACCCCAACTCAGTAGGCAGCCACACCAGAGAGGCCCCGTCAACCAACATCCGAAGCAAGACCGTCCGCGAGGTCGCAAAGGTCGCCAGCACAATTCACAGACCCCGTTATGCCGGAATTACCTCGGGGGTCGACCCTGCTTTCGCGGGCACAATTGCCCATTCCGCCACCCGCCTCGCACCCTAGCACAGGCTCATATCGCTGCAATGGATGATGACCAGACATTCATAACACAGGATTTTCCGTTCGGGCAGGACGAGATGTGATGCTTCGTTCGCCCGACCCTCACATCAGCCATCACGTCTTCAATTTTCAAGGACCTAACCACCATTCACCGCTCGTCCAATCCTCATTCAATATTGACGGTGTGTACTTCTCCGGCATCGCGATGTTAGACTCAGGATTCTCCACGTGCATCATACCGCTGTCCCAGCTTCCCAAGGAAGCTGAAAAATATATGACCCGCACTGATATTCGGGTGAAGGGTATCAATGGGAGCATAGCCGCCCTGAGTGAACTGACATGTGACGTCACGATTGGCAACCACAATTCCCCCACGTTCAAAAAAGTGAACGTGCTTGTTACAACCCAAAACACACCAATCCTGATCGGCCAGAATGTCCTGCGTCACAGCACGCTCAGCTCATATATAATTGACAACCAAAATTCCACGGTAAAATTCAGGCGCACATTTCCCTCAGGTTCCTTATCACACGCCGCGACCATCGCGCCGCCGACATCGTCGACCCACGTTCCTGCATGTGAACCCCAAACTGCTGTATTCCAGAGTCTCAAGTCGGAACCTCAACCCAACGCCCAGACACTGGAAGATAAATTAACTTGGCTGAAGCAGAACACTGGGCTATCGCTGCCGAATCACCCAAACCGGGACGAATTGGAGGATACGGCGAACCTTCTTATCAAATTCGCTGACATCATCGGCTCGAATGACAACAAACCAGGGACGTTCATCCGACCCATCCGGATACCGACCAACGGCCAATCCCGCAGTCAGAAGCAACACCCGATCGCCCAGGCCTTGGAAGCCGATGTCGATAACAAAATCAGACGCATGGCGAATGAAGGCGTTATCGAAAAATGCAGTGACCCCAGGAGCTTTAACAGCCCAGTGTTCGCTGTGCGCAAGAAAAACGGTTCAGTTCGCGTAGTGGCTAATTTCAAGAGAACACTGAACAAGGTCTTAGTCGATCTGGACCCTTACCCAATACCGAGGATAGACCATCTATTTAACAAGATCGGCAGGGACAACACCTACTTTGCTTCTCTGGATCTTCGCAGCGGCTACTGGCAAATCGAAATCGACCAGCAGGACCGTAACAAAACCGCGTTTACATGGAAGGACCAGTGCTACCAGTACACTCGCCTGGCCTTCGGTCTTACCTCTGCCGGCCAGATCTTTTCACGTTGCGTAGCGGAAGCTTTAGCCACAGTCAGTTCACGCGATAACATCTCGTCGTACATCGACGACAACTTGGTACATGCAAGAACATTCAATGAATACATATTCGCTCTGGAACAGCTTTTTACCGCCCTCCGGAATTTTGGTCTCAAGCTAAACCCGGAAAAATGCTCATTTCTTGCACCTGAGGCAAAATTCCTCGGACGCATTATAACCAGTGACGGTTTCAAGCCTGATCCTGAATACGTTCGGGCTATCCGAGAAATGAAGCCCCCAACTTCGAAAAAGGAACTACAAAGCCTTATCGGGCGGTTGGTATGGATTAGGCAATTCCTTGAAACGCGCTTGCATGAACAAATCCGATTGGACACATTTTCAAAACTCATGTCTCCCATTCATGACCTCAACAGGGCCAATAAACCTTTTCTCTGGACTGAGAGTGCCGACAAAGCATTCAGAAGAATAAAAGAACGGCTTGCCTCTCCACCAATCATTTCATTCCCGGATTTTTCAAAGCTGTTCACACTCACCACCGACGCTAGCGATGTCGCATGTGGTGCGATCCTAATGCAAGAAGCTGACAACGGGAAGAAGAATATCATAGCTGTTGCTTCACATGCATTCAACCCCACGGAACAGAACTGGTCCACGACGGAACGGGAGGCCTACGCTATCAAGTGGACGATAATTAAGTTTGATTATTTTCTCCGAAACCGCCCCTTTGTTCTTTTTACCGACCACAGGTCATTGACGTATCTGGATCAGCGGGTATTTAATAATGCCAAAATACGGAGATGGCAAGAAGAAATTTCGTACTACGATTTTGTTCTCGAATACATCGAGGGCGAATCGAACATTTGGGCTGACATGCTCAGTAGGGGTTGCGGGCAGAAGAAGGCCAAAACTCCGTATGACCCGACCCCAGCAGGCCAGACTTTCGAGCTAAGTGGGTCAGTTTTACGCATGTATATACCGTCTTGGTGCCTCAGCGAACTTAACGGTTTACGGTTGATTCCTAAGACTCACTCACTACAAGGCACCCGTGCACAAGAACACATCAGCAATGCGTTCTTTGCATATCATTCGTCATCCTCCATCCCTACAGAGAGAATCTGCAATCACTTGGACATTGCAGAAGAACAACAGAAGGATGAAACATTAGCGAATATCATCAGTGCCCTCCAGTCACCCTCACCGGATAAACCACATATTGATCCCGACGATCACCGTGCTACGCTCTTCAATAGACACTTCCAACAATTTTTTCTGGAGCCAGGCACCTCCGTTTTGATGATTCGGGACAGCAACAACTCCCCCAAACTGGTTGTGCCGTATAAACTTCGTGCCAGATACCTCTCGCAAGCACATGAAGGCACCAATCACTCGGGCATCACGCGCATGCAAGAACTCATGTCCAGTTATTGGTGGGAGTTCAAGAACCGCGACATCAAGGCCTACGTTGACTCTTGCGTAACATGCGCAAAATGCAAAGGGAACTATGGCAAACGCACCCACTGGCCCATGGGTCACTGCAAACGCGGAAAGAAACTATTTGAGTAGGTCTTCATAGACTTTGTGACAATGCCAAACTCGAAAGGAAAACGTTACATCCTGACAATTTTGGACAGCTTTAGTCGGTACTTCACGGCCATACCATGCGCAAGGGACCGTGCCATTGACGCAGCCCGTGGGTTGTATCAATTCTTCCTTCGACACAGGGAGATTCCACGGATTGTTTCACTGACCGTGGCACACACTTCACGGGAGAAGTGTACAGACGATTCTGCGACCAGTTGGCTATCACGCAGGAACTCCACTGTCCGTGGAGACCACAGAGCTCAGGCAACATCGAGCGACAACATCGAACGATGAAAAACGCGCTATATATGCTATGCGAGGACAGAAATTGCGAGTGGACTGACGTCCTGGGATCTGTGGTCTCGTCCATGAACGCCACGGTCAATAGCGCTACCGGTGTCTCCCCCCATTACGCAATCACTGGTCGTCATCCCAACATTGGTTTGCCTATGCTTCACAATAAACAAATCAGAAGCGACGATCCGGGGGCATATGGCATGGAGATCAATGCCCTGCTGAGGCAGGTTCACCATCATGTCACTCTGGCTAACGACGAGGCTGACCACAGACTTGAGAGGAATGCGCATAATCCTACTTGCAAAGACTCAATACAAGTGGGTGACAGGGTCTTACTTCATCGGCCACAATCAGGACCGGCCCGAGCATCTCATCTACCTTGGGTGGGGAATTTCACGGTCACAAAGTCAAATGATGTGATGTGCCAGGTGCAAGATGAAAAGGGTGATACAGCCTGGATCCACCGCGCACATATCAGACAACTGGCCCCTCGACCACCACACCTATGCAACACATCCTTACCCCTCTCACCATGTACCAACCACAAAAATCACGTCGAATCGCAGTCACCAAGGGACCCAGATCCAACTCACGACATACACCCTACAACATTACAAGAGGGCAATACAGACAGTACTCCGCTACCAGCGAGAATGACGAGAGGACGACTACCTGCACGCTTCAAGGACTTTGTCATGAACTGAGGATATCCCACGGACTAGTTCACAAACCTGATTGAGATCTGAGGGGGCATTTGTTATATAACCGATCTCACTCTATCCGGAACTAATGTTGGACAGCGACATGCTGAGCGTTCACCGTTTCCGGAGAGCTACAAAAAGGAAAACAAGAAAAGGGGCTTGGCGCTAGTTGGAGGTAGCCGCCATCTTTTCCCCAGCTAGCGACCAACGAGTGAACACGTAGAAAAAAGGTCACTCCGTCGCCGCCGTCATCAAGAATTAAGATAAACAACTTAACCGTCGCCGTCGCCGCCGTCATCAAGAATTAAGATAAACAACTTAACCGTCGCCGTCGCCGCCGTCATCAAGAATTAAGATAAACAACTTAACCGTCGCCGTCGCCGTCGTCATCAAGGAATTAAGAATAAAAAGAACGATCTTTGCTTTGGGGTAAATAAATATATTTGATTAATCCCATTCAAGTTGTCCGTGTTTCCTTGCAACCATACGCTTGTCTATCACATGGCGTAATTTCCTAAACTGGTCCGTAAATTCAAAACTAAAAAGTGCAAATAAATGCAATATTATCATATTTTATTTTTTTAACTAAATTTTCACAATCAAATATACACTAATGTATTGCATTGCGAAGAAAAATCAATTGTTCTACATAAGAAATCATTTGTCAGAAATTGTAATCCATTTAAACAAATTCATACTTTAACCAAAGTAGAAGTTTAAACATCTATATTGAAAATACGCCTTCCGAATTCTTCCAAATATTTTAATATAATATAACCCTAATAGTTATTATCGTAAAAGACCAACATTAATATCAACTTAATAATATTTGCTCTCGAAATACATACTTATTTGCTAGTAGAAAGTTAGCATTTTTCGTCATTTTTTTAGAAATGAAACTATGGAAGCCCAATACATCGGTGATCAACGAGTCATTTGTTAAAGTGAAAGTGACAATTTTGAAAACGCACGCACGCGTGTTCCTGTGTTTACATTCTAAAAAACTCTTTGTTTGACACGTTGACAAATGTATTATCTATATTATGTATTTATTTACCTCCTCTCCAGGAGGTTAGGCACAAGGCCAGTTTTATCTTACTCCCACAAGGTATGTCGGATTTGTCGTGGGTGTTAACGAAAAACCGCTCTAAACAAATGTCATGTTACCTAGGATAATTATCACAAAAAATTATAACAAGAGAGAAGGAATGGAAGAATACAAGATGTTCATAAAAGTTAAAACAAAGTTTTATTTACAAAAAAAAATAGCTTGGACTGATTTTTTTCCAGAGCTGGAATAAATGAATTATTCCTAGATAACGTACAAAAAAAATAAAAATCAAAAAAATACAACATCAGGATTTCTTAACATTAAAGTTAGATACAACAAAAATTGACACAATCTAAGCAAAGGAATAAATCCTTTTAAAACATGAACTTACTATAAAGTCAGTATTCTTATAAATTCAATCAAATAATCTCTTTTTTTCTTTACACCAAAGTTACAATCAAAAGTAATAAAATTGACAAACCGTGCTGAATTCCGACATAATTTTCATGGTAAAAATAACCTTTTTTATTTTATCAAACGTCTGTCACAAAGTTCCCATTTTCTTTCTTTTTCTTCAATAATTTTCTTATACCAACGTAAGAAATACGTCACTAGAACAGTCCAAATTTCAAATCAAAAATAATACTTGCTTTTTTCACAGTTTGTCCCAAATAGCATCATGCGCGATTATGTGAGGATCCAATTTTCAAAGTCATCTCTTTCAAATCGATCTGTGTTGCAAGGACGATCACACTTTACGATTCTTAATCTCTGATTTAGAATCTTCTCAACAGCAAAGTATTTCAGTTCACGGGAGCTAAGCTCTTCAATATAGGCAATTTCGTGCCCGGAGATATTTTTATCTCGTTCAAATTCTCCATAATTCTTCATTTCAAGTCTCTGACTTGAAACATCTTCCAAAGGAAATATTCGTTGACCGAAGGAAGAATATTTCATACACAAAAGGCAATTCTTGCCAAGAGATACTCTATCTCTTAAATTTCTTCAAGTAGAAATTCTTCTTAAAATTTAACGTCCAGCCTATGGACGGAGAAACAGTTTTCACAGGTGTTGACTGTCCGGCGTCCAAGTCTGTTCTGGTTAAAATTCGCGCAGATATCAAATCGAGACAGAACTAATGCATCATTGCTAAAAATAGAAATCACCTGACAAAAAATGGCTTCAACCTGGCACGTAAGCAAAAACTCAAACGGTTTCAAACAAAGGGAAGTAACCCATGACTTACTAGAAAATATACCGAAATTTCCACAGGTAAGATGTGACCCAAGTGGGGATTGAAAAGCCAGCGCCCGAGAAGCTGAGCACTCTGGCCATTAAAAATTGCCTGGGCAGCCCCGTCGGAATTCTCCGGTAGGGGCGCCACAGACAGTAAGCAATAAACTTACTCCTCCCCAAAGAGGGGAGGCAACGCCTGGGAGGGTGGACCTCCTAGGACTGCACAGGACATACCCATAGACAGGCGTAAATCAAGCCCCATAAGCCAAGAAAACACCAGTCTATGGGGTGCAGTATCCATCGGAACAGATACTACACTTTGATCTTAACTAAAAGGCTGAAGATTGTTGATATTATAATTATTATTATATATTTATACTATTTATTATACCTTTTTTGCCTTTTCCAATTTAAATGTTTATACATTTAGAATTTTTGGGAATCTTTTACTATAGTTGTGTTTCGACTTACTGTGTTGAATATTTTATTTGAGATATGTTTAAATCTCTATCATTAAATACTTCAGAAAGTCAATGGAAAATATGACAATTTTGCCAAGTCAAGTTTGAAAGAAATGGTATATTAATAATTTGATGACAATTATTTATTAGTAGTTGAGAAAAAAAACTAACATTTGTAAAAGTAATATTAAAGTTATATTTTGGAAAAGAACAAAAATGATAACTACTGTTTTATTGAATACATATTCTTCTGAGATGAACCAGCAAATTGTTATTATTGTTAAGTTTATAAAAAGAACTAGAATTATAACTATTTTGAATTCCTTCCCTGCCCTATTGTTACATAGCCACATAAAAAGGGCGCTGCACCAAAACGGAGGATTTGTTGCATCACCCATCAAAAGGCATTTGTTCCATAGCCCCTAAAATGGCATTAAAAAGGCATTTGTTGCATAGCCCCTAAAATGCGGGGGGGGGGGTACCAACAGGGATATGTTTTACATAGTAACATGGAATTAACCCTCTCGTAATCGAAACAACACGAAATCTTAAGAGAGGATTAATAGCGGTTTCGATCTTTGTTAACATTACTTTTGTAAGGCAATTCTATAGTTATTTTTAAACCGGCACTTTTTAAACAGTTATACACAAAAGAAGTTACCTTACATGTTCATTCGTCGTCTCGCCGTGATCGCCGATTGATACTGTCGATTTCATGGTTTCTCCTTGGCTGTGGCCGATGTTGATGCTATTCAACCTGTAGATACATTTTATTGACAGGCAGAAGAGAAATGCAGAGACAATTTTTTCTTCAGAGAGATTCAATCATTTATTCACTGTGGGGGTTTTCCGTTCGTTTCGCCATTTATTCACTCATTCTTCCGTTGCTGGGGACATTCGACGATGCCCGGGACATTATTGCTGGATCTCCCAGAGATACAGCCCTTATCACGAACGATTACATTCTCGATTGTCCGGGGTGCTTCTAACCCAACTCAGGACCCACAGAGAAGGTCGACCGCCCAGCTCGCTACAAAACTCCTGATTCATTTTTTAAGACTCAATTTCTCACCAGGGATCTGTGACGTCAGAGCCCTTGACCTTTCAACGAATCCCATAACTGCACTCAGATCGCTTTTGTGTTTCACCTTTGAACTAAAGATTCATCACCCGTCACAGCGAGCGTGAGAACACCATTGCACTCACATTGTACGGAATGACACCGTTGCAAATCGCTCAAGTCCAGCGATCTTTCGTACGTCCATCCACACATGCGTCCCAAATTATCAATGCAATGTTGTGAAGCAGTCCTGTGATATTGTGTTCCATAGACGTACAGTTCTTGGAAAGATAGTTTTATCATGAAAGATCAGTTTCGTTTTGGGTATGTTAAACAGAGGAAACAATAAATTAGAGCTCTGTCGAGCATCTGCCATAAAAATAATGATAGAGTAGAGAAAGACTAGAAACATCTATTTGTAAGGAGAAGAGGACATCCCCTATTAGATTTCAAATTATGTTTTGTAACTCTTTCACACAGTTGGAAATGTGATCTGAGCGACACCCCCTTAGATGTGCCACCATTACTCTATCTTTTGACGTATTTGACTCTTATACAGATAGAGAATTGCGTCAGGAGTGAGATTCTTTCTGAGACGGTTGAATGATCCAACCATTTTCATTTCGACCTTAGGAACAGATTTCATGTAAGTTTCTATTTCAGGTCTGGAGTGATAATCAGTACCAAAACCTTATCAATCGCATAGGGTTTTTCTAAGGAGTCAGAAATTTATTTCATTTGAGGCAAAGTGAGGATCCAAGCGTTGGTGATGAAAGGAGAGAAGCTGGGTTTTAGATGTATTAAAAGTAACGAGCCACCCTTTTCCACATTGCACTACCTGGTCCAGGTCAGAAGCGAAAGAGAGAGAGAGATATTGATCGTTAATGCTCTTCAAAATGTTGACATCTGTGTCATCTGTATAAATCTACACCGAACGATCTTAGAATGTGAAGTGGAATATCATTGATATAAATCTGAAAGACTGCTGAGCACAGAATAGATCCTTTAGGCACACTTAAAACGTCTTGCCATCAACAACTACTTTTATAAAACTATCAGATATTAAGGATTTGATGGTCGAGAAGACATTTCGAAATGCCCCATAGCTAGCAAGGTTTTGAAGCAAAACTTTGTGCCAAACAATAGCAAATGAGTTTGATATGTCAAGAGCTATTACTCTAGAAACGAAGCCTCGATTAATAAAGTCGCGGATGTTGTGTGATATTAGAGTCAGCACACCAGTTGTTGATTTTGCAGATCGAAATACATATTGCTTGTCACTGAGTAGATTGTGTTTTCTAGGGTGCTTGACAACTTTTGGATTTATCACACTTTTGGATGACACACAGGAGACTGATTGTTTGTATTGAGATGAAAAAACCGATATCAAGTATTTTAAATAGCACTTCTCATTTAAGCAAATATTGAAAAGCTTTGTAAGAATAGGAGCTAGTTCCGGTTGAAACTTAAGCACTATGATTGGAATGTTGTCGGGACTAGTTTCCTTGCTGGAATCAAAGTTCTTGAATAGTTAGACAATATATATGTAAACAAACATCATAATGAGAAATTAAGTAGGTAGACGGCCCTGATCGCAAAAGCGTAGAATTTGAGTCAATGTTTTTTTGAAAAATAGTTTGGCTGTTCATTGATTATAGTTGGAATAGAGGTCTTACATTTGTTTAGACCCGGTTTGTTATTTGTCGAAACACACGGTAACCCAGCCTCTGCTCAGCCACTCTAACGGATTTCGCATGAAACTTTTTCGCGTTTTGATAACACGTTTGCAGTGGTTTTCGTTTCAGTGCATCTATTTTGTTGAAAGCGTCATGAGGGTAAATTATTTTAAAATAGATTTAAACGTTTAATGCTCGCATTAAGTGGAAGTGATTCACATTAAAATCATATGGATATGAAGCATAAACCGATGAAGTTGCTCTGCAGAAATCCTCATCCAGTATTACATTTTACTAATATTAACGACTGGAAGACTTTAGACACCGAATTTATACTGTTGTTTTAAGAGCATATAATAGTTATAATGGATGTATACTGTCTTTAAAATAGAATAATAGTTCTGATTGATTTATACTTTCGTTTTAAGAGCATACAATAGTTCTGATTGATTTATACTGTCGTCTTAAGAGCATATAATAGTTCTAATGGATTTATACTGTCGTCTTAAGAGCATACAATAGTTCTGATTGATTTATACTGTCGTTTTAAGAGCATATAATAGTTATGTTGGATTTATAGTGTCGTTAAATAAGAATAATAGTTCTACTGGATGTATAATGTCGTCTTAAGAGCATACAATAGTTCTGATTGATTTATACTGTCGTCTTAAGAGCATATAATAGTTCTAATGGATTTATACTGTCGTCTAAGAGCATACAATAGTTCTGATTGATTTATACTGTCGTCTTAAGAGCATATAATAGTTCTGTTGGATGTATACTCTCGTTTTAAGAGCATACAATAGTTCTGATTGATTTATTCTGTCGTCTTAAGAGGATACAATAGTTCTGATTGATTTATACTGTCGTCTGAAGGGCAAATAATAGTTCTGATTGATTTATACTGTCGTCTTAAGAGCATATAATAGTTCTGATTGATTTATAGTGTCGTTAAAAGACAATAATAGTTCTACTGGATGTATAATGTCGTCTTAAGAGTATACAATAGTTCTGATTGATTTATACTGTCGTTTTAAGAGTATATAATTGTTCTAATTGCAGATAACTAAATTGTTTACATAGGGTTCTAAAAACGAGTATTTAATAAATATTAATTGTATCAGATAATCTTCCGACCTCTTTGAGTATCAAAAGGCGACGTTATTTTTTGACGAATGCATTCGAATCTCTAATCTCAAGAGAATCCATGAGAACCTTCATGGTGTAGTCCCTCTCAGGTGTTTTGTTTGGTTCGTGACTATCCAGTCATATTCTTAATGTTACATATTTTTTGTAAGGGAGTTATATATCAGTGATAGTCAAAACATTTTCCCATTGTAAGAAATAATGAAAAGTTATATTTCATAAAGCAATTAAGTATAACAATTGTACTAGGAAAAATCGGGTTTAAAATAAGTTTTTTTCAAATCGATTTCGTCTCAGAAAAACATTTTCTTTTAATTAAAGACAATAACACAACTATTTATTTCTCATACAAATTAAATAGAATACAATAAGAATACTCGTTTTCCATCCAATATGCATATTGCATTACAAAGAATTACCCATTTTTAAGAGTATTGTATGAATTGTAAATGTTACTCAAAAATATCGTGTTACAATGTGGTAATAGTAGAAAGGTATGAAAGCAAATAAACAGACCAATTCATTTGCATATACAAAAAGAATCCATGCACAATTAGTTCTATGCATTTCGAGAGAGATTATTTGATTTTTGTGGAAAAGTATGAAAGTAAATAAATATGATTTTGGAAGTCATGTTTTTTTATACTTAAATAAAAATTGATTTCTGATGGTATGTCCGAAATGTCATACTTAAATTTTATACGATGTTAAATGTTACTTGATTTTACTGTTATTCAGCAAAATTTTTAAGACATTTCTCTATATTTTTTGTTTTATTTACAAATATTTTTGCAGGTTTCTATCTAATTAATATTGTCAAATCTTTAGTCGGTTTTGTATATCATCTCAGATATTTACTATCCTGTGTTTTAAACTATGAATCAACAACGTCTTATTTTTTCAAAAAGAATATAATATTCCACCCAGGTAGAATTTTAGGATTAAAACTGTTTCTGTAAGTGCAATTTAAACCTCTCTTGTATTGATTCACCAGGTATATTCGACCTGTACTTTTTAAACCTTCTTTTTCATAATGAAAGTGACGCCTATGATTGCGGGAATTTATTTCCAGTTGGTGTCTTCGAGCAATATAATCAGTTTGATGTCTGTGTTGTTTCTCGAGTATTACTTTTTATTGCAAAAGAGAAACATACTTCACTAAACTTGTGTTCCTATCCAGTAGGCTGTTGTATAGATGAAAAGACCCCTGTATAAATGAATAGTCAGATACTTCACAAAAATATTTTATTTAGTCTTATATACTGCGACATGCTGAATTTCTTTAAAAGACGAATACCATATTTTACAAGAACATGGTTTCTTAGACTTGTTTGCATGGTTTCTCTTTTAGACTAAACATATTAGATTTGTTCGAACATGAGGAGCCACATACTTTACAGGAATATGGCTTCAATGTAGTATGTTTTCAGGTGTACTTAAACGTGGTGGATCGGTGTGAAATTTAAAACCAGTATACTTCACAAAAATAAAGTTTTGATTACAAAATGTGTTCGCATGCAACATATTGGATTTATTCTTTAAAAGTAGACACAAATACTGAAAAAAAATGTGACTACTCTCATGTATGCGTTCGCATATGTTTCAACATATGTTGTTTCTGTGTAAAAGAAGAGCCACATACTTCACAAGAATATGGTTTCCTTCCAGTATGCATTTGTGCATGTTGCAACATATTTTGTTTATGTGTGAAAGAAAAGCCACATACTTCAGAAGAATATAGTTTTTCACCAGTATGCGTTCACATATGTTGTAACATATGTTGTTTCATTGTAAAAGAAGTGCCACATACTTCACAAGAATATGGTTTATCTCCAGTATGTGTTCGCAGATGTCAGAACATATTTTGTTTATTTGTAAAAGACAAGCCAGATACTTTACAAGTATATTGTTTCTCTTCAGTGCGTTTGCATATGTTCTAACATACTTCGTTTTCTTGCAAAAGACAAGCCACATACTTCACACGTATATGGGTTCTCTCCAGTATGCGTACGCATATGTTTACACATATTATGTTTAATGGTAAAAACAGAGCCACATACTTCACAAGAATAAGGTTTCTCTCCAGTATGCGTTCGCACATGTTCCAACATATGTTGTTTTCTTGTAAAAGAAGAGCCACATATTTCACAAGAATATGGTTTCTCTCCAGTATGCGTTAGCACATGTTGCAACATATTTTGTTTATGAGCGAAAGAAAAGCCACATACTTCACAAGAATATGGTTTCTCTCCAGTATGCGTTCGCACATGCCGTAACATATTTTGTTTTATTGTGAAAGAAGTGCCACATATTTCACACATATACGGTTTCTCTCCAGTATGCGTTCGCATATGTTGCAACATACTTTGTTTCATAGTAAAAGAAGAGCCACATACTTCACAAGAATATGATTTCTCTCTAGTATGCGTTCGCACATGTTTCAACATATGTTGTTTCCTTGAAAAGGAAGAGCCACATACCTCACAAGAATATGGTTTCTCTCCAGTATGCGTTCGCACATGTTCCAACATAGTTTGTTTCCTTGCAAAAGAAGAGCCACATATTTCACAAGAATATGGTTTCTCTCCAGTATGTGTTAGCACATGTTGCAACATATTTTGTTTATGAGCGAAAGAAAAGCCACATACTTCACAAGAATATGGTTTCTCTCCAGTATGCGTTCGCACATGCCGTAACATATTTTGTTTTATTGTGAAAGAAGTGCCACATATTTCACACATATACGGTTTCTCTCCAGTATGCGTTCGCATATGTTGCAACATACTTTGTTTCATTGTAAAAGAAGAGCCACATACTTCACAAGAATATGATTTCTCTCTAGTATGCGTTCGCACATGTTTCAACATATGTTGTTTCCTTGAAAAGGAAGAGCCACATACCTCACAAGAATATGGTTTCTCTCCAGAATGCGTTCGCACATGTTCCAACATAGTTTGTTTCCTTGCAAAAGAAGAGCCACATATTTCACAAGAATATGGTTTCTCTCCAGTATGTGTTAGCACATGTTGCAACATATTTTGTTTATGAGCGAAAGAAAAGCCACATACTTCACAAGAATATGGTTTCTCTCCAGTATGCTTTCGCACATGTCCTAACATATTTTGTTTCATTGTGAAAGAAGTGTCACATATTTCACACATATACGGTTTCTCTCCAGTATGCGTTCCCATATGTTGCAACATACTTTGTTTCATTGTAAAAGAAGAGCCACGTACTTCACAAGAATAAGATTTCTCTCCAGTATGCATTCGCATATGTCGGAACATATTTGGTTTATTTGTAAAGAGCCACATACTTCACAAGTATATGGTTTCTCTCCAGTATGCGTTCGCACATGACTCAACAATGGCTTTTTCTTTGCAAAACAAGAGTCATATATTACACTAGAATATTGTTCCTCTCGAGTATCAGATTTATAGTTCATTTTAAAGTCGAAATATTCCGTTTGTTTAGTACATTTTTTTTCTGTATTTTTTTAAATATTTTGCTGTTTTGGAAAAACGAAATGAATTAAGATATATTTATACTTCTTTTTATATTTTAGACATTTCAAATTAAGTACATAAAAAGAATAGTCATTATTGATATTTTTCTGTTTCAGTGAAAATATGACTTGTGTCTAACTGTACACTCTCTGTACCAGCTAATTATCAGATGTATGGATTGCAGATATGTAAAAACGGAACATAATTTCTATATACAATGAGTTTGTATAGATCTTATTGAAATGATATTTAAACACTATGTAAATAAAAATGTATACATATTATCAGAATTCGGACCAATACAAATACTTTTCTAAAAAAATTAGAATACAAAACTGACCATTTTGCAACTCATAATTAAGCTATAACTTCAGTTTTCACCAATCGAATTGTTTGTTTCTTTTCACGTATTGGTTATGCCTGAAATCTTGCATGAATTAAAAGGCCGATGTGTACATAAGTCATATTACAACATGAGTGCAATCGTCATACCCACCGATCAGTGCATTTGCCATATTCTAGAAAGTGTTCTTTTGAATAAGACTCAGAAAAGAAATATATCTAAAGTTGACACAAAATGTTTTTGTCATATTCTAGAAAGTGTTCTTTTGAATAAGACTCAGAAAAGAAGAAATACATCTAAAGTTGACACAAAATGTTTTTGTCATATTCTAGTAAGTGTTCTTTTGAATAAGACTCAGAAAAGAAGAAATACATCTAAAGTTGACACAAAATGTTTTTGTCATATTCTAGAAAGTGTTCTTTTGAATAAGACTCAGAAAAGAAGAAATACTTCTAAAGTTGACACAAAATGTTTTTGTCATATTCTAGAAAGTGTTCTTTTGAATAAGACTCAGAAAAGAAGAAATACATCTAAAGTTGACACAAAATGTTTTTGTCATATTCTAGAAAGTGTTCTTTTGAATAAGACTCAGAAAAGAAGAAATACTTCTAAAGTTGACACAAAATGTTTTTGTCATATTCTAGAAAGTGTTCTTTTGAATAAGACTCAGAAAAGAAGAAATACTTCTAAAGTTGACACAAAATGTTTTTGTCATATTCTAGAAAGTGTTCTTTTGAATAAGACTCAGAAAAGAAGAAATACATATAAAGTTGACACAAAATGTTTTTTGGCAATATAGTATGATTACATGTAATTGATGAAAGAAAACAATTCGTATAGTTGTTAGATAATGCCCCTATGGGAATGGACATGTCTGTTGGAGATCAGGTTTGATTTGCGCGATTTGTAGCAGAGTCACCTCGTGCAAGTTGGTGCGATGCGTTCTCACGATTTGCGGGGACAGTTGACGAAACCATGGGGTCGGGGGGTTAGGTTACACCTGTGCGTTGATCACGAGGTTTCGTGACGTCACAGTTTTCCCGGTGGGAAAACTAAGTTTAAATTGGGAGTTTGGACTTGGAAGCTGAAGAGTCAACACGCTTTAGCCATGTAGCGATTACAAGCTAGGGGATTTCGGATCCCCCGAAATTGAGAGTAAGCAATGTCCCCCATCTTCCTTCCTTTGCAAGAAACAAGTAGTTAGAAAATTAATTAGCGTAAGCCTCTCTCTGCTACAACGAACTTGCCCTGTATCGACAAGCAGTATAGTAATAAATGACTCTAAATTAAAAAGGAGAAGCCTTGTTATATTTTATTGTTTGTGGGGGATTTGATTTCAGCCCATGAAGAAACCGCCGGTATGATGGAAGAAACGAGCGAAGTTGACGCTCGGCGAAGCGGCAGATGATAGCAGTCGTGACACAAAGCAGGGAAAACAATGGCAGTGAAGAAAGAGCCACGGTTAGTAAAAATAGTTCTATACAACGGCGAAGCAATGGAGAAAGAGGAAAGAGCCACAGTTAGTACAAATAGTTTCCCTGCAACTGGGAACCGCGAATAGAAGCGACACATTGTCCCATTTCGGGATCAACAGACGAGAGTTCTACGAGGACCAAAGTTTCCGACATTACAACGGTTGTTATAAACCAGCAGTTTAACACAGTTTACAAATGTATGATTTCTCTTGTTTAAGGATTTTATGTTTAGGAAATTACACTTGCTTTTCTTTGTATTGGTTGCTGGATATTCTGTAAAATAAAAAAACAAAACATCATTTTCAAGAAAAAATATAAATCTTATACAAGTTCTTGACAAAAAAATATTATTTAAGATGTTAAGCAGGTGTAGACACGGTTATTTTTTAAATGTATAAAGTAGACATAAATTTCAGCATTGTGGGCTTAAAAACAAAATTGAAGTTATTATGTACAATTTCATTAAGTCCACAAAATTATTTTGATAACATTCAAAATATAATGCAGACGTTTGTTGCAATATGAATAAAATTAATTCCTATTTTTCAGATATTTGGCTTAATTGCCACAAAAGCTTCATTTATGAAATCCAAAATGTAATAATTTTGTATTTTTATGATTTACATAATTTTTATAGCTAACAAAAGAAAAATATTATTTCGAATAGTCTTTAAGAAGCACCAAAACGTTATTTTAAAAAATTATAATAATCCCATTTTGTCGCAACACTTTTCTACAAATGTTTTAAAACACGTATAATAAATTTTGAAATCTGTTTGCATTACTTTTGTGTTAAGAAATTTATCAATAAATATTGTAGGATAATAAGAAATTGGAGAAAATATTAAAATCACAAAGAGTAGATATGCCATAAAACATAACAAAGGAAACCATTAATCTTTTCACATATGTCATAAACCATTTCATTATTTATATATTTAATTGTACCGAATAATCTTATATCTTTGAATATGATTTTGAATGAACCAAAAAAGATCCAAACCTTATTTAAAGAAACAATAAAAAGATCAAATTTTACAGTCAGAAGATGTAACAGTCATATATGTCTTCACAAAACAACATTAAGTGGAATGTTTACAAAATGTACATATAATTAAATATTTTCAGAGGAAATAGAAATATACAAGGAGTTAAAACATTGTTTCCACATCTTCATGCTAAAAACAAAAACAGCACTTAAATATTTTTATGTAAGTATTGTTTTTAAATGCAGCGCCATGTTTGATAAGAAATAAATATTTTTAATAGTTGGTTAAATAAAAGTTTAAAAAATATAAGACATAATAATTTTAATTTAATTACTCGGTTTTTTATGTAAATGTGTTTTCGTGTGAAGAAATATGCATTAATTTAATGAAACTCTTTTTATTTTAAATCTGATAAATGTATATTTTTTCGTGTAAAAAAATAGTCAGTAATTTAATGAGACTCTTTTTTATTTTAAATCTGATAAATGTATATTCATGTGTATGGATGCTTTGACATTTTGTGATCGACTGGATTTTTAATGAACGTTTGAGAACTTAGTATATACACGTATACAAAATGTAGATTTTATTTTATTTTAGTGTTTTTAATATCATGTAGTAACTTATGAAGAAAGTTTCCATACGTTAAACATCAGTTGAGTCCTATGGAAAACAAGTTATTCCCAATACGGGTGACTCACATGTTTGATGATAGACATACAAAGTCCATATTACAGCCAATTCTAATAGGTAGAAACTGTAGCCGTGACGTAAACGACATAGGGTCGACTGTGTCATGTATAACGATTATGGTAACAAGCACTTCTTTACTATGCTTAGATTGAATATGGCCTTGAAAGAAAGAAATGTTTAAGGAAAACGTGTAAGCAATGACGGTTGAAAGAAGATTTGAAAGTAATTACTGATGATGAGGATTTGAAAACAATTAATGTTGAAGGAGGACTTGAAAGCAATGTCGGTTGAAAAGACTTGAAAGCAATGACGGGTGAAAGAAGACTTGAGAGCAATGACCATTGAAAGAGGAGTTGAAAGCAATGCTGATTGAACGAAGATGTAAAACAGATAAAGGAAGACATAAAGCGACCAAAGTTGAAAGACTTTTACTTGCGAATATTACAAGCTATCTCAGTGGCATGATGACAGACAACTTTGATTTAAAACTGATACTATAGATTAGTAGTGCGAACACTAGGAAGTCCATTACGGAATGGATTAAGAAAGCTGAGTTCTTGTGTCAGCGGTACTGGACGAAGAAAGTTGAATGGCTGATCACCATTCATGTAATAGGTGGTACGTTCATTGTCTTATAACAGTTAAGTGAGAAAAAAAGAAGATATTTTCTAGCCTAGTTTCAATGTTTTCATTTTTGTTAATACTTACCTCGAAGACCTTCATAACTATTGTTGAACTTATTTTACCTATTACAGTTTCATTTTTTTATTTTTAAAATATAACGAACATTATTCATTTCTATGCAGAACCATTTATAAAAGTTGTGGTGTTCAAATTAATTGACTTTTACAGAAATTTGCAATTTAAAAAATATAAAATAAATTCATGGTTTACCAATAATCATTAAAGATATAAAAAACACTAAACATTTTTACAAATTCGGATAATTACCTATTATTCAAGAAAATATTTGAATATTAAAGCTGTCTGTTTTCTTTAATAGTCTCAAAGCTACGGTTGAGGTTTTGGGCTATAGATTTATGGAGTTCACATTTTCTGTAATAAATCTGTAAAATAATAAATCAATTACTTTTTGTTTTACATAAAAAGACGTGACAAGTTTTGATTTCTGATTGTTCGAAAATGTATTTATAAAATTCTTATATATTTTTATATTTTTTGTTATAGATTCATGTAGTTCAAATTTTCTGTAATAAATCTGTAAAATAATAAATCAATTATTTTTTGTTTTGCATGATGAAAAGACGTGACACATTTTTATTTTGCATTGTTCGAAAATGTATTTATAATAGGTTAAACTATTTTTTACCATAAAAAAACAAATCTTACGTCTTTTAATTATAATTTAAATATGACACTTGAGGTGCAATTATCTAATTCAAAATAAAATAATTTAACGTCAAGAGTAAATTATTTATTCTACATTGAAGTGAAAACTTACTGAATTACATAAAAAATGTTTTTAAAAAATACAAAAACTGTTTTGCAATCAGAAAAGAAAGTTGACAAAGACGAAATATAAGGGAATGTTGTTAATGAAGAGCTTAGATAAAAAATTGTGGAATTATCATTATATTATAATAATTCAAATATTGTTTGTAGTTAATATAATGATTTGTTTACATGTAAATACACGAATGAATTAGAAAAATACATCTGTTAGATGAACAAACACTTTTCCTGGGATCAGGTTTTCGTCATATCAATCTTTAATATATTGAGATAGATTTAGAAGTTGAACACAACAGAATCATCCTAGACGAAAACTGTCCTAATAAGATGATAGCTGCTTTTCTGTAAGAACATCAAATGGCTGTTCGTAGGTACACACATCATTCCGACTATGATCTATGCATCGAAACACTAAATGGTCACCCATTTCTTTTGCAACTGGTGCTTTATGATGCTGAACGTCTCCATAAATCAGGTTCACTTTCAATTCTGAATGTTTGCTGAAGTTTAAGCACCTTAAAACATAAATGATGTAGCAAATATGAAAGTTTATTTTTTCAAAAAAATGAAAGAACAAACTGAAAGTGTCAGGGTACTTTCTTTCTGGAAACAATAGCACTACTGCAGACAATATAATCATTTGTATTTACTTGCCTTCACACAAGGGACAAGTGTGAGACAAGGTCGAGTTTACAAGCTTACTATAAATTCCCTCAGTGGAAAAGCATTTCTCCTCCTCTAATTGAGAACGGAACAGATACTACACTTTTATCCTACTCCAAATGCCTGTTATTATGACTTCAAACTCATCACAAATATTTGTTTTAAATTTAATTTTTAGAAGGGCTTTTAATTTGCTATCAAAATGTAATGAAAATAGCATAAACCCATAACAAAGAGTTGAAGGAGACCAGTAACATTAAAAGGGCAGTAACTTTGTGTATATACACAATTGGTGATGGGTGAGGGTACAGTTTGTATTGTGTAAAATATTACGCTTTCAGGAAAAGTTTTCTTACTTTAATTTCATTACATCACTAAGAAGGAATGCTACTCTTACATCAAAAAAGCGTAAATAAAATAAAGTATTCTGTGAAAAAACTGAATTTATGTTATATTTTGTAACATGGTAGAAGAAGCAATCAGTTTGCTTGGTGATGATGAAGACAACAACATGTCTTCATTTCAGCATCAAATAAACTTTAAGAGAAACATGTTGCTTGATGATGATGAAGACAACAACATGTCTTTATTATAGCATCAAATAAACTTTAAGAGAAATATGTTGCTTGATGATGATGAAGACAACAACATGTCTTCATTTCAGTATAAAATAAACATTAAAAGAAAAATGTTGCTTGATGATGATGAAGACAACATGTCTTTATTTAAGCATCAAAAAAACTTTAAAAGAAATATGTTACTTGATGATGATGAAGACAACAACATGTCTTTATTATAGCATCAAATAAACTTTAAGAGAAATATGTTGCTTGATGATGATGAAGACAACAACATGTCTTCATTTCAGTATAAAATAAACATTAAGAGAAATATGTTGCTTGATGATGATGAAGACAACAACATGTCTTCATTTCAGCATGAAATAAACTTTAAGAGAAATATGTTGATTGATGATGATGAAGACAACAACATGTCTTCATTTCAGAATCAAATAAACTTTAAGAGAAATATGTTGATCGTGAGTGTGGTGATCTTTGTTGCGACTCTAATTTGACATCACCTCATAATTTAGTGAAAGCAATCACGACTCTCATTCGACATCACCTCATAATTTAGTGAAAGCAATCGCGACTCTAATTCGACATCACCTCATAATTTAGAGAAAGCAATCGCGACGCTAATTCGACATCATCTCAAAATTTAGTGAAAGCAATCACGACTCTCATTCGACATCACCTCATAATTTAGAGAAAGCAATCACGACTGTAATTCGACATCACCTCATAATTTAGTGAAAGCAATCGCGACTCTCATTCGACACCACCTCATAATTAAGAGAAAGCAATCACGACTCTCATTCGACATCACCTCATAATTTAGAGAAAGCAATCACGACTCTCATTCGACATCACCTCATAATTTAGAGAAAGCAATCACGACTCTAATTCGACATCACCTCATAATTTAGTGAAAGCAATCGCGACTCTCATTCGACATCACCTCATAATTTAGTGAAAGCATACACGACTCTCATTCGACATCACCTCATAATTTAGAGAAAGCAATCACGACTGTAATTCGACATTACCTCATAATTTAGAGAAAGCAATCACGACTCTCATTCGACATCACCTCATAATTTAGAGAAAGCAATCACGACTCTAATTCGACATCACCTCATAATTTAGTGAAAGCAATCGCGACTCTCATTCGACATCACCTCATAATTTAGAGAAAGCAATCGCGACTCTCATTCGACATCACCTCATAATTTAGAGAAAGCAATCACGACTCTCATTCGACATTACCTCATAATTTAGTGAAAGCAATCGCGACTCTCATTTGACATCACCTCATAATTTAGTGAAAGCAATCGCGACTCTCATTCTACATCACCTCATAATTTAGAGAAAGCAATCATGACTCTAATTCGACATCACCTCATAATTTAGTGAAAGCAATCACGACTCTCATTCGACATCACCTCATAATTTAGTGAAAGCAATCGCGACTCTCATTCGACATCACCTCATAATTTAGAGAAAGCAATCACGACTGTAATTCGACATCACCTCATAATTTAGTGAAAGCAATCGCGACTCTCATTCGACATCACCTCATAATTTAGAGAAAGCAATCACGACTCTAATTCGACATCACCTCATAATTTAGTGAAAGCAATCGCGACTCTCATTCGACATCACCTCATAATTTAGTGAAAGCATACACAACTCTCATTCGACATCACCTCATAATTTAGAGAAAGCAATCACGACTGTAATTCGACATAACCTCATAATTTAGTGAAAGCAATCGCGACTCTCATTCGACACCACCTCATAATTTAGAGAAAGCAATCACGACTCTCATTCGACATCACCTCATAATTTAGAGAAAGCAATCACGACTCTCATTCGACATCACCTCATAATTTAGAGAAAGCAATCACGACTCTAATTCGACATCACCTCATAATTTAGTGAAAGCAATCGCGACTCTCATTCGACATCACCTCATAATTTAGAGAAAGCAATCGCGACTCTCATTCGACATCACCTCATAATTTAGAGAAAGCAATCGCGACTCTCATTCGACATTACCTCATAATTTAGTGAAAGCAATCACGACTCTCATTCGACATCACCTCATAATTTAGAGAAAGCAATCACGACTCTAATTCGACATTACCTCATAATTTAGTGAAAGCAATCGCGACTCTCATTTGACATCACCTCATAATTTAGTGAAAGCAATCGCGACTCTCATTCGACATCACCTCATAATTACGTGAAAGCAATCGCGACTCTCATTCTACATCACCTCATAATTTAGAGAAAGCAATCATGACTCTAATTCGACATCACCTCATAATTTAGTAAAAGCAATGACGACTCTCATTCGACATCACCTCATAATTTAGTGAAAGCAATCACGACTCTCATTCGACATCACCTCATAATTTAGAGAAAGCAATCACGACTGTAATTCGACATCACCTCATAATTTAGTGAAAGCAATCGCGACTCTCATTCGACATCACCTCATAATTTAGAGAAAGCAATCACGACTCTAATTCGACATCACCTCATAATTTAGTGAAAGCAATCGCGACTCTCATTCGACATCACCTCATAATTTAGTGAAAGCATACACGACTCTCATTCGACATCACCTCATAATTTAGTGAAAGCAATCGCGACTCTAATTCGAAATCACCTCATAATTTAGAGAAAGCAATCGCGACTCTCAAATAGTTATAAAATTCAATTAATAAACTATTTATGTGATTTTAATTAGATCGAGATTGAATCAGATTTGACTTGGAAGCGAGAGAGTCAACATCGCCAAATATGTAGTGGTCACGAGAAAGATTCCAAATGACAGAAATTCAAGAGCTAATTAGTAAATATCCATACTCCTCTCTCTCAAGCAATTAAGAATATTAACTAGTGAACTAGTTAGCGTAAACTCTCTCTCAATCAACGAACTCGTTCAGGTCGGCTAACTAAAGTAGTTAAACAAAGCGGCTCTTTGAAACAGAAAAAGACTTGTACTTAAAAAATTGATTTCAGAGAGCGAAGACAACTGTACAAAAATGTTAACACGTGGCGGCGCCGGCGGGGACGAACGACGAACTATAGCAGTCGTGACAACAAATTTTTTCGGGTTATTTAACCCGAAACAATTTGTTTTAATAACTTTTAAAACAAATGCAAAAAGTTGCAGTAGAAAAGGGAGCGCAAATAGTTACACGGCAGAAAAAAGCAGGCGACAAATGGCTGCCGGCAGACGACGAGAAAAGAGAGAGAAGAAACAAGGTTAGTACAAGCGGTACAAATAGTTTCCGGGCGGTTGAAGTTCGCGGAACATAGCTACGACATATCGACCCCATTGAGTCAACAGCGAAGTTCTACGAGAACTAAGAGAGTTATTGGGAAGTCAATAACAAGTAATACAACAATATCCCTTCATTTCAGCATCAAATAAACTTTAATAGAAATATGTTGATCGTGAGTGTGGTGATCTTTGTTGCTATTCTAATTCGACATCACCTCATAATTTACTGAAACAATCGCGACTCTCAAATAATAATTAAATTCAATTAATAAACTATTTATGTGATTTAACTTAAAAAATCATGTTTTTTCTTTGTACATAAAAGCTGCAAATTACGTTTTGCAATAAGAAAATTAGACTAAAACAGAAAAAAGAACATTGGAGTTTATGTTCCTTTTCAGCTTAGCTGTCTACGCATCGTTATGAGAGTGTTGGGTACTCGTACAGCTTTTGAACCTGACAGAATCGACTTTTATTGAGCAATTTACGTAAACAGCCGGAAGATGTTGAAGCGTTTAGGCAATCAAAAGGCTCGAGAAAAAAGACGAAAGCTTCACCTGTAAATTGATTAAATCTTAAAATTTATGGCAGACAAACGATAATTGAAGAAACGTGATTAAACCAAACTGGAACAACTTTTGAAACGTTCTGGGTTTTTTTAAAACCCTAAATTAATCGGATTTTGTTAGATTTAACAGCTCTACCAGCACGAAAATATTAAAAAATAAAAATAAACTATAAAAATCGCGTATTTTATTGATTATGTTCTGTAAAATCTTTAGTTTATTAAAAAAATATAATTTATCGGTAAAACTTTCCCTTAAAAAAGAAATTATTGATTTTCTTCGTCTACAAATAAATACATTCTCATAAAAATAAACATACGGTAAGCGTTTTTATTTCATAAATTGTTCATGTTGAAAAGCCGACTCGTTTTTATTTTGACGCCAGTTCACTTTTATTTGGCCATTTACGTATTTTTGCATCGGCAAACGTCGGTTTTGTCTAGTTCAAAAGATGTAACAGAACCGATTTCTGCTTAGGTTAACTGCGAATATCAAACCGAATTCATCTTCCAAAAACTTACATAAGTTATTTTCCCGCCAACAAGTAATTTGAGGCAGGGTTGAATGCTGTTGAGAAAAGATAAAGTCCGAGAAAGATGAACCGTAAAGAAGGTTTAAATAACTAACAATTACACACATGAAGTTCGATTGAATATGGCGGCATTTCTTATTTTCCACCTCGCGGGAAGGGAGAGATAATTAGGTGTCACTAGTTAATCGTAGTATAGTATCTAATAGAGTACAACTTGTATAATTTAAAACAAATGTCATATCGAATAACTAAAGAAAGGTAGAACAACTAAATAGTTAGCTGTTGTTCCCTGATTTCTTTTTTTACCAAACACAAACAAAAGAAAAGGTAAATTGTGTTGTAGAATAACAAGTAAAAATAGAAAATCCAGGTTTACTAATACATCCTTTATTTAAAATAAAAAATTTCCTATAAATACAGAATTTTTCTTTAAATCCCGTCATGTTTATTTTTGTGATGTTTTAAGTAGCGATGGGACGGAATCACTCATATCTCCAACTCATTTTTTTAATGTATTTTGACTTGTTACCGTTAAGGTGGGGGTTACGTAATAATCAAATTGCGTACATGCGACCGTTTTCAATGTCAACATCGTCCTCAGGCTACTGGAATAGAAAACAAATAAACACTAAGAATCTATAAAAAAAACAACCCAAAGAAACCAAAGAAACAAAAGAAAACTACCGATTGAAGACGATTCTATAAAATGACTGTTGTTCGTTTACATGCAAACTTGGAACGATAAGTCATTTCTATATCAAAACTAAAAATAAAACATAATGGTTCGGACGCGCCCCTGTAGAAAAAAAGACCATCCCTGCCTCAAGCAATAACATTTAAGTAATACTTACTTTTTCTGTGGCAATCAAGAAAGAAATGATTATTAAATGTGCTAATTAAAACGAGACCAGTTTGATGGATGGAATTCAACATTTAAGATGACGACCGGAAAAGCAGGTTCGCAGAAAACTAAACCGATTTCGAAAGAGGTTCGATCTGTTTAGGGAATATTACGAGTAAAATTATTATTTTATTCACCGAAATATTTAAATCTTTTAGATAGAACAAAATACGACTAGTCCGATGTCTCTGGTGAATATTAAGGGTAAAATTATTATTTTATTCACCGAAATATTTAAATCTTTTAGATTGAATGAAACAAAATACAAGTCCGATGTCTCTGGTGAATATTAAGGGTAAAATTATTATTTTATTCACCGAAATATTTAAATCTTTTAGATAGAACAAAAAAAAATACGACTAGTCCGATGTCTCTGGTGAATATTAAGGGTAAAATTATTATTTTATTCACCGAAATATTTAAATCTTTTAGATAGAACAAAACAAAATACGACTAGTCCGATGTCTCTGGTGAATATTAAGGGTAAAATTATTATTTTATTCACCGAAATATTTAAATCTTTTAGATAGAACAAAACAAAATACGTCAAGTCCGATGTCTCTGGTGAATATTAAGGGTAAAATTATTATTTTATTCACCGAAATATTTAAATCTTTTAGATAGAACAAAACAAAATACGACAAGTCCGATGTCTCTGGTGAATATTAAGGGTAAAATTATTATTTTATTCACCGAAATATTTAAATCTTTTAGATAGAACAAAACAAAATACGACAAGTCCGATGTCCCTGGTGAATATTAAGGGTAAAATTATTATTTTATTCACCGAAATATTTAAATCTTTTAGATTGAATAAAACAAAATACGACAAGTCCGATGTCTCTGGTGAATATTAAGAGTAAAATTATTATTTTATTCACCGAAATATTTAAATCTTTTAGATAGAACAAAACAAAATACGACAAGTCCGATGTCTCTGGTGAATATTAAGGGTAAAATTATTATTTTATTCACCGAAATATTTAAATCTTTTAGATAGAACAAAACAAAATACGACAAGTCCGATGTCTCTGGTGAATATTAAGGGTAAAATTATTATTTTATTCACCGAAATATTTAAATCTTTTAGATAGAACAAAACAAAATACGTCAAGTCCGATGTCTCTGGTAGAATATTAAGGGTAAAATTATTATTTTATTCACCGAAATATTTAAATCTTTTAGATTGAATAAAACAAAATACGAGTCCGATGTCTCTGGTGAATATTAAGGGTAAAATTATTATTTTATTCACCGAAATATTTAAATCTTTTAGATAGAACAAAACAAAATACGACAAGTCCGATGTCTCTGGTGAATATTAAGGGTAAAATTATTATTTTATTCACCGAAATATTGAAATCTTTTAGATAGAACAAAACAAAATACGACAAGTCCGATGTCCCTGGTGAATATTAAGGGTAAAATTATTATTTTATTCACCGAAATATTTAAATCTTTTAGATTGAATAAAACAAAATACGACTAGTCCGATGTCTCTGGTGAATATTAAGGGTAAAATGATTATTTTATTCACCGAAATATTTAAATCTTTTAGATAGAACAAAACAAAATACGTCAAGTCCGATGTCTCTGGTGAATATTAAGGGTAAAATTATTATTTTATTCACCGAAATATTTAAATCTTTTAGATAGAACAAAACAAAATACGACAAGTCCGATGTCTCTGATTAATATTAAGGGTAAAATTATTATTTTATTCACCGAAATATTTAAATCTTTTAGATTGAATAAAACAAAATACAAGTCCGATGTCTCTGGTGAATATTAAGGGTAAAATTATTATTTTATTCACTGAAATATTTAAATCTTTTAGATAGAACAAAACTAAATACGACAAGTCCGATGTCTCTGGTGAATATTAAGGGTAAAATTATTATTTTATTCACCGAAATATTTAAATCTTTTAGATTGAATAAAACAAAATACGACTAGTCCGATGTCTCTGGTGAATATTAAGGGTAAAATTATTATTTTATTCACCGAAATATTTAAATCTTTTAGATAGAACAAAACAAAATACGACAAGTCCGATGTCTCTGGTGAATATTAAGGGTAAAATTATTATTTTATTCACCGAAATATTTAAATCATTTAGATAGAACAAAACAAAATACGACAAGTCCGATGTCTCTGGTGAATATTAAGGGTAAAATTATTATTTTATTCACCGAAATATTTAAATCTTTTAGATAGAACAAAACAAAATACGACAAGTCCGATGTCTCTGGTGAATATTAAGGGTAAAATTATTATTTTATTCACCGAAATATTTAAATCTTTTAGATTGAATAAAACAAAATACAAGTCCGATGTCTCTGGTGAATATTAAGGGTAAAATTATTATTTTATTCACCGAAATATTTAAATCTTTTAGATTGAATAAAACAAAATACAAGTCCGATGTCTCTGGTGAATATTAAGGGTAAAATTATTATTTTATTCACCGAAATATTTTAATCTTTTAGATAGAACAAAAAAAAATACGACTAGTCCGATGTCTCTGGTGAATATTAAGGGTAAAATTATTATTTTATTCACCGAAATATTTAAATCTTTTAGATAGAACAAAACAAAATACGACTAGTCCGATGTCTCTGGTGAATATTAAGGGTAAAATTATTATTTTATTCACCGAAATATTTAAATCTTTTAGATAGAACAAAACAAAATACGTCAAGTCCGATGTCTCTGGTGAATATTAAGAGTAAAATTATTATTTTATTCACCGAAATATTTAAATCTTTTAGATAGAACAAAACAAAATACGACAAGTCCGATGTCTCTGGTGAATATTAAGGGTAAAATTATTATTTTATTCACCGAAATATTGAAATCTTTTAGATAGAACAAAACAAAATACGACAAGTCCGATGTCCCTGGTGAATATTAAGGGTAAAATTATTATTTTATTCACCGAAATATTTAAATCTTTTAGATTGAATAAAACAAAATACGACAAGTCCGATGTCTCTGGTGAATATTAAGAGTAAAATTATTATTTTATTCACCGAAATATTTAAATCTTTTAGATAGAACAAAACAAAATACGACAAGTCCGATGTCTCTGGTGAATATTAAGGGTAAAATTATTATTTTATTCACCGAAATATTTAAATCTTTTAGATAGAACAAAACAAAATACGACAAGTCCGATGTCTCTGGTGAATATGAAGGGTAAAATTATTATTTTATTCACCGAAATATTTAAATCTTTTAGATAGAACAAAACAAAATACGACAAGTCCGATGTCTCTGGTGAATATTAAGGGTAAAATTATTATTTTATTCACCGAAATATTTAAATCTTTTAGATTGAATAAAACAAAATACAAGTCCGATGTCTCTGGTGAATATTAAGGGTAAAATTATTATTTTATTCACCGAAATATTTAAATCTTTTAGATTGAATAAAACAAAATACAAGTCCGATGTCTCTGGTGAATATTAAGGGTAAAATTATTATTTTATTCACCGAAATATTTAAATCTTTTAGATAGAACAAAACAAAATACGACTAGTCCGATGTCTCTGGTGAATATTAAGGGTAAAATTATTATTTTATTCACCGAAATATTTAAATCTTTTAGATAGAACAAAACAAAATACGACTAGTCCGATGTCTCTGGTGAATATTAAGGGTAAAATTATTATTTTATTCACCGAAATATTTAAATCTTTTAGATAGAACAAAACAAAATACGTCAAGTCCGATGTCTCTGGTGAATATTAAGGGTAAAATTATTATTTTATTCACCGAAATATTTAAATCTTTTAGATAGAACAAAACAAAATACGACAAGTCCGATGTCTCTGGTGAATATTAAGGGTAAAATTATTATTTTATTCACCGAAATATTTAAATCTTTTAGATAGAACAAAACAAAATACGACAAGTCCGATGTCCCTGGTGAATATTAAGGGTAAAATTATTATTTTATTCACCGAAATATTTAAATCTTTTAGATTGAATAAAACAAAATACGACAAGTCCGATGTCTCTGGTGAATATTAAGAGTAAAATTATTATTTTATTCACCGAAATATTTAAATCTTTTAGATAGAACAAAACAAAATACGACAAGTCCGATGTCTCTGGTGAATATTAAGGGTAAAATTATTATTTTATTCACCGAAATATTTAAATCTTTTAGATAGAACAAAACAAAATACGACAAGTCCGATGTCTCTGGTGAATATTAAGGGTAAAATTATTATTTTATTCACCGAAATATTTAAATCTTTTAGATAGAACAAAACAAAATACGTCAAGTCCGATGTCTCTGGTAGAATATTAAGGGTAAAATTATTATTTTATTCACCGAAATATTTAAATCTTTTAGATTGAATAAAACAAAATACAAGTCCGATGTCTCTGGTGAATATTAAGGGTAAAATTATTATTTTATTCACCGAAATATTTAAATCTTTTAGATAGAACAAAACAAAATACGACAAGTCCGATGTCTCTGGTGAATATTAAGGGTAAAATTATTATTTTATTCACCGAAATATTGAAATCTTTTAGATAGAACAAAACAAAATACGAAAAGTCCGATGTCCCTGGTGAATATTAAGGGTAAAATTATTATTTTATTCACCGAAATATTTAAATCTTTTAGATTGAATAAAACAAAATACGACTAGTCCGATGTCTCTGGTGAATATTAAGGGTAAAATTATTATTTTATTCACCGAAATATTTAAATCTTTTAGATAGAACAAAACAAAATACGTCAAGTCCGATGTCTCTGGTGAATATTAAGGGTAAAATTATTATTTTATTCACCGAAATATTTAAATCTTTTAGATAGAACAAAACAAAATACGACAAGTCCGATGTCTCTGATTAATATTAAGGGTAAAATTATTATTTTATTCACCGAAATATTTAAATCTTTTAGATTGAATAAAACAAAATACAAGTCCGATGTCTCTGGTGAATATTAAGGGTAAAATTATTATTTTATTCACTGAAATATTTAAATCTTTTAGATAGAACAAAACTAAATACGACAAGTCCGATGTCTCTGGTGAATATTAAGGGTAAAATTATTATTTTATTCACCGAAATATTTAAATCTTTTAGATTGAATAAAACAAAATACGACTAGTCCGATGTCTCTGGTGAATATTAAGGGTAAAATTATTATTTTATTCACCGAAATATTTAAATCTTTTAGATAGAACAAAACAAAATACGACAAGTCCGATGTCTCTGGTGAATATTAAGGGTAAAATTATTATTTTATTCACCGAAATATTTAAATCATTTAGATAGAACAAAACAAAATACGACAAGTCCGATGTCTCTGGTGAATATTAAGGGTAAAATTATTATTTTATTCACCGAAATATTTAAATCTTTTAGATAGAACAAAACAAAATACGACAAGTCCGATGTCTCTGGTGAATATTAAGGGTAAAATTATTATTTTATTCACCGAAATATTTAAATCTTTTAGATTGAATAAAACAAAATACAAGTCCGATGTCTCTGGTGAATATTAAGGGTAAAATTATTATTTTATTCACCGAAATATTTAAATCTTTTAGATAGAACAAAAAAAAATACGACTAGTCCGATGTCTCTGGTGAATATTAAGGGTAAAATTATTATTTTATTCACCGAAATATTTAAATCTTTTAGATAGAACAAAACAAAATACGACAAGTCCGATGTCTCTGGTGAATATTAAGGGTAAAATTATTATTTTATTCACCGAAATATTTAAATCTTTTAGATTGAACAAAACAAAATACGACAAGTCCGATGTCTCTGGTGAATATTAAGGGTAAAATTATTATTTTATTCACCGAAATATTTAAATTTTTTAGATTGAATAAAACAAAATACGACAAGTCCGATGTCTCTGGTTAATATTAAGGGTAAAATTATTATTTTATTCACCGAAATATTTAAATCTTTTAGATTGAATAAAACAAAATACAAGTCCGATGTCTCTGGTGAATATTAAGGGTAAAATTATTATTTTATTCACCGAAATATTTAAATCTTTTAGATAGAACAAAACAAAATACGACAAGTCCGATGTCTCTGGTGAATATTAAGGGTAAAATTATTATTTTATTCACCGAAATATTTAAATCTTTTAGATTGAATAAAACAAAATACAAGTCCGATGTCTCTGGTGAATATTAAGGGTAAAATTATTATTTTATTCACCGAAATATTTAAATCTTTTAGATTGAATAAAACAAAATACAAGTCCGATGTCTCTGGTGAATATTAAGGGTAAAATTATTATTTTATTCACCGAAATATTTAAATCTTTTAGATAGAACAAAACAAAATACGACAAGTCCGATGTCTCTGGTGAATATTAAGGGTAAAATTATTATTTTATTCACCGAAATATTTTAATCTTTTAGATAGAACAAAAAAAAATACGACTAGTCCGATGTCTCTGGTGAATATTAAGGGTAAAATTATTATTTTATTCACCGAAATATTTAAATCTTTTAGATAGAACAAAACAAAATACGACTAGTCCGATGTCTCTGGTGAATATTAAGGGTAAAATTATTATTTTATTCACCGAAATATTTAAATCTTTTAGATAGAACAAAACAAAATACGTCAAGTCCGATGTCTCTGGTGAATATTAAGAGTAAAATTATTATTTTATTCACCGAAATATTTAAATCTTTTAGATAGAACAAAACAAAATACGACAAGTCCGATGTCTCTGGTGAATATTAAGGGTAAAATTATTATTTTATTCACCGAAATATTGAAATCTTTTAGATAGAACAAAACAAAATACGACAAGTCCGATGTCCCTGGTGAATATTAAGGGTAAAATTATTATTTTATTCACCGAAATATTTAAATCTTTTAGATTGAATAAAACAAAATACGACAAGTCCGATGTCTCTGGTGAATATTAAGAGTAAAATTATTATTTTATTCACCGAAATATTTAAATCTTTTAGATTGAATAAAACAAAATACGACTAGTCCGATGTCTCTGGTGAATATTAAGGGTAAAATTATTATTTTATTCACCGAAATATTTAAATCTTTTAGATAGAACAAAACAAAATACGTCAAGTCCGATGTCTCTGGTGAATACTAAGGGTAAAATTATTATTTTATTCACCGAAATATTTAAATCTTTTAGATAGAACAAAACAAAATACGACAAGTCCGATGTCTCTAATTAATATTAAGGGTAAAATTATTATTTTATTCACCGAAATATTTAAATCTTTTAGATTGAATAAAACAAAATACAAGTCCGATGTCTCTGGTGAATATTAAGGGTAAAATTATTATTTTATTCACTGAAATATTTAAATCTTTTAGATAGAACAAAACTAAATACGACAAGTCCGATGTCTCTGGTGAATATTAAGGGTAAAATTATGATTTTATTCACCGAAATATTTAAATCTTTTAGATTGAATAAAACAAAATACGACTAGTCCGATGTCTCTGGTGAATATTAAGGGTAAAATTATTATTTTATTCACCGAAATATTTAAATCTTTTAGATAGAACAAAACAAAATACGACAAGTCCGATGTCTCTGGTGAATATTAAGGGTAAAATTATTATTTTATTCACCGAAATATTTAAATCATTTAGATAGAACAAAACAAAATACGACAAGTCCGATGTCTCTGGTGAATATTAAGGGTAAAATTATTATTTTATTCACCGAAATATTGAAATCTTTTAGATAGAACAAAACAAAATACGACAAGTCCGATGTCTCTGGTGAATATTAAGGGTAAAATTATTATTTTATTCACCGAAATATTTAAATCTTTTAGATTGAATAAAACAAAATACAAGTCCGATGTCTCTGGTGAATATTAAGGGTAAAATTATTATTTTATTCACCGAAATATTTAAATCTTTTAGATAGAACAAAAAAAAATACGACTAGTCCGATGTCTCTGGTGAATATTAAGGGTAAAATTATTATTTTATTCACCGAAATATTTAAATCTTTTAGATAGAACAAAACAAAATACGACTAGTCCGATGTCTCTGGTGAATATTAAGGGTAAAATTATTATTTTATTCACCGAAATATTTGAATCTTTTAGATAGAACAAAACAAAATACGACTAGTCCGATGTCTCTGGTGAATATTAAGGGTAAAATTATTATTTTATTCACCGAAATATTTAAATCTTTTAGATAGAACAAAACAAAATACGACAAGTCCGATGTCTCTGGTGAATATTAAGGGTAAAATTATTATTTTATTCACCGAAATATTTAAATCTTTTAGATTGAATAAAACAAAATACGACAAGTCCGATGTCTCTGGTTAATATTAAGGGTAAAATTATTATTTTATTCACCGAAATATTTAAATCTTTTAGATTGAATAAAACAAAATACAAGTCCGATGTCTCTGGTGAATATTAAGGGTAAAATTATTATTTTATTCACCGAAATATTTAAATCTTTTAGATAGAACAAAACAAAATACGACAAGTCCGATATCTCTGATTAATATTAAGGGTAAAATTATTATTTTATTCACCGAAATATTTAAATCTTTTAGATTGAATAAAACAAAATACAAGTCCGATGTCTCTGGTGAATATTAAGGGTAAAATTATTATTTTATTCACCGAAATATTTAAATCTTTTAGATTGAATAAAACAAAATACGACTAGTCCGATGTCTCTGGTGAATATTAAAGGTAAAATTATTATTTTATTCACCGAAATATTTAAATCTTTTAGATAGAACATAACAAAATACGACAAGTCCGATGTCTCTGGTGAATATTAAGGGTAAAATTATTATTTTATTCACCGAAATATTTAAATCATTTAGATAGAACAAAACAAAATACGACAAGTCCGATGTCTCTGGTGAATATTAAGGGTAAAATTATTATTTTATTCACCGAAATATTTAAATCTTTTAGATAGAACAAAACAAAATACGACAAGTCCGATGTCTCTGGTGAATATTAAGAGTAAAATTATTATTTTATTCACCGAAATATTTAAATCTTTTAGATTGAATAAAACAAAATACGACTAGTCCGATGTCTCTGGTGAATATTAAGGGTAAAATTATTATTTTATTCACCGAAATATTTAAATCTTTTAGATAGAACAAAACAAAATACGTCAAGTCCGATGTCTCTGGTGAATATTAAGGGTAAAATTATGATTTTATTCACCGAAATATTTAAATCTTTTAGATTGAATAAAACAAAATACGACTAGTCCGATGTCTCTGGTGAATATTAAGGGTAAAATTATTATTTTATTCACCGAAATATTTAAATCTTTTAGATAGAACAAAACAAAATACGACAAGTCCGATGTCTCTGGTGAATATTAAGGGTAAAATTATTATTTTATTCACCGAAATATTTAAATCATTTAGATAGAACAAAACAAAATACGACAAGTCCGATGTCTCTGGTGAATATTAAGGGTAAAATTATTATTTTATTCACCGAAATATTGAAATCTTTTAGATAGAACAAAACAAAATACGACAAGTCCGATGTCTCTGGTGAATATTAAGGGTAAAATTATTATTTTATTCACCGAAATATTTAAATCTTTTAGATTGAATAAAACAAAATACAAGTCCGATGTCTCTGGTGAATATTAAGGGTAAAATTATTATTTTATTCACCGAAATATTTAAATCTTTTAGATAGAACAAAAAAAAATACGACTACCCGATGTCTCTGGTGAATATTAAGGGTAAAATTATTATTTTATTCACCGAAATATTTAAATCTTTTAGATAGAACAAAACAAAATACGACTAGTCCGATGTCTCTGGTGAATATTAAGGGTAAAATTATTATTTTATTCACCGAAATATTTGAATCTTTTAGATAGAACAAAACAAAATACGACTAGTCCGATGTCTCTGGTGAATATTAAGGGTAAAATTATTATTTTATTCACCGAAATATTTAAATCTTTTAGATAGAACAAAACAAAATACGACAAGTCCGATGTCTCTGGTGAATATTAAGGGTAAAATTATTATTTTATTCACCGAAATATTTAAATCTTTTAGATTGAATAAAACAAAATACGACAAGTCCGATGTCTCTGGTTAATATTAAGGGTAAAATTATTATTTTATTCACCGAAATATTTAAATCTTTTAGATTGAATAAAACAAAATACAAGTCCGATGTCTCTGGTGAATATTAAGGGTAAAATTATTATTTTATTCACCGAAATATTTAAATCTTTTAGATAGAACAAAACAAAATACGACAAGTCCGATATCTCTGATTAATATTAAGGGTAAAATTATTATTTTATTCACCGAAATATTTAAATCTTTTAGATTGAATAAAACAAAATACAAGTCCGATGTCTCTGGTGAATATTAAGGGTAAAATTATTATTTTATTCACCGAAATATTTAAATCATTTAGATAGAACAAAACAAAATACGACAAGTCCGATGTCTCTGGTGAATATTAAGGGTAAAATTATTATTTTATTCACCGAAATATTGAAATCTTTTAGATAGAACAAAACAAAATACGACAAGTCCGATGTCTCTGGTGAATATTAAGGGTAAAATTATTATTTTATTCACCGAAATATTTAAATCTTTTAGATTGAATAAAACAAAATACAAGTCCGATGTCTCTGGTGAATATTAAGGGTAAAATTATTATTTTATTCACCGAAATATTTAAATCTTTTAGATAGAACAAAAAAAAATACGACTAGTCCGATGTCTCTGGTGAATATTAAGGGTAAAATTATTATTTTATTCACCGAAATATTTAAATCTTTTAGATAGAACAAAACAAAATACGACTAGTCCGATGTCTCTGGTGAATATTAAGGGTAAAATTATTATTTTATTCACCGAAATATTTGAATCTTTTAGATAGAACAAAACAAAATACGACTAGTCCGATGTCTCTGGTGAATATTAAGGGTAAAATTATTATTTTATTCACCGAAATATTTAAATCTTTTAGATAGAACAAAACAAAATACGACAAGTCCGATGTCTCTGGTGAATATTAAGGGTAAAATTATTATTTTATTCACCGAAATATTTAAATCTTTTAGATTGAATAAAACAAAATACGACAAGTCCGATGTCTCTGGTTAATATTAAGGGTAAAATTATTATTTTATTCACCGAAATATTTAAATCTTTTAGATTGAATAAAACAAAATACAAGTCCGATGTCTCTGGTGAATATTAAGGGTAAAATTATTATTTTATTCACCGAAATATTTAAATCTTTTAGATAGAACAAAACAAAATACGACAAGTCCGATATCTCTGATTAATATTAAGGGTAAAATTATTATTTTATTCACCGAAATATTTAAATCTTTTAGATTGAATAAAACAAAATACAAGTCCGATGTCTCTGGTGAATATTAAGGGTAAAATTATTATTTTATTCACCGAAATATTTAAATCTTTTAGATTGAATAAAACAAAATACGACTAGTCCGATGTCTCTGGTGAATATTAAAGGTAAAATTATTATTTTATTCACCGAAATATTTAAATCTTTTAGATAGAACATAACAAAATACGACAAGTCCGATGTCTCTGGTGAATATTAAGGGTAAAATTATTATTTTATTCACCGAAATATTTAAATCATTTAGATAGAACAAAACAAAATACGACAAGTCCGATGTCTCTGGTGAATATTAAGGGTAAAATTATTATTTTATTCACCGAAATATTTAAATCTTTTAGATAGAACAAAACAAAATACGACAAGTCCGATGTCTCTGGTGAATATTAAGAGTAAAATTATTATTTTATTCACCGAAATATTTAAATCTTTTAGATTGAATAAAACAAAATACGACTAGTCCGATGTCTCTGGTGAATATTAAGGGTAAAATTATTATTTTATTCACCGAAATATTTAAATCTTTTAGATAGAACAAAACAAAATACGTCAAGTCCGATGTCTCTGGTGAATATTAAGGGTAAAATTATGATTTTATTCACCGAAATATTTAAATCTTTTAGATTGAATAAAACAAAATACGACTAGTCCGATGTCTCTGGTGAATATTAAGGGTAAAATTATTATTTTATTCACCGAAATATTTAAATCTTTTAGATAGAACAAAACAAAATACGACAAGTCCGATGTCTCTGGTGAATATTAAGGGTAAAATTATTATTTTATTCACCGAAATATTTAAATCATTTAGATAGAACAAAACAAAATACGACAAGTCCGATGTCTCTGGTGAATATTAAGGGTAAAATTATTATTTTATTCACCGAAATATTGAAATCTTTTAGATAGAACAAAACAAAATACGACAAGTCCGATGTCTCTGGTGAATATTAAGGGTAAAATTATTATTTTATTCACCGAAATATTTAAATCTTTTAGATTGAATAAAACAAAATACAAGTCCGATGTCTCTGGTGAATATTAAGGGTAAAATTATTATTTTATTCACCGAAATATTTAAATCTTTTAGATAGAACAAAAAAAAATACGACTACCCGATGTCTCTGGTGAATATTAAGGGTAAAATTATTATTTTATTCACCGAAATATTTAAATCTTTTAGATAGAACAAAACAAAATACGACTAGTCCGATGTCTCTGGTGAATATTAAGGGTAAAATTATTATTTTATTCACCGAAATATTTGAATCTTTTAGATAGAACAAAACAAAATACGACTAGTCCGATGTCTCTGGTGAATATTAAGGGTAAAATTATTATTTTATTCACCGAAATATTTAAATCTTTTAGATAGAACAAAACAAAATACGACAAGTCCGATGTCTCTGGTGAATATTAAGGGTAAAATTATTATTTTATTCACCGAAATATTTAAATCTTTTAGATTGAATAAAACAAAATACGACAAGTCCGATGTCTCTGGTTAATATTAAGGGTAAAATTATTATTTTATTCACCGAAATATTTAAATCTTTTAGATTGAATAAAACAAAATACAAGTCCGATGTCTCTGGTGAATATTAAGGGTAAAATTATTATTTTATTCACCGAAATATTTAAATCTTTTAGATAGAACAAAACAAAATACGACAAGTCCGATATCTCTGATTAATATTAAGGGTAAAATTATTATTTTATTCACCGAAATATTTAAATCTTTTAGATTGAATAAAACAAAATACAAGTCCGATGTCTCTGGTGAATATTAAGGGTAAAATTATTATTTTATTCACCGAAATATTTAAATCTTTTAGATTGAATAAAACAAAATACGACTAGTCCGATGTCTCTGGTGAATATTAAAGGTAAAATTATTATTTTATTCACCGAAATATTTAAATCTTTTAGATAGAACATAACAAAATACGACAAGTCCGATGTCTCTGGTGAATATTAAGGGTAAAATTATTATTTTATTCACCGAAATATTTAAATCATTTAGATAGAACAAAACAAAATACGACAAGTCCGATGTCTCTGGTGAATATTAAGGGTAAAATTATTATTTTATTCACCGAAATATTTAAATCTTTTAGATAGAACAAAACAAAATACGACAAGTCCGATGTCTCTGGTGAATATTAAGAGTAAAATTATTATTTTATTCACCGAAATATTTAAATCTTTTAGATTGAATAAAACAAAATACGACTAGTCCGATGTCTCTGGTGAATATTAAGGGTAAAATTATTATTTTATTCACCGAAATATTTAAATCTTTTAGATAGAACAAAACAAAATACGTCAAGTCCGATGTCTCTGGTGAATATTAAGGGTAAAATTATTATTTTATTCACCGAAATATTTAAATCTTTTAGATAGAACAAAACAAAATACGACAAGTCCGATGTCTCTGATTAATATTAAGGGTAAAATTATTATTTTATTCACCGAAATATTTAAATCTTTTAGATTGAATAAAACAAAATACAAGTCCGATGTCTCTGGTGAATATTAAGGGTAAAATTATTATTTTATTCACTGAAATATTTAAATCTTTTAGATAGAACAAAACTAAATACGACAAGTCCGATGTCTCTGGTGAATATTAAGGGTAAAATTATGATTTTATTCACCGAAATATTGAAATCTTTTAGATAGAACAAAACAAAATACGACAAGTCCGATGTCTCTGGTGAATATTAAGGGTAAAATTATTATTTTATTCACCGAAATATTTAAATCTTTTAGATAGAACAAAAAAAAATACGACTAGTCCGATGTCTCTGGTGAATATTAAGGGTAAAATTATTATTTTATTCACCGAAATATTTAAATCTTTTAGATAGAACAAAACAAAATACGACTAGTCCGATGTCTCTGGTGAATATTAAGGGTAAAATTATTATTTTATTCACCGAAATATTTGAATCTTTTAGATAGAACAAAACAAAATACGACTAGTCCGATGTCTCTGGTGAATATTAAGGGTAAAATTATTATTTTATTCACCGAAATATTTAAATCTTTTAGATAGAACAAAACAAAATACGACAAGTCCGATGTCTCTGGTGAATATTAAGGGTAAAATTATTATTTTATTCACCGAAATATTTAAATTTTTTAGATTGAATAAAACAAAATACGACAAGTCCGATGTCTCTGGTTAATATTAAGGGTAAAATTATTATTTTATTCACCGAAATATTTAAATCTTTTAGATTGAATAAAACAAAATACAAGTCCGATGTCTCTGGTGAATATTAAGGGTAAAATTATTATTTTATTCACCGAAATATTTAAATCTTTTAGATAGAACAAAACAAAATACGACAAGTCCGATGTCTCTGGTGAATATTAAGGGTAAAATTATTATTTTATTCACCGAAATATTTAAATCTTTTAGATTGAATAAAACAAAATACAAGTCCGATGTCTCTGGTGAATATTAAGGGTAAAATTATTATTTTATTCACCGAAATATTTAAATCTTTTAGATTGAATAAAACAAAATACAAGTCCGATGTCTCTGGTGAATATTAAGGGTAAAATTATTATTTTATTCACCGAAATATTTAAATCTTTTAGATAGAACAAAACAAAATACGACAAGTCCGATGTCTCTGGTGAATATTAAGGGTAAAATTATTATTTTATTCACCGAAATATTTTAATCTTTTAGATAGAACAAAAAAAAATACGACTAGTCCGATGTCTCTGGTGAATATTAAGGGTAAAATTATTATTTTATTCACCGAAATATTTAAATCTTTTAGATAGAACAAAACAAAATACGACTAGTCCGATGTCTCTGGTGAATATTAAGGGTAAAATTATTATTTTATTCACCGAAATATTTAAATCTTTTAGATAGAACAAAACAAAATACGTCAAGTCCGATGTCTCTGGTGAATATTAAGAGTAAAATTATTATTTTATTCACCGAAATATTTAAATCTTTTAGATAGAACAAAACAAAATACGACAAGTCCGATGTCTCTGGTGAATATTAAGGGTAAAATTATTATTTTATTCACCGAAATATTGAAATCTTTTAGATAGAACAAAACAAAATACGACAAGTCCGATGTCCCTGGTGAATATTAAGGGTAAAATTATTATTTTATTCACCGAAATATTTAAATCTTTTAGATTGAATAAAACAAAATACGACAAGTCCGATGTCTCTGGTGAATATTAAGAGTAAAATTATTATTTTATTCACCGAAATATTTAAATCTTTTAGATTGAATAAAACAAAATACGACTAGTCCGATGTCTCTGGTGAATATTAAGGGTAAAATTATTATTTTATTCACCGAAATATTTAAATCTTTTAGATAGAACAAAACAAAATACGTCAAGTCCGATGTCTCTGGTGAATACTAAGGGTAAAATTATTATTTTATTCACCGAAATATTTAAATCTTTTAGATAGAACAAAACAAAATACGACAAGTCCGATGTCTCTAATTAATATTAAGGGTAAAATTATTATTTTATTCACCGAAATATTTAAATCTTTTAGATTGAATAAAACAAAATACAAGTCCGATGTCTCTGGTGAATATTAAGGGTAAAATTATTATTTTATTCACTGAAATATTTAAATCTTTTAGATAGAACAAAACTAAATACGACAAGTCCGATGTCTCTGGTGAATATTAAGGGTAAAATTATGATTTTATTCACCGAAATATTTAAATCTTTTAGATTGAATAAAACAAAATACGACTAGTCCGATGTCTCTGGTGAATATTAAGGGTAAAATTATTATTTTATTCACCGAAATATTTAAATCTTTTAGATAGAACAAAACAAAATACGACAAGTCCGATGTCTCTGGTGAATATTAAGGGTAAAATTATTATTTTATTCACCGAAATATTTAAATCATTTAGATAGAACAAAACAAAATACGACAAGTCCGATGTCTCTGGTGAATATTAAGGGTAAAATTATTATTTTATTCACCGAAATATTGAAATCTTTTAGATAGAACAAAACAAAATACGACAAGTCCGATGTCTCTGGTGAATATTAAGGGTAAAATTATTATTTTATTCACCGAAATATTTAAATCTTTTAGATTGAATAAAACAAAATACAAGTCCGATGTCTCTGGTGAATATTAAGGGTAAAATTATTATTTTATTCACCGAAATATTTAAATCTTTTAGATAGAACAAAAAAAAATACGACTAGTCCGATGTCTCTGGTGAATATTAAGGGTAAAATTATTATTTTATTCACCGAAATATTTAAATCTTTTAGATAGAACAAAACAAAATACGACTAGTCCGATGTCTCTGGTGAATATTAAGGGTAAAATTATTATTTTATTCACCGAAATATTTGAATCTTTTAGATAGAACAAAACAAAATACGACTAGTCCGATGTCTCTGGTGAATATTAAGGGTAAAATTATTATTTTATTCACCGAAATATTTAAATCTTTTAGATAGAACAAAACAAAATACGACAAGTCCGATGTCTCTGGTGAATATTAAGGGTAAAATTATTATTTTATTCACCGAAATATTTAAATCTTTTAGATTGAATAAAACAAAATACGACAAGTCCGATGTCTCTGGTTAATATTAAGGGTAAAATTATTATTTTATTCACCGAAATATTTAAATCTTTTAGATTGAATAAAACAAAATACAAGTCCGATGTCTCTGGTGAATATTAAGGGTAAAATTATTATTTTATTCACCGAAATATTTAAATCTTTTAGATAGAACAAAACAAAATACGACAAGTCCGATATCTCTGATTAATATTAAGGGTAAAATTATTATTTTATTCACCGAAATATTTAAATCTTTTAGATTGAATAAAACAAAATACAAGTCCGATGTCTCTGGTGAATATTAAGGGTAAAATTATTATTTTATTCACCGAAATATTTAAATCTTTTAGATTGAATAAAACAAAATACGACTAGTCCGATGTCTCTGGTGAATATTAAAGGTAAAATTATTATTTTATTCACCGAAATATTTAAATCTTTTAGATAGAACATAACAAAATACGACAAGTCCGATGTCTCTGGTGAATATTAAGGGTAAAATTATTATTTTATTCACCGAAATATTTAAATCATTTAGATAGAACAAAACAAAATACGACAAGTCCGATGTCTCTGGTGAATATTAAGGGTAAAATTATTATTTTATTCACCGAAATATTTAAATCTTTTAGATAGAACAAAACAAAATACGACAAGTCCGATGTCTCTGGTGAATATTAAGAGTAAAATTATTATTTTATTCACCGAAATATTTAAATCTTTTAGATTGAATAAAACAAAATACGACTAGTCCGATGTCTCTGGTGAATATTAAGGGTAAAATTATTATTTTATTCACCGAAATATTTAAATCTTTTAGATAGAACAAAACAAAATACGTCAAGTCCGATGTCTCTGGTGAATATTAAGGGTAAAATTATGATTTTATTCACCGAAATATTTAAATCTTTTAGATTGAATAAAACAAAATACGACTAGTCCGATGTCTCTGGTGAATATTAAGGGTAAAATTATTATTTTATTCACCGAAATATTTAAATCTTTTAGATAGAACAAAACAAAATACGACAAGTCCGATGTCTCTGGTGAATATTAAGGGTAAAATTATTATTTTATTCACCGAAATATTTAAATCATTTAGATAGAACAAAACAAAATACGACAAGTCCGATGTCTCTGGTGAATATTAAGGGTAAAATTATTATTTTATTCACCGAAATATTGAAATCTTTTAGATAGAACAAAACAAAATACGACAAGTCCGATGTCTCTGGTGAATATTAAGGGTAAAATTATTATTTTATTCACCGAAATATTTAAATCTTTTAGATTGAATAAAACAAAATACAAGTCCGATGTCTCTGGTGAATATTAAGGGTAAAATTATTATTTTATTCACCGAAATATTTAAATCTTTTAGATAGAACAAAAAAAAATACGACTACCCGATGTCTCTGGTGAATATTAAGGGTAAAATTATTATTTTATTCACCGAAATATTTAAATCTTTTAGATAGAACAAAACAAAATACGACTAGTCCGATGTCTCTGGTGAATATTAAGGGTAAAATTATTATTTTATTCACCGAAATATTTGAATCTTTTAGATAGAACAAAACAAAATACGACTAGTCCGATGTCTCTGGTGAATATTAAGGGTAAAATTATTATTTTATTCACCGAAATATTTAAATCTTTTAGATAGAACAAAACAAAATACGACAAGTCCGATGTCTCTGGTGAATATTAAGGGTAAAATTATTATTTTATTCACCGAAATATTTAAATCTTTTAGATTGAATAAAACAAAATACGACAAGTCCGATGTCTCTGGTTAATATTAAGGGTAAAATTATTATTTTATTCACCGAAATATTTAAATCTTTTAGATTGAATAAAACAAAATACAAGTCCGATGGCTCTGGTGAATATTAAGGGTAAAATTATTATTTTATTCACCGAAATATTTAAATCTTTTAGATAGAACAAAACAAAATACGACAAGTCCGATATCTCTGATTAATATTAAGGGTAAAATTATTATTTTATTCACCGAAATATTTAAATCTTTTAGATTGAATAAAACAAAATACAAGTCCGATGTCTCTGGTGAATATTAAGGGTAAAATTATTATTTTATTCACCGAAATATTTAAATCTTTTAGATTGAATAAAACAAAATACGACTAGTCCGATGTCTCTGGTGAATATTAAAGGTAAAATTATTATTTTATTCACCGAAATATTTAAATCTTTTAGATAGAACATAACAAAATACGACAAGTCCGATGTCTCTGGTGAATATTAAGGGTAAAATTATTATTTTATTCACCGAAATATTTAAATCATTTAGATAGAACAAAACAAAATACGACAAGTCCGATGTCTCTGGTGAATATTAAGGGTAAAATTATTATTTTATTCACCGAAATATTTAAATCTTTTAGATAGAACAAAACAAAATACGACAAGTCCGATGTCTCTGGTGAATATTAAGAGTAAAATTATTATTTTATTCACCGAAATATTTAAATCTTTTAGATTGAATAAAACAAAATACGACTAGTCCGATGTCTCTGGTGAATATTAAGGGTAAAATTATTATTTTATTCACCGAAATATTTAAATCTTTTAGATAGAACAAAACAAAATACGTCAAGTCCGATGTCTCTGGTGAATATTAAGGGTAAAATTATTATTTTATTCACCGAAATATTTAAATCTTTTAGATAGAACAAAACAAAATACGACAAGTCCGATGTCTCTGATTAATATTAAGGGTAAAATTATTATTTTATTCACCGAAATATTTAAATCTTTTAGATTGAATAAAACAAAATACAAGTCCGATGTCTCTGGTGAATATTAAGGGTAAAATTATTATTTTATTCACTGAAATATTTAAATCTTTTAGATAGAACAAAACTAAATACGACAAGTCCGATGTCTCTGGTGAATATTAAGGGTAAAATTATGATTTTATTCACCGAAATATTGAAATCTTTTAGATAGAACAAAACAAAATACGACAAGTCCGATGTCTCTGGTGAATATTAAGGGTAAAATTATTATTTTATTCACCGAAATATTTAAATCTTTTAGATTGAATAAAACAAAATACAAGTCCGATGTCTCTGGTGAATATTAAGGGTAAAATTATTATTTTATTCACCGAAATATTTAAATCTTTTAGATAGAACAAAAAAAAATACGACTAGTCCGATGTCTCTGGTGAATATTAAGGGTAAAATTATTATTTTATTCACCGAAATATTTAAATCTTTTAGATAGAACAAAACAAAATACGACTAGTCCGATGTCTCTGGTGAATATTAAGGGTAAAATTATTATTTTATTCACCGAAATATTTGAATCTTTTAGATAGAACAAAACAAAATACGACTAGTCCGATGTCTCTGGTGAATATTAAGGGTAAAATTATTATTTTATTCACCGAAATATTTAAATCTTTTAGATAGAACAAAACAAAATACGACAAGTCCGATGTCTCTGGTGAATATTAAGGGTAAAATTATTATTTTATTCACCGAAATATTTAAATCTTTTAGATTGAATAAAACAAAATACGACAAGTCCGATGTCTCTGGTTAATATTAAGGGTAAAATTATTATTTTATTCACCGAAATATTTAAATCTTTTAGATTGAATAAAACAAAATACAAGTCCGATGTCTCTGGTGAATATTAAGGGTAAAATTATTATTTTATTCACCGAAATATTTAAATCTTTTAGATAGAACAAAACAAAATACGACAAGTCCGATATCTCTGATTAATATTAAGGGTAAAATTATTATTTTATTCACCGAAATATTTAAATCTTTTAGATTGAATAAAACAAAATACAAGTCCGATGTCTCTGGTGAATATTAAGGGTAAAATTATTATTTTATTCACCGAAATATTTAAATCTTTTAGATTGAATAAAACAAAATACGACTAGTCCGATGTCTCTGGTGAATATTAAAGGTAAAATTATTATTTTATTCACCGAAATATTTAAATCTTTTAGATAGAACATAACAAAATACGACAAGTCCGATGTCTCTGGTGAATATTAAGGGTAAAATTATTATTTTATTCACCGAAATATTTAAATCATTTAGATAGAACAAAACAAAATACGACAAGTCCGATGTCTCTGGTGAATATTAAGGGTAAAATTATTATTTTATTCACCGAAATATTTAAATCTTTTAGATAGAACAAAACAAAATACGACAAGTCCGATGTCTCTGGTGAATATTAAGGGTAAAATTATTATTTTATTCACCGAAATATTTAAATCTTTTAGATTGAATAAAACAAAATACGACTAGTCCGATGTCTCTGGTGAATATTAAGGGTAAAATTATTATTTTATTCACCGAAATATTTAAATCTTTTAGATAGAACAAAACAAAATACGACAAGTCCGATGTCTCTGGTGAATATTAAGGGTAAAATTATTATTTTATTCACCGAAATATTTAAATCTTTTAGATAGAACAAAACAAAATACGACAAGTCCGATGTCTCTGGTGAATATACAGGGTAACATTATTATTTTATTCACCGAAATATTGAAATCTTTTAGATAGAACAAAACAAAATACGACAAGTCCGATGTCTCTGGTTAATATTAAGGGTAAAACTATTATTTTATTCACCGAAATATTTAAATCTTTTAGATAGAACAAAACAAATTACGACAAGTCCGATGTCTCTGGTGAATATTAAGGGTAAAATTATTATTTTATTCACCGAAATATTTAAATCTTTTAGATAGAACAAAACAAAATACGACAAGTCCGATGTCTCTGGTGAATATTAAGGGTAAAATTATTATTTTATTCACCGAAATATTTAAATCTTTTAGATAGAACAAAACAAAATACGACAAGTCTGATGTCTCTGGTTAATATTAAAGGTAAAACTATTATTTTATTCACCGAAATATTTAAATCTTTTAGATAGAACAAAACAAATTACGACAAGTCCGATGTCTCTGGTGAATATTAAGGGTAAAATTATTATTTTATTCACCGAAATATTGAAATCTTTTAGATAGAACAAAACAAAATACGACAAGTCCGATGTCTCTGGTTAATATTAAGGGTAAAACTATTATTTTATTCACCGAAATATTTAAATCTTTTAGATAGAACAAAACAAAATACGACTAGTCCGATGTCTCTGGTGAATATTAAGGGTAAAATTATTATTTTATTCACCGAAATATTTAAATCTTTTAGATAGAACAAAACAAAATACGACAAGTCCGATGTCTCTGGTGAATATTAAGGGTAAAATTATTATTTTATTCACCGAAATATTGAAATCTTTTAGATAGAACAAAACAAAATACGACAAGTCCGATGTCTCTGGTTAATATTAAGGGTAAAATTATTATTTTATTCACCGAAATATTTAAATCTTTTAGATAGAACAAAACAAAATACGACAAGTCCGATGTCTCTGGTGAATATTAAGGGTAAAATTATTATTTTATTCACCGAAATATTTAAATCTTTTAGATAGAACAAAACAAAATACGACAAGTCCGATGTCTCTGGTTAATATTAAGGGTAAAATTATTATTTTATTCACCGAAATATTTAAATCTTTTAGATAGAACAAAACAAAATACGACAAGTCCGATGTCTCTGGTTAATATTAAGGGTAAAATTATTATTTTATTCACCGAAATATTTAAATCTTTTAGATAGAACAAAACAAATTACGACAAGTCCGATGTCTCTGGTGAATATTAAGGGTAAAATTATTATTTTATTCACCGAAATATTTAAATCATTTAGATAGAACAAAACAAAATACGACAAGTCCGATGTCTCTGGTGAATATTAAGGGTAAAATTATTATTTTATTCACCGAAATATTTAAATTTTTTAGATAGAACAAAACAAAATACGACAAGTCCGATGTCTCTGGTGAATATTAAGGGTAAAATTATTATTTTATTCACCGAAATATTTAAATCTTTTAGATTGAATAAAACAAAATACGACTAGTCCGATGTCTCTGGTGAATATTAAGGGTAAAATTATTATTTTATTCACCGAAATATTTAAATCTTTTAGATAGAACAAAACAAAATACGACAAGTCCGATGTCTCTGGTGAATATTAAGGGTAAAATTATTATTTTATTCACCGAAATATTTAAATCTTTTAGATAGAACAAAACAAAATACGACAAGTCCGATGTCTCTGGTGAATATACAGGGTAACATTATTATTTTATTCACCGAAATATTGAAATCTTTTAGATAGAACAAAACAAAATACGACAAGTCCGATGTCTCTGGTTAATATTAAGGGTAAAACTATTATTTTATTCACCGAAATATTTAAATCTTTTAGATAGAACAAAACAAATTACGACAAGTCCGATGTCTCTGGTGAATATTAAGGGTAAAATTATTATTTTATTCACCGAAATATTTAAATCTTTTAGATAGAACAAAACAAAATACGACAAGTCCGATGTCTCTGGTGAATATTAAGGGTAAAATTATTATTTTATTCACCGAAATATTTAAATCTTTTAGATAGAACAAAACAAAATACGACAAGTCCGATGTCTCTGGTTAATATTAGAGGTAAAACTATGATTTTATTCACCGAAATATTTAAATCTTTTAGATAGAACAAAACAAATTACGACAAGTCCGATGTCTCTGGTGAATATTAAGGGTAAAATTATTATTTTATTCACCGAAATATTGAAATCTTTTAGATAGAACAAAACAAAATACGACAAGTCCGATGTCTCTGGTTAATATTAAGGGTAAAACTATTATTTTATTCACCGAAATATTTAAATCTTTTAGATAGAACAAAACAAAATACGACTAGTCCGATGTCTCTGGTGAATATTAAGGGTAAAATTATTATTTTATTCACCGAAATATTTAAATCTTTTAGATAGAACAAAACAAAATACGACAAGTCCGATGTCTCTGGTGAATATTAAGGGTAAAATTATTATTTTATTCACCGAAATATTGAAATCTTTTAGATAGAACAAAACAAAATACGACAAGTCCGATGTCTCTGGTTAATATTAAGGGTAAAATTATTATTTTATTCACCGAAATATTTAAATCTTTTAGATAGAACAAAACAAAATACGACAAGTCCGATGTCTCTGGTGAATATTAAGGGTAAAATTATTATTTTATTCACCGAAATATTTAAATCTTTTAGATAGAACAAAACAAAATACGACAAGTCCGATGTCTCTGGTTAATATTAAGGGTAAAATTATTATTTTATTCACCGAAATATTTAAATCTTTTAGATAGAACAAAACAAAATACGACAAGTCCGATGTCTCTGGTTAATATTAAGGGTAAAATTATTATTTTATTCACCGAAATATTTAAATCTTTTAGATAGAACAAAACAAAATACGACAAGTCCGATGTCTCTGGTGAATATTAAGGGTAAAATTATTATTTTATTCACCGAAATATTGAAATCTTTTAGATAGAACAAAACAAAATACGACAAGTCCGATGTCCCTGGTGAATATTAAGGGTAAAATTATTATTTTATTCACCGAAATATTTAAATCTTTTAGATTGAATAAAACAAAATACGACTAGTCCGATGTCTCTGGTGAATATTAAGGGTAAAATTATTATTTTATTCACCGAAATATTTAAATCTTTTAGATAGAACAAAACAAAATACGTCAAGTCCGATGTCTCTGGTGAATATTAAGGGTAAAATTATTATTTTATTCACCGAAATATTTAAATCTTTTAGATAGAACAAAACAAAATACGACAAGTCCGATGTCTCTGATTAATATTAAGGGTAAAATTATTATTTTATTCACCGAAATATTTAAATCTTTTAGATTGAATAAAACAAAATACAAGTCCGATGTCTCTGGTGAATATTAAGGGTAAAATTATTATTTTATTCACCGAAATATTTAAATCTTTTAGATAGAACAAAACAAAATACGACAAGTCCGATGTCTCTGGTGAATATTAAGGGTAAAATTATTATTTTATTCACCGAAATATTTAAATCATTTAGATAGAACAAAACAAAATACGACAAGTCCGATGTCTCTGGTGAATATTAAGGGTAAAATTATTATTTTATTCACCGAAATATTGAAATCTTTTAGATAGAACAAAACAAAATACGACAAGTCCGATGTCTCTGGTGAATATTAAGGGTAAAATTATTATTTTATTCACCGAAATATTTAAATCTTTTAGATTGAATAAAACCAAATACGACTAGTCCGATGTCTCTGGTTAATATTAAGGGTAAAACTATTATTTTATTCACCGAAATATTTAAATCTTTTAGATAGAACAAAACAAAATACGACTAGTCCGATGTCTCTGGTGAATATTAAGGGTAAAATTATTATTTTATTCACCGAAATATTTAAATCTTTTAGATAGAACAAAACAAAATACGACAAGTCCGATGTCTCTGGTTAATATTAAGGGTAAAACTATTATTTTATTCACCGAAATATTTAAATCTTTTAGATAGAACAAAACAAATTACGACAAGTCCGATGTCTCTGGTGAATATTAAGGGTAAAATTATTATTTTATTCACCGAAATATTTAAATCTTTTAGATAGAACAAAACAAAATACGACAAGTCCGATGGCTCTGGTGAATATTAAGGGTAAAATTATTATTTTATTCACCGAAATATTGAAATCTTTTAGATAGAACAAAACAAAATACGACAAGTCCGATGTCTCTGGTTAATATTAAGGGTAAAACTATTATTTTATTCACCGAAATATTTAAATCTTTTAGATAGAACAAAACAAAATACGACTAGTCCGATGTCTCTGGTGAATATTAAGGGTAACATTATTATTTTATTCACCGAAATATTTAAATCTTTTAGATAGAACAAAACAAAATACGACAAGTCCGATGTCTCTGGTGAATATTAAGGGTAAAATTATTATTTTATTCACCGAAATATTGAAATCTTTTAGATAGAACAAAACAAAATACGACAAGTCTGATGTCTCTGGTTAATATTAAGGGTAAAATTATTATTTTATTCACCGAAATATTTAAATCTTTTAGATAGAACAAAACAAAATACGACAAGTCCGATGTCTCTGGTGAATATTAAGGGTAAAATTATTATTTTATTCACCGAAATATTGAAATCTTTTAGATAGAACAAAACAAAATACGACAAGTCCGATGTCCCTGGTGAATATTAAGGGTAAAATTATTATTTTATTCACCGAAATATTCAAATCTTTTAGATTGAATAAAACAAAATACGACTAGTCCGATGTCTCTGGTGAATATTAAGGGTAAAATTATTATTTTATTCACCGAAATATTTAAATCTTTTAGATAGAACAAAACAAAATACGTCAAGTCCGATGTCTCTGGTGAATATTAAGGGTAAAATTATTATTTTATTCACCGAAATATTTAAATCTTTTAGATAGAACAAAACAAAATACGACAAGTCCGATGTCTCTGATTAATATTAAGGGTAAAATTATTATTTTATTCACCGAAATATTTAAATCTTTTAGATTGAATAAAACAAAATACAAGTCCGATGTCTCTGGTGAATATTAAGGGTAAAATTATTATTTTATTCACCGAAATATTTAAATCTTTTAGATAGAACAAAACAAAATACGACAAGTCCGATGTCTCTGGTGAATATTAAGGGTAAAATTATTATTTTATTCACCGAAATATTTAAATCATTTAGATAGAACAAAACAAAATACGACAAGTCCGATGTCTCTGGTGAATATTAAGGGTAAAATTATTATTTTATTCACCGAAATATTGAAATCTTTTAGATAGAACAAAACAAAATACGACAAGTCCGATGTCTCTGGTGAATATTAAGGGTAAAATTATTATTTTATTCACCGAAATATTTAAATCTTTTAGATTGAATAAAACCAAATACGACTAGTCCGATGTCTCTGGTTAATATTAAGGGTAAAACTATTATTTTATTCACCGAAATATTTAAATCTTTTAGATAGAACAAAACAAAATACGACTAGTCCGATGTCTCTGGTGAATATTAAGGGTAAAATTATTATTTTATTCACCGAAATATTTAAATCTTTTAGATAGAACAAAACAAAATACGACAAGTCCGATGTCTCTGGTTAATATTAAGGGTAAAACTATTATTTTATTCACCGAAATATTTTAATCTTTTAGATAGAACAAAACAAATTACGACAAGTCCGATGTCTCTGGTGAATATTAAGGGTAAAATTATTATTTTATTCACCGAAATATTTAAATCTTTTAGATAGAACAAAACAAAATACGACAAGTCCGATGGCTCTGGTGAATATTAAGGGTAAAATTATTATTTTATTCACCGAAATATTGAAATCTTTTAGATAGAACAAAACAAAATACGACAAGTCCGATGTCTCTGGTTTATATTAAGGGTAAAACTATTATTTTATTCACCGAAATATTTAAATCTTTTAGATAGAACAAAACAAAATACGACTAGTCCGATGTCTCTGGTGAATATTAAGGGTAAAATTATTATTTTATTCACCGAAATATTTAAATCTTTTAGATAGAACAAAACAAAATACGACAAGTCCGATGTCTCTGGTGAATATTAAGGGTAAAATTATTATTTTATTCACCGAAATATTGAAATCTTTTAGATAGAACAAAACAAAATACGACAAGTCCGATGTCTCTGGTTAATATTAAGGGTAAAATTATTATTTTATTCACCGAAATATTTAAATCTTTTAGATAGAACAAAACAAAATACGACAAGTCCGATGTCTCTGGTGAATATTAAGGGTAAAATTATTATTTTATTCACCGAAATATTTAAATCTTTTAGATAGAACAAAACAAAATACGACAAGTCCGATGTCTCTGGTTAATATTAAGGGTAAAATTATTATTTTATTCACCGAAATATTTAAATCTTTTAGATAGAACAAAACAAAATACGACAAATCCGATGTCTCTGGTGAATATTAAGGGTAAAATTATTATTTTATTCACCGAAATATTTAAATCTTTTAGATAGAACAAAACAAAATACGACAAGTCCGATGTCTCTGGTTAATATTAAGGGTAAAACTATTATTTTATTCACCGAAATATTTAAATCTTTTAGATAGAACAAAACAAATTACGACAAGTCCGATGTCTCTGGTGAATATTAAGGGTAAAATTATTATTTTATTCACCGAAATATTGAAATCTTTTAGATAGAACAAAACAAAATACGACAAGTCCGATGTCTCTGGTTAATATTAAGGGTAAAACTATTATTTTATTCACCGAAATATTGAAATCTTTTAGATAGAACAAAACAAAATACGACTAGTCCGATGTCTCTGGTGAATATTAAGGGTAAAATTATTATTTTATTCACCGAAATATTTAAATCTTTTAGATAGAACAAAACAAAATACGACAAGTCCCATGTCTCTGGTGAATATTAAGGGTAAAATTATTATTTTATTAACCGAAATATTGAAATCTTTTAGATAGAACAAAACAAAATACGACAAGTCCGATGTCTCTGGTGAATATTAAAGATAAAATTATTATTTTATTCGCCGAAATATTTAAATCTTTTAGATAGAACAAAACAAAATACGACTAGTCCGATGTCTCTGGTGAATATTAAGGGTAAAATTATTATTTTATTCACCGAAATATTTAAATCTTTTAGATTGAATAAAACAAAATACGACTAGTCCGATGTCTCTGGTGAATATTAAGGGTAAAATTATTATTTTATTCACCGAAATATTTAAATCTTTTAGATAGAACAAAACAAAATACGACAAGTCCGATGTCTCTGGTTAATATTAAGGGTAAAATTATTATTTTATTCACCGAAATATTGAAATCTTTTAGATAGAACAAAACAAAATACGACAAGTCCGATGTCTCTGGTTAATATTAAGGGTAAAATTATGATTTTATTCACCGAAATATTTAAATCTTTTAGATAGAACAAAACAAATTACGACAAGTCCGATGTCTCTGGTGAATATTAAGGGTAAAATTATTATTTTATTCACCGAAATATTTAAATCTTTTAGATAGAACAAAACAAAATACGACAAGTCTGATGTCTCTGGTGAATATTAAGGGTAAAATTATTATTTTATTCACCGAAATATTGAAATCTTTTAGATAGAACAAAACAAAATACGACAAGTCCGATGTCTCTGGTTAATATTAAGGGTAAAACTATTATTTTATTCACCGAAATATTTAAATCTTTTAGATAGAACAAAACAAAATACGACTAGTCCGATGTCTCTGGTGAATATTAAGGGTAAAATTATTATTTTATTCACCGAAATATTTTAATCTTTTAGATAGAACAAAACAAATTACGACAAGTCTGATGTCTCTGGTTAATATTAAGGGTAAAATTATTATTTTATTCACCGAAATATTTAAATCTTTTAGATAGAACAAAACAAAATACGACAAGTCCGATGTCTCTGGTGAATATTGAGGGTAAAATTATTATTTTATTCACCGAAATATTTAAATCTTTTAGATTGAACAAAACAAAATACGACTAGTCCGATGTCTCTGGTGAATATTAAGGGTAAAATTATTATTTTATTCACCGAAATATTTAAATCTTTTAGATAGAACAAAACTAAATACGACAAGTCCGATGTCTCTGGTTAATATTAAGGGTAAAATTATTATTTTATTCACCGAAATATTTAAATCTTTTAGATAGAACAAAACAAAATACGACAAGTCCGATGTCTCTGGTGAATATTAAGGGTAAAATTATTATTTTATTCACCGAAATATTTAAATCTTTTAGATAGAACAAAACAAAATACGACAAATCCGATGTCTCTGGTTAATATTAAGGGTAAAATTATTATTTTATTCACCGAAATATTTAAATCTTTTAGATAGAACAAAACAAAATACGACAAGTCCGATGTCTCTGGTTAATATTAAGGGTAAAATTATTATTTTATTCACCGAAATATTTAAATCTTTTAGATAGAACAAAACAAAATACGACAAGTCCGATGTCTCTGGTGAATATTAAAGATAAAATTATTATTTTATTCACCGAAATATTTAAATCTTTTAGATAGAACAAAACAAAATACGACAAGTCCGATGTCTCTGGTTAATATTAAGGGTAAAATTATTATTTTATTCACCGAAATATTTAAATCTTTTAGATAGAACAAAACAAAATACGACAAGTCCGATGTCTCTGGTTAATATTAAGGGTAAAATTATTATTTTATTCACCGAAATATTTAAATCTTTTAGATTGAATAAAACAAAATACAAGTCCGATGTCTCTGGTGAATATTAAGGGTAAAATTATTATTTTATTCACCGAAATATTTAAATCTTTTAGATAGAACAAAACAAAATACGACAAGTCCGATGTCTCTGGTGAATATTAAGGGTAAAATTATTATTTTATTCACCGAAATATTTAAATCTTTTAGATAGAACAAAACAAAATACGACAAGTCTGATGTCTCTGGTGAATATTAAGGGTAAAATTATTATTTTATTCACCGAAATATTTAAATCTTTTAGATAGAACAAAACAAAATACGACAAGTCCGATGTCTCTGGTTAATATTAAGGGTAAAATTATTATTTTATTCACCGAAATATTTAAATCTTTTAGATAGAACAAAACAAAATACGACAAGTCCGATGTCTCTGGTTAATATTAAGGGTAAAATTATTATTTTATTCACCGAAATATTTAAATCTTTTAGATAGAACAAAACAAAATACGACAAGTCTGATGTCTCTGGTGAATATTAAGGGTAAAATTATTATTTTATTCACCGAAATATTTAAATCTTTTAGATAGAACAAAACAAAATACGACAAGTCTGATGTCTCTGGTTAATATTAAGGGTAAAATTATTATTTTATTCACCGAAATATTGAAATCTTTTAGATAGAACAAAACAAAATACGACAAGTCCGATGTCTCTGGTTAATATTAAGGGTAAAACTATTATTTTATTCACCGAAATATTTAAATCTTTTAGATAGAACAAAACAAATTACGACAAGTCCGATGTCTCTGGTGAATATTAAGGGTAAAATTATTATTTTATTCACCGAAATATTTAAATCTTTTAGATAGAACAAAACAAAATACGACAAGTCCGATGTCTCTGGTGAATATTAAGGGTAAAATTATTATTTTATTCACCGAAATATTTAAATCTTTTAGATAGAACAAAACAAAATACGACTAGTCCGATGTCTCTGGTGAATATTAAGGGTAAAATTATTATTTTATTCACCGAAATATTTTAATCTTTTAGATAGAACAAAACAAATTACGACAAGTCCGATGTCTCTGGTTTATATTAAGGGTAAAATTATTATTTTATTCACCGAAATATTTAAATCTTTTAGATAGAACAAAACAAAATACGACAAGTCCGATGTCTCTGGTGAATATTAAGGGTAAAATTATTATTTTATTCACCGAAATATTTAAATCTTTTAGATTGAAGAAAACAAAATACGACTAGTCCGATGTCTCTGGTGAATATTAAGGGTAAAATTATTATTTTATTCATCGAAATATTTAAATCTTTTAGATAGAACAAAACAAAATACGACAAGTCCGATGTCTCTGGTGAATATTAAGGGTAAAATTATTATTTTATTCACCGAAATATTGAAATCTTTTAGATAGAACAAAACAAAATACGACAAGTCCGATGTCTCTGGTGAATATTGAAGATAAAATTATTATTTTATTCGCCGAAATATTTAAATCTTTTAGATAGAACAAAACAAAATACGACTAGTCCGATGTCTCTGGTGAATATTAAGGGTAAAATTATTATTTTATTCGCCGAAATATTTAAATCTTTTAGATAGAACAAAACAAAATACGACAAGTCCGATGTCTCTGGTTAATATTAAGGGTAAAATTATTATTTTATTCACCGAAATATTTAAATCTTTTAGATAGAACAAAACAAAATACGACAAGTCCGATGTCTCTGGTGAATATTAAAGATAAAATTATTATTTTATTCGCCGAAATATTTAAATCTTTTAGATAGAACAAAACAAAATACGACAAGTCCGATGTCTCTGGTTAATATTAAGGGTAAAATTATTATTTTATTCACCGAAATATTTAAATCTTTTAGATAGAACAAAACAAAATACGACAAGTCCGATGTCTCTGGTGAATATTAAGGGTAAAATTATTATTTTATTCACCGAAATATTTAAATCTTTTAGATAGAACAAAACAAAATACGACAAGTCCGATGTCTCTGGTTAATATTAAGGGTAAAATTATTATTTTATTCACCGAAATATTTAAATCTTTTAGATAGAACAAAACAAAATACGACAAGTCCGATGTCTCTGGTTAATTTTAAGGGTAAAATTATTATTTTATTCACCGAAATATTTAAATCTGTTAGATAGAACAAAACAAAATACGACAAGTCCGATGTCTCTGGTGAATATTAAAGATAAAATTATTATTTTATTCACCGAAATATTTAAATCTTTTAGATAGAACAAAACAAAATACGACAAGTCCGATGTCTCTGGTTAATATTAAGGGTAAAATTATTATTTTATGCACCGAAATATTTAAATCTTTTAGATAGAACAAAACAAAATACGACATGTCCGATGTCTCTGGTTAATATTAAGGGTAAAATTATTATTTTATTCACCGAAATATTTAAATCTTTTAGATTGAATAAAACAAAATACAAGTCCGATGTCTCTGGTGAATATTAAGGGTAAAATTATTATTTTATTCACCGAAATATTTAAATCTTTTAGATAGAACAAAAGAAAATACGACAAGTCCGATGTCTCTGGTTAATATTAAGGGTAAAATTATTATTTTATTCACCGAAATATTTAAATCTTTTAGATAGAACAAAACAAAATACGACAAGTCTGATGTCTCTGGTGAATATTAAGGGTAAAATAATTATTTTATTCACCGAAATATTTAAATCTTTTAGATAGAACAAAACAAAATACGACAAGTCCGATGTCTCTGGTTAATATTAAGGGTAAAATTATTATTTTATTCACCGAAATATTTAAATCTTTTAGATAGAACAAAACAAAATACGACAAGTCCGATGTCTCTGGTTAATATTAAGGGTAAAATTATTATTTTATTCACCGAAATATTTAAATCTTTTAGATAGAACAAAACAAAATACGACAAGTCCGATGTCTCTGGTGAATATTAAGGGTAAAATTATTATTTTATTCACCGAAATATTGAAATCTTTTAGATAGAACAAAACAAAATACGACAAGTCCGATGTCTCTGGTGAATATTAAAGATAAAATTATTATTTTATTCACCGAAATATTTAAATCTTTTAGATAGAACAAAACAAAATACGACTAGTCCGATGTCTCTGGTGAATATTAAGGGTAAAATTATTATTTTATTCGCCGAAATATTTAAATCTTTTAGATAGAACAAAAGAAAATACGACAAGTCCGATGTCTCTGGTTAATATTAAGGGTAAAATTATTATTTTATTCACCGAAATATTTAAATCTTTTAGATTGAATAAAACAAAATACAAGTCCGATGTCTCTGGTGAATATTAAGGGTAAAATTATTATTTTATTCACCGAAATATTTAAATCTTTTAGATAGAACAAAACAAAATACGACAAGTCCGATGTCTCTGGTTAATATTAAGGGTAAAATTATTATTTTATTCACCGAAATATTTAAATCTTTTAGATTGAATAAAACAAAATACAAGTCCGATGTCTCTGGTGAATATTAAGGGTAAAATTATTATTTCATTCACCGAAATATTTAAATCTTTTAGATAGAACAAAACAAAATACGACAAGTCCGATGTCTCTGGTGAATATTAAGGGTAAAATTATTATTTTATTCACCGAAATATTTAAATCTTTTAGATAGAACAAAACAAAATACGACAAGTCCGATGTCTCTGGTTAATATTAAGGGTAAAATTATTTTTTTATTCACCGAAATATTTAAATCTTTTAGATGGAATAAAACAAAATACAAGTCCGATGTCTCTGGTGAATATTAAGGGTAAAATTATTATTTTATTCACCGAAATATTTAAATCTTTTAGATAGAACAAAACAAAATACGACAAGTCCGATGTCTCTGGTGAATATTAAGGGTAAAATTATTATTTTATTCACCGAAATATTTAAATCTTTTAGATAGAACAAAACAAAATACGACAAGTCCGATGTCTCTGGTGAATATTAAGGGTAAAATTATTATTTTATTCACCGAAATATTTAAATCTTTTAGATAGAACAAAACAAAATACGACTAGTCCGATGCCTCTGGTGAATATTAAGGGTAAAATTATTATTTTATTCACCGAAATATTGAAATCTTTTAGATAGAACAAAACAAAATACGACTAGTCCGATGCCTCTGGTAAATATTAAGGGTAAAATTATTATTTTATTCACCGAAATATTTAAATCTTTTAGATAGAACAAAACAAAATACGACAAGTCCGATGTCTCTGGTTAATATTAAGGGTAAAATTATTTTTTTATTCACCGAAATATTTAAATCTTTTAGATGGAATAAAACAAAATACAAGTCCGATGTCTCTGGTGAATATTAAGGGTAAAATTATTATTTTATTCACCGAAATATTTAAATCTTTTAGATAGAACAAAACAAAATACGACAAGTCCGATGTCTCTGGTGAATATTAAGGGTAAAATTATTATTTTATTCACCGAAATATTTAAATCTTTTAGATAGAACAAAACAAAATACGACAAGTCCGATGTCTCTGGTGAATATTAAGGGTAAAATTATTATTTTATTCACCGAAATATTTAAATCTTTTAGATAGAACAAAACAAAATACGACTAGTCCGATGCCTCTGGTTAATATTAAGGGTAAAATTATTATTTTATTCACCGAAATATTGAAATCTTTTAGATAGAACAAAACAAAATACGACTAGTCCGATGCCTCTGGTGAATATTAAGGGTAAAATTATTATTTTATTCACCGAAATATTGAAATCTTTTAGATAGAACAAAACAAAATACGACAAGTCCGATGTCTCTGGTGAATATTAAGGGTAAAATTATTATTTTATTCACCGAAATATTTAAATCTTTTAGATAGAACAAAACAAAATACGACAAGTCCGATGTCTCTGGTTAATATTAAGGGTAAAATTATTATTTTATTCACCGAAATATTTAAATCTTTTAGATAGAACAAAACAAAATACGACAAGTCCGATGTCTCTGGTTAATTTTAAGGGTAAAATTATTATTTTATTCACCGAAATATTTAAATCTGTTAGATAGAACAAAACAAAATACGACAAGTCCGATGTCTCTGGTGAATATTAAAGATAAAATTATTATTTTATTCACCGAAATATTTAAATCTTTTAGATAGAACAAAACAAAATACGACAAGTCCGATGTCTCTGGTTAATATTAAGGGTAAAATTATTATTTTATGCACCGAAATATTTAAATCTTTTAGATAGAACAAAACAAAATACGACAAGTCCGATGTCTCTGGTTAATATTAAGGGTAAAATTATTATTTTATTCACCGAAATATTTAAATCTTTTAGATTGAATAAAACAAAATACAAGTCCGATGTCTCTGGTGAATATTAAGGGTAAAATTATTATTTTATTCACCGAAATATTTAAATCTTTTAGATAGAACAAAACAAAATACGACAAGTCCGATGTCTCTGGTTAATATTAAGGGTAAAATTATTATTTTATTCACCGAAATATTTAAATCTTTTAGATAGAACAAAACAAAATACGACAAGTCTGATGTCTCTGGTGAATATTAAGGGTAAAATAATTATTTTATTCACCGAAATATTTAAATCTTTTAGATAGAACAAAACAAAATACGACAAGTCCGATGTCTCTGGTTAATATTAAGGGTAAAATTATTATTTTATTCACCGAAATATTTAAATCTTTTAGATAGAACAAAACAAAATACGACAAGTCCGATGTCTCTGGTTAATATTAAGGGTAAAATTATTATTTTATTCACCGAAATATTTAAATCTTTTAGATAGAACAAAACAAAATACGACAAGTCCGATGTCTCTGGTGAATATTAAGGGTAAAATTATTATTTTATTCACCGAAATATTTAAATCTTTTAGATAGAACAAAACAAAATACGACAAGTCCGATGTCTCTGGTGAATATTAAAGATAAAATTATTATTTTATTCACCGAAATATTTAAATCTTTTAGATAGAACAAAACAAAATACGACTAGTCCGATGTCTCTGGTGAATATTAAGGGTAAAATTATTATTTTATTCGCCGAAATATTTAAATCTTTTAGATAGAACAAAAGAAAATACGACAAGTCCGATGTCTCTGGTTAATATTAAGGGTAAAATTATTATTTTATTCACCGAAATATTTAAATCTTTTAGATTGAATAAAACAAAATACAAGTCCGATGTCTCTGGTGAATATTAAGGGTAAAATTATTATTTTATTCACCGAAATATTTAAATCTTTTAGATAGAACAAAACAAAATACGACAAGTCCGATGTCTCTGGTTAATATTAAGGGTAAAATTATTATTTTATTCACCGAAATATTTAAATCTTTTAGATTGAATAAAACAAAATACAAGTCCGATGTCTCTGGTGAATATTAAGGGTAAAATTATTATTTCATTCACCGAAATATTTAAATCTTTTAGATAGAACAAAACAAAATACGACAAGTCCGATGTCTCTGGTGAATATTAAGGGTAAAATTATTATTTTATTCACCGAAATATTTAAATCTTTTAGATAGAACAAAACAAAATACGACAAGTCCGATGTCTCTGGTTAATATTAAGGGTAAAATTATTTTTTTATTCACCGAAATATTTAAATCTTTTAGATGGAATAAAACAAAATACAAGTCCGATGTCTCTGGTGAATATTAAGGGTAAAATTATTATTTTATTCACCGAAATATTTAAATCTTTTAGATAGAACAAAACAAAATACGACAAGTCCGATGTCTCTGGTGAATATTAAGGGTAAAATTATTATTTTATTCACCGAAATATTTAAATCTTTTAGATAGAACAAAACAAAATACGACAAGTCCGATGTCTCTGGTGAATATTAAGGGTAAAATTATTATTTTATTCACCGAAATATTTAAATCTTTTAGATAGAACAAAACAAAATACGACTAGTCCGATGCCTCTGGTGAATATTAAGGGTAAAATTATTATTTTATTCACCGAAATATTGAAATCTTTTAGATAGAACAAAACAAAATACGACTAGTCCGATGCCTCTGGTGAATATTAAGGGTAAAATTATTATTTTATTCACCGAAATATTTAAATCTTTTAGATAGAACAAAACAAAATACGACAAGTCCGATGTCTCTGGTTAATATTAAGGGTAAGGGTAAGGGTAGTAGTAGTTGTTGTTGTTGTTTATTTATTTATTTATCATCGCAATATTTTAATATTTTAAAGAGAACAAAACAAAATATGGCAAGGCCGATGTCTCTTAAGAATATTACGGGTAAAATTATTATTATTTTATTGATCACAATATTTTTTTAATGAAGACAAAATATCACACATCATCTACCTTGAATCAACGTATCAGAAGAACGATCGACCCGTAGTCAGCAGAAAACGGTGACGGCTCAGATTTTGTTCCTAATATTAAAGACTACCGATTCAAATTAAAATAAATTATCAAATTGGTGTTATAGAAAATCATGAAAAGTTTTGTAGTAATTTTTATTTTAAATAATTTCTTTTACAAAAATAAGTATTCACGTGGGTGGTTTGATGTCTTTTAGGAAAGTATAATGCAATGTTTTGTTGTTGATTTTTTAGGGAAAATAATCAAGTTTTAATTTTATTTAAAAAAATATAATAAAATGTTTTGAAAAGTTTTGTAGTAATTTTTATTTTAAATAATTTCATTTACAAAAATAAGTATTCACGTGTGTGGTTTGATGTCTTTTTAGGAAAGTATAATGCAATGTTTTGTTGTTGATTTTTTAGGGAAAATAATCAAGTGTTTATTTTATTTAAAAATATATAATAAAATGTTTTGAAAAGTTTTGTAGTAATTTTTGTTTTAAATAATTTCTTTTACAAAAATAAGTATTCACGTGGGTGGTTTGATGTCTTTTTAGGAAAGTATAATGCAATGTTTTGTTGTTGATTTTTTAGGGAAAATAATCAAGTTTTTATTTTATTTAAAAAATATAATAAAATGTTTTGAAAAGTTTTGTAGTAATTTTTATTTAAAATTATTTGATAAATTAGTAGTTTTCCAGCCAAGATGGCGGACAATGAATCGGCTGCAGTGTTCCGACCTCACAAATGAGTAAGCAAACCCAAATAAATTGTTTTGTGCTAATTTTAAATTTACCTTAACTTATTTAAAAGAAAATACAGTTGGGAAATTAGTCCAATACTATTTATTTACTTTGTTTATTTACTCATTTGTGAAGTCGGAAAACATTTAGAAAATTGCAACCGATTCATTGTCCGTCATTTTGTGTGGAAACGACTGATTTACCAATAAATGCTTTTACAAAAATAATTTGATGTTTTTTTAGGAAAATGTAATGCAATGTTTTTTTTGTTTAATTTTTTAGGAAAAATAACCAAATTTGTATTTCTTTTCGAAAATTGAATAAAATGTTTTTCTTTTTGAATGGTTTTATTTTTTTTTTGGAAAATATAATAACATGTTTTTAATTTTTTCTTTTAAATTTATTATTTTTTTAAAAATGATCTAATATGTTATTTTATTGTTTTTGGTAAAATATAAAAATGGGTTGATTTTTTTTGTTCGAAACATCCATAAATAGACTTTGCTTTCTCATCCTTTGAGAAAGGGGTTAGTTTATTACTAATCGCCTGAGGCGTTCTTACCGGGGAATTCCGACGAGGCTGACAAGGCATTTTTTTACGGCCAGAGTACTCAACCTCTAGGACGCTGGCTTTTCAATCTCACGTTCAGCCCGCCTTTGTGTTACATCTTCCGGTGTGGGAGGGAGATAAACAGAAAAATGAAGAAAACGGGTTACCAAGTTTACTTAAGATAAGAAACTTCCTTCTCTGCATTTCAAATTAATTTTATTCAAAAAGTTTTATCAACACAATAAACATGATTCGTCGTGAAAACAGGGATATATTGTTTCGATTTGACTGCTGTGTGAGCACCAAATCTTGACACGTCCTTTCTCGTTCGCTCCTGAAATCTGTCGTCCGTGGTAACACATGCCGGGGTTTCCCGCTATTTTCTAGGGCCTTTCGTTCGCCTAGCAACAGACGTTCCTTCAATTTGATTGGTTGCTCTACTTCCGCATCCGTAAACTGCGTCGGATGATCTCCTTGCTCTTGGCCTCTAGCTGTCTAGATTACATCCGGTAATGTGTGTTCGCTTCTTGGCGAATTGCACCTTACTTTTTTTGTAGGGGAACATGTGCCAACAAGTCCACTTTTAATGCATTATGGGGAATAATATGTGGATATACCATTAGTTTTTGTTAATTACGATTTTGAGAAAAATTGTGAAAAAAAGTGTATTGCTACTTAAATTCTACATGTGTATTATATTTCAAATTTATTTTAAAAACAGCGATTATATTTTTACAATAAAAATAAAAAAATTAAAATTTAAAATATGTAATGTATGACATTTTACCACAAAAATTAGAAAACTAAATATTTGCTAAGCTACTGTAAAAAAGCGAAACTAATCCAGCGCAGTGGCACACCGAGGCAAAGTGCTGCACGGGGCTCTATTAATAAGACTCGCCCCTGTTTTCGTGGAGAGAAACATAAATTAAAGATTTATAATGATGTTGATTAGAAAAAATGATAAACAATGAAGTTTATAAACAATTCTTTTTCAATTTGCTGATAAAAAGATTTATTAAATTTTACTTTTAAAAACTTTCATAGAAACAATTCACTTATTATTTGTCGAAGTCGATCAGCTGTTTTAATAAGCTTTTCTTTTGAGAGGCTTCTCTCTGCGGTGTCAAAGGAAACTGCAAGAGTAAAAAACAGCCGATAAGCAATAACATTAGTTGGCACTTTTTTGCATTTGCCACTAATGGATTCATATTATGCATTCAATGGCGGATGATTTGGTTATCATTGTTTGGCCAATTTCACTTTCCTCATCGGAAGCTGCCGTTAAACATTCCCGAAGAATATAAAATAAAACATACACATGTTAAAAAATGGCCCCAGGTAATTTCGAATCTATAGAGTAGATATTGAAATCTTTATATTAGTTTCCCAATCTCGATATCTCATAGTCGAGATTTCCAAAACTGCTAATCATACATCGATTATAAAGCCTATTCGCTTTAAGACATGATGCATTCAATCCTTACTTTATGGAATGTATATGTTCGATATTATTGGATTATTGAAGCAAAGTACAGATCTTGTTAATATTTATATATTGATGTATTCTGAAATACTTTGTAAGTTAATACAAAACAGCTACATGTTACATTAAAGGTATATGTGAATCTATTTTTTCCCTGCAAATTCTAAAATAAGCTTGTGTGTGTTTTCTGTTTGGTACTTCTACAGAATATTAACCGAACTGTTTAAAAATATATCCCGCTGAGATTTAATGTGTATTTTTAGTGGTGATATAAATAGTCACAGTTTAGTTTATTTGTTTAATCTAGAAATTCCGTGTCTCAACTAAAGGAGTGAGTCTATCATTGTTTATAGGAAAAGAGGGAAGCATTAAAAATATTACTCGGAAGCGAAGTACAAGTATTGTTAATATTTTTATATTTATCTTTTCTGAAATACTACATAAGTAAAGAAAACCCCGAAACAGTAACATGTTACGTTAAAGGTATATGCGAAACTAATACCTTATTTCAAAATATAAAAAAAATAAGTGTCTGTGTGTGTTGTGTTTTTTTTCGCCCACAGTGATTCTATATATTTTTGTTGTTGATGTAGAAAAGTCGCTGATTTTTATTTTTGTTTTATTAAGAAATTCCGGACGCGCATGAGTCTATAATTTGTCAAATGAAACGGGAAACAAAAAACACGAATCATACGATTAGGAATTGAATTAATGTTTATATTTATGTATTCTGGAATTGTTCGTAAGTTAATAAAAAAGATAGAGGTTACCTTAAAGTGATATGCGAAACTAATCCCGCATGGTATATTCAAAACGAATCGTGTGTAGGTGTGTGTGTGTGTAGGTGTGTGTGTGTGTGTGTGTGTGTTGGTTTCTGCCCGGTTTGACTGAACTCTTTAATAATAGTGTGTGTAATAAAAAGTAACAACCACAAGTTCCGTTAAAGATTTTCTTACCGCCGAGAGTGAATCTGTATTTGTTTTGTTAATGCTGTAGAATAGTCGCCGAAATATAACCATGGGAGTGAGTTTAAAAGAAAAACGGAAAATGTCATCATGCAACGAATATTGCCAATCTATATAATAAAGTAAAGTTGATTTTTCCCCTGAATCAATCAGTAATTAAAGCTCAGCTATGCGACAAAAGTGTTATTTTCTAGTTTAGTAATAATAATATATATAAAGTAATATAATAATGTATAATAAAGTAAAGTTGATTTTCCCCCTGAATCAATCAGTAATTAAAGCTCAGCTATGCGACAAAAGTGTTATTTTCTAGTTTAGTAATAATAATATATATAAAGTAATATAATAATATATAATAAAGTAAAGTTGATTTTTCCCCTGAATCAATCAGTAATTAAAGCTCAGCTATGCGACAAAAGTGTTATTTTCTAGTTTAGTAATAATAATATATATAAAGTAATATAATAATATATAATAAAGTAAAGTTGATTTTTCCCCTGAATCAATCAGTAATTAAAGCTCAGCTATGCGACAAAAGTGTTATTTTCTAGTTTAGTAATAATAATATATATAAAGTAATATAATAATATATAATAAAGTAAAGTCGATTTTTCCCCTGAATCAATCAGTAATTAAAGCTCAGCTATGCGACAAAAGTGTTATTTTCTAGTTTAGTAATAATAATATATATAGAGTAATATAATAATATATAATAAAGTAAAGTTGATTTTTCCCCTGAATCAATCAGTAATTAAAGCTCAGCTATGCGACAAAAGTGTTATTTTCTAGTTTAGTAATAATAATATATATAAAGTAATATAATAATATATAATAAAGTAAAGTTGATTTTTCCCCTGAATCAATCAGTAATTAAAGCTCAGCTATGCGACAAAAGTGTTATTTTCTAGTTTAGTAACTCAAATTATTATTTTATATTTGTTTTTTTTATATATATTTTTTTATCTCAATCTGTTTTGTCCTGGGTAAAGACAATAAACTCTATCTAATCTGAGGCAATTTTTATTTTGTGAAAATTCAGTGGCGGCCATCTTTGAGAACGGGATTTTCTCTACACAAAAATACTTTGTGGCTAACTCTGAAACTTTATCAGCCACGAGTGAACGTGTTTAACGTGACTATATTGGGAGGATAGTATTTGCTGAACACAAACCGAAGAAGTTATGAATAGACATGAAGCAAATTAAAAACACCAGTAAAAACGTGAGTTATTTTTAAATGGTCAAAAACTTACGTACGTGGAGGCATCAAACAAATGTCGGCATTTGTGATTCGGTTCATACAAACGACCATATGTTCGTTTACTTTTATTCTGCTAACTTAAAATATTTACAGAACGCATTAGCAACGGCCAATGAGAACGGCCGAAAGAAAGAAAAAAGTCCGATATTCCTTTATTCTGCAAATACAATATTCCCGTCAGAGCAAAAGAGCATTCTTGTTGTTCCTTAATTGCGATTTGAATCAAAAAGGGTTAGCGTGTATAGGGCAGAGTTCTCAAGCAGGATTATCTGAGCCGCAATCGTCACGTGAACGCGGCCAAACCGGACACAGTACGCAAGGTATAAACAGAATCTTCTAAGCTTAAGAAGTAGTGCAGTTGTGCAGTTGTGCAGTTGTGCACAGCGCAAGACGTGCGAGGAACATACACAACACTTAAATATCCGGTAATCCCATCACTTTCATTGAGAAGATGTGCAGGAGAACGGTTGTAAAGAAACGGTTGTGAACAAAGGGTACGTTGTCCCTATCTTATGTTTAAGACACGAAATGAAGTAAGAAAACGTTTTTATAACAACAGCCAAAAGGTTTTATTCTTTAAGGTTACCTATGCCGTTTGGTATAGGTAGAAAGAAAGTTGGACAGCGTCCGAGTGAGGAAGAGGGATTAAAGAGTACTTAGGGCTGCCGAAAGTCTAAGCAGTTACCTTCAGGCGAAGATGGGAGTTGCTGGCACGTCCGGTGGGCAAGGACAGGAGAGAGAGAGAAAGAAGTGTTTCCTCGTTGCTTGCCGGGATCTCTCTGCTGACCGCCTGTGATTTTCAAAGGGGCTGAATAGTTCTTCAGCTGACAGAAGAAATGCATATTACCTGCAGGCTGATTGGTCAGTGTGTGACCAGCTCAATCGATAGGGACATTTTTGGGAAAGCAGAAAATATTTCTATGTGAATGACCGCTACCTCACCCCTGCCTTTACGGAAAGCCGACAGAGAAAAAGGTAGTCATTTGCTAAAAGCAGTCGTTATAAAGGATAGAAATACAAAATATGTCAATTCAGTTTACAGAATTAAAAAAAGTCTTTACTTTTAGTGATAAAGTTTTCTTTTGTTAAAACAAGTGTTCAATTTTCATGACTTTTCTGCAACAAGTTTTTTATTTATTTTTAAAAATGTTTATATCTTTTCTGTGAAAATTATTGTTTTGTGGGTAATATTTATATATTTTCTGTGAAAAGCAGTAATTGTACAATAGAGTACAGGGACTAAAAAAATGCATTATATATATATATATATATATATATATAGAGAGAGAGAGAGAGAGAGAGATAGAAGAAAAAAGAGTGATAAATATGCGACGATTGTCCAAATTTATTTCAAATTTCAATTGTTCAATGCAAGGTTGTCAGTAATAAACTAGTGTTTATTTTTCTTTCCTTAAGCCAAGGCTTTTCAAAGATCGAAATCTTATCATCAGAGGAGAAATACAGATGGATAAGTTGGCTTTCGAAAAAACCAAAGTTCAAATATTTGAAAAATATGAGAATTATTTTTAAAAATTATTAAAATAATTTTTGTCAAAAAACGTACTGAATGAAAAGAAAATTTCGTGAAAAAGATATACAATTGTCCGGGTGGTAAGTTTCCGTTGAAAAGGTTCGGTGAAATTGTAGAAAGTGAAGAAAAACACTTTGCATGGGAGCAGGTTGGAAAAAGTGCTCAAAAGTAGATAAGTCCAGATGCACTTAAAAGAGGCTGTGAAGAGGAAAACAGGCCATTTTTTGATATATATATATATATATATATAGTCTTACACAGTTTTGTATGCCAATGTACTCGCCGATCACTGCGTGTAGTAGTGACGTAGTTATCTTTTAGCGGTCTATGCACGTTTACTGGTGTGAAAGTGGGTTGATGCAATATGTATGTAGGAAGAATATTTGGCTCTTGTGTTTTTGTGTCTATAAATACTCTTTTTACCCTGTCAATAGATACAGTTGTTTTTTACCACCTATGTCTAGTGTGAATAATTTGTCAGTGCGTGAAAGCACGCGATAAAGACCAGTATGGGGTTGAGTAAGATAGCTTTTACAGAGTCTTTTCTAAGAAAAAAGTTAATTCACGAAAAAATGTCTTTAGAGACCGAGGATTTTGTGGTCTTCTCTCTAGGGTTCATAAGTGCGAGCTTATTAAAATAAGCTCGCAGTCTGTCTGTGTACAGAGCTGTATCTGTTGCCGTTAAATCTAACAGGTTCAGCATCTGACCCCAGATAACAAATGAGGTACTCCATAAACAAGTTCGGCTGGCGAGTATCCGAGGTCCTCTTTGATCGCAGCGCGACAACCAAGAAGGGCAATAGGTACGTACTCGCTCCATCACTGTTGGTCAGGATAATTATGCAACGCATCTTTCAATTGACGATGGAAGCGTTCTATCATCCCATTAGAAGCTGAATGATAGCTAGTTGTACGAATTCATTTAATCCCTAAAATCCTGGAAAGTTCCTGGAATAGGTGGAATTCAAGCTGTCAACCAATATTGGTGGTACTAGTTGTGCGAACTCTGTAACGCAATATCCATCCCGATATAAGGGCTCGCGCTACAGATTCAGCAGACATGTCTTTTAGGGGAATGGCTTCAGACCACCGTGTAAAGCGGTCTGTACAAGTCAGGAGATAAGTAAATCCTTAACTGACCGGCCGTCAGATCAATGTGAATATGGCTAAACCGAACATCTGGAGTGCTGAATGTTCCAAGCGGTGCACAGATATGCTTGTGCACTTTTGACTTTTGGGAGGATTCGCAACAACGCGTCCAGGCAGTGATGCCGCGCCTCATGTTCGACCAGAGAAATCTAGCTGAAATCAGCTTCACTATGGCTTTGAGTCCGGGGTGTGCCAAGTTGTGAAAGATTTCAAAGACAACCATACGATAAGTCTGTGGAACAAAAGGACGAGGTGGATTTGTTGAGGTGTCACAGATGATCTGTGTCCGAAGTGGGCACAGGTTGGTATTTCAATTTGGAAATTGTAAACTCAGATGATGACAAATCCAGAGTGTCAAGACGTGGCTGGTCTAAATCCATCTGTTGTATATCGATATCCGAAGGTGAAGACAGTAAATAGCAGGACCGGCAGGACAGTTATAAAAGTGTGTGGAGGGGCTCTCCTAAAAATGTGTGTGTGTGGGGGGGGGGGCGGTTAAACACATGCATATATAACTTCATTATTGATGACCGTAAAGTGTTGGGGAGTCAAAAAGTGTGTGTGTGGGGGGGATTGATACCCCTTCCCCTTCCCGATGCCGCCGTCCATGAATAGCTAACACTCTGTAATAGAACATCTCTCCCTTTCAACAAAATTACCAAAAAAATTCGCACCATTCATAAGTATCAAATAAATAAACAATGGCAAAGTAATAAAAAAAAAGATAGTTTTTATCACTTCTCAATGAAAAGGATGGAACAAACAAATATTAAAATTAAAAGATATTTTTCGAGAAGACATAAAAATAAATTACTTTTTGATGTTCAAAATAATATCGGTGCTTCTGCTGTTTCACATGTTTAAAGACTGTACACCAAAAATGACGCAAATTCATCCACTATTTATTAACTTGAACATTTTTAAAAAACGATGTTTGTCAGTAGTCGTCATCTTGTATCTTTCAATCTAAAGAAAACGAGTTATCTCCCTTGCCTAAACTGGTTACAAAATGTCTAACGATATGTAAAATTGTTTTTTTTTCTGTTTTTTCTTATAATTTCATAAATACCAGATCCATTTGCATAATTTTTCTGTACAATTATATTTTCAGCTAACATGTAAGTCCATAACAAAGTTTATACATTTTTTAAAAAAATTGTGAAACTACAGAATCACCATATTATGTTCTTTTTCTTTCCAATGATGTATCTGCTTTAAAGAAAGAAATTACTTTTCGATTTGTAAATTTAAAAATTAAATTTCTGCTTAATCAGTTTCTTACAAACAAACAATGAAATGATTGAAGTTTAAATAATACCTCTCTAAGATAAAAACAAAGGATTTTGAGGACGAAATTACCTCCCTTGATTGTCGCTCTTTTGGAAACCATGAGTGAGAAGGCGATTTATATAGAAGTCAAGACATTACAATAAGGTAAATATTGCATGAAAAAATACGTATCAATTATTGTTGTATTGTTTTAAATGTTTTTAAAAAATCGATAAATGATGATTTTATTTTAATAACACGAGCCATTATTATTATTATTATTATTAATGACGAGGGGTAAGCGAAAAAACTACTAATAAATACTGGTTGCAACAACAACAACGCTTAATAACGCAAGGTAAGCGAAACACTACTGGGTACTATTGAATAATTAGATTTACTACGGTGCGATTCCACTTGGGTACAATGAAGTTAAATCTTAACCTTTTCATGCCGAGAGAACCATCCTATTCATAATTAGAAGACACATTTATTTAATAAATTTATTTTTGTAATCTTGTCAGTTTTAGCAAACAAAAGGAAATTATAAAATACCAAATTAATTAAAGATGTCGATTTTCAAGATAGTGGATGCAACTGTCAACGTTGGCGGAAAAATCAATCGTTTTTTACCTTGTTTAATATTGTATTTATCATCGTGACAAATAAAAGAAATTAAATCAATGCAAATGTCTAATATGTTTGTCTACATGGATACGATATTGACGGGCATATTCCTTCCTTCTAGTTTATATTTTTAAATCCTTAATTATATTTTTCATTTAGTTAAATTTAGTCGATTATTAAACTTCCTAATATTTTTCGATTTCCGGTTTATTCCAAAAATGCTAGATTATATTTTGTTCGACACATTAAAGTTTTTATTTTGGTAAATTTATAGAAGTGTACCTTTCGTATTTCGACCCCTAAAAAAAATGAGTTTCTACTTTTTTTGCCAAATTACATGTAAACAGTCTCAACAAATATCCGCTATAGAAAAAAATTATTTTTTTTTTTTTATTATTTTACATTTTAGGAGGGGGGAGGGGGTCACTTTCCTATATAAGTTATACGTAAAGTGAGCACGCATTTCTTGGCCACCGAATCTCACCTCTCGTATTTCGACCCCTAAAAAAAATGAGTTTCTACTTTTTTTGCCAAATTACATGTAAACAGCCTCCACAAATATCCGCTATAGAAAAAAATTATGAATTTATTTTTATTATTTTACATTTTAGGAGGGGGGGTCACTTTCCTATATAAGTTATACGTAAAGTGAGCACGCATTTCTTGGCCACCGAATCTCACCTCTCGTATTTCGACCCCTAAAAAAAAGTTTCTACTTTAACTTATATAGGAAAGTGATCCCCCACCCCTCCTAACATCTAAAATGGCTGTTTACATGTAATTTGCCCAAAAAAGTGGAAACATTTTTTTTTAGAGGTCGAAATACGAGAGGTGAGATTCGGTGGCCAAGAAATGCGTGCTCACTTTACGTATAACTTATATAGAAAAGTGATCCCCCACCCCTCCTAACATCTAAAATGGCTGTTTACATGTAATTTGCCCAAAAAAGTAGAAACTTTTTTTTTTAGGGGTCGAAATACGAGAGGTGAGATTCGGTGGCCAAGAAATGCGTGCTCACTTTACGTATAACTTATATAGGAAAGTGACCCCCCCTCCCCTCCTAACATCTAAAATGGCTGTTTACATGTAATTTGGCCAAAAAAGTAGAAACTTTTTTTTTTTAGAGGTCGAAATACGAGAGGTGAGATTCGGTGGCCAAGAAATGCGTGCTCACTTTACGTATAACTTATATAGGAAAGTGACCCCCCCCTCCCCTCCTAACATCTAAAATGGCTGTTTACATGTAATTTGCCCAAAAAAGTAGAAACTTTTTTTTTTAGGGGTCGAAATACGAATGGTGCACTTCTATAAATTTACCTTTATTTTATAAGAAACAATCAATTTTTAATATCAGTGTGGCTAAAAAATACTTGCGATGAAGTTTGAGTGAGAAATCAAGTTAAACAAGAAGACACTAATTACAATAAGGTAAGTATTGCATGAAAAATACGTCTCTGTTAATGTTAAGTATTGTTTTTTAATGTAAAAGAAAATTTCCGAATGCTGGCCATGCATTTGCATCTCATCCTCTGGGGATGCCTCTGCGCACACTCCACTTTTGAGCACTGCCAGAAAAGATACCCAAATGAACCCAGATCGCACTCGTTTGCCCATAAACAAACTGCTTCCACCTTAATAGTATAGCCTCTACATGCTTGCCTAAAAATATTTCATTAAACTAAAAGGAAAAGAAAACCTTTTCATCAAAAAAAAACAAAAAAGTTTTTTTATTAACCTAAAAAAAAAATATTTTGCATTAAATAAATTTTTTAAAAAAAACTTCATATATCCAAATTACGAAAAAACAACAATACACTTAAACACAAGAAAAAAAATCAACGCTTTTTTTTTTGGTAAAAAAATTCTTGTCAAATTATTTGGAACCAACAATCCTATTAAAAAACTTACTTAACCAACATTTTACCCGCCCGAACAGGTCTTCACCTCTAATACTTTCTTCGCTATTTGTTTTATTGTATGCTAAAACATGGAATATTGTTTTCACACGGTATTTCATTGTAAGGCCCAAATAGAAGGTACATTTACCAACACACCCTTCCATCTACCGCAAATATTTATTTCCCTCTAAAATATAGAAAATAAATTTGGTAACATGCATCCATTACCACAAACTGGCTCAAAAGTGGGTGTTCATTTTACGTTGTGGCTATGCCTTGGCTCCTCGTCCTCTGGACATGCCTCTACCTCTGCTAGAAAAGATACCCAAATGAACCCAGATGACAATCATTTACTCATGAAATAGAAACTGGTGCACGCTTCAACCGTAATTGTATTTTCACCCCCCCCCCCCCTTTTTTTTACCCTCCCCCACCCAAAGAAATATTTTTAGTTAAAAAAAAGAAGTTCACCCCCCCCCCAAAAAAAATGTTTTAACTCTCCCCACCCAAAGAAATCTTTTTAGTTTAAAAAAAATAATCATATTACAAGATTTTTAGGAAATTTCAATATTTGCTGAATAATATATATATATATATATATATATATATTAGAAAGAATGCATTATAAACCTGGATTTTTTGTTACTTCTTATTCTACAACACAACTTTTTCTTTTCTTTGCGTTTGGTAAAAAATAAAAATCAGAAAAAAACAGTTAATTATTTAGTGTTTCAAACTTTTTTTAAGTTATTTAATTTGGTTTTCAAATTACTTGTTGACAGGAAAATAACTTTTGAACCGACTTTTACTGATGCAGAAATAGGTGAATCAATGAAAGAAGCCGAATGAAAACGAATCCGTGTCAAAATCAAAACGAGACGATTCATTTATTTTTAAACATGAATGATAATGAAAGAAAAACACTCACCGTATGTTTATTTTCATGGCAGTTTATTTATTATTTGACGGAGAAAATTAATGAAATATTTGTTTACAGGAAAGTTAAAAATTATATTTTTTTCAATAAATTATGTTTTTTCATGAATGAACCAAAGATTGTACAGTACATAATATGAGAACGCTTTTTTACAGATATTTTATTTTTTGGTACTGGTACAGCTTCAGGATCTGTAAAATCTTTGGTTAAAAAGTAAACAGAACAGTTCAAAATCTGTACCAGTTCGGTTTAATCATGTTTCTTTAAATATAGCCTGTCTGCAAGAAATTTTAACACTTAATCAATTTACAGGTAAACTTTCAGTCTGCTTCTCAAGCGTTCCGATTGGCTAAGTGCTTCAACATCTTCTAACTGTTTACGTAAATGTCGGGAAGATGCCAAATAACAAGTCGGTTCTGTCTGGTTCAAAAGCTGTACAAGTACCCCCAAAATCCCATTACGATGTATAGACGGGTAAACTGAAAAAGTGACAGTAACTTCAATTGTCCTTTTTCAGTTTAATTTTCTTCTTTGAAAACGTAATTTGCAGCTTTTATGTACAAAGAAAGAACACAATTTTCTAAGTTAAAACACATTTTATTAATTGAATTTGATGATTATTTGAGAATCTTTATTACTATCTTTAAATTATGAGGCAATGTCGAATTATAGTCTGGACCCAGATCTCCACATTCTCGATCAACATCCTACTCTTAGAGTAAATTTTATGCTGAAATGAAGGTATGTTTTTGTCTTGTCATCAAACAATCTAATTGCTTCTTCTAGTATGTAAAAAAAGGTGACATATATTCACTTTTTTCACAAAGACTTCAGTTTATTCCCCATCTTTACTGTAAAAGTTGCAATCTTTCTTAGTTAAACGTAATATTTAACTCAAGACAAACTATACCCTCCCCATCTTTACTGTAAGAGTAGCAATATTTCTTAGTGAAACATAATATTTAACTCAAGACAAACAATACCCCCACCACCGATCGTCCATGTACACAAACCTAATTAGAATTAGAATAATTAATTTAATCTGACTTCAAAGTATTGGATTTTTAATTTGATTATTTTACCTTCAGTTTAATATTTATATTCTAGTAAAAAACGTAATATTTGATTTTAGTGGTAAAATATATAAAAAAATTAGACTTTTATAAATGTATTTTTAACAATGAGAAATTAAAATCCTCACGTCTTTACATTGCGTAAAACCGAAATTATTTATTACTTAATTTAATTATGTATTATTTTACAGACTTATTCCAGAAAATCTGAACTACATATATCTATATAAACATTTTATTAATTGAATTTGATGATTATTTGAGAGGCTTTATTACTATCTCTAAATTATGAGGCAATGTCAAATTAGGGTCTGGACCCAGATCTCCACATTCTCGATCAACATCCTACTCTTAGAGTAAATTTTATGCTGAAATGAAGGTATGTTTTTGTCTTGTCATCAAACAATCTAATTGCTTCTTCTATCATTCACTTTTCTTACAAAAAAAATTCATTTTATTCCCCAACTTTACTGTACGAATAGCAATTTTTCATAGTGAGACATAATATTTAACTCAAGACAAACTATACCCTCCCCTCACCACCAATCGTCCATGTACACAAAGTTACTTTTGTGTTTTTGCTCGTCCTAAACTCTTTGTTATAGAGTGCTGCTGTTTTCGATACCTTTTTGATAACAAATTAAAATAATTGTTTTTCAAAATATCATTTGTGGTGTGTTTGAAGCTATACATTTTGACTAGGATAAAAGTGTAGTATCTGTTCTGTCCTCAGTCAGAGGAGGAGACATGCTTTTCCACTGAGTAGATTTTAGGTTAGCCGGATATCTCTCACAATAAAAAAACAGACCTCGTATCTAGCTTGCCCCTTGTCTGGGGGGAAATAAATACAAATGATTATATTGTTCGGGGTGGTGCTATTGTTGCTAGGAAGAAAGCATCCTGACATTTTCTGTGTTCTTTTTTCATGTTTCGCAAAAATTAAACCGACTTAGAACAGATCTCCCAAAGAATGACTGGAACCGAGAAAGTGATTATTAAATATGAATTTGGTTTCTATTTTTCTCAGATAAATCACAAGAATACATAAAAATGTTAGTATCATCTCAAACTAATACTTATCATTATTTGTATTTTTGAAAAAGGTTTTTATGTAATTCAGTAGTTTTAATTAATTTAATCTTGACTGCAATTTTTTTGATTTTTAATTAGATTAGTTTAGCTTCAGATTTATATTTATGTTCAAGTAAAATGTTTTAGTGTTAAAATATATTAAAACATTAGACTTTTATAAATACAGGGTGTTTCAAAAGTCTTGGGAACATAACGATTTTTAATAACTCAAAAACTATTAGGAGTTGAAAAATGAAATTGGTACCGTTGGAAAGGTTAAAGTTTCAAGTTTTGTGGGGAATCTTCAAAGTTGCTCAATATGAGCACCATTCGTCACACGGCAGACATCTAGTCGATAGTCCATTTCCTGCCAAACGCGTTCCAGCATCTTGACGTCAATGGTTCCCACAACTGCCGTTACTTGAGCCTTTAGTTCGTCAATATCTCTTGGAAGGGGCGGCACATAGACTTGTTGCTTGACAAAGCCCCAAAGGAAAAAGTCACACGGGGTAAGATCTGGAGACCTAGGAGGCCAGGGCATGAGAACGTCATCACCTTGCCCAGATCTCCCAATCCATCTACCAGGCAGCCTTGTGTTAAGAAACTGCCTTACTCTAAGACTCCAGTGTGGTGGTGCACCATCTTGTTGAAAAATGAAGTCATCAGATTCTGCTTGTTCCAACTGAGCCATTAACCAGTCTTCCAGCATGTTGAGATAGGATTCACCAGTGATAGTTGCCTCTTCAAAGAAGAACGGTCCATAGACACCTTTCTTGGAAATTGCACAAAACACGTTCACTTTTGGTGAATCTCGCTCGTGCTCAAGAAGTTCATGAGGATTCTCAGTACCCCATATGCGAGTGTTATGCTTGTTAACTTTGCCATTCAGATGGAAGGTCGCCTCATCACTAAAAACAAGCCGGTCATCAAAGCCGTTATCTTCCAACTTCTCTTGCATTGCAATGCAAAAGTCACGGCGAAGTGGCTTATCTGTCCTTCAACTTTTGGACCAACTTGAGCTTGTAAGGTACCATTTGCAGTCGTTTCCTTAAGACATGCCAGACAGTTGCTGGAGCAAGCTGAAGTTCCCTGCTGGCTCTTCTCACTGATTTCTCCGCTGAAAGGCTGTCCGAACTTGCTCAACTACATCTTCTGAAGTTGAAGGGCGACCTGTTCGCTCACTTGGGCACAAACACCCATCTTTCACAAATTTAGCATGCCATCTGACAATGGATTTCCTTTCAGGGGCTTCTTTTTTAAATTTCCTGCGAAATGCACGCTGAACACATGTCCACGATTCAGTCTTTGCAAATTGGAGGATGCAAAATGCTTTGTCTTGTTTAGAGAACGCCATTACTGCACCTGGAAAGATAACACGAAAATCATTAGTATGACCAAAACCTTGATTAAGCAAGCTTTAAAATGGCACCAGTTTCATTTTTCTACCTGGAATAGTTCATGAGATATACGCATTTGTAATGTTCCTAAGACTTTTGAAACACCCTGTACATTCTTAACAATGAGAAATTAAAAATCCTCACGTCTTTACATTGCGTAAAACCCAAATTATGTAAAACTAAATTTAATTATGTATTATTTTACAGACTTGTTCCAGAAAATCTGAACTGCATATATCTATAGCCAAAAACCTGAACTGTAACTTCATGACCTTTACAGAAAACACACAGCTTTAATTTTTAAATATTTTTTGAATAACAGGTAATTATTCGAATTTGTAAAAATGTTTAGTGTTTATTATTTCTTTAATGATTATTGTAATTGCATGAGTTTATTTTATTTTTGCTTAATTGAGATTTTTGTAAGGTCAGTTAATTCAAACATCGCAACCTTTATTAACATTCCACTCCAAAATTAATACCGCTCATGCTGTTTTAAAATAAAAAGATGAACATCTGAAATTTTGAATGAGATAAAATAAAAAAAATAGTTTTAAAGGACTTCAACATAAGTATTAACTAAAATGGAAACATTAACAGTTGGCTAAAACATTTGTAGAGACTTTTATGCATTTATTTTTTATTTAAAATAAAATTATCTTTTAAATTATGAAAAAATTATGATCAAATATATTTGCTACTTACATAGCATGTCTTTAATTTTATAAATGAGATAATGAATAATAAAAAATAAATAAGATTAATATTTTTCAGAAATGATTGCTACATTAAAATGTAGAATTACATAGATGAAGAATATTTTACAAACCAAATATATAAGATTTAATAAAGTATATTCTACAATATTTATTTTTATTTATATATTGGTTGAGATAAAAATACACATAAATTTCCATGATGTTCGATAATTTTAATTGAAATTATAAAAAAATTGAATTTCATTAAAATAGAAAAATTAAATTAAGAAAAGGAAATAATAAAATTATATTGAACAAAAGAAAAAGAAAAGCTATAAAAATGAGGGAGAATTAAATTTTAAAATGAAGCAAAGAAAAATACCAAATGTAAGTTGTACAAAAGAGGAGTTATACAATTAAACTAAAATTAAATTTGACAAAAAATAATTTATAAGAATTTTAAAAAACAAAACTAAAATAAATAGATATAATTTAGAGGTAAAAAAATACAGGTGTGAATTTAGAAAGTAATAAAATAGAAATTGTCATGAAACGAATTAAAAAAAGAAATTAAAAAATTAGATAATTTAAGTAAACATGAGAATAGTACATTCTTTATGAAAATAGAAAATATTTTACAGCATTTAGGGGCTTTAGAAAAAAAATTCAAAGACAACCGGATAAGTAAAAAGAGAATATTTTAGAATTAACTAGTTTAGAAACAAAAATAGCAAATTATTCCAAAATGATATTCCATTTGTACATTTAAAAACCATATTACTTTAATTCCTCTTAAAAGTATAAGACAAAACTAAAATACTATAGATACAATAATTTTGTGAGTTTGTATGAAAATGACCACATATTTATATTGTAAGTGACATGTTGAGGTAATGCAGAAGAGTTTCAGATTCATGACTATATTCGTTATTGGGTGAGTAAAATATTACGCAGTTAATGTCTTTTTAATACTAAGTTAATTTTTTTAAATCGGCAAAAACTTGTTCGAATTGTAGCTTTTTATATTTATGTAATCGTTTGCTAGTACGAGGTTGCAACATCAATAATGGAATTAAGTGTTTCAGATGTATTAAAAATTGTTTGATTTTTATACGATTTTACTGATTTTTATTTTTACTTTAATTCATCCCAACAGTGCAGAATGCCACTGTGAATTAGGGACATATTTATAGGGGCATTTTAAGTGGGAAGTTGTTCAGTGAGATATTTGTTCACATTACATTTAAATTTCTCTGTGTTGGTATTGTCAGAAAAACAGAGAGCAAGGAGGGAATACCAAATGTTAGCAGTTCGAAGGAAGAAGCTAGTAGAGTAGAAAGCCTTCTTACATCTGGGAACTTTTACATCGAATAGGTTAGATTTTGCTGGTTGGTCGTTGATATTTACGTTAAGGGGTCATAAGTGCAGCATGTTAGAATGCTTGTAAAACAACCAAACATATGCAACATTGCGTTGATGGGACATGGGGCTGGAGCTTGGTTGATAGTGTGTAACCTATTAGATTAGAGGCTTTTTAGGACCCGGCTGAAAAGGGAGAAACTAGTTGTTGATGCACCAGCACAGATGTGGGAACAATATTCTGTACATAGGCGAATGATGGCTTTGTAGGTATAGGACACTGACAAGTGTGAGAAGTTTTCTTACATGATAGAGGAAGCCCACATTTCTCATAGAAGCCTTGGCAACATTTTCTATTTGTTCAAATTCATGTTACCTGCTAGGCCGTGGAGTTTCAATGATGTACTCTTAGGTAGAGTGCTCTTAGCCATCACAATCTGTGGTTTAAAAGGTTTTTTTATAACTGTTAATTTAAAAGAGCTTTGCCTTAGGAGCAATAAATCTTACCATCTATTTGTGGTCACATTCTACTATACAGCAGAGGTCATTTTCTAAGGTTTCAGTCATTGTCTTGTATATGTCTGCATTCGTTTTGACCACATATCGAGAATAGGGCATGGTCTAATTAGCAAACATACCCATCTCAGACACAATTGCATCAGGGTGTTCGTTAATGAAAATCAGGAATAATAAAGGTCATATGATCGACTCCAGGGGCTCACCTAGTTTAATGTCATATTGTTTAGATGTATGGCCCGCAAAGACAACCTAGATCTTTTTTGTCTAAGAATGATCTGATTATATGAAATCTTTCTTTACTAATACTGTACAAATACGTTTTACTAAAAGACCTCCATGCCAGACATTGTCAAATGCTTTGCATATATCAAGCACTACCGACCTTGCTACATCTGCCTTGTCAACTGAATCTTATATGTATTCTAAGAAGACCATTAGGATATATGCAGTAGAACGGACTTGCCTTAATCAATACTCTTGGTCATAATGAAGTTTAGCATTAACAAGGTAGTGAACTATCACTAGATCGATTGAAGATTCAAATATTTTAGCAAAGATTGAGACGAGACTTATAGAGCTATAATTATGCTAGTCAGTTCTTTCACCAGAATTCTTAAACACTGGTAATACAGAGGCAATTATTCAGATATCAGGGAAGCGAGATTCAGCAAGGCATTTATTGTAGAGTTTGGAGGGGACGGGGTCCAGCTACTGGTGATTATTATGTTAGTATTCTTGAACTGAAACTTAACATTAAATAACCAGTTTTTTAATTTTGCAGAAAGAAACTAACTAAAATGTTTTGTTATTTTTTACCCAACATCTCCATTTGAAAATTGAAAGTTTTAAAAATAAAATCTTATATTTTTTGAACATGCTGAAATATAATACCATTGACAATCTGAACTTTTGTCCCTGAAATATACAATCATTATATCTCCACTGTTTATTGCATGACATAAAATCAATTAAATCTCCAGCGTGTTTAAGTCACCAGCATTTATTCCATGAGATAAAATCATAAAATATCCATTGTTTATTCCATGAGATAAATCATAAAATATCCATTGTTTATTCCATGATATAAAATCATTAAATATACATTGTTTATTCTATAATATAAAATCAGTAAATATCCATTGTTTATTCTATGATATAAAATCATTAAATATCCATTGTTTATTCTATGATATAAAATAATTAAATGTCCATTGTTTATTCTATGATATGAAATCATTAAATACCATTGTTTATTCCATGATATAAAATCATTAAATACCATTGTTATATTCCATGATATAAAGTCAGTAAATATCCATTTTTTATTCCATGATATAAAATCAGTAAATATCCATTGTTTATTCCATGATATAAAATCATTAAATACCATTGTTTATTCCATGATATAAAATCAGTAAATATCCATTTTTTATTCCATGATATAAAATCATTAAATATCCATTGTTTATTCTATGATATAAAATAATTAAATATACATTGTTTATTCCATGATATAAAATCATTAAATACCATTGTTGATATAAAATAATTAAATATCCATTGTTTATTCTATGATATGAAATCATTAAATACCATTGTTTATTCCATGATATAAAATCATTAAATACCATTGTTATATTCCATGATATAAAGTCAGTAAATATCCATTTTTTATTCCATGATATAAAATCAGTAAATATCCATTGTTTATTCCATGATATAAAATCATTAAATACCATTGTTTATTCCATGATATAAAATCAGTAAATATCCATTGTTTATTCTATGATATAAAATCATTAAATATCCATTGTTTATTCTATGATATAAAATAATTAAATATACATTGTTTATTCCATGATATAAAATCATTAAATACCATTGTTTATTCCATGATATAAAATCAGTAAATATCCATTTTTTATTCCATGATATAAAATCAGTAAATATCCATTGTTTATTCTATGATATAAAATCATTAAATATCCATTGTTTATTCCATGATATAAAATAATTAAATATACATTGTTTATTCCATGATATAAAATCATTTAATACCATTGTTTATTCCATGATATAAAATCAGTAAATATCCATTTTTTATTCCATGATATAAAATCAGTAAATATCCATTGTTTATTCCATGATATAAAATCAGTAAATATCCATTGTTTATTCTATGATATAAAATCATTTAATATCCATTGTTTATTCTATGATATAAAATAATTAAATATACATTGTTTATTCCATGATATAAAATCATTAAATACCATTGTTATATTCCATGATATAAAATCAGTAAATATCCATTTTTTATTCCGTGATATAAAATCATTAAATATCCATTGTTTATTCCATGATATAAAATCATTAAAAATCCACTGTTTATTCCATGACATAAAATCATTAATATCCATTGTTTATTCCGTGATAAAAAATCAATAAATATCTCTTGTTTATTCCATGATATAAAATCATGAAATATCCATTGTTTATTCCATGAGATAAATAATAAAATATCTCTTGTTTTTTCTGTGATATAAAAATCATTAAATATCTATTGTTTATTCGATGACATAAAATCATTAAATACCATTGTTTATTCCGTGATATAAAATTATTAAATATCCATTGTTTATTCCATTACATAAAAACATTAAATATACATTGGTTATTCTGTGATATAAAATCGTTAAATATCCATTGTTTATTCCATGACATGAATCATTAAATATCCATTGTTTATTCTATGACATAAAATCATTAAATATCCATTGTTTGTTTCTATGACATAAAATCATTAAATATCCATTGTTTGTTTCTATGACATAAAATCATTAAATATCCATTGTTTATTCCGTGACATGAAATCATTAAATGTCCATTGTTTATTCTATGACATAAAATCATAAATAATCATTGTTTATTCCGTGATAGAAAATCAGTAAATATCTATTGTTTATTCCATGAGATAAAATCATGAAATATCCATTGTTTATTCCGTGATAGGAAATCATTAAATATCTATTGTTTATTCTATGAGATGAAATCATAAATATCTATTGTTCGGTCTATGACATAAAATCATTAAATAACCATTTTTTATTCCGTGATATAAAATCATTAAATACCATTGTTTATTCTATGACATAAAATCATACAATATCAATTGTTTATTCCATAATATAAAACCAGTAAATATCCATTGTTTATCAGATGACAAATAACTATTAAATATCCATTGTTTATTCTATGACATAAAATCATTAAATATAAATTGTTTATTCTATGACATAAAATCATTCAATATCCATTGTTTTTTTATTGATATCAGATCAGTTAATCTACATTATGTTTATTTTATGATATAAAATTAATCAATATATTTTTTTCCTTTATATGAAATCGGTAAATCTGCCGTTTATTTCATAATTTAAAATCTTTATATTTGAAGTATTTATTCCATGATATAAAATCATGAAATATCCATTGTTTATACCATAATATAAAATCATGAAATATCCATTGTTTATACCATAATATAACATCATAAAATCACCATTTTTATTCCATTAAAAGAAAATTTGAAACACTTTCAGAATTTTATATTTTTCTCTATCTTTCTATTTTTATTCTGTTCAAAGTTTCGTAAATATTTTATTAAATTACTGAATAGTTCATTAGTCTAGAATTTGTTTCTTAGAAGAGATCTTGTTTTATCAACAAATAGTGTGAGTAAATAAATAAATGGACTGTAATCAGTTTAAATGCATTAGCTGGAGCAGTGACACTGCAAACACCATCCTTAAGTGTGACCATGTGCCAATAAACAACCTCTCTTACAGTCATTCACTTCGTAGCTACAATTAGCTATTGATTGATCTGGGGATCGCTAAACAGTGCCTTGCACAACAGTTTGTATGCACACCGGAAATTCAGTCAATCACCTCAGCTCTCAATAAACTTTCTGAAGATATTGCTGTTACATGTTTGTGCTGTTATCAGTTATCATTGTTTGGGCAAGTCACTCTCCAATAAAATTGAATTGAGCAACTTTATTAAGGCAGCAGAATTCTCTCGCCATAAGAGTAACCAGACTACAAACATTGTGAGCCCACACTTGATGAAGGTGATGTAGTGAACACCCCCATAGAAGGTAACACTAATACAAAACTTTGCCATGAATTTTAATATTCTAGTTTTCTCTCTTTTCCATCAAATTCGCACTTGATAAATTGATATACACTATCAACAGAATGGAATTGCAGATTCCAATGCAATTTTTCTCATAGTAGCGGCGATCTTTATGAAATTTATCATCCATTTTGTTCCAAAGTGGCCACTGTTCGAATAGATTAATCATATTTGTCTCAGCTAATGATGTCACTGGCAGCGACATTTATCTGCAACACAAGCTCTGACTTCCTTATAATTGCCCCCAAAAACCTTTGCAAGAGTTTACTCTCTATTCTCTTTACATAGATTGGCTTTTCGTACCGTATTGATGGTCTCCATTAGTATATATCAGTGGAGGATTATCCATCCAGTCATCCGATACTTTTTACAATGCGTTGCCTTTTGCTAAGTATGCCGACGTTTACTCGAAGGTGGGAAGATGCACACTGAGTTCTCACAGATAGAAAACACATTCCTCCGGGTAATAATCTATGGTGTCTGGAAACTAATTTTAAAATAAAATAAAATAAAATCCCCGAATTTGAGCAACTAAGTGTGACAAGTGTTCAGAAATATTGGTTTCAGATGTGACACTTTCATATATGATGTTGACATATTCCGAGATTGCCATTTTTTGGAGTCACGTTCAGAGAAAATCCCACCCTCGATAAGCAGTACCTTCTGCCATGGTAAACAATGCTCTGATGTAAAGTGGCTCGTTTACGGGCACTATAAGCTTGGCAGATCTGGCCGCACGATGTTTTATCATCAACGTCGATTTTCTCTTACTTTGCTGGCATAAAATCAGTGCTAGCACTGTATCCATCAAAATGAAGGTTGATCTTCTAGTAGTCCATAAAACAGCACACTTTTTATTTGTTCTGCTTGACAACAGCCTTCAGCAAGATTAGCAATTTTGGGAGCTCAAGTTTTGTTTGTCATAGAGACCAAACCAACAATTATTTATCCATTGCTTTCACTTTGTTTAACTGTCTCTTTACTGTTCCCGGCATTATACATATTTTCACAGCTTGCTGGGTACCTTCCTTTTACTCACTTCTATTATATCGTGGCCAGTTGAACTCTGCATGTAAATCAGACTCTATGACGACAAGTGCTCAAACAGCCACAAACACACAGTAACTGGCTTATCAAAAAATTGAACCACTCCTGATACTTTGGCAGGGCTTTTATTGTATCTATTTTCACCGAGAGCTCAAACCTCAGCGGTCTTCCACCATTATCAGGACCTAAATTACAATTGCCCTTACATTCCCCAGCCCTATATCTCTGCAGTCCACCACCAAGAGTAATCACCTGAACAGTTTTCTGTTGTTAAGTCCAGCATAGTCTCTCGCTCAATATGGCGCAGGAGCACTCAGATTCAACTAGTGCATTCCTCCTTTTCCTGCACGCATGTATTTGCAAAAGAAATGAGACTGACACTTACCTCTGACATACCATTGGATGGCATGTGTTACTTGAAGGAGAATGATGTTAATATAGAGGATAATTCTCCCTTTTTCGTCACTTCACTGCTGACAGACCCTGAGTTCAAAACCTGTTATATGCATGTATATCAGAAACTACACTCTCTTCATCAACAGCGCCTGACACTCGAGCTCAGCTTTCTCAATCCATTAAATGATGAATTGGTTGAGGTCCAAAATACGAGTCTATGGTATCAGCTTTCAGTCAATGTTGTCTGTTTTCATGCTAATGAGATTGCTTGTAATATTTGCAAGTATAACTATTTAAACTTTGATCGTTTTACATCTTCCAACAACCGTAACTGCTTTCAAGTCTTCCTTCAACTGTAATTTCTTTTAAGTCTTTGTTACCGAATGCATTTCAAATCCTCATTTAACCGTCATTTCTTTCAATTCTTCCTTTAACAGTCATGTCTATTACATCTTACTTACATATTTATTACTTCCAATGCCGTATTGAAAATTAGCCAGTGAAAACAATTGACCGTTTTATTACAGTTCCTATCACCGTTAATCATGTCACAGTCGATCCTATGTCGTTTACATCAGGAGGATTTACTTTGTGTATTACAATTGGCCATAGTGGAGACTTTGTATGTGCGTCATTAAACATCGCAATCACTTGTATTGTTAAAAACTTGTTTTCAATGACACGTGACTGGCATGTAAAGCATGGCTACTTTCTTCATCAGTTACAAAATGATATGAAACCAATGAAGTAATACCAGAATTTTGTATACATGTATAACTGAAGTGCTAAAGCTTTCCTTACGCAATCAGTTAATCACCAAATGCCAAACAATTCATACAGACTGGAAATATAAAAAACTAGTCTTATTAAATACTAAATATTTTGTCATGCGAAAACACATTTTCGTAAATCAATTTAATATTTTTTCAAATTAAATTAAAAATAAGAAATGTTGTCCTTGTTTTAAAAAGCATTGTTCATATGCTAATATTAATTATTAAAATAATAATGAGCAATTAGAATGCCATAGAATACATTTTAATATTATTAACTTTTTTTTCCAATTTAATTTTCGAAGATATACTTCATCATCAGAATTTCTGAATTTCAAAACAATACCTTTTTTCGTTCCTCTTCTTCATCTCGTTTTTGGTTCAGTGTTGATGAAACAAATATGGGATGAGCAATTAAAAATGTAATGGCTTATGTTTTTTTAACTTTTCATTAAAACCATAGTACAAAAAGGTTTATTTCTTATAAAAAATAACAGTGCATTTAAAAGAAAATATTTTTGCAAATTTTATTTAAATGCGGTTTCACAAGAATTGATGCAGTTTGAATGGCTAAATTTAATTAATTCAAAGACATTTATCATATTTCGTATATATGGTTACATTTTCTTTTTTATCTAGTGTATATGGAAGAAATTTTTTAACTGCTTGTATATTTCTTTTTTCTTCTGACGATATATGATCTTACATATTTTTTATCTTCCACTGAATGTTGTTTACTGAATAAGATATGACTGTTACATCTTCCGACTTGATATCTATTGTTGCTTCAAATAACAGTTTATTCTATTTTTGTTTATTCAAAATAATATTAAAACATATAACCTTATTCGGTACAATTAGTATATAAAATAATTAAATATTTTATGCGATATGTGAAAACGATGAATGTTTTCTGTCGTTATGTTTTATGGCATATCAAAACTGTGTGGGTAATTTTCGTAGTTTTAATATATTCTCCAATTTCTTAGTATTTTCAAATATTTGTAAACTAATTTGCTGAACGAATTCTCGCACATCAGATATATTTGTAAATTCTCTGACTTGATCTGGTAAGTCAGATACTGATTCTCAGAAAAATTTGGCCATTCATATATTTTTGCTGAGTTAAAATAATAAAAGAGCAATTACAAAAAAATTCCGGATTTATTACGTACATTTAGAAATATTAGTCAAACAAAAGTTGCAAACAAAATGGGATTATAACTTTTTAACGTCCTTAATAAAGAAAAGATGTTACTTAGGTATTATTCAAGCGAATTCTTTTTCTGTTTTAAATATGAAAATAGTGTGAATTATAAAAACACAATTATCACATTTCGGATCATATTAATAAAGTTTTGTGGATTTTTAGTGCCATATTATGTAAAAAAAAAGGTAAAGCTATCCACGTTATTAATGTATAAGTATTGCAACGAATGTTCGGCTTATATTTTAAATTTAATCAATAATTAATTTGAGAACTTCTTCATAAAATTGTACATAACTTTTACCCCACAATTCTGAAACCTATTACTAATTTGGTCATTTAATAATAACCATTACGTCATCTGCTCAACATTTAAAAAATAATTTTCTTTGCACAGAACATGTATAAAAATTAATATATTTGTATGAAATGTGTCTTCTAAATATTTTATATTTGCTGAAACTAAAAAAAATCAAGTAAAAATCAAATGTGGACTTAGATTTGCATTGATTTACATATTACTAATTTAGTCATTTTATAATAACCGTTTCGTCATCTGCTCAACATCTTCAAAATAAATTTGTTTGTAAAGACCATGTATAAAAATAGATATATTTTATTGAAATGTGTATTTAATGTTTTTACATTTGCAGAAACAAATAAAATAATGTATTATGAGATTTTAATAGATTTACGTTCCTTTATCTTTTCTTGAAATTCATCTTTTAATTTTCTTTTCATATTTGCAGAATATCCAGCAGTCATGAGAAACACCAGTGTTATTATAATTTAATTGATTTAGTGACTTGAAATATAGAAATGTCTTGTGGAAATATATTCTGGAATTTCTTGATGTAAATTCCCCAGAGTTAAAAGCAGAAAACGATACCTATAATATACTTGTGAACTATACCAATGTTTATTCTTTCATTAAATGGAACTTTGTGATAATATATTGGAAAAACTTTCTTGTCACGTGTATATGTATTTCTCTTCTTCCTACTATTATGAAATAATTAAATACTTGTTGCAAAGTCAAATTTCATGCACTTAAAATTTAAAAAACGACACAGACTCTGCTACTGGAAAACACCTTAATTATAGCTTGGTGTTTCTTATTTTACAATTAAACAAAAAATGTTGCAACATATGCGAACACATATTAAAGAGAAACCATATTCTTGTGAAGTATGTGGCTCTTCTTTTACACGGAAACATGATATGTTGCGACATATGCGGACACATACTGGAGAGAAACCATATTCTTGTGAAGTATGTGGTTCTTCGTTTACAACTAAACAAAGTATGTTGCAACATATGCGAACGCATACTGGAGAGAAACCATATTCTTGTGAAGTGTGTGGTTTTTCTTTTACACATAAACAAAGTATGTTGCAACATATGCGAATGCATACTGGAGATAATCCATATTCTTGTGAAGTATGTGGTTCTTCTTTTACACAAAAACAAAATATGTTGCAACATATGCGAATACATACTGGAGAGAAACCATATTCTTGTGAAGTATGTGGCTCTTCGTTTACAACTAAACAAAGTATGTTGCAACATATGCGAACGCATACTGGAGAGAAACCATATTCTTGTGAAGTATGTGACTCTTCTTTTACAGAGAAAACAAATATGTTGCAACATATGCGAACACATACTGGAGAGAAACCATATTCTTGTGAAGTATGTGGCTCTTCGTTTACAACTAAACAAAGTATGTTGCAACATATGCGAACGCATACTGGAGAGAAACCATATTCTTGTGAAGTGTGTGGTATTTCTTTTACACATAAAATAAGTATGTTGCAACATATGCGAACACATACTGGAGAGAAACCATATTCTTGTGAAGTATGTGGCGCTTCTTTTACAACTAAACGGAATATGTTGCAACATATGCGAACACATACTGGAGAGAAACCATATTATTGTGACGTATGTGGTTCTTCTTTTACTCATAAAAAGAATATGTTGCAACATATGCGAACACATACCAGAGAGAAACCATATTCTTGTGAAGTTTGTGGCTCTTCTTTTACAAAAAAACAACAGAAGTTACGACACACGCGTACGCATACTAGAGATAAACCCTACTCTTGTTAATATTTGTGTCTTTTTTTAAAAGAAATCGAATAGATAGCATGAAAACGACTGTAAACAAAACAATATTTTTGTTAATACATTGCTTGTACCTATTACACTAATATAGTATATTGAATCACAGCTGTATACATACTAAATATAAACTATATTCATGTAAAGTACATGGCTCGTTTTTTAGACAAATCCAATATGCTGATACTTAAGAGTAATACTATTCTCAAAGTAGTTAGTTGATTTAGAATGAAACAACATATGTTGTAACTAATATCTTTTAGCTCATATGCAAGTGTACTTGATAGAAACATAAATATGAATATGTTGCTCTTTTTCACTAAAACATAATACTGAAGAACCACCACTTTTTCGTGAAGTATGTTTCTTATCTCTTCCACAGAATCTACGTTGTTTACAGCACATGAGGACAATAACTATTGACAAATTCTAGTAATGATGCGAGCCATTTATGATTGGGAACTTACCCGGCAATATACCTGGTGCACCAATTACAAAAACATGTCCAAAACATTGCATTAAAACGCTGTAATCGTGAAATGATGTCTCAAAATCTGGTGAATGTCTGGCATTTGGTAGACAAAGACAAAGAGAATATAAAATTTTTAAAAAGAAATAATTATTTTGTTTAGTATGTGTCTCTACTTTTACATTTAAATACGCTGTTGACACGTGTGAATACATACCGGATGTAAATTATATTTTAAGAAAATATTTTAATCTTTTTTCAAAGAAATCAGACTTTGTTAGTTCATATGAGTATAATCTGACATACAAAACCAATTGGAGTCTTGACAATATTACCTCAATGCAAACCTAAAAACTGTTTCCAATAAAAATGTGGAGAAAGTTTACAGATAAAATATTTTTTGAATAACTGGAAAATAAAGTAACTTTTAACATCTTAAAAAATATGAGTGCGCCCTTTCGAACATACCATCAGAAATATTTTTTCAATTAATGAAATGAAAAGATGACTTCGAAAATCAATTCTCCGAATATTATTTTAATACTTTCACACAGAAATAAAAATAACATGCCCCAAAATGCATAGATTTTTCTTTATTTATAATTATATTTTTCTATTTACTTCTTTTCATAGATTTTTACTGTAACGAAAATTTATTGCAATACTTTTTAGAAAATGTTCTATATGTACATAATACAAGGAAAAGTAGATAATTAGTTGCAAATCATTTTGTATATATATTAGATAGAACACGAGCATTTTTCATCTCTTTTTATTTAATGCGTATAAAAAATAATTATTGTTTGTAATTAAAGAAAATTTTATTCGGAGACGAAATCGACCCGCACCTCCTAGTACCATTGAAATACTGAACTTACAGCTTGTCTCTAATTGTCTAATGAAATATGGTTTTTAATTATTGTATACAAAGATTATATAAGTGGTTAATAAAATATGACTTTTAATTCTTTTACATCTATTTTATGATGACATTTTTGTGGAATTACATTTCATACTTATGAGATCAATTTTGTAAAATATAGAAACAAATACAAAATAAATCTGATTTTTAATGTTGTTTTCAAAATTATGTAAATCAAAAAAATGGTATTAAAATATTTTTGACTGGTCTAAAAAACGTCGATGCTTTATTTTTTAAAATACTATCAGACAAAATCAAACTGTAAAATAGTTTTAAAGAAAAAGGGAATCACTCGCCATCATGCTAAAAACCAAGGAAAGACAAGGGGGAATTAATTGGGTAAAATGGTTATTTTGCAGGAGAAAGAAAATATGGAGCATAAAAGTATTAAGATTATGAGAGAAAAATTATGTAGAAAAAATAATTGAAAGGAACAAGGGGTGAAGAGAATGTAAAAAAGGCGAGAAACAAGTTATAGATATGAAAATATTTTTCAGAGCATATTGTATCAAATAGATGCCGGGGAGTTTTCTCTATCCGCATTTAACCAAGCTACCAGTGCCATTGATTTCCACAACATCCTTGATTTCCTTTGGAAAAAATGCCTTTAAACAGTCGGTTTGTCTGTCTTTTATCTCTTGACGACTTGTTGGTACCGCAACGTCTTTCCTATTCAAAATACCCTTGGCATCGAATCGAATCCCGTAAAGGCATGAAGGAACAACACATAATTACAAACTGTTTCGCAAAGCACCTGCTTGAGGACCTTGATATTGTAGATGTAGGATTTCATCTTGTCAGAGCAAAGGTTAAGTGTAGTACATTTACAAACATATGCACGGCCGAGCAAGAGAAGGTTCGTGTCTTCTTCACTGAGGATTGTTGATTTGAAAGAAGACATATTGATGACTGCCTTTGCAATCTCAACATCGGCATCTTCCGCTTGAATAGCGCCATATTCGTTCCATGATCCTCTGGATAACTCCTGCTTGTTTGACACATTTGACAAGAAGTCCGTTTTTGTCAGCACATTTTCTTACCTCGGTAATATTCACCTTTATTGTATTCGACTTCGTTTCGGATGAGTACAGTCCGTTATACTTGATCAAACTTCATAACCATCAAACGCGACAGTTGCTCTCCCATAGTGTTCAACAGTAAATGAGGCATAATCATTTGCAATCCAGCTGTATGGACTCCCTCTTTCCATTTCAAACGATGAAGAAGAAATCCTCCATCTAGTACAGTGTGCTCTATGACTGGAATAGTTTGTGTCAACATAGACATCCTCGTTGACAGCTACAGTACCCTTTTCTCGAAGCACCACGGTTTCATCACAGTCAAAATCATGTTCATATAAAGGACAAGTTTCTCTATTGGCGGTTGAACTCATGTTTGTCCCTGAAAATATACGACAATATATGCGTATTAGTATATGGAGTTAGTGCATTGTTTGTGAAGGCAGTTCTTGATGGGGTAAAACGTGGTGTTTTTTGGGGTTTTCAGTTGTTTTCTCAAGATTCCAATACCTTATAAAACAATATCATTTATATACGGAGATAAGATGCCCGATTAATTGAAGAGAGTAATAATTCACCACTGGTACCCATATAAAAATAATCACTAATATGCCTGTTTGTGAACCTCGGTTAGTGCAATAAGAGGTTCAGGGGTACAAGTACCAATGTGGACGTAATGAGGGGTTTAGGGGTCGGGTACCCCTAGATATGGTGTAAGGGTTTATTTGGCAGCACTGCTTACCCTTTTCATGTGAAAGATTGACCCTGAAAACAAGTAAAATCAAAGATTTATTGATTTATCATGAAAACTAACCGACTTCACATGTAAATGGAAAATGACAAAAACAAGTCATATTCAAAATGTGATACTTTCCCATATTCGGATCTTGTTCAATTCTTGTATGTTGTAGACTAGACCATACCAAAAATAAACCCACCAAAAGAAAACGTTACTTTCTTTGAGGTAGGGGTGTTCTGGCAGTATATTGACCCGTCTATTTGGTTAATGGTCTTGGATTGATGCAGATTCGGATATACCCTGACTTCTTTGTAGTGATAATCATTCGACTATTCCAGTCGGTTGGTTCGTCGATAGGAGTGATAACTCCTGGGTTTTCTAAATTTTTTAATTCCTCGTTCACTCGAGGAATCATCGATACTGGTATACGTCCGGATAAGACAGTATGGGGTGTTATGGTGGGGTCTACTTGTAAGTGCACTTGACCTAGCAGTGACCCCAGTTCGCTGTTAAAAACGTCCGAGCACTCTGTCATCAGTCTCTCACAGACTGGGTCTGGGTGAACATTAACGATGTTGTAATAATGTACTGTTAATAAGTTCATCTGTTCACTCGCCCGTTTTCCTAGCAATGGGATTAGGTTCACTTCAACCACCGTGAACTCAACAGTGAACTTTTTCGTGTTTTTGAGGTTCCGCAATGTAATCCTGCATCTGCAAAGCGTTACTAGATCGGTTGTATTCCACATCTGTAATTTCTTAGATGTTGGTTGCAGACTTACATCACGTACGTATTTCAGTGGAATTACATTAACAGTAGCACCACAGTTGACTTAAAGTCTTACTGGTTTATTGTCTAGCGTCATTCTTGCAAAACGTAGTTTTTTTCTCGTTTTCTCTCGTCGTTGACGCTTCGCACGTTGTCCTTATTCGCTAGAAGAGTCTGAGTCGGACACTATTTGATTTGGTTTAGATGGATTTGATCTCTCACCGTGCCACTTCTCCGGGCATTTCAGCACAAAGTGTTTTTTAACTGCAAAGGTTTAATTTCTGGCAACACACAGGACATGCTTCATTTCTAATGCCATGCCCCCTGACACAGAAATGACAGTCTATTTGCCCGTACCTTTGGTTCTATTTCTTATAAACTGGGCCTTGGAATTTATTAATCCGTTCTTGGTGCTCAGGATTAATTATTTCCAGCCGTGTATCCGTTGCTTCTCAGCGAAGTCATATGTTAACACTTTCTTGAAATGTTAGTGTCGTATTTTGCAGCAGACTTTTACAGGCATGGTTATCTCTCACCCTAATACGATATTGTCATGTAGCAGAAAGTCATGTAGACATTTACAAAAAAATTCACGATTTCGCTCAGTTGCGTACTACCGTATGTATGGGTCAATAGTCTCATCTGAATTTTAATTTGGACTTCAGACATTTAGATTTGATGATTATGTTTATCATAATTCGAGGAGAAGATCCTAGAATTATACAAAGATTGTATTTGAAACTCTCAATTACAAACCATTATTTATGAAGAAAACTTAGTTATTATTTGAAAGGTTGTGAATGTAACGATGTTATCGTTTCGTTTTGTTACCAACTCTAGTTTTGTAACAACCGCGCATGCGCACTTGAATAAAGGTTTCCATGTATATTTTTAAAACCAATAACACGCGTCTCTCGTTTGTCTCTACTAATAAACCACTCAATACGAGCAAACACAGTGTGACATGGTGGCAGCGGTGAGATATAAAGAAAAATAAGAGAAAACAACGATAAAAGTAAGACATTATATTTTTTCTTTTCGAACCAAAACTTCGTAAAACTTCACACACACACGCTCGTCGAAGCTCGGAACAGAACTCTCGCACACACATAACAACACTACGACTACTATGGCTAATATATCGATACCAGTTCCCATTCTTGACTGGGACTCTTCGCCTAACATTGCAGAGCCATTCAAGAAATTCCAACAACGTTTGGAACTTTATTTCACAGCGAAGGGAACTAAAGAAGAAGAGAAAGTGCCTATCGTTCTACTCGCAACTGGCGAGGAAGGAATTCGTAGATACAACAGTTGGTCTATGTCAAGCGAAGACCGGAGAGACACCGATAAAATTTTCAACGCATTTATGGAGCAGCTGGAACCGGCAACCAACCACCGTATATGTAGGCTCGAACTCGGTGGATACCAACAAAAGCCTACCGAGACGACCGACATATTTCTAAACAGGTGTCGCTTACAGGCGAAGAAATGCGACTTCACAGCCCCACAAATGAACGAACGTTTAGTAGAAATACTGATAGCCAACACGCCTATACCGGACTTACAAAAAGAACTGTTAAACAAACCGAAGGGCTACACAATAGAAGAGGCTGTGAAATTAGCATGCACATATGAGGCTTCAGCCGTGTATATAAACAAAATACACCAACTACATGGCCTGTCACAGATATACACCATAAATCGCGGTGGTCGCGAACGGCAGGAAGGCAACAGAAATACCAGCAACTTATGTAAAAATTGTGGACGGGACCATCGTTTTGGCAAGGCGCATTGCCCTGCCAAAAACGACATATGCAGTTCCTGCGGAAAAATGGGCCATTGGGCCAAATTGTGCTTCTCAGTGAGACTCAGACCCAGGAAACAAGGAAAATCCTGGCACAAAAGCCGTAGCCAGTCAAGGCACAGACAACATGAAACAGGCCGAAAAGTCGACAGCGTTGCTGAACATGACGACCGAGCCACAACAAACCTACATGCGGCGATGGAGCACCCCACATTCAGCACCATTAACAGTGAACATCCACTGCATAAACAAAAAACAACACAAAATGAAGCATTTGTCAATATCAACGTTATATTGACAGACCACCCAGGTACGCACAGCCTCAAACTGAAGGTAGACACAGGTGCACAAGCAAACACACTACCTTTACGCATATTCCGCAGCATGTGCCAACATCAGCCATCACAGATGTCAGAGCCTCTTCTGCAACACGACATTCCAACAAAGCCATGGGACGTAGTTGGAACAGACTTGTTCGAGCTCCATGGACATCAATGGCTGATCATAGCAGACTACTACTCCAAGTACCCTGTCATCAAACAGTTACCTGCCCAATCACCAAGCAGTGTTATCGTAAAAATAACGCAACAAACCTTCGCGGAGTTTTGCATACCGTCAAAAGTGGTTAGTGACAACGGGCCGCACTTCTCAAGCGCCCTCTACCACGAATTTGCCACAGAATGGGGTTTCAACCATCAGACCACCTCACCTCGAAGACCACAGGGAAACGGTTTCATAGAGCGCCAGATAAGGACCATCAAGACTATCCTCAAAAAGGCCAAACAATCTGGGACAACACCCGAAATTGCATTGTTGCACTGGCGCTGCTCACCTATCTCAAACGCCATATCCAGCCCCGCACAGCTACTCATGGGTAGACGAATCCAATCCCCAATTGCAACAAAAATAGAAAACAACCACCAAGATCAGGATCAAATATATGATGCTTTTAACCAAAGGCAACATAAGCAAAATAAATATTTTGACCAGCATACACTCAAGGAAGACCTACCACCTTTATATCCTAGCCAGAGGGTAAGAGCACAAAACCCTACACACGGAAACTGGGACCTAGCAACCGTAGTATCTCAAGCAGACGGTCCCCGATCATATCTCCTAAAAACTGCAAACGGATATGTGCTACGGAGAAACCGGCAGCATATTAGGAGTGCTCCAATAAGGCCAACCCCACCACAAACGCCAAAGCATGTAACATTTGTAGAACCACCTGTATGTACAACTCAGTCTTCACAAAGAGACTCCCAACAATACACTCGCAGTGGAAGGATGGTACGACCACCATCAAAAATGAACTTGTGAACATTTTCTAGAGAATTATAGCAAGCAATTCATGGGGCAGAATAATCCCCTGCTTCGCTGTAGCTATTCAGGCAGTCTACCCTGAATTAGCCCTTACCTTTTTATTATATACTGAATATGCTCAATATCATAATCTTCATATTGGTAAAGGGGAGATGTAACGATGTTATCGTTTCGTTTTGTGACCAACTCTAGTTTTGTAACAACCGCACATGCGCACTTGAATAAAGGTTTCCATGTATATTTTTAAAACCAATAACACGCGTCTCTCGTTTGTCTCTACTAATAAACCACTCAATACGAACAAACAGTGTGACAGTGAAAAGAAATTTGTGACAATATGTCAGTATTTTAAAAGGATAAAACGAAGGCCAGTTTAGCCTGATATTTGATTGAGAATATCTCGACAAAAGGATCGTTGATGTTCTTTTAGTCTAAAAAAAGGACTAATTGTTTTAAGGATTGATTGAAAAATATCGACACAAGATCGATAATATTTATTATTTAGTCAGCAGGACTAAAATATTAAAAGATTTATTGAATTTAATATTCGTTTATCAGAAAGGAAAACGAATAAAGTCATCGAGGGTTTCTTATGACTCGAAGCCTGTAGTCCAGAAATTCGCATTTTAAATATGAAAAAAGAGTTACAAATATTAAAAAAATAATAATATTATAGTTATTTAAGTTAGAAAATAATAATTATTCGATTTACAGAAACATGAGTAATATTTGTTTGATTATTACTGAAATTTAAAAAAAACGAAGAAGATGAAAATGCCGGTTTCCAGAATTTTGCTTTTGTTTAATGAAAATGTCGTCTGCTTGAAGCGGTTTTCCATTAACAATGAAAGAACTTTTTTCAAGAGAAATTTATCGCCGACTGATGAGCGAACCACAAAAAAGAACACACAAGAAAATGTCTACTTCTGTAAAAGATATATTGTAAATTGTGAATTGTGAGTACATTTTGTTGTTAATATTTTCTTTTGTGAATGACATATGAACATATATGCCTGTCTACCATTTGTTTTACTTATCTTGATCTTTTTTTCATTTTAATAATAAATTTTCGATTCTTTGATACACAAGTAAGTTTTGTCTGTCTTTTTCCCCATTAAAGGAAAAAGAGCGTATAGATAAAAGTGTGTACTTCATTCCTTGAAAACCACGACGATGTAACTCCTTTCAGAGTTTTAAAATCAATCAATCATGCCACGATAAGCAAGTAGAACACTTATACGAGTGAACTTTTTTGTAAAACACAGGACGAATGTTGAAGTTGTTCAAAGGACTTAGGGAATTTTAAATTCGATAATAACCCGTTTATTAGAACAGAGAAAGATAAATGATAAATAAAGTTACAAATTGCAGAATGGTGGAGAAAAAAATAACGAAAACAAACTTTTTTAATCAATAGATACAAATTATTTCTTTTATCAACACAGTAACTTTATGCCTTAATAACATTTCCTATTTTCGTGCAATAACGATCCATTTTTTGCTAATATGCAAACAAGTTTTTTTCATGCAAATGCAAATAAATTATTCTTTTCCAAAATGAAAATTACACATTTTTTGGCAAAATGTTTGAATGTTTTCGCCTTCAAATAAAGAATGGATTTCGGATTCACCATGTAGCAAAAAAAGTGATGTGGAAAGCAAGAATGTGTTCGCCTTCAAATAAAGAATGGATTTCGGGTCCACCCTGTAGCAAAACAAGTGATGTGGCAAGCGAGAATGTGTTCGCCGTCAAATAAAGAATGGATTTCGGGTCCGCCCTGTAGCAAAACAAGTGATGTGGCAAGCGAGAATGTGTTCGCCGTCAAATAAAAAATGGATTTCGGGTCCGCCCTGTAGCAAAACAAGTGATGTGGCAAGCAAGAATGTGTTCGCCTTCAAATAAAGAATGGATTTCGGGTCCGCCATGTAGCAAAACAAGTGATGTGGCAAGCAAGAATGTGTTCGCCTTGAAATAAAGAATGGATTTCGGGTCCTCCCTGTAGCAAAACAAGTGATGTGGCAAGCAAGAATCTGTTCGCCTTCAAATAAAGAATGGATTTCAGGTCCACCCTGTAGCAAAACAAGTGATGTGGCAAGCAAGAATGTGTTCACCTTCAAATAAAGAATGGATTTCGGGTCCACCCTGTAGCAAAACAAGTGATGTGGCAAGCAAGAATGTGTTCGCCTGCAAATAAAGAATGGATTTCGGGTCCACCCTGTAGCAAAACAAGTGATGTGGCAAACAAGAATGTGTTCGCCTTCAAATAAATAATGGATTTCGGATTCACCCTGCAGCAAAACAAGTGATGTGGCAAGCAAGAATGTTTTCGCCTTCAAATAAAGAACGAATTTCGGGTCCGCCCTGTAGCAAAACAAGTGATGTGGCAAGCAAGAATGTTTTCGCCTTCAAATAAAGAATGAATTTCGGGTCCACCCTGTAGCAAAACAAGTGATGTGGCAAGCAAGAATCTGTTCGCTTTCAAATAATGAACGAATATCGGGTCCGCCCTGTAGCAAAACAAGTGATGTGGCAAGCAAGAAGAACAAACAACGATGCAGTTATATTGAGATTTCATATAACTGAAGTAAATGTAGAAAAAGTTGCTTGTAAAACAGATGGTATTCTTGGGGACTAATCTATTGTTTCTCTCTTGCTTTCTATGGTCTCTGGTGGGAACATTCGAATTATTTCGAATAAGGGGCTTCGGTTTCGTCCACATGCCTAAAATTCGAACTGAAAATAAATAAACTAAAGGATAAATAAAGTCACAAGTTGCAGAATAGTTTAGAAAAAAAATAACGAAAACAAACTTTTTTTTTATCAAAGGATACCAATTATTTGTTTTATCAAGATAGTAACTTTATTCCTTAATAAAATTTCACATTTTCGTGCATAGTGCAATAACGATTTATTTTTGCTAATATGCAAACAACAGTTTTTTATAGAAATGCAAATAAATTATTTTTTTCCAAAATGCAAATTACACATTTTTTGACAAAATGTTGGAATATTTTCGCCTTCAAATAAAGAACGGATTTCGGGTCCGCCCTGTAGCAAAACAAGTGATGTGGCAAGCAAGAATGTTTTCGCCTTCAAATAAAAACGGATTTCGGGTCCGCCCTGAAACAAAACAAGTGATGTGGCAAGCAAGAATGTTTTCGCCTTCAAATAAAGAACGGATTTCGGGTCCGCCCTGTAATAAAACAAGTGATGTGGCAAGCAAGAATGTTTTCGCCTTCAAATAATGAATAGATTTCGGGTCCGCCCTGTAGCAACACAAGTGATGTGGCAAGCAAGAAGAACAAAAAACGATGCAGTTATATTGAGATTTTATATAACTTAAGTAAATGAAGAAAAAGTTGCTTTCAAAACAGATGGTTTTCTTGGGGACTAAACTATTGTTTCTCTCTTGCTCCCTATGGTCTCTGGTGGGAACATTCGAATTATTTCGAATAAGGGGCTTCGGTTTCGCCCACATTGAAAAAAATGCCAGTTGGCTGCTAAATATGTACAGCAGTTTCTGCGTCTGTACGATCGAACGAGGAAGGAAAAACGAGGAAAGGGGTTTCGGAAAATCCGATCACATACGGGTGCGGCATATATTTAAAATAGTGGCTTATGATTTGTTGTTTTTCATGCTACCAAAGGACAAGTTACAAACGACTTCGTTAGAATAATGTTTAAAACTTTGGCCTATTATTTTTCAAATGAAATCAATGTTTGACTAGAAAGAAATCATTTGATTGATTTTGAATCCTTACTTACAATACTTTTATAGAACCCTTGTTTAAGCAGCACCCGTGAAACGATCTCTGAAAGAAATGCAATGATTATTTGTTGACCTACTTTTTACTGATTGGGTAATTCTAACAAAATATTCAATCTAAATTGGCTGCCTATACCGGATGTTACCCAATAGGAAAGAGTTTGCACTGGGAGCCGAACACCTTTTCCCGCATCTCTTATACAAGCGAGAATCCGATGTTAAACAAATTCGATTATGTAAGTTAGATAGTCACCAGACTGTTAACAAACCCATTTTTTACCTTTTTGTCACATTTTATATCTGCATTTTATGTATGGACATAAATATAGTGAAAGACGCAATTGCCTAACAACATTACGTTGTGTACATTCAAGCACTCTTCGAGTGAAATTTCCTTCTCAACTATTTTCTATATTGGACCTTCCACATGTAATTCTCACTGACCAGCTGCTTTTCTGGCTAAGAGTGTGTTGCGATCTTTTTATATCTTTGCTGTTTCCCCTCCTTCTTCAATGGTTACGCAACGAAGTGTGGATAGTGAGGCGTGTATTAATTATCCCATTGGAACTGTCGACCTTTTTCTGCAAAATCCTAATTAAGGTGGGCTGAGTCTTTTAGTAAATGTAGTACGTATATCCAGCATCCCTTAGAATAGATCTTACCACAGTATGTCTACATTTTCACAGAAGCAGTTTGACAAGTTTTACTGAAACTCATACAGCAAGATTTACTCGTCTCATTCCTGGTGGAGAGTATTGTATTTAAATACACATTTAACAGCAAACTGATTGATAAACTTGGTTAGAGAAATCTTTCATATCCAGAAACCTGCTGGGGATCCCATGATTTCTGCTCTAGGAACGTTTGTGATTGGTCTGAAATTTTCTCAATTAACACCTATACAATAATTGGTGTTGTTGTATCAACTACGTCTAGAGCAAGCTTAAGCTTCCCAGGCCTGAGATTGATTTCTGTTGTACATTTCTAATATAGTTTGTGATGCCACCTGTCATTTTCTGTTTTTTTGTCACATAGATTACCAAATCGTCTATGGCAATGGCCAATCGCTTCATATTTAGGAGTTATTCGAATTACTTCTTTTCAAATAGCTCAACCGAAAGGTTGAAGCTAAATGGTAGCTGATCTTAATGGTATCGATGTTCAGAAAGTGGTCGTGTTCCCAGCTGTTATGCCGAGTTCAACGTTTCAGTATACTTGTTACAGTTCTGATTTTGTGAATACCTTTGTATCGCTTATGTCATGAAAAACATCAACGAGAATCTGCATTGTGTAGTTCAGTGGATGGGTTATTTGTTGAGTTTGTGAGTATCAAGTCCTACTCTTAGTGTTATATTTTTCTTGTGAGGAAGTTCTCATCACATATTTCACCACTATGGTATCAAAAATAGAAACATGGGACTTGTTGGCACATGTTCCCTTGATGTGAAAAATAAAGCCTTAAATTTAAAGTGTCAAACAAATGTGATCCAATATGAGTCAACCTAGATAGACACGGGGGTGGAGGTAATGTTATTCAAGTAATACCGTTAGTATTACATTTTTCTTACTTGTGAGAAAATTATAATCACATATTTGGCACCTATGATGTGAAAAACAGAAAGAGGGGACTTGTTGGCACATGTTCCCTTGATGTAAAAAATAAAGCCATGAAAATGAAGTTTTTAATTTAAACTGTAAAACAAATGTGAGCAAGTATAAGTCGACCAATATAGCCACTTCACCTTCTCCCTGTGACCAAAGAAATCAACCCACAAAATCTTACAAAATAAGGGTTTATAAACCACAGTAAAAATACAGGATAACGTTTTTCTGTGCTAGAGATTTTTCCTACATAATGGAAAAGTGAAATGGCGTCAAATCCAACACTTTAGTTCAGCGGCACAAGACATCAGTGCGAGCTAGTCTAGAAAAACAGCCGAGCAAGAAAACTGTACATAGAGAAAATCCACCCGATTCATGAACTGCAATATGAACAAAGTAATCAATAATATGAAAATTATCTATTAAATAAAGTAATCAATTCTAACAACGCATTTCACTTTTTACCTAATAAATTGCTGCAAACTTCTCATTTCCTATTTCAGCATTAGTTCGGAGTAAGAACCATTTTTCTTCTCACTGAAAAGCGACTAACTTGTTCATATGTGAAATACAATTTTGTCTTTGCTATGTAAAAAACTGAAAATTATTTACATAGTTATAACTTGTTTTCTTATATTTTTGACATTTCCTTCTCCCCTTGTTCCTTTTCTCATTTTTATTGCTAATCTTCCGTATTACTTTAATGCTACAAGTTTTCTTTCTCTTTGATTGCCAATTACCTTTTAAATAAACGAACCTCTTCCCAAAACGCATTTCACTTCACATTCACCGAATAAATTACCCCTTTCACACGCTTGTCTTTCTACATGTCAGCATGAGGTCGGATAATTATATTTTTCTTTAAAACTTTTTTACAGTTTGATTTTGTTTGATTGTATTTTTCGATAATAAAAACAATACTTTTTTTAATACAAGTCAAAACTATTTTTAATATAATGTTTCATATTTAAATAATTTTGGTAAGCAATATTTTTTTGCTTCGGTATTTAATAAAACTGACCTCATATGTATGAAATTTAATTCTACCAAAAGTGTTTTCATGGAAAAATATTTTGTGCTTTCACTGATGTAATCTTTGTATGAAATAATGAAAAGCCATATTTAGTTAGCCAATTATGAGACCAGCTGTAAATAGACTATTTCAATGGTATTAGGATGAACGGGTTTAAAATGGCAGTCTTTTCAAATCGATTTCCTATCAGAATAAAATTTGCTTTAATTACAGACAATCAAACAACAATTTATGTAACAAACAAATTAAAACTACTCGTGTTTCATCCAATATCAATATACAAATTGATTTACAAGTAATTATCAATATTTCGGAGTATAATGTATATATAGTAACCTTTAGTAAAATAAATACTGCAATAAATTTTGGTAACAGTAAAATGTATAAAAGGAAATAAATAGGACAAATTCAATTATGAATAAATGTATTTTAGGGCAGATAATGTTATGTATGTGGGAAAGTATTAAAATAATATTCGGCGATATAATTTTAGAAGTTATCTTTTCCTTTCATTAAATAAAAAACTGATTTCTGACCAGAAAGGGTATACACATAGTTTTTAAGATGTTAAGTTTCTTTTATTTTCGTGTTATTAAATACATGTTTTCTGAAACATTTCTCCACATCTTTATCTTATTTAAAATATTTTTTAGGGTTGCATTGAGCTTATAGTGTCAAAACTGCAATTGATTTGTAGGTAAAGTTTAATCTCATTGTAATAAACAAAAGGCACATAACTAACAAAAATATGTTGTTTCTCCAGTATGAGTTTTTTATTGAAAAATAATAACATACTTCACAACATTTGTTTCTATCGTCTGCTTCCCTATGAGCTAAAACATACTAGATCTCTGTGCAAATGAATTGCTATATACGTCAGAATATTTTTCTTGTCTGCAACATTTCTTTGAAAGAGACATGCTACATATTTCAAAAGAATATAGGTTCTTACAGTTTGTCTGTAAAAAATAAGCCACACTTTACAGTAATATAATTTCCCTCTAGTATCTGTTCGCATATGCAGCACAGCATGTGTCGTATGTGTAATGAAATCTATCAATGCAAACTATAATAGATTCGCTCGTGTATGTATTCGCCTGTGTTGCAACATGTTGTTATATTATAAATTATCCCACTACTTTAATAGAATATGGTTTATTTTTAGCATCGGAATATTGGATTTGTTTGAAAACGAAGATCCACATATTTCACAGGAATATAGTGTCTATGTAGTATGTGTTCGGATGTGCTTAAACATAGTGTATCGGTAGAAAAAGGTAAGATAATTTTTTTCTCGAAAATATGCTTTAAAAGTATGTGTTAACATGCAACGTAGTTGATTTCTTAACAAATAAAGACACACATACTTCGAAAAAACATTGTTTCTCTCCAGAATGCGTTCGAATATGTTATAACATATGTTGTTTAATTGTAAGTGAAGAGCATTATATATCACAGGAATATAATTACTCCAGTAAGCATGTACATCTCTAGTAACATATAGGATTTCGTAGTAAAATAAGAGTAAGAGCCATACAGATTATAAGAATATGGATGCGCATCTGTCGTAACATATATAATTTCTCTATAAAGGAAGAGGCCCATAATAAACAAGAATACAGTTTCTCTCAATTATGTGTGCACAGATGTCGCAACACTTTATTTCCTTGTAAACAAGATTCGCATACTTCACAAGAAAATTGTTTCTCTCCAGTATGCGTTCGCATATGTTGCAACATATGTTGTTTCTGTGTAAAAGAAGAACTACATATTCCACAAGAATATAGTTTCTCTCCAGTATGTGTTCGTGTATTTTTCAAGATACTTTTTTGTGGAAAAGAGCAGCAACATGCTTATAAAATATTGTTTCTCTCGATTATGGCTGGAAATGAGGCAGTTATTCTCCGTCTATTTCTCTCCAGTACGCGTTCTCATATGCGTAAATATACTTGGTTGATGTGTAATAGACGAGCAACAAACTTCACAAGAAAATGGTTTCTCTCAAGTATGTTTTTGCATATGTTGCAACATATGTTTTTTCTTTGTAAAAGAAGCGCCAGTAACTTCAGAAGTATATGCTTTCTCTCCAGTATGCGTCCGCATATGTCGCAACAAATGTTGTTTTTGTGCAAAAGAAGAACCACATACTTTACAAGAATATGGTTTCTCTCCAGTATGCATTCGCATATGTATCAACAAATGTTGTTTTTGTGCAAAAGAAGCTCCACATACTTCACAAGTATGTGGTTTCTCTCCAGTATGCGTCCGCATATGTCGCAACAAATGTTGTTTTTGTGCAAAAGAAGCTCCACATACTTCACAAGTATGTGGTTTCTCTTTAGTATGCATTCGCATATGTAACAACATACTTGATTTTTGTGCAAAAGAAGAGACACATACTTCACAAGAATATGGTTTCTCCCCAGTATGCGTTCGCACATGTTGCAACATAGTTGGTTTTTGTGTAAAAGAAGACCCACATACTTCACAAGTATGTGGTTTCTCTCCAGTATGTGTGCGCATATGTCGCAACATAGTTGTTTTATGTGCAAAAGAAGAGCCACATACTTCACAAGAATATGGTTTCTCACCAGTGTGCGTGCGCATATGTTGAAACATACTTGTTTTATGTGCAAAAGAAGAGCCACATACTTCACAAGAATATGGTTTCTCACCAGTGTGCGTGCGCATATGTTGCAACATATTTGTTTTATATGTAAAAGAAGAGCCACATACTTCACAAGAATATGGTTTCTTTCCAGTATGCGTTCGCATATGTTGCAACATATTTTGTTTCTGTGTAAAAAAAGCACCACATACTTCACAAGAATATGGTTTCTCTCCAGTATGCGTTCGCATATGTCGCAACATACTTGTTTGACATGTAAAAGAAGAGCCACATACTCTACAAGAATATGGTTTCTCACCAGTATGCGTGCGCATATGTCGAAACATACTTGATTTATGTGCAAAAGAAGAGCCACATACTTCACAAGAATATGGTTTCTCTCCAGTATGCGTTCGAATATGTTGCAACATATTTTGTTTCTGTGTAAAAGAAGACCCACATACTTCACAAGTATGTGGTTTCTCTCCAGTATGCGTTCGCATATGTATCAAAATATCTTTTTTCCATGTAGAAGAATAGCCACAAACTTCACAAGTATGTGGTTTCTCTCCAGTATGCGTTCGCATATGTCGCAACATACTTGTTTTACATGTAAAAGAAGAGCCACATACTTCACAAGAATATGGTTTCTCTCTAGTATGCATTCGCATATGTATCAAAATATCTCTTTTCCATGTAGAAGAATAGCCACAAACTTCACAAGTATGTGGTTTCTCTCCAGTATGCGTTTGCATATGTTGCAACATGCTTGTTTTATGTGTAAAACTAGATCAACATACTTCACAAGTATGTGGGTTCTCTCCAGGATGTGGTCGCATATGTCTCAACATACATGTTTTATGTGTAAAAGACGAGTCACATACTCTACAAGAATATGGTTTCTCTGCAGTATGCGTTTGCATATGTTGCAACATATTTTGTTTCTGTGTAAAATAAGCTACACATACTTCACAAGAATATAGTTTCTCTTTAGTATTTGTTCGTGTATGTTACAACATATGTTGGTTCCATGTAAAAGATTAGCCACATACTCTACAAGAATATAGTTTCTTTCCTGTATGGGTTTGCATAAGTTGCAATATACTGTTTTTTGTAAAAGAAGAGTCTACAAGAATATGTTTTTTCTGCAGCATGTGCTGAAATATGCTGCAACATATTTTGTTTGTGTAAAAAACCCGGCACATAATCTACAAGAATATAGTTTATCTCCAGTATCAGATTTGCTGTTCATTTTAAAGTCGAAATATGTGACAGTTTTAAGTAAAATATGTTTCTCTGTACTGTTCTATATTGTGTTTTAGTCTGAGAAAGGGATGTAATTATAAGATATTTCCATCTTTTACATTTTTATGGATTTAGAAATTTGTAGATCATTGAAGGGGTAACGACTAATATTTTTCTCATGTTTCTGTAAAAACATTACTTGTTTTTTTACTGTAATTGATGTTTCCCTGCGTGTATCAGCTCACTAGTAGATCTGTGGATTTGACATTAGGGAGGAATGATCTTTTATCTATGCAGATCGGTGAAAACAGAAAATAAATGATATATTCAGTGAGTTCTTATACACCTCATCCAGATGATATTTAAACGTTCGCAAATAACAATGTATAGATATTTTCAGAGTTTGGTTAAATATAATTTACTAAATATTTAGATAGTTCTACAAAAGTGACCATTTTCTCAGCCATAATCAAGCGATACTTTCAGTTTTCACCATTAGCAGTATGCGTTTTTTTAAAGTATTTTAGATGTCTGAAATTCTGAAATTTCAAAATTTCTTTTCGTAAGATATTTCCACATGTCAAGTAAGCAAACGAATGTAAATCCATTCAAATCCAATGAAACTTGTTATTCTCATGAGTGCTTGATATTCTGCAAAATTAAAAACAATTAGAAGATAAATTTAAAGAAGATATTCATGTTATACAAATAAAAGTACTAAGCATTGTGGACTTAAAAGCAAAATTGAATTTATTATGTACAAGTTTATTAAGTCCCAAAATTCATTATTGATTAAATTCAAAATACAATGAGGACATTAGTGGCAATACTTATTCATTAATAAAAGGAATGAATTCATTTTGTTAATATTGTACTTAATATCAACAGAACTTGCAATAAATCCGACAATTCTTGTCCATTGCTCTTCGTTAAACAATTTAACCTATAAATATTTGAAGATACTAAAAAAATGAAGAATATTTAAAAATCACCAAAATTACCCACAAAGGGTAAATATGCCATAAAAGATAACAGTACTGGTAAATTTTCTGACCAATTCTAAACCCGACTTTCATTCTAATTTCCAGGCTATTTATGTAAACAGTCAGAAGATGCCGAATCATAACGAATTGACACTATCCAACAAGAAATAATAAACCATTTAATGAGAGAAGATAAAATATTTATTTCAGGAAGAAAATGTATTTTGTTTTTTACGAGAAAATTAAGCTTTTTTGATTATTTTCTTTTTCTTTTGATCGATATTTTTTGTAATGGTTCAGCTTTTGATCCAGATCGTTTAGATTGGTGTTAGTTTAGTGTTACGATAAAGTTAGGTAACAGAACGTTTAGGGTTAGCTTAAGGTTAATGTGAGAAAAACAATTTTTACCTTTTCTTTTAGGGTTAGGGTTTATGGTTAGGTTGGAAAAAGTAATCCCAAATTTTACAGTAAGTAAGTGACGAAGAAAGTGTTTATTCTTTAAATGTCAGTCACGGGCCATTAAAACAAGGTATTCAATATACACGTGACACATATGTTTTACGATTGACAAACAATGTCCCCAATAAAGCCAATTGTCATTGCAGAGCCTATCCCCCTAACGTAAACGACATGAGGTCGACTGTGCAGTGCATAACGGCTATTGTAACAGTTATAAAAACGACCAGTTCTTTGCATTTCTCACATTGAATACATCCTTGAACGCAATGAGGATCAAAGCAAAATTAATGACTGTTAGAGGAAAACTTTAAAGCAATTATGGTTCAAGGAAGACTTGAAACACTGTTGTTGGGCTGAAGAGTTGAAAACACTGATGGGAGAAGGAAAACTTGAATGTAATTATGGTTAAAGAAAGACTTGAAATCAATGAAGTTTGAAAGAAAACTTGAAAGCAATTGTGGTCAAAGAAAGACTTAACAGCAATGACAGCCAAATGAATACTTGACAACAATTATGGTTGAAGGAATAAATAAAGCAACCAACGTTGAAAGAGTCGTACTTGCCAATATTAAAACTTATCCCAGTTGCATGATAACAGACAAATTAGAGTAAAACTGATACTATTGATTAGAAGTGCGGACTCCAACAAATCCATTATTGAATAGATTGAGAAAGCAGAGTTCATGTGTCAGTGATGCATGATGAAAAGAGTGGCTACAATATAAATGAAAGTGTCACATCTGAAATCAATATTTTTTTACACTTGTCGTAATTTCGATGAATTACTCAAATTGGGGGTTTGAGGATTAGATGGTTTCCTATTTTGAAACGAGCATAATATATCCCAAACACGAGAAAGGTTTTTTTGTCCCTGTGAAAAGTCAGTGTACATCTCTTCCCTCTGAATATCCATCAGCATTACTAAGCGAAAGGCATGCGCACAGTCAGAAGGATAGGGTGACTTGATGAATAATCCCCCACTAATATATTTTAATGGAGACCGAAAACAGTGTAAGTCGAGCCGCTCTATGCCCGAAAAAGAATAGATTACGCTCACTTTCATTATTTCCTTGTTAGATAAACACCACATGAATATCTGGCTCTTCAACAACAAGTTAAAGAATAATGAACACTTAATATTTATACGAATTTGGATGATTACCTGTTATTCGAAAATTATTTGAACATTAAAGCTGTCTGTTTCCTTTAAAGGACACAAAGCTACGGTTGAGGTGTTGAGCTATAAATATATGCAGTTCAGATTTTCTGGAATAAGTCGGCAAAATAATAAATCAATTATAGTATTGCATGATAAAAAGTTGAGTTTTGATTTCTTATGGTTAAAAATCAATTAATTATGGTTTTGCATAATAAAAAGACTCAGGACTTTTGATTTCTCATGTTCAAAAATGTACCTATAAGACTCTATTTTAAAAAATATATTTTAATACTAAACAAATAAAATCTCTCGGCTGGTTACTAGAATATAAATATAAATCTGAAGATTAAATAATCTAAGTAAAAATCAAATAATTTGAAGTAAATATTACTTTAATATTTCTACATTGAAATGAAAAAACTACTGAATTACATCAAAACAAGAACTGGTTTTCAAAAATACAAAGAAATTAACAGTAAAGTTAAAATGATTAGTTGGAGATTATACTTACATTTATATGTATTCTTGTGATTTATCTGAGAAAAAAGGAAACCAAGTTGATATTTAATTTTTTTTAAATTACAGCAAAGCGTTTTTAAGGCTTCATAAATAATTTTGTTTTGCAATCAGAAAAAAAGTCGACAAAAAACATAATCCATCAAAATATTATGGAATGTTCCTAATCACGAGCTTAGATAGACTTTTGTAGAATTATTTTTATATTATTATTAATCGCATAGATATGTTAGTAAATTTAATGCTTTGTTTACATCTAAATATACGAATAAGTTAGAAAAAATTGAGATTCTTAAAATTTAAAGGATAAATTGTACAGTAGATATCAGGTTTAACTTATCTGATGTTTCTACTGCGATGACTTCTATGCTGTTTCAATAATTTAAAATGTTGATCAATTCAAAACAAATATAATTTTATTCCATGTCACTTAAAATAACTGTAAGTACATCATCATCATATCTTATCATGCCAATACTGCGTTCATCGTTGGGTATCAACTCTTGGTCAGTACAAGTTGATCAATCATTGCGGTCACTGAAGATGTGTTCGATTGTCCGTCTGGGATTACTACAAGTGCAGATTATTGTTTTTGCTGGTCTCCACGTGTAGGGGTTGATGACTGTCCTTCCAATCTTTGCTGTTGCTTGATTCAGGGTAACCGAATCATTCCTTGGAAACCTGTTCTAAGTGGAACATGTTATCTGGGTTCTTTATTAACTTTGTTCAAGTAGTCTTTCCAGTCATTTAATCTTTCACTGCGGTAGTTCTGTGACCTGTTGTAATGGACGTCTTATTCATTTTAATCTGCCTTGTTGCATTATAATGGTGTGTCTTCTGTCGGTTTCCTGTTTGGGGTGTATAACATTGCCATCCGTTTATTATATGGCAGAGATACAATGCTAACCAATCTGTACTCTGCTGCTAATATCGCTGATCTTAGTGTCCCAGTTATTCTGCAGCACACATTATGTAGTATTTGGTCGATTAATTTTGCATTATGTAGTATTTGGTCAATTCATTTTGCATTATGTAGTATTTGGTCGATTCATTTTGCATTATGTAGTATTTGGTCGATTCATTTTGGATTATGTAGTATTTGGTCGATTCATTTTGCATTATGTAGTATTTGGTCGATTCATTTTGCATCGCACGATCAAGCTCAAATTGCATCAGAGGATTTAGTAGCAGAGTATTAAAGTTCTAATACTGTTGTGCACAAGGTTTTAAGGTCAGCTTCCCATTTGCGTTTTATCAGCTTGTTGTATCTTGTAGCAACCTTTACCATTATTTTCTTGCAATGCTCAGTGAAGGATAGGATTCTGTCTAGTGTAACATACAGGTAGACAAGAAAACTGACATTTTGTATTTCACTGCGATTCCAGGTATGGTGAGCTTACTGGTTGCCCTCGACTTGATAAGATGAAATATTCAGACCTGTGTTTTTCCTTAATCTGTGTTGAGTGCACTGTATTCGTAGTACTCTGTCAGAGTATTGCGAACATCTAAAAGACATCAGTGAATATTTTTGAGGTCCCATGTTTGCATCACCATACAAAAAGCATCTGCATCAATGAATCTGCAGATTTCATCAAATTCAGGTTGGCTGATATATGTTGAAAAGGGTAGGCACAACGACAGATCATTTTTGTAGTACTCTGTCAGGGTATTTAGAGCATCTGAAATTCGTTGCAAAATATTTTTAAGTCCCCTTATTGCATTACAAGGACAAGATAATTGAAACACTTAGCTGCCACTCATTTGTCATGCAATTCGTTCTTAATGATGCTGAAGGTCTCTATAAATCAGGTTTACTTTTAATTATTCATGTTTGTTGATATTTATGGTCTTTAAAATTAAATGATGTATCTAATTAGACAGTTTACTATTTTTAAAAAATAAAAGAAAGCACAGAGAAAGTGTCAGGGTGCTTTCTTCATGGAAACAATAGCAGCACTCCGAACAATATACTAATTTGTATTTATTTGCATACAACGGACAAGTAACATACAAGATCAGTTTTTAATGTGATGGATATCCAGATTAACCAAAATCCACGATGTCAAAAAGTGTTTCTCGTCCTCTTACTGAGGACAGAACATATGCTACACGTTTATCCTTGTCTGAATGCCTTGAATTATGACTTTAAACTAACCAGAAATAATATTTTGAAAAAAAAACAAACATCATTTTAATTTTTAGAAAAGCTTTCAATTCTCAATGAAAATCTAACAGAAAACAGGACTCCATAACAAAAGAAAAAAGAATATTAAATTTAACTGAAAAAGGATACTTTGAGTTACTGTCGCTTTTAAGTTGTCCTGTCTATGCATCATTATGAAGTTTTTGGGTACTGGTACAGCTTTTGAACGAGGCAAACCGACTTTTTGTTTGGCATCTTCTGGTCGTTTATGTAAATAGTCGGAAGATGTCAAAGCACATAGCCAATCAGAGGGCTCTAGTAGAAAACGAACACTTTACCTGTAAATAGAATCAATCTTTAAATTATTGGCTTTGCATGCAATAATTGAAGAAACGTGATTAAACTAAACTGGACGGTTTTTTTTTCAAACTTAACTCTAATCCAAACTTAGTTGGTTGTTGTCCTATTCAAAAGCTGTACCAGTACCAAAATATAAACAAATCTGTTTTTTTTTTCAAACTTAACTCTAATCCAAACTTAGTTGGGTTTTGTCCTATTCAAAAGCTGTACCAGTACCAAAATATAAACAAATCTGGTTTTTTTTGCAAACTTAACTCTAATCCAAACTTAGTTGGTTGTTGTCCTATTCAAAAGCTGTACCAGTACCAAAATATAAACAAATCTATTTTTTTTTGCAAACTTAACTCTAATCCAAACTTAGTTAGGTTTTTTCCTATTCAAAAGCTGTACCAGTACCAAAATATAAACAAATCTGTTTTTTTTTGCAAACTTAACTTTAATCCAAACTTAGTTGGTTGTTGTCCTATTCAAAAGCTGTACCAGTACCAAAATATAAACAAATCTGTTTTTTTTTTCAAACTTAACTCTAATCCAAACTTAGTTGGGTTTTGTCCTATTCAAAAGCTGTACCAGTACCAAAATATAAACAAATCTGTTTTTTTTTGCAAACTTAACTCTAATCCAAACTTAGTTACGTTTTGTCCTATTCAAAAGCTGTACCAGTACCAAAATATAAACAAATCTATTTTTTTTTGCAAACTTAACTTTAATCCAAACTTAGTTGGTTGTTGTCCTATTCAAAAGCTGTACCAGTACCAAAATATAAACAAATCTGTTTTTTTTTTGCAAACTTAACTCTAATCCAAACTTAGTTGGTTGTTGTCCTATTCAAAAGCTGTACCAGTACCAAAATATAAACAAATCTGTTTTTTTTGCAAACTTAACTCTAATCTAAACTTAGTTGGTTGTTGTCCTATTCAAAAACTGTACCAGTACCAAAATATAAACAAATCTGTAGAAATCCTTGTTTACTTAATTGTGTTCTGTACAATCTTTAGTTTATTCATAAAAAATAATTAATCGAAAAAAAAAAAATTAACTTTTAACGTTCCCGTGAAATAAATTATTTCATTGAATTTCTTCGTCCAATAAATAAATAAATTGTCATAAAAATAAACATATGGTGAGTGTTTTTCTTTCATCATTTTTGCATGTTTAAAAGCCACCTAGTGTTGATTGTGACGCCAGTTCACTGTCATTCGGCTTTTCCAGTTTGTTTACATATATCTGCGTCTGCAAAAGTCGGGTTTGTCTTGTTCAAAAGCTGCACAAGTACCGATTTCTGTTTACGGTAACTTCTAATATCAAACCGAATTTATCTTCCGAAAACTTAAATAAGTTCGTGGTGAAAATTAATTACGGTAATTTTTGTAACTTCCATTAAGTGCGTAATGAGGTTTTCTTATTTTTCAAATACTTAAACGAACTCGTATATTTATCAGAAATTGTGTATTTTTAATGTCAGAAAATAGTTATTTTTAATAAATAATATTATCATAATATATAATTTTTTTAAATTTAAATTCGAGTTCCGTTTTTTTTATCACAGATTCCTGTTCACTTCTGATTATAGAGTGTTTTAAGAAATTAAAAAGTTGATTATTTGTTTAAAAAATCATTAATGAAATATTTATAAATTATGAAAGATAAAAAAAATTCGTTTTATTATATGTATTATCTTTGTTTTATTTGTATTATTTCGCAAAATTTAAAAAAAAAATCTATAAAACCAATCGTCATATTTGCTTAAACTATAATCAGAAGGGGCATTCCCAGGCCATTCACCGCCAATCGAACCATTACGCACTTAACGGAAGTAACAAAAAAGTGCCAAGATTCATTTTAACACAGTTAGTTATAAGGATAAATTAAATAACTTCCGGTTTATTCTGCAGTAAATTTCAAGCACGGATGATCATAAATGATAAAAAATAACTTTTTAAAAACTTTCATAAATTGTTAGCAAAACAAATTATCAAATATATGTTGTTTTTTATGAAAATATAACTAATCTTTAATAAAGCCTTTTTTTTAAATCAAATATGTTGAAATATCTTTATTGATATACAGTTTTGAAATGTCTTGTATTTTGATAATGATAAAAAACGATAAAGATAAAAAATGATAAAATTCATATTAAGTTGAGACTTCACAAATATATTTTATTAAAAATGTAAGTGTTTGAAATTAATACAAAAAATGATTTCGGGATTCTTTATTGTATACAATTTTATAATTCTTTTTAAATACTTTAAATTATGTTTCTGTTTCACAAAATAAAAAAGACATTTAAAACTGTGTTTAAAACAATATTTATTTTGTTACTAAATTGTTATAAAATAATTGTTTCAAAAATTACTATTAAAATACTAAGCTATTTTATTATATTTTCATAAAAAATCAAAACACATGTTATATTGCTGTTTCAGAAAATACACATTTAAAAACTGTATTTATATCAATAAAAAGAAGACATTTCCACATATTTGATTCATAAAATAGATTTATTTTATTAAATATTTGTTATATTTTCATAAAAAAAGACAAACAGAAGACATTTCAACAACAAAAATCTTATTTTATTATAATAAAAATAAAATTCTAAATTTTCCGTTAAAAAAGTGTTTGTTTTTTTATCATTTATGATCATCCGTACTTGAAATTTATTGCAGGATGAATCGGTCGTGAACCCTTCTGGAACGCTCAATAATTTGCTGTTTTTCTCTGATTCATATTTTTTATAAAACGAAAACAAAAGAAAAGGTAAATTGTGTTGTAGAATTAAAAAAAAATTCTTTCATTCAGGTTTCATAATGCATCCTTTATAAAAAAAATCGATAAATACTAAACTTTTCCTTTAAATCCCGTAATATGTTCATTTTTAGATCTTTTATGTATTATAACTGAATCACTTCCGTCTCCAAACGTTTTTTTTTAATGTATTTTAGGCCGTTAGAGTTAAGGATAGGGTAAGTAATAACTAAACTACGTATTTGCGACGTATTTCAATGTAAAAAAAAAAAAATCCTCAGAGCACTCGAAAAAAAAAAAAACAACAAACAAATATAAAAACACTAAAAAAAGAAACAAACAAAAACAGCCGATTGGAGACGAATCTATAAAATGGCCGTTCTTCGTTTACATGCAAACTTGGAAGGTTGACTCATTTCTATAACAACACCAAAGGGACTCAAAACTGTTCGGATGCGCCCATGAAGTAAAAAATGCCCTCTCAAGAGCAAGTAAATTCAAGTAATACTTACTTTTTTTTTATTACAATCTGCTTTCAAGAAAGAAACGATTATTAAATGTGTTAATTAAAACGAGCCGAGATGATGGGTGGAGGTCACATTTAAGATGGCAACTGAAAATCAGGTTCGCAGAAAATTAAATATCTCCGGTGAATATTACGGGTAAAATTATTATCATTTTATTTAATGACAAAAACAATTATAATTATGAAAAATGAGACAAACCGGAAGCAATGTTGAAGATCGAGCGACTCTAAACGCAATTTCTGCTGCGCTGCTACGGTGTCAGGCCACGATCCGTACCCGATATGAAACTTCGAAGACAACAACTTCCGGTATTCTGTAGTTTGATTTTCTCTATATAATAACGAATAGTATCTTACAAGACGTACTAACCGCAACTGAATGTCGTTTGTGCACTAACTCATTGTTGGTGTTATTAATGGACACGAACGGAAAAAAGAAAACTTTAGAATGGTTGGGCCGGCATGGCCTAATTGTCAATAGTCGAGTGTGTTCGAACTGCCCGACTAGTAGAATGAGGCTACAATACAGAGATGTTCAGTCATGCAAGGACAGTTATTGTTGGAAGTGTCCGACATGTAAACAAAACAAAATCTGTACGCGTAGGATCCTTTTTTTGAAGGGGCACACGTGTCGTAGAATGAAGTTATTAAGATCATATATTGGTGGTGCCTGAAAGCACCACAAAGAACCGCCAGGATGGAGACTGGCATTAGCATCAGGACTTTCTCTGGCGTCGCTAAGTAAAAATAAATTATGATATATGCGATCCGACATGGTTGGTGAAACATTCATAATTTTTCGAAAGAAAATAAAGCAACCTATTTGATTAGTTTCACTCCCCCAAAACACAAACATTTCATTAGCATAAAACATTGCATTTTATTTTCCGAAAGAAAATCAAACTGTGAAAAAAAATAAAACTCTGATTATTTATTTTTGTAAAATAACTTATTTAAAATAAAATTTAGTACAAAACTTTCATTTTATTTTCCGAAAGAAAATCAAACTGTGAAAAAAAATCAAACTCTGATTATTTATTTTTGTAAAATAACTTATTTAAAATAAAATTTACTACAAAACTACATCATATTTTCTGAAAAAAAAAACATAAACCCTATTTGATGAGCTAAAACAGGAAGTTTTTAATATCGGAAATAATTTTGAGCGGACACCGTTTCCGGTTTAGGCAACTTCCCTTAGAGTCGCTCGTTCTTCAACAATGCCCAAGTTAAATTATTATTATTTTATTTATCGCATTATTTTAATATTTTCGAGGAAAAAATAAAAGATAAAAATCACCATCTTCCTTGAATTGATATTAAAGTATAGCAGACGGCATTTGTTGTTGTCCAACTTGCTATCTTTTGTCCAATCAATTTGTAAATATCTTTTGTAAATAAAAATAATCTTAAACAGTTGTGACTATTTTAATTAAGTTAAAGAGAAGATGCTGCCCTTGAACGCGGCTTCCAGTTGTTACTTTGGAAAGAGGCAAAAGGTGTCTATCAAAAAAACTCTCCCTTGTGATTTTCGTCCACTTAAAGTTTGACAGAATAAAATCTATTTATCAGGAATATTTTGTATTGAGTACGTTATTACTACGATCTTTACTTTATATTATTTCATTTCTATTTATAAAAAAAACTATTAGACTATGTTAAAAATAAAGTATTTAAAAATATTTTCAATATAAACAATTTAAAATATATTAAAAAAACAAAAATATTGATTATAAACAGAAAACAACATTGATTATTTGCAACAAAAAAAATCTTTCATTATAAGAAAAGTTTGATTTGATTATTTGTAATAAAAAATATTAAATTTCTGATTATAAAAAGCAGTTTGAATTTATTAGTTGTTAATATAAAACAAATAATAATAATATCCGACCTAAAATATAATGTGTAACAGTTTTAAATAACACCGTTTGTCGCTTTCCAAATTCATAATCGGAATCCCCGTTCGAGGGCCAATCTTTAAGCGAAGCCATTCTAGTAAATATGTTATTTTGATACCTACTTAAGTAAAGTTGATGAAAAATCCTGAAAGAAAGAAAGGAACAGTTCTGGGACGAATGAGCCTGTCGCTTTTGCTGGTGTAAGAATTGAGGATTTGTTATGCCCTATCTTAATTTAACACACGAAATTAATTTACGAAATAACCAAACCCTTTTACAACAACAATACCGAAAGGGGTTTATTCGTATATAAGTTTACCTATACCATTTCGTATAGGTGGAATAAACTTTGAACAGTGTCCGAAAGAAGAAGCAGAAAATAAGTTCTTAGTTCAAACATCTTCAAGCGAAAATTGCAGGCGCCGTGAGCGTCCAGTGGACAAATAGGCAGGAGAAAGGCTGGGCGATACTTCCGGGCTTGAGCCAGAGCACCGTCTGCCAATCGTCTGCAATATCCTCAGGGTGCTGAAGTAGTCCCTTAGGGAACTAATGATATCAATGCGCCCTGCGAGCTGATTGGCCAAAGCAGCTCACAGGGACACCGATACGCATTACAAAGTAAATCTAATGTATGATTGCTACACTGGTACACGCGTCCTATGTTTACAAATTCAAACTCTACTTCTCCAAAAGCGTGATCGTTAAGCCACGGCCCTAAAAAGAAAGAACAACTTTGTGTTGAAAATTATCTGACGCCTGCTGCTACTACTTCCTTAACGGAAAAATACAGGAACAAATATTTTATAACGGTATCGAACGTCCACACATTTCGACATTACATACTATTTTATAACGGTATCGAACGTCCACACATTTCGACATTACCTACTATTTTCCCCATACTTGACCAAAACATTTGACTTTAAGAGATGTATATAAACACAGTAACATAACAGCCCAGCTAGTTTTGATCGTAATAGATTACTCCAGGAATAATTTCTAGTCACTTGTTTGTTTCCTGGAACTACCTTAATCCGTAGCGCGAGCCCATATATCGGGCTGGATATCTCGTTACGGGGTTCCCACTACTATTACCACCAACCGTAGTGGGCAGTTTAAATCCTACCTATTCCAAAACCTTCCAGAATTTTAGAGATTAACCGTATCTATACGACTAGCTATCACCAGAGATGTAAGGTACTCGTACGATTACTATCAACCAGCTTCTAACGGGATTATAGAACGCTTCCATTGTCAATGGAAAGCCGCATCAAAGAAGACCTCGGATACTCTACAGTCGAACTTGTTTATGGTATACCTCTATCGTTTCCGGGTCAGATGTTGACTTATATAGATTTAACGGTAGCAGGTCCACAAATAGACTGCAAGCATATTTTAATAAGCTTCCACCGATTAACTCTAGGCAACAGACCACAAAATCTTCGGTTCCTGAACACATTTATTAATGGACTCACGTTTCTCTTTTAAAAAGACTCTGTGAAATCCCCACTTGCTCAACCTTATACTGGTCTCTGTCGCGTGCTTTCACGCACTGACAAATTATTCACACTAGACATCGGTGGTAAAAAAGAAACGTATCTATTGACAGGGTAAAAAGAGCCTTTCTAGACACAAAAACACAAAATCCAGACAAACCTCCTATATACATATTGCATCAACCCATTCTTACACCACTAAAAATGCATACACGCCCAAAAGACAATGACATCACACCTACACACAGTGGTCGGCAAGTACATTGGCCAACAAAAACTGTGTAAGACTCTATATATATAGAATGCACTTTTTTCGAGTCCTTGTGGATTATTGTACAATTACTGCTTTTAACAGAAAAAACATAATAATTTTCCACAAAAAATTAATTTTCACAGAAAATACATAAATATTATAAAAAAGATTTTGCAGAAAAGGCATAAACATTGAACATCTGTTTTAACCAAAGAAAACTTTATAACTGAAAAGTAAAGACAATTTTTATTTGATTCTGTAAGCTAAATTGACATATTTTGTACTTTTATTTTTTATGACTGCTACTTTTAGCAAATGACTATATTTTTCTCTATCGGCTTTCCGCCTAAACAAGGGGGTGATGTAGCGGTCATAAACATAAACCTATTTTCTCCCTCCGAAAAATATCCCCACTGAGTGAGCTGGTCACACACTGACCAATTAGCCTGCAGGGTGCATGGATTTCTTTCTGTCGGCTGAAGAACTAATTCAGCCTCTTTGGGAATCACAGGCGGTCGCCAGAGAAACGCCAGCAAGAACGTGGAAAGATATATGTCTCTCTGTCTCTTCTGTCTTTGTCTACTAGACGTGCCAGCATCTATGATCTTCGCCTGAAGATAGTTGCTAACAAACCTACCGACATCTCTAAGAACTCTTAATTTCCTTTTCCTCGCTTGGACACTGAATAAACCCCGTTCGCTGTTGTTATACAGATGTTTTGTAATTAATTTCGTGTCTAAAATCTAAGATAGGGGCAACGCTTTCATTCATTACAGTTCTGGTCACTTTGACTATAAAGCGACTTTCAACATGCACTTTAAACGGTCTAATTATTTTTCGCAAAAGTTCAAAAAGATGCCAGAATTAAATGTTTAAATAGGAATAAGTAATTAACCAAAAATAAAAGTGTAAGTCACTTCCATTCGTACGACAACAAACAGTTTTGTTACTAAACAGGAGTTACGTCCTGTGGAAGTAGGCCGAGAGAAATTCATGTGTTGTGTCCGTGGTACGCGTAAATTCTTCTGCTTTATGGGCTTGTATACACTGCATGCTTAGCTGGTAAACGAAGGACTGCCATGAACCATCAGCTTTTTTATTATCGGAATAAAGTACGGTCCGACTCCGTCCTAGAAATGCACACTCCCATTAATTACATCCGTCTTCGAGATGAGGCGGTAATTTATTTCTGGTTACCTCAGAAGCACCTATTCGAAAATGTCGACAGATCTGTTTTCTATTTTTTTCTCTTCATGGAATAGCTGGTTCCTTTATACACATAAAACTGACTTCGTGTCAAACCTTGCAGCAATGGGTAAAGGTTAATAAGTGGTAGTAGCATTAGTTTTCCTATTTTGACCGGCCCCAAGAGGGCCAAGTTAGACACAAGGTAGGTTTTAAATGTTGGGAAAATTCAGCTCCCAACAAAATACTCTCTGGATTGGAAACAAAAAAATAGCCAATCTTATCAATTTGTAATAATAGTGTTAACAATAGTAATAATAATACATTTTCAGGTGTCAGAGAGAGGGTGGGGGTAGGGAAGAGCGGTAGAATATCTTAGTTTGTCTGATAGAGCATGCGCCGTATATTCAAATATAAACTCGATGAGATTCAATTCGCCGTGCCCTTCGCAGAAAAACACGCCAGCGACCCATAAACCGACCAAGTCTAATCAACACAATCCAAGCGAAATAAACTGGATAAAAGTAAGTATTATATTACTTGAATTAGTTTACCATTTTCTTAAATATGTTTTTATTAACTTTAAAAAAATATCACATATTATTCTTAAATTTGGCAGTTGAAAAACTATTTAAAATTGGATGGTCAGAAAGTAAACGCTTACATTAACGTTTTAACGTGTATAATAGTCGACCTTTAAATTCAACTCTAGTAATCGTATTTTATCAATTGTTGAATTACTAATTTATAAATAAATATTCTGCTGTTCAAAAAAACGTATAAAACCTTATTGGCGAAGGTACAGAATAGTTAACAAAGACCGTTCCCTTCACATGTTAAAAAAAAGTTTTTAAATAGTTTTTATCTAGAACTCATTCTTAACATGACGAGGGCGGAATTCTTTTAACTATTGTACTCTAATCAGGATGGTACAAGTTTTGGGAGGCAAAATTCCAGTTACTGAGATGATTACCTTTAAACTATAATTACTCATTAATTTTATCTTTTTGAAGATTTTATTTTAAGCGAATTTGGTAGATAATTTGGTTACAAATCATTAAATTTCACGTGAATAAGAGAAATGCAAATGGCGTCTAAAATCATACACAGGCTAAAAATATAAACCTGAAAAAATAAAAACGAGTCTCAACTTTTTTCTTTTTTTGATATGTAATTTATCATCAAACCTATATAATAATAATTTTAAAACCGTTTATAAAAAATATAGCCATCTGCAATGATTTTACTACAAAATCATTAAAACTGAAAATTCACGTTTGAAATAAGTTCTTTTAGGATGTAATTTTACCTTCAATTTGTTAATAGAATGTGGCCAAATATAGAGATGGCAATATCAAAATGACTAACTAAATCTAAGATAAGCTACAAAAGAAACAATATTAAAAAGAAAATTAGATGTACATTTACAAGTAAGATACATTTGTATATGAGGACCCTCAGTTGCACCCGTTTACCACCACCCTCCCGAAAATGAAATTTTCCTTTTAATGCAATTACTTGTGAATACCATGAAAATCTTAGACACACAAACCAAAACAATTATTTTAGAGTCGGAGATCAATTTGACATAAAAATCTAACGTATAATGATCACCTATTTCCGAGTCATTATGAAACCATACAACAGATTAAGGGCATGTAACCAATTTGTTGTTAATGTGGATAAATTGTGTGTGTGTGTGTGTGTTTTTTCTGGAGGACAGGGATCAAAACAGCTTCTATTTAAAACTAAATCCTGGTTCCCCTCCGCCACCAAAAAAGAACATTATTACATCTAAATTTGTTACATGCCGTTCAAACTTTATCAGAAAGTGGCCGATCAGCTTCCAGACAGTCATGTATTATACTTGTATGTTACATATACCCCAACAACTAGTAAGGCAGGTGTATATATAACACATTTCTTCAGTTAAATACTTTGTTCAGTAATTGAACCACTGACAATGAAATCAAAGACAACTGAACCCAATTCCCTTATTTATCATTCACGCTAAACCGACACTTATGATGCTGACCCTTTTCTATGTTCTGGTTTAGTAAGAATATTTTTATTGCACCATTTTTACAGTTAGCATTTTTACCATGCACAGGTTCATAATAACATAACGTTTATACGACAAACAAATTTGCTTATAATCTTTTATGAACAAATTTAAATTATTTTGATTTTACATTCAACAAAAGACGATTGTACACCATGCGGCATCAACAAATTTTATCGAACTGGTGTAACATTCTAAAACTACATTAAATTTTAATTGAATTTTTTAATTTAGTAGATAATAGCATAACTTTATTTCTGTATTTACAACTTTAGATATAATAAAGTTAGTGAATTTTCGTAGTCACTAACTTTATTGGCATCGTATTAAGGAAAGTATTTTTTTAAACTTTCAATTGGTTTGTAACAAAATATTCATTAGATAAGATTTTTACAGATTATAAATTTAATAATATTAAAAGAATGATTCAAATTAAATGTTTTAGTTGAGCTCAAATTAAATTATATTTAATCTTTTGGGTTGTAAAATATCTGCTTGTCGAGGGTTTATGTCGCTACTTAAAACTTGGGTACCTTAATTGAACACATTGGTATTCTATTCTTACAATCCCGACTTGAATGTGAATAAAAGTAACATTTCAATAGAGAAAACTCAATGAAGAATAACTTTTAAAAAAAGTATTCAATAAAAAAAATAGTAATTTTCATTATCTTAATTATTTAGACTATTATTCTTTTGTTCACACGTTATTTACAACGTTTCGGCCGATTTAACTTCCAACCTTATTCAGCTGTATCTTTTCGAACGTGGAACCTAATAGTTAAACTTTGAAAATGTGCGGATTTTTAACTTTTAATTCACGATGGCAGATTGTTCACATTACATCCGCCATAACCGCGTAGAAGTGCTACGTTTGTCATTTATAATAAGGATATAACCTTCAAACTATCGATATATGGCGTAACGGCGCACGATACGAATTGCACAGGTAGAAATAGCACAAGTGAATAAATAGAAAAAAGGGAATAAATCAAGGGCAATTCGGCAACGGAAAAGTAGAACCGTTTGTTCAAAATATGGGCTAAGCTCAAAATGTTATTTCCTTCAAAGAAACCGATTGTCGCTGACTTAGTAAGCAACACGCGGCCATATTTTTTTCTCGAGGTTAATATGTAATTATGAAACATTGAAAGTAAATTAAAATGTAAAAAATGAAAGGTTCTCAAGTATATATATATAGAAATAATACAAAATAACATAAAAATTAAAAGGTTCAGCACGTTAAAGTATACACATTGCTAGATAGTTAGTCATTTGTTGTTGATTTTTTATATTGACGATCTTTCGACTATTCCCATTTACGGTTTTTAAGCATATAAAATCGATTTTACTAAGTTTTGGTGGAGCGGGCCAGGCTCTCACCTCTATAGTTTTAAATAGGGACAATATTGAACAAAAATATTAACTTTTTTTTTTGTTTTTTGTTTTTTTTTTAAATAAAGATTGTATTTCATCACTTCTTTCAGTGATTTGATAATTAATGTTTTTTGTGCACGGTGAATAAATAATTATTAATAAAAATGATATTGCTCTAATGTCGGATTCATTTGAATTTACTTACTGAAATGAAGGGTTGTCTTTTTACAGCACCCCCCCCCCCAAAAAAAAACATGCACAAAATTAATTTTCCTTCATAAACTTCTGGTTATATTTCCTTAAATCGCTATTTGGTCCGGAAATGAGTGATCAGTTTACGTCATGTTTATATGCGTTAATGTTTTTTTTTCTTCTGCCAGGTGAATAAATTATTAATAAACATGATATTGCTGTAATGTGGAGTTCAAATTAATTTACTTAATGAAATGAAGGGTTGTCATTCATTTCCTTTTATAAATTCTGGTTACATTTCCTTAAATCACTATCTGGTTAGACACTGGTCCGGAAATTGGTGATCATTTTACGTTATGTTTATATGCGAAACAAATTATTTCTTCTAAATTCAAAAATACTTTTCACAACGATTTTTAGGAGTTTCCTACGTAATTACCCGAGGGGCAAATAACTTGATTTTTCATTTACACGAGATTCCAGAGGATTCGAGAAGATTCTGAATGATTCCGTGAGATTGGATTATAAATCGACTTTCAACAGTCTCTTGGACTATCAAGTAGAAGAGTAGAAAGTGGACATCTGGTTTACTGTCGGCAGCTTTGTACTCTAGCTTACCTTCTTTTGTCCTTTAGTCCTCACATTTCATGAGTGACAAAGTGGTAAGAATTGCTGTTTTCTAGGTCAGAAACTATTCATCTAACACTTATTGTTGGCTAGTTTTTTACTGAATGATTCTGTGAGATTCTGAATGATTCCGGTAGATTAGGCTATACATAAACTTTTTAGGGTCTAATAATTTTCTTTTCGCATCGTCATCTCGAACGGACAGTTAGTATTTAGGTTAAAGAAAAGTATACACTTAAGTGCAGCTGAGACATGTCGAAATTTAGGTTGTTGATAATGAATGATAGCTTTCAAAAAAGTTTAGAAACTATAAAAATTGTTTAAAAATAAAGGAAAAAGAAAACGTTCTAATTTACACTTAAACTGAACTTTATTCAATATTTATAAAAAAGAATTAATTCAAAAAGAATAGTTTAGACGTTTCTGCCTTAAAGTACACAAACATAACGATTTTTAATGAATTTTAAAAACTAAAAATCGTTTATTTTATTTGCGAACAATCTGGAAACAATTTTTGTGCATCTTTTTATTTTTATAAATATGTAAAGTAAACAAATGAAGATTATAATTTTTTAAAAGTTAAAATATCAACCTATTTGTTGTATAGAAAACATGATTGCTTACCACGTGTTTTTAACTTTCGAAGGGAAAAATAATTAAACAAATTCAAAACAAACGATAAATAATTAAAAAAAAACAATGAATAAGTACAAATAGTAAATAACTATAAGTTTGTTTTAAAGTTCATATTGAAGCGGTTTGCTCCAAAATGGCTGCCAAATTTTATCGATTAGTTTTTTGTTGTGATCTACCAGGAGGCGAAATGGTAAATTAACTCACGTTATTAATTTGCTGTGCAATTTCTTTTTTATTTATTGAAAACATTAATTAGTTTTCTTTCCCCCCAAAAAATTAAAGAAAAAAAATACAAAAAATAAAACAAATTAAAACAATGGATTAATTTGCTCTGTCACCGCTTGGCAAATCGAACAGAACTAGTCGATAAAAGTGGCAGCTATTTAGATAGCTGACTATTCTAATATAACCGTTTGAAATGAAAACAAATGTATGTATGTGTTAGTTTTAAATGAGAACAGGCAACAAAAAACCACCAACCAATAATTTCAATACAAACAATAAAGTTAATAATGCAGAAATAAATTTAAATTAAAATTATAAAAAATCTGTTGGATAATTTAGTTGAATGTTTGAAATGTGCTTTTACTGATTAATTTGTTCTTAATAATTAATCATTTTTCTTAATAATTAATCGTTTTTCTTAATAATTAATCGTTTTTTTTATCACAAAAATAATTTAACAGAATTTTAAGTGTTCCAGACAAGAATCATTTTTTCGTTTTTTTTTTTTTTTTTTTTTTTTTTTTTTTCGATCCTCTGATCATTTTGGTCACGAGAGTCAACATGAAAAAAAAAAACACATTAGAGATCCCTGAAACTAGCAGTTCATTTCAGATAGTTCGACATCTCCTTAGGCGACAGCTAGCACCAACCACTGTGATGTCGGCAGAAAAACGAGACTTAATAGAAAGGCCTTCTCTTTACGAAGGCCACGGTTATACCTCACCCCCGCCCTAGTGGTGACCTTCATGTTTAACCTTTGCCATACGTTTGTGGATTCTAGTTGATCTGCCATAAAGTCTGTTTTGTAAATGAATAATAGTTACAGAGCATGTTTTTCCTGAAGCCCCTTAGTTTCATATGATTTTGTGGGAGTGTCGGACCTAAATGACCTTCATATTTAACCTTTGCCATACGTTTGTGGATTCTAGTTGATCTGCCATAAAGTCTGTTTTGTAAATGAATAATAGTTACAGAGCATGTTTTTCCTGAAGCCCCTTAGTTTCATATGATTTTGTGGGAGTGTCGGACCTAAATGACCTTCATATTTAACCTTTGCCATACGTTTGTGGATTCTAGTTGATCTGCCGTAATGTCTGTTTCGTAAATGAATAATAGTTACAGAGCATGTTTTTCCTGAAGCCCCTTAGTTTCATATGATTTTGTGGGAGTGTCGGACCTAAATGACCTTCATGTTTAATCTTTGCCATACGTTTGTGGATTGTAGTTGATCTGCCATAAAGCATGTTTCGTAAATGAATAATAGTTACAGAGCATGTTTTTCCTGAAGCCCCTTAGTTTCATATGATTTTGTGCGAGTGTCGGACCTAACTGACCTTCATATTTAACCTTTGCCATACGTTTGTGTATTGTAGTTGATCTGCCATAAAGCATGTTTCGTAAATGAATAATAGTTACAAAGCATGTTTTTCCTGAAGCCCCTTAGTTTCATATGATTTTGTGGGAGTGTCGGACCTAACTGACCTTCATATTTAACCTTTGCCATACGTTTGTGGATTCTAGTTTATTTGCCATAAAGTCTGTTTCGTAAATGAATAATAGTTACAGAGCATGTTTTTCCTGAAGCCCCTTAGTTTCATATGATTTTGTGCGAGTGTCGCACCTAAATGGCCTTCATATTTAACCTTTGCCATACGTTTGTGGATTGTAGTTGATCTGCCATAAAGTCTGTTTCGTAAATGAATAATAGTTACAGAGCATGTTTTTCCTGAAGCCCCTTAGTTTCATATGATTTTGTGGGAGTGTCGGACCTAAATGACCTTCATATTTAACCTTTGCCATACGTTTGTGGATTGAAGAACACAACGGAAGCATTTGCAAAGATTTTAAGATGGAATAAATTAACTATGTTCTATTTTGATACGCTTTTTCATAAATAATCGTTAGAATATTTTAAATATGGTGCAATTTACTTAAACGTAATATTTTAAATAAAATATACTTATAAATATTGAATTAAATAATGCAATGCTAATGATAAATGTTATTATTTTTCAGTAATATTGTAATTAAGACTAAAATAATTATTTTTAATTTAGTTTTTTTTCTACTTTTATTTTTCTGTTTTTCTATTTTTGTTTAGAATTAAAAGAAAAATATATTGCACACGTTTGAATTTATTTATTTTGTCTCACGTCATCTTTGTATTTTAATTACAGAAATGTATTAAACTTGTGAAAAAGGCGTTTGAAAACGGCATATAAATTGTTAATAAGTACATGTTTAAAATTTGGGCAATGTTCATTTTAAATACCCTGGAATTAATATTACATCAGACATCCCGTCTGAATTCATGGTTTGAAAGATGACGTAAATCATAAATCGATGACGTCACGTCAAAGCAATAATAATTTTTTAAGGTAATGTTTTAAGCTCTATTTATGAGATAGTCCAAGTAGGTCAGTTGATAGCAAATCAGACTGGAGATATCAAGGTTTCGGTTTCTGGTCATGGTATCAGCTTTATTTGTTGGGAATTTATTATTAACTAATAATGCAATATATTCCATTTCTAAAATTAGTAAAGATATCTGATATTTCGAAATTAGACAAATTCCGCAATGAATGGGTTTCGTTTAAAAAATGTGACAGACGGATAAAATCTCTATTAATATATGAAGGATATGTGTATATATTTATATTTTTGTATGTAGTAATTGAGCGATCTTTATGAATCAGCTGCTGATCGAGAGGGTTGGTAATGTGGGCTATATTTGGTTTTATGCAAAGGGGTCAAAAGAGTCGGAAGTGCTGCGTGAAGATTCAGATACTCCCGATTCTTATAAAATTAAAAATAAATAAATATTCTCAAAATGTCTGTTTCTTTGGAGTATTTAATATTTTAGGATAATATGCGCAAAACGTTCCATTTTAAAATTTGCATAAAATTTGATTCATAATCATTAAGCAAGATGCACATGTAATTGTTTTTTTATATTAACATTTGAATAATTATTCTAGGCATAAGAATGGAAGTCATTCGTAAAAACTCAGATATTTGCGATTCTTATAAAATTTAACACTAAATAAATATTTTCAAATTTCTGCTTTTTTTTTTGTTATTCAAAAATATTTTAGCCGAGAAAATAAGGGCCAAAGTTTCAATTTTAAATTTTACATAAAATTTAAGTAAGATTCACATTTAATGAATTAAAACAAATTAAATTTGACTAATTATCTTAGGTTTAGTTGTTTTTAATGTTTGTGAAGGGAAATAAGAGTGGAGCAAAATTTTAGCCGTTCTTGGACGTGTATATTAATATATGATATAGAAATAGATATTCTTGGACGTGTATATTAATATATGATATAGAAATAGATATTTTTGGACGTGTATATTAATATATGATCTAGAAATAGATATTCTTTGACGTGTATATTAATATATGATCTAGAAATAGATATTCTTTGAAGTGTATATTAATATATGATATAGAAATAGATATTCTTGGACGTCTATATTAATATATGATAGAGAAATAGATATACTTGGACGTGTATATTAATATATGATCTAGAAATAGATATTCTTGGACGTGTATATTAATATATGATATAGAAATAGATATTCTTGGACGTGTATATTAATATATGATATAGAAATAGATATTCTTGGACGTGTATGTTAATATATGATATAGAAATAGATATTCTTGGACGTGTATATTAATATATGATATAGAAATAGATATTCTTTGACGTGTATATTAATATATGATATAGAAATAGATATTCTTTGACGTGTATATTAATATATGATATAGAAATAGATATTTTTGGACGTGTATATTAATATATGATCTAGAAATAGATATTCTTTGACGTGTATATTAATATATGATATAGAAATAGATATTCTTGGACGTCTATATTAATATATGATAGAGAAATAGATATACTTGGACGTGTATATTAATATATGATCTAGAAATAGATATTCTTGGACGTGTATATTAATATATGATATAGAAATAGATATTCTTGGACGTGTATATTAATATATGATATAGAAATAGATATTCTTTGACGTGTATATTAATATATGATATAGAAATAGATATTCTTTGACGTGTATATTAATATATGATATAGAAATAGATATTTTTGGACGTGTATATTAATATATGATCTAGAAATAGATATTCTTTGACGTGTATATTAATATATGATATAGAAATAGATATTCTTGGACGTCTATATTAATATATGATAGAGAAATAGATATACTTGGACGTGTATATTAATATATGATCTAGAAATAGATATTCTTGGACGTGTATATTAATATATGATATAGAAATAGATATTATTGGACGTGTATATTAATATATGATATAGAAATAGATATTTTTGGACGTGGATATTAATATATGATATAGAAATAGATATTCTTGGACGTGTATATTAATATATGATATAGAAATAGATATTCTTGGACGTGTATATTAATATATGATATAGAAATAGATATTCTTGGACGTGTATATTAATATATGATATAGAAATAGATATTCTTGGACGTGTATATTAATATATGATCTCGAAATAGATATTCTTGGACGTCTATATTAATATATGATAGAGAAATAGATATTCCTGGACGAGTATATTAATATATGATCTAGAAATAGATATTCTTTGACGTGTATATTAATATATGATATAGAAATAGATATTTTTGGACGTGTATATTAATATATGATCTAGAAATAGATATTCTTTGACGTGTATATTAATATATGATCTAGAAATAGATATTCTTGGACGTCTATATTAATATATGATAGAGAAATAGATAAACTTGGACGTGTATATTAATATATGATCTAGAAATAGATATTCTTGGACGTGTATATTAATATATGATATAGAAATAGATATTCTTTGACGTGTATATTAATATATGATATAGAAATAGATATTCTTTGATGTGTATATTAATATATGATATAGAAATAGATATTCTTTGACGTGTATATTAATATATGATATAGAAATAGATATTCTTGGGCGTGTATATTAATATATGATATAGAAATAGATATTCTTTGACGTGTATATTAATATATGATCTAGAAATAGATATTCTTGGACGTGTATATTAATATATGATCTAGAAATAGATATTCTTGGACGTCTATATTAATATATGATAGAGAAATAGATATTCTTGGACGAGTATATTAATATATGATCTAGAAATAGATATTCTTTGACGTGTATATTAATATATGATCTAGAAATAGATATTCTTGGACGTGTATATTAATATATGATCTAGAAATAGATATTCTTGGACGTGTATATTAATATATGATCTAGAAATAGATATTCTTGGACGTGTATATTAATATATGATCTAGAAATAGATATTCTTGGACGTCTATATTAATATATGATATAGAAATAGATATTCTCGGACGTGTATATTAATATATGATCTAGAAATAGATATTCTTGGACGTGTATATTAATATATGATCTAGAAATAGATATTCTTGGACGTGTATATTAATATATGATCTAGAAATAGATATTCTTGGACGTGTATATTAATATATGATCTAGAAATAGATATTCTTGGACGTCTATATTAATATATGATATAGAAATAGATATTTTTGGACGTGTATATTAATATATGATCTAGAAATAGATATTCTTTGACGTGTATATTAATATATGATATAGAAATAGATATTTTTGGACGTGTATATTAAGATATGATCTAGAAATAGATATTCTTTGACGTGTATATTAATATATGATATAGAAATAGATATTCTTGGACGTCTATATTAATATATGATATAGAAATAGATATACTTGGACGTGTATATTAATATATGATCTAGAAATAGATATTTTTGGACGTGTATATTAATATATGATATAGAAATAGATATTTTTGGACGTGTATATTAATATATGATGTAGAAATAGATATTCTTGGACGTGTATATTAATATATGATCTAGAAATAGATATTCTTGGGCGTGTATATTAATATATGATATAGAAATAGATATTCTTTGACGTGTATATTAATATATGATATAGAAATAGATATTCTTGGACGTCTATATTAATATATGATAGAGAAATAGATATTCCTGGACGAGTATATTAATATATGATCTAGAAATAGATATTCTTGGGCGTGTATATTAATATATGATATAGAAATAAATTATCTTGGACGTGTATATTAATATATGATATAGAAATAGATATTTTTTGACGTGTATATTAATATATGATATAGAAATAGATATTTTTGGACGTGTATATTAATATATGATGTAGAAATAGATGTTCTTGGACGTGTATATTAATATATGATATAGAAATAGATATTCTTGGACGTGTATATTAATATATGATCTAGAAATAGATATTCTTGGACGTGTATATTAATATATGATCTAGAAATAGATATTCTTGGACGTGTATATTAATATATGATCTAGAAATAGATATTCTTGGACGTGTATATTAATATATGATCTAGAAATAGATATTCTTGGACGTGTATATTAATATATGATATAGAAATAGATATTCTTGGGCGTGTATATTAATATATGATATAGAAATAGATATTCTTTGACGTGTATATTAATATATGATCTAGAAATAGATATTCTTGGACGTGTATATTAATATATGATCTAGAAATAGATATTCTTGGACGTCTATATTAATATATGATAGAGAAATAGATATTCTTGGACGAGTATATTAATATATGATCTAGAAATAGATATTCTTTGACGTGTATATTAATATATGATCTAGAAATAGATATTCTTGGACGTGTATATTAATATATGATCTAGAAATAGATATTCTTGGACGTGTATATTAATATATGATCTAGAAATAGATATTCTTGGACGTGTATATTAATATATGATCTAGAAATAGATATTCTTGGACGTCTATATTAATATATGATAGAGAAATAGATATTCTCGGACGTGTATATTAATATATGATCTAGAAATAGATATTCTTGGACGTGTATATTAATATATGATCTAGAAATAGATATTCTTGGACGTGTATATTAATATATGATCTAGAAATAGATATTCTTGGACGTGTATATTAATATATGATCTAGAAATAGATATTCTTGGACGTCTATATTAATATATGATATAGAAATAGATATTTTTGGACGTGTATATTAATATATGATCTAGAAATAGATATTCTTTGACGTGTATATTAATATATGATATAGAAATAGATATTTTTGGACGTGTATATTAATATATGATCTAGAAATAGATATTCTTTGACGTGTATATTAATATATGATATAGAAATAGATATTCTTGGACGTCTATATTAATATATGATATAGAAATAGATATACTTGGACGTGTATATTAATATATGATCTAGAAATAGATATTTTTGGACGTGTATATTAATATATGATATAGAAATAGATATTTTTGGACGTGTATATTAATATATGATGTAGAAATAGATATTCTTGGACGTGTATATTAATATATGATCTAGAAATAGATATTCTTGGGCGTGTATATTAATATATGATATAGAAATAGATATTCTTTGACGTGTATATTAATATATGATATAGAAATAGATATTCTTGGACGTCTATATTAATATATGATAGAGAAATAGATATTCCTGGACGAGTATATTAATATATGATCTAGAAATAGATATTCTTGGGCGTGTATATTAATATATGATATAGAAATAAATTATCTTGGACGTGTATATTAATATATGATATAGAAATAGATATTTTTTGACGTGTATATTAATATATGATATAGAAATAGATATTTTTGGACGTGTATATTAATATATGATGTAGAAATAGATGTTCTTGGACGTGTATATTAATATATGATATAGAAATAGATATTCTTGGACGTGTATATTAATATATGATCTAGAAATAGATATTCTTGGACGTGTATATTAATATATGATCTAGAAATAGATATTCTTGGACGTGTATATTAATATATGATCTAGAAATAGATATTCTTGGACGTGTATATTAATATATGATCTAGAAATAGATATTCTTGGACGTGTATATTAATATATGATCTAGAAATAGATATTCTTGGACGTCTATATTAATATATGATAGAGAAATAGATATTCTTGGACGAGTATATTAATATATGATCTAGAAATAGATATTCTTTGACGTGTATATTAATATATGATCTAGAAATAGATATTCTTGGACGTGTATATTAATATATGATCTAGAAATAGATATTCTTGGACGTGTATATTAATATATGATCTAGAAATAGATATTCTTGGACGTGTATATTAATATATGATCTAGAAATAGATATTCTTGGACGTCTATATTAATATATGATAGAGAAATAGATATTCTCGGACGTGTATATTAATATATGATCTAGAAATAGATATTCTTGGACGTGTATATTAATATATGATCTAGAAATAGATATTCTTGGACGTGTATATTAATATATGATCTAGAAATAGATATTCTTGGACGTCTATATTAATATATGATAGAGAAATAGATATTCTCGGACGTGTATATTAATATATGATCTAGAAATAGATATTCTTTGACGTGTATATTAATATATGATATAGAAATAGATAGTTTTCAATTAACATAGAAACCGTTGTATTTGCAAATACAAGATGGTTTGTCGTGTAAAATACATTCGTGTGTTCAGTCAAATCCTTCTGATCGAAATTGGTGTGTAATGGCAAATATTTCTTGAATTAGATAATTGTTTTATCATAAAACTTTTGGATTATTACACCTATAAAAAACTGTAAGATACAAAGAAACAATCGAAATTAATCTATCAATAAATACATAGTTTGTGACTTTGGATGAAACAATTGATGTAAAATTACCTTTGAAAGAATACTAAAAATCTTATCTTTTTAAAAGACTTATTGTAAATAATGTTTACTTATATATTTCTTTTTATTAAACCTATAAAGCATTTTTCTTTTATTTAAACTATTAAATATTTTTCTTTTTGTTTTACCCGTTGTATATTTCTTTTTGTTTTTCCTACTGAATATTTCACTTTTCGTTCTTATTGTTGTACCTTTCTTTTTGTTTTACCCGTTGTATATTGTTTTTCCTGCTGAATATTCCTCTTTTCGTTCTTCTTGTAGATGTCTCTTTGTTTGGTGTACCTCTTGTAGATGAATCTGTTTGTTTGTTTTACCTCTTGTAGATGTGTCTGTTTGTTGTACCTCTTGTAGATGTGTCTGTTTGTTTGTTGTAGATGTGTTTGTTTTCTGTACCAATTGTAGGTGTCTGTTTGGTGTACCTCTTGTAGATGTGTCTGTTTGGTGTACCTCTTGTAGATGTGTCTGTTTGGTGTACCTCTTGTAGATGTGTCTGTTTGGTGTACCTCTTGTAGATGTGTCTGTCTGTTTGCTGTACCTCTTGTAGATGTGTCTGTCTGTTTGCTGTACCTCTTGTAGATGTGTCTGTCTGTTTGCTGTACCTCTTGTAGATGTGTCTGTCTGTTTGCTGTACCTCTTGTAGATGGTTCTGCTTGTTGTACCTCTTGTAGATGCGTCTGTTTGTTGTACCTCTTGGTGGTCTGTCTGTTTGTTTACTGTACCTCATGTAGGTGTGTCTGTTTGCTGTACCTCTTGTAGGTGTGTCTGTTTGCTGTACCTCTTGTAGGTGTGTCTGTTTGCTGTACCTCTTGTAGGTGTGTCTGTTTGCTGTACCTCTTGTAGGTGTGTCTGTTTGCTGTACCTCTTGTAGGTGTGTCTGTTTGCTGTAGCTCTTGTAGGTGTGTCTGTTTGCTGTAGCTCTTGTAGGTGTGTCTGTTTGCTGTAGCTCTTGTAGGTGTGTCTGTTTTCTGTACCTCTTGTAGATGTGTCTGTTTGCTGTACCTCTTGTAGATGTGTCTGTTTGCTGTACCGCTTGTAGATGTGTCTGTTTGCTGTACCTCTTGTAGATGGTTCTGCTTGTTGTACCTCTTGTAGATGCGTCTGTTTGTTGTACCTCTTGGTGGTCTGTCTGTTTGTTTACTGTACCTCATGTAGGTGTGTCTGTTTGCTGTACCTCTTGTAGGTGTGTCTGTTTGCTGTACCTCTTGTAGGTGTGTCTGTTTGCTGTACCTCTTGTAGGTGTGTCTGTTTGCTGTACCTCTTGTAGGTGTGTCTGTTTGCTGTAGCTCTTGTAGGTGTGTCTGTTTGCTGTAGCTCTTGTAGGTGTGTCTGTTTTCTGTACCTCTTGTAGATGTGTCTGTTTGCTGTACCTCTTGTAGATGTGTCTGTTTGCTGTACCGCTTGTAGATGTGTCTGTTTGCTGTATCTCTTGTAGGTGTGTCTGTTTTTTTTGCCGTACCTCTTGTTGGTGTGTCTGTTTATTTGCCGTACCTCTTGTATGTGGGTCTGTTTGCTGTATCTCTTGTAGGTGTGTCTGTTTATTTGCTGTACCTCTTGTAGGTGTCTCTGTTTGTTTGCTGTACCTCTTGTAGATGTGTCTGTTTGTTTGCTGTACCTCTTGTAGATGTGTCTGTTTGTTTGCTGTGCCTCTTGTAGACGTCTGTTTGTTTGCTGTACCTCTTGTAGGTATGTCTGTTTGCTGTACCTCTTGTAGGTATGTCTGTTTGCTGTACCTCTTGTAGGTATGTCTGTTTGCTGTACCTCTTGTAGATGTCACTGTTGGTTTACTGTACCTCTTGTAGGTGTGTCTGTTTATTTGCTGAACTTCTTGTTGATGTGTTTGTTAGCTGTACCTATTGTAGATGTCTGTTTATTTGTTGTACCTCTTGTAGATGTCTCTGTTTGCTGTATCTCTTGTAGATGTGTCTGTTTGTTTGCCGTACCTCTTGTTGGTGTGTCTGTTTATTTGCCGTACCTCTTGTAGATGTCTCTGTTTGCTGTCCATCTTGTAGGTGTGTCTGTTTGTTTGCTGTACCTCTTGTAGGTGTGTCTGTTTATTTGCTGTCCATCTTGTAGGTGTGTCTGCTTGTTTGCTGTACTTCTTGTAGATGTCTCTGTTTGTTTACTGTACTTCTTGTAGGTGTGTCTGTTTGTTTGCTGTACTTCTTGTAGGTGTGTCTGTTTGTTTGCTGTACTTCTTGTAGGTGTGTCTGTTTGTTTGCTGTACTTCTTGTAGGTGTGTCTGTCTGTATCTTTCAATAATTACTTGCATGTATAATTCTATTTTGCTCCATATTCCACACATATCTTTAACATGCAATCAAATTTTGATTCGTAAAACTTACATTAAATTATCAATCTATTCCAAATAAAATATGCTAATTTTACGTTAAAAGTGTTGGAGTAATGAGTTATATTTAACTCATTACTCCAACACATTTTTTGAACTAACTATTGATCACATTAGGTCTAAGATAAAATTAAGATGTCATTATAGGTGACCATATATATTTTGACTTATTCTCATTCTTAAAATGTAAGAAACTTCCCTATTATTTTAAAATGCAATGTACTAAAATTATTAGGTATACACCTAAGAGGTGGAAGTTTGTATTGCGTGTTTATTTGCATTGTTTTTTGTAAATGAACTCTAATGAACCCACTTTCATTTTTATTTTAAAATGATATATCTATAATCCAGGCTTTACGCGCTCCACTACTTTTGGAGCTGCTCCCGCTCCTGCTCCAGCGCCCTAAATTGAAGCTGGCTCCTCTCACGCTCCCCATTTTCAAAAAGGAGCCGCTATGAAAAAGGAGCGGCTCTTTTTCCGCGCTCCATAATGAAAATGTACCTTCTTTTATAAACGTTCTATTCTTTTTGACCATCTCAAATTAAAAAAAAATCTTTTTCGGTGTACAATGACCTATATTGTTAGTAGAGAATTCCGGGATTTTGGGAAATAAATTTTTTTAAATTGAGATTTCAAGACGTAAAAAGTTGTGAAAAACGGACTATGGTAAAAGACGAACAAGACTGATCCTTCGTCTTAAAATCTCAATTTTTAAAAATTTATTTCCAAAAACCCCGGAATTCTCTCGCGACATGATAGGTAATTGTAAGCAAAAGAATAATTTTACAAATTTGAGATGGTCAAAAAGAGGGGGATCAGTCTACGTTGAATTTACATTGAAAACTGATCCCCCGTCTTAAAATGTAATTTTTTTAAAATTTCTTTCCAAAAATCCCGGAATTCTCTACTAACATGATAGGTAATTGTACACCGAAAAAGATTTTTTTTAAACTTGAGATGGTCAAAAAGAGGGGTATCAGTCTGTTGAATTAGCATCGGAAACTGACCCCCCTCTTAAATGTAAAATATTTGAAAAAAAATTCCCAAACACCCGGATATCTTTAGCAGCCAGATAGGTTAGTGTACACCGAAAAAAGAAAAAAAAACTAGTCAGTAAAAAGTTGTGAAAAACGGACTGTTGCAAAAGACGACGGGTAAAAATGCGACATAAAAGTTCAATTTGATATATGCTAAAATATAAATTAGAATTTTTGTCAGGATAAAATGTACCATTTCACCCCCAAAATCGATTTTATCGAACATTTGGGTGAATACCGAGCGAAATAGGCGAGAAAATCCAACGGCCCCTATAGTATAATTGAACCTAAAATTCTTTATTTAAAAACACGAATTAAAAGAAAAATTGGCTTCTTTATTCAATCAGCAATAAATATCGAAATTTTGCGACTTTAGGGTAACAAAACGGGGTTAGTAACATAAAATAAAGGAAAGTATGACAAGGGCAAAGTGAGCAAGTAAGAGGTTCGGTTGTGTGTAAATATAGTTTTATTAACAAAACGGGGCTAACTGCTTCTTTTGTTCCAAAGCTAGGTTAACTACGTTAACCTGGGAAACACCAATAAAAAAAAACTTAAAACATAAAATGTCACAAAAGAATATAAAGTCGTTGGGCACAACGATAAGGAAACAAAATTAATTGTTTTTCGCAAACTAGGTAACAAAAATGGTCCAAGAGGTCTTTTTTACAAATCAGACAAAAGGGTAAAAAAGGGGACATGAAACAAAAATAAAACTCATATATACAGGACCTTAATAGCAGCAGGTTGGCAAAGTCTGGTCAACAAGGATCTTCAACTCTGTATGTCTCTTTAATCTTTTCTCAAATCTGTCCCGGTTTCTCTCGTTTTTCTTCAAACTCTTCCTTCCTCAGATTCTTAAATATCCTTCTCAAGTAATAATTTCTTCGTCCTGCCAAGGACGGATCCAACACAATCTTCACCAACTTTAAGTTTGCTGTCGACCCGTTATAGAGACCCTTTCTCTGTACGTAAAAGGGGAAGATTAAAAAACGTTGATGTAATCCCTTTTAGAGCCGTTTCCTCTTTACTTAAAGGGGGGTAGAAAACCCCACTAAAAGGGACGTGTTCTTTCTCCAAGAACGAGCTGCTACTGACCAGAAAAAGGGCGCCAATAACAGAGTTGGGCTGAATAAGGGACGACCCTGACCTCACAGGTCTTTCGGTACATTTTTAGTACAGACCTTGCCAACCGACTGCCAACATTCCCACCCCATCATGGAAGAAAAAAAGGCAAAGGATCATGACGGTCAACTGTGGCAATATGTTGAATCTCCTCCCTCAACCAACACTGTCATAGCCAAGAAAATAAAATTTCCAAATAAACTTTTGTCATAAATACAAAAAAAAGTTAAAATCTGTACGAAAATAACTTCAAAGAAATCTATAGACTCACTGACTCGTTTAAAGACATTTGGTGCCAAATTGTCTGTCTTCTGCCTTAAGAAAAGTGTCCCATAAAAAATTTAACACATAGATGTAAAAATCTGAGGACTTCGAATGTTCTCATTCTTTATCTCTGTCTCTCCCTCTTTCTCCCTCCCTCTCTCTCCCTATCTCATATACATTTACCAGATATAATTTTTAAAAATAACTCAGAGTAAACTCTGAGACTTTCTTTTCATTTTTATTGCTGAATAAAAAAACTAATGTTTAAAAGAAAAAAAATCAAATAATTTTGGAGCGAGGAGCGCGGAGCGATAAAACCACCGCTCTTAAGTCCCAAATTGAGTTGTTCCCGCTGCACTCCCGCTGAATATAAAATGAGCCCTCCTCTCCTTCGCTCCAGCAAAAAGGGGCGCGCTCCTGGAGCGCGCTCCTTTTTGGAGGGCTCCGTAACGCCCTGCCATCATCCTATATGAAAATATATCCGCAGGGAAGATATTGAATTCTACAAAATACGTTAATATATTATATTTTTATCGGCAATGTAAGTCATGGTTATAATTTTATTTTACTTAAATTTGGACACACTTTCATTCTATATTTACAAATGATATACAAATCAACATTCATAAAAAAATATCTCTTCAGGAAAGATATTGAATTAAAAAAAATACATTAATATATTTTATGTCTTATCGGGACCCTAAGTCATAATTTTATTAAAATTTGGACACGTGCAACGCTGTATAGAACTGTTAGTCTTTAAGAAAACTTTAATTTTGTGAAGGTATTTACATCACTTTGCGTCTATTTTGTTTATTCCGTTAACTTGTTGTTAAAAATTGAACTAGAGATTCATCATAAATCTAATATTAACCCTGAAATTTTGCTTGAATATAATTTCATAAAAAACTTAACTGTTTTTTTCTTAATATATCGCTTTCATGTTACTTTATATAAGTAAACAATGTTTTAAATCTACTTGTACATTATTTTTGTACACTATATCAATCAGTATATTGAATCAGTTATGAGAACAAACAAGTTTCCTAGCAAATCCGACTGAAGACAATTGTTGTTGTTTCCTTTTAACTGTTTACAGGAAACAGCATGATAAAAGCCTAAGAGTAAATAAAAACATTTTCGACCAGCTATATTTATTCTGCTCTATAAAAAAGTACACGAAAATATATACAAATAGAATTAATAGAATTTTTCAACATAATTTTCAAAATCCGCAGGATTAACTCTAAATTTTGATGTTTTTACAAACTCATTAAAATTCTTAAAATCAGTTACTTATAAATTAATGAACGCAATGAATGGTTTAAAAATAAATGTAAAAATTTGTATCTTCGTAATTTTTTTCTCGTGTTTTATAAATTAAAATCTCTTATTTATTCACAGGGCAATGGATGAACTGCAAAGGATTTTATAAACATATATACCGAATCAAGTGGTATTTTTTTACATGATATAAAAATATATTTCTGAAACACGCGATGAGAATTTCCATTTCTGAGGTGTATACCTCATAATTTGCATGTTTATCACACTAAAACAGATACGAGAGAATACAGACTTGTAAAGTGTGTAGATTTGAATTCTCAGAATATATTTTTACAATGCACAAGCTGACATATACTGAAAAAAATGCATTTTCCTGTGCAGTATGTAATTCAGCATTTCCAAGAAAATTCTTATTAAAAATTCATATGCGGACACATTCATTAAGAAAACCTTATTGTGAAGAGTGTGACTCTGCATCTTCACAAAAATCCAATTTAAAATCTCACATGCGGACACACACCGGTGAAACACCTTATGCATGTGAACGGGGTGACTCGGCATTTTCACAAGAAACCACCCCAAAACGTCATATACGCACACACACAAGTGAAAAACCTTATGCATGTGAACGGGGTAGCTCGGCATTTTCACAAGAAACTACCCCAAAACGTCATATACGCACACACACAAGTGAAAAACCTTATGCATGTGAACGGGGTGACTCGGCATTTTCACAAGAAACCACCCCAAAACGTCATATACGCACACACACAAGTGAAAAACCTTATGCATGTGAACGGGGTGACTCGGCATTTTCACAAAAAACCACTCCAAAACGTCATATACGCACACACACAAGTGAAAAACCTTATGCATGTGAACGGGGTGACTCGGCATTTTCACAAAAAAACACCCCAAAACGTCATATACGCACACACACAAGTGAAAAACCTTATGCATGTGAACGGGGTGACTCGGCATTTTCACAAGAAACCACCCCAAAACGTCATATACGCACACACACAAGTGAAAAACCTTATGCATGTGAACGGGGTGACTCGGCATTTTCACAAGAAACCACCCCAAAACGTCATATACGCACACAAACAAGTGAAAAACCTTATGCATGTGAACTGTGTGATTCAGCATTTAATCGGAGATACATCTTAAACAGTCATATGCGGACACACACTGGTGAAAAACCTTATGCATGTGAACTGTGTGATTCAGCATTTTCACAGGAAACCACCTTAAAACGCCATATACTGACACACACTGGTGAAAAACCTTATGCATGTGAACTGTGTGATGCAGCATTTTCACAGGAAACCACCTTAAAACGCCATATACTGACACACACTGGCGAAAAACCTTTTGCATGTAAAGTGTGTGACTCCACATTTTCACAGGAAACCTCCTTAAAACGTCATCTACGGACACACACTGGCTAAAAACCTTATTCTTGTCAAGTTTGTGACTCAACATTTACACAAAAAGACAATTTACAATCTCACATGTGAAGACACACTGGTCACAGTGATATGGGACAAAAGGGAGAAAGTAGCAACATTAGTTTCAGTTAGTGTTTGTTTATGATGCTGGCTTAAAAAAGAACTGCGAGGGAGAAGATAACGAACTACGAACGTCTTATGTACGGCATGAAAAGAAAATGGAATGTTAGGAAAATCCCCATGATTCCAGTAATTATAAGCACACCCGGATTTGTAATAAAGTATTTTTAAAAAACTACCTGACTAATATACCCGGTGAACTAAGTGCAAGAAAGATACAACAATGAAACTTAAAGGGACAGTTAGAATCATAAGCAACGATCGTTAAATTAGTCTCTAAAATAGGTAATGAATGTCTTGCATTCGGTAGGATCTCCCATCCCAAATAATTAAAAACGATACGAAAATTTAAAAGAAATTCAACCTTATTGAACACTATTTTTTCCGGTGTATTCGGCTCTCAGTTGTATTTGTATCAATGTCCAAGATATTCTCATATTTAATCATTCGTATTCAAATAAACGGGCTAGGATTTCAAATAAAATATGCTAAACAATTTAGGTTTCATTTTTCAGAATTACTGCACGATTCCCGATAAATATTATTCTGCACAACGACTTATTAATTCTAATGTTGTAACTGTATAGCAAATTACGAGTATTTTATTTTTCAAATATTTTATATGGTAGATCATATAATGAAGACATTAATCTATTTTAATTCATAATGTCTTTAAAAATGTGCATGTACGAAACAATCTTGTATAACAATCACAAATGTACACGAATTGCGCATCAGTTCCCAATCATTTGTCTAATATATTTCCCCATCATGATTTCTATTATACAACTCTTTGCAACATTGTTCTAACTCCAGTCTTAGAGGAATTATTTATCGTGCATCTCTAACGATATTTCTGTTATTTATGTAACATTTAGTTGAAAAATATCAATACTCTGTTGTATTGCTTACTGAGAATATTCTGAAAAAAACATCTCGAGCCAGTTGTACGTAAGGATCAAGTTAGAAGCGTTCATGTGTCGGTAACTGAAGAGTGTGACTGTTCATTTTCACAAAAATCCAGTTTAAAATATATAATATTATCTGCGAATTCAATCAAACTGTCTGAAGTCGCCCATGTCCGAATACCAAGGAATGAAAAATGATTTCATAATTTAGACAACGCATTTGCGGGGGCGGATGATTCAACCAATCAAATGAAAGAATACTGTTGCTATGCGCAGGAGAGCGAAAACATCGAAGCGAGAAGAAACACGAGAATAAGGTCCTCGAGCAGCGTTAAGAGCGGACGTCTAAGAGATTGACAGCTCACCCCGCTGTCATATCAAACAATTTATCCCTGCACACAAAATCAAAAATAGGGAAAGTGGAATTCGAAAATTAACGGTTAATAAATACAGCGACGTTTAATACTGCTGTCTACCGGACACCAAAATAAAAAACCTGATCCAACAAAATTCATTACGACAGCTCAGTCAATCATATTACCTCTCCAAAGTCGAGATTACGTATGTCTCGGGACCCTAAAAACAGCTCGTTAAGAACGGACCACAGAATCTAAAATTCTGTTAAAATATCCTTCCCTCCGCCATCAAACCACTAAGGTATGTGTTTACGACATATGGACTAAAAAACAAAAATTCTATATTAATTCGTCCTAAATCGAACTTTCATATTGTTATATATTGACATGTTAAATGATCTCATTCAATCGTTCCCCGCGATTTTAACATTTACATTCATATCTGGATCTCCCGTGGAGGAGAAGGGCTTCTTATCTGTTTTCCTTTTTTCCTATTTTCATTTTCCATAAAGTCTATAAGCCTTCTTAATTGCTATATTTGAACTTTTAATTCTTATCCTGACTGATCAACTTTCTCGGAATAACGAAAACCAGGCTCTTATAGAGAACCCCGTTTGTGCGGAAAGAATATCAGTTGATCTTTTTTTTAAATAAATAATTGTTATGTATTGTTAATTTGTCTTGGTTGTTTATACACTATATGATTATAATTTGTGATATGATGTGTTATTCATTTTTATTGAGTACGGGTTGTTTTCCTTTCATCGGGGTTTCAACCTTTTCAGATTTTTACATTCGTGGCTGAATTACGTATATGTAACGTTCATTGTCCTAGTACCACACTTATAAGAAAAAACAGCGTAGAGGTACCATCACCTCAGTCTCCACCCATCTCCTACATCCCTCGTGATCATAGAAATACCAACATCTGAAACACCAAAGATTGTGATCGAATAGTCCAACAGCCGTACAAGGTATATTCGCTAATTACAATGCCAATAGAGATGCCGTGAAATAATAGCCCGAAAGCCTCCACATATATGTTAAACAATAAAAGGTCCTTCAATAGCGAATGATTGAAAGACAGTTATTTAGTTGGTCAGTCATAATATCATCGGACTCAGAGAGACACTTGTTCTGAAGCCACTGCCAAAAACGCTATACCGATCATTTGGCAGCACTCACCCCAGTCAGCTCCATTCGGAAGAAAAGAATCGATATTGGGAAAGCGATCTTGAAAGGAAGATTATTACTCCCCCAGCTGATCCATAAAACATCCACAACAAAACCAGAAAGCCAGAAGAATATTGCAAGTGGAAATCACTCTATACATACCGATACTCTGTGCAAAAAGCAACGAAATATATGAGCGGTGCCCGGAAAACTCGTCACAGGAAAATTCGTAAACGGAAAATTCGTAAACGGAAAATTCGTCACTTTTGGCCAAGTAGGAGAATTCGGCAATTATCGAATAAATATCGATTGAAAATAGATTTTAGAACCGTTTTTACAGGAGATATACTTGTAAATACGAGGCTACCCACCTCCCCAGTGGAGAACATTTTTTCATATTATTTTTTTGGTACTTGTGCAGTTTACTAACCGGGATATTTTTTTAGATAAGATTTTCAAGTTAAATTAAATTTTTACGATGTCTTTTGTTTATTAAATTGTAAGGTAAAAGTACAGAATAGTTAACCCCCCCTCACTCCATGTTAACAATGGCTTTCTAAATAATGTTATTTCAACCCAGTTCGTAATTACGTTACGAAATTAAAGGTTTGAATCGGGTTATTTTTTACATAAAATTTTCAAGTTAAATTCAATTTTTACGATATCTTCCGTTTATTAAATCGTTACGTGAAAGTACAGAATAGTTAACAAAGCACCCCCCCCCCCATTCTCCTCATGTAAAAAATCGTTGTCTAAATAATGTTATTTCAAGCCTGGTTCGTAATTAAGTTACGAGATGAAATCCATCATAATTCATTTAGATTTATTCGTAAACAAGTCAGCCATTTTAATTGACAAAACATCAATTACTTCGTGTGTGTGCAAAACTTGAAAGGAATTTTTAAACTATCGAGTAACTGGCTTTAAATTCTTAGAAAATTTCCATGTATTTAAAAAAGCAAAATTGTTTTCTAATTCAGTGTTTTTATTTCATCTTGCCTAAAACTTGTTTTAACTAACAACTTTATTTAATACTTAAAAAAAGAAATTCTTCTTTCAAATAAATCGTATGGTCGGAACAAAAAATCAGAAAAATACAGCCAATTCATTGTCTGCCATTTTAGTTGTGAAACGATGGATTAACCACTTTTTCTCACTGATTTTGAAGTAAAAATTTAATTTAACTTGAAAATCTTATCTAAAAAATAGCCCGGTTCGTAAACTGCACAAGTACCAAAAAAATAATATGAAAAAATGTTCTCCACTGGTGAGGTGGGTAGCCTCGCATGTACAAGTATATCTCCTGTAAAAACGGTTCTAAAATCTATTTTCAATCGATATTTATTCGATAATTGCCGAATTTTCCTACTTGGCTAAAAGTGACGAATTTTCCGTTTACGAATTTTCCTGTGACGAGTTTTCCTAAATTCATATGAGCAATACCAACATCTCCATGAATCTGACTCATTTTCTGAAAATACCATCGCAGTAAATGAGACTCGTTTCGCTATCCGAATGCCGCAAACTGTTTAGCAATACGACAGTTCACCATCAATGCCAACCAAATTGTCTATCAAATATTATCCAATAGAAAATGCCTCACAAAACAGGTAATACAAACAATAGACCTACCTCACAACTTCCCAAACACCGAACTAACGTAGCTGTTCTCATTTGACGAGCTTTATTAGATGTTACTGTTACATAAAGTTTATTTTATTGTAAAAAAAAATATTTCGGTATTTTATTTGGAACTCTGATGATATTATCTCCTTCATTTCAAATCACGAACAATCAAATAATAAAACACGTCTGGTCCGTGTAAGACGCAATTTTGTTAAAATCTCGATTATTCCAGCACATTTTAAACATGTTTGTCTTCAGATTACATGCGTAATGTTCAATAGATGTAAACTCAAAACGGTTCCTCCTTTAATATTAAAAAAATAGAAATAAAACCATTATTATCGCCTATACACAATTTGTATCTTGTTCTAAGCCGTTGATCTCACCATTTACCCTCGTATTGCAGGTAATATAGAATAACACATATTTCTCGCGTTGTATGCTTTGTTGAGTAATTGAATCGGGCATCTTTTACAATAATCAACGGAACGAGAACGGTAAAAAAAAGCGAATATACACTATAAATGTGAGCGTAGCCCGTAAAACTTATTTTCCGACTTACCTATGACAGTTGTTTATATTTTAAAGTAGTTTCAATGGCTTTTTATTAGATATCAACATTTCTCTCCATTTTTACCTCCACGGAAAGTTGGAAATTTGGTAAGACAAAATGGTTGCCGACATATTTTTTCCCAGCCTCTCTCTAGTTGTCAAGGTTTATGGTGGTTCACAAGACTTTGATACGTTACTTTGTTTTTTTTTTTCGGAAGGAGGTACTTTTAATGTAATTTACAAATTATTTTTGTTTCGATAACTTAATAAAAAGTACTTTTGGGGGGGGGGGTGTAACGGTTCGGGAACATGTCGGCAGCCATCTTGTCTTTCCAACTTTCCGTGAAGGTAAAATGCAGATAAATTTTGATATCTAATAAAATTCCTTGAAACTAGTTTGACTTTATTTATATAAATAAAATGTAATAGTTTTTTTAAAATCTGTTTTCTTGTAAAATTCACATCACAAAATAAAGTTCTTCAAGAACATATCCGAAAAATCTAGATTGTATAGTTTTTGTTTCCATGTATTTGGGGTGGCTGGTGGTACGTCGACTATTTAGTAACTATAAATGAGGAAGCATATAGCGTCAAACTGTATTTTATTTGCTTAAAACAGTAAATACATATTATAAATATCGGAGGGAGAAGAAGGGGGCTGTTACTACCCTAGCTTAGTATTAAGCGACGTTTTGGGTTTGGGGTCACCCAGGCTTAGCGTTAGTGGTAATGTAAAGGGAGTGATTTCTTTTTATCGCACCTCCAAAACATACACAATATTTATCTCCCTTAAAATATTTTAGTTATTTACGCTTAACTCACTATTTAGTTAGATACTTATCCGGAAATACTTGATAAGTTTACGTTATGTTTACATACGAAACAAATAAGTTCCACTAAATTATAAATATTTTTAAAAGGTTTTCAGGTTTCAACAAATAAATATTAAAAAAAAACTGTCTGAGGGAGTTAGCTGAAGGTCGTCATCTACTTATAAATGTAGATACATTTTTTTTTAATTTGACAAACTTATTAATGTATTATTTTGATTTTGATAAACTCATTCCGGATTTTCATCTAGTTTTCCTTGTAGTTTTCCTATTTTCCACTTGTCATTTTTATAGCGTAGCCACTTTTCCGGTGACATTTTTACCTAAATTGAGGCGTAACATTTAAGGTGTAGCTTAATAATTGGTTGTAAATGAAAGTTTTCTGGAAGTTTAGGGTTCAATCCTCGCAAAAGGCGATATTAACTAAGAATTGCATAAAAGTTAGCATTTTACCCATGGCTGACAGAATGAGAATAATCTACCCCGTTTAATAAGTGAAGTGTAATATTCGAAATTCTATACAATTTCATGTTCGACTATTATGTTGCTTAATGCAGATGCTCCAGAAAGAAGGTTGGAGATTACGTCGGCCGAAACGTATAAAAATACAATGTATAAGACCGCATCCCTAAAATTTCTGAAAGGTATGTAGTTGTATGCAATTTTTATTTGGTGTGAAAAAATAAAACTGACTTAAAAAAAAAAATGAATTTGTTACAAATGAACAAAGTTTAAAATACACTTTGTTTGGTCGATTTTGAAAGACTTGGGTACCTTAATTCTCATGGGTTCACAAGTTTAACCCACCAAATGATGTACTCACATTCGCGACTTTAAAATAAATTAAAGTGAGCAATATTCGAATAGAGAGAAAAAAAACCTCCTTGAAATAAAATGAATGGATTAAAAAAAAAAGATTTATTTATGCTGTAAGAAATTATTGTTTTCGTAAGTGTCTTATGTAAAATAAGTGTCTTATGTAAAATAAATGTCTTATGTGAAATATGGCTACAAACATTAACCAAATGTTCCACGGAATACCATTTTTTAATGTTATATTTTACTAAAAAACTTCTTTCTTCAGTTAATTTTTTTCTATAAGCAATCAGCTTTATTGATTTGTTATCGTTCAACTATGTCATTCGACGACAGCGCACATGCACATCAGACTCTGAATAATAGCGTTAATTAGTAAGTGTCGACATATGTAAAACTCGGCGGACACATACTATATGAGGGACAAGGCGTTAACCCCCCCCCCTCCCTCGTGGTGACCTTCATGTTATAGTTTATTCTTTCTAATTAACGAATCCAGTCGTTTCTGTGTACAGTGATTAGTTATTATTCCACATATATTTTAATTATGTCACTATTCCAAAAAAGAAAGATGAAAATAAAATGTTGATTTATTTTGTTCTAATTCCATAAGCCAATTAGTTTCGTATGGTTGTGTGGGGGTGTCATACCTAAATTGCAGAACACAACGGAAGCAATTGGAAAGATTTTTAGACGAAATAAATGAACTGTTCAATTTTGATATGCTTTTTCATATGTAATCGTTATATTTTTTTATATTGTGCCATTTGCTTTTAAATAACACACTTAGAAAAATATAATGCAATGCTAATAATAAAAATTAGTAGCTTTCAGTAATATTGTACATAAAACAAATGTAATATTTATTTTTTTATTTTGTGATTATGACTTTCAAGTTTATTTAAGAACTTACAAAAATTCAAATTGTGCAATATTTTTTTATGTTGTCTCGCTTCATCTTTGCATTTTATTTAAGAGGTTGTTAAAAATAGTTAAATAACGTTTTTAATATTGATTAAAAACGTTATTTAACTATTTTTGCTAAAAATGTGTCTGAAAACAGCATACACAATGTTAATGAGTACATACCTTTTGCATTTGCTAATGTAATTTTTTAATAGCCTGAAATTAATATAACAGCAGACACCCTGTTAGAATTCATGTTTTGAAACATGACGTACATCATAAGCTATCAGTTTACCATAAAGGTATAATTATTTTGTTTAGCTCTATTTCTAAGAAAGTCCGAATAGGTCAGTTGGTAGAACCTCAGACTGAAGATCTCAAGGTTTCGATTTCTGGTCATAGCATCTACTCCATTTGATGGGAATTTATTTTTTTAATATTAATGCAATATTATTCATTTCTAAAATTACTTAACATCTCTGATATTTAGAATTGAGACAAATTCCGCAATGTATTTATTACTTAAAAATGTGACAGTCAGGTATGTGTACATATTTGTATGTACTAATTAACTTAGCATTCTTATAAAGCTGCTATGCGAGAGGGTTGCTTATGTGGGCTGTATTTTGTTCGATTTAGATTGTTTAATGTGGCAAAAGTGTGAAGTTCAGATTTCTTCTGATTTTGATGAAATTTAATAATTAATAAATATTCCTTAAGTTTCGATTTCTTTAAAGTATTTCAAAAAGGTTTTCGGGTGAATAATATAGACACACCCTCCCATTTAAAATTTACATTAAATTTGATTTATTTAAGCTAGATTCCTTTTAATTTAAATTTATTAAGCCTTAAACTTTAGACATTTTAAAAATAAAAAAAATCCTGTAACGGATTTTGCTTGAAATTGGATGAATGATTCTAGGCATAAGGTTTATTAGCATTATATGGTTCTACTGATATGACAAAAATTCAAAACGGTATGAAGTGTAGTAAAAAGCAATAAGCAACAACCCGTTACTTCAAATACAACGACAGTGCACCATCACTACAACCAAGTGTTCTATCAAATATTACTCAATGGAAAATGCCTCACAAAACAGGTAGTACCAACTGTAGACTGACATAAAACTGAGCTGTACTCATTTGAAAAGATAAATATCAACATCAATTCCATAAACACTGGTAAATCCAGCGGCCTTGATAATATTCTCACACAAGATATAAAACAATTCGGACAGCTCACATTGAAATAAATTTTTGAGCTGATGAACAACTGTGTGTTGACGAGACAAATACCAAAAATCTGGAGAAAACCCGGAATGATTTTTCATCAAAAAATGACAGGAAAATGTGCTTATGAACAACTCTTTTAGAATTATATTTAAATTTTTACTGTTTTGTCGAAATAAAATTATAATTTATTTTTGAAAAATGATCTTGTCCCTAGTGTCAATTTTGAATTGAAAGGAGAGAACATTCGCAAAGTTTAGTAATTTCTTTCACATGCCATCGATAGATGTGTCTTAGCCATTCAATAACCGTTGATTTGAACATCCTGGTAATGTCACGTTCCACCTGGGAAAGCGATGCTAAATAATTCGGAAGTGAGAGATTGTTATAACTGTTGTAGTGAGACTCTGAACGTACCGACACGTAGTTCAGCCACGAATGTAAAATGTGCACAGGCCGAAAACCCGATGAAAGGAAATCAGCCCATACTTCATAAATGAATACACATCCTATCACAAATTATAAACATATATATAAAGAACCAAAACAAAATTAACAGTACATAACAAGTATTTATTTATTTAAAAAAAGAGGCAGGTTTGTATTTATTCGGAGATAGTCGATCCGAAATAAAAGTTCATTATAGCAAATATGAAGGCTTATAGCCTTATTGAAAATTAAAATAGGAAAGTTCTTTTTCCTGACACCAAAGCTTCAATTGTGTCGAAACAATTTCGATTGTTATAATTGTTAAACTTATATTTCACGCGAGTACGATGCTCTTTTGTGAAGAGACCGTAACGAGTTCATTTCTATCAATTAAAAAGGCTTCTAGCCGCTATGGAAATAAAATAGGAAAGTATTTTCCCCTTTTGTTTTCTTCTTCTGAACTCGAGGAAAACGAACGAGAAAACAGAACACAAACAAAACGAAAGTTGATTTAGGACAATTAAATATACGATTCTTTTTTGTTTGCTGTTGTTTTTTGATTTGTCCTGATTTGTAAACACATACCTTTTTCTTTTGTTTTGTTGACGACGGAGAGAAGGATATTTTATAGAATTTTGGATCCTATGGTTTGCGGTTAACGAGCTGTTATTTTCTTTAGGGCCTGGAGATATACATAATCTCGACGCTGGAGAGGCTATTTGATTTACTGATCGGTCGTAATCAAATTTTGTTGATGGGATTTTCTGAGGTGTCCGCTTTTAATGTCGGTTTCAGACCTTCTCCTTGCTTTTGTGTGCGGATAATTTTTTTTTTTTTTGAAATCTGACTGCTGGGTGAGCAGTCGATTTTCGTCTAGGCGTCCGTTCTTCGTTCCGGTCCGGATCAACTCCTCGTGTTTCCTTTTTTCCTTTCTTCCCCCTCTCGATTTTCCCGCTCTCTCTTTGACAACAGGATTCCCTCCCCTGATTGGTTTTTGACCAACTTCGCCGCCCCCACCGTCTTCTGTATTAGTAGGGGAACATGTACCGACAAGTCCCCCGCCCCCCCCCTTTCACGCTTTATGGGGCAAAATATGTAGATATAACAATATCATTGAGAGACACACTAGAAGCAGTCAAGTCAACATCGTATTTGCTTATGAGAATTGTAATAGTTTTCTTTAAATCGCTTGATCAAGATTTCAAATATTTGGGCTGCATCATCTTTCTTTTCTGCCAGTTTCCCCTCTCTTAAAATTTGCTTGATTAAGATTTCACTGAAGTTCTTGCTCAATTATTTGTGCTGCAGCATCTAAATTTCCCGCCAGCATGATCTCCTTTACAGCTGGAATTCCAATCAGATTTATCGTCAAGTCGTTCCAAAAAGAAAATCTAAGTATTTTCTCTCATATTCATATTTTCCTCATGTTCTCTGAGTCCTGATATACATTCAACATTCCCATCGCATTTTTGTGAGCTACACATTTAAGCTCGTGTAGAGATCGAATACACGAGCGACATTTATTTTAGAAGAGTTCCAACATAAGTATATAGATAGTAGATATAGAAGTAACTTTAAAGCCTTTCATGGATATAAAAAATCATTCCCTTCCGTACAGTGCATTTGACTCTTAACATTTTTTAAATATTATTTAATCTGGAAAAAGAAAAAATAAGTCGGCATTAGTCGAATGTTACTAAAGACTGATTCTGTTATCAAATGTAGAGTAATTTAAGGCTCTTGTATAGATATCTACTATATATATATATATATACTTACATTGCTGGTTGACGTAGTAGTGTTACTGCCCCTTACACCATTGGAACTCTTCTAAAATAAATTTCGCTCGTGTATTCGATCTCTATAAGAGCCCACATTTATATCTTAGGATGCGCGCATTTTCTCTTCCTCGTGGACCCTGACAATTTTCAACTTGCAATAAGCCTGCATAAATGTGTTTATAATGTATAAAAACGAGCAACAGAAAATGTAAGTGTTGCGTAATGTTAGAGACGAGTTAAATAAATACGCATAGCCAGATTTAAATGAGAGGAAATTACAAAAGTAAAAACTAGACATACATAAGTGACACATGCCGCTTTCATAATTAACCGTAACCGTCAGATTACGGTGCATAACAATTTATAGTCAGCGATAATTATAGTGTGTGCGAGTCATACATGACAAATCAACTTCTTTATTAGTAAGGTCACGCATGAAAAAAGTAATATATAATAATATAGAATCGTACAATAGTTTACTAAAAACGAAAGTAGAAGAATATAAGATATTCTAAAGCTTAAATATTTTAATTAAAACTAGACTGTAGAAAAGAGTATTGGACAAAAAGTGTCCTTCAATCTTGAACGTTTATAGCTTAGATATGCGTCATCAGTTGATTAAATTATTTATGTACTTACCCTTCAAATTGATCAGACTATTTATGTACTTAGCCTTCAAATTGATCAGATTATTCATGTACTTACCCTTCAAATTGATCAGATTATTCATGTACTTACCCTTCAAATTGATCAGACTATTTATGTACTTAGCCTTCAAATTGATCAGATTATTCATGTACTTAGCCTTCAAATTGATCAGATTATTCATGTACTTAGCCTTCAAATTGATCAGATTATTCATGTACTTACCCTTCAAATTGATCAGATTATTCATGTACTTACCCTTCAAATTGATCAGATTATTCATGTACTTACCCTTCAAATTGATCAGACTATTCATGTACTTACCCTTCAAATTGATCAGACTATTCATGTACTTACCCTTCAAATTGATCACATTATTCATGTACTTACCCTTCAAATTGATCACATTATTCATGTACTTACCCTTCAGATTGCTACCAGTTGTTTTACAACAAAATCTTCCTCCTCCGTTATTGTCTCATTATGATTTCTACTCATCAGAATTCGACTAAGAATGGAACAAGAACAAAAAAGAACGCCACATTTTACTTGAATTAAACACACGCAACATTCTAGAGAAATTGTGTGCATTAAATTTAAAGAAATTAAGTGTTAATTACATATATTAAAATGAATTTAAAATATTGTTGTCAAGAAAGGAAAATCACTTGCACAATTATAAAGTTTATAAAAGTTTTATTCGTTGATTTAAACATTTCATTGCGGATATTTTACATTTTTTTAAAATTTACTTTAAATAAAGTATGTTTTTTTGGCAAGAACGTAACTTTAACAAAAAAATTATAAAGTTTATAAAAGTTTTATTTGTTGATTTTTACACATTTCATTGCAGATATTTTAAATATTTTTTCTTAAATTTATATTAAATAAATGGTGTTTTTTGGCAAGAACGTAACTTTAAAAAAAGGACCAACTGAAGAGTTCGAATACAAAACTTGATGAATCCAATTTGTTTAAATTGAAATCTTAATCAAGAAAAGGAACGCATATATAAAATGTAGACTTTGACTAAAAATATATTTTAATTGAGAGCAAAACGAAAGTATGTCAGTGTTATATTATGTAAAACAAGATTTTCGTGTGTCGTTGAGTGTTGAAGTGGAACACTTTTTGTAGTGATCATTTCGAAAATGGCGTTTTCCATTAGAACTGTTATAAATGTGATACTAAGACACTGACGTTAAAAATGTTTAAATCAGCCACGAATGTTGAGAATGTGGAAGGTTGGGAATCCTCGCCCGCTCACACCACGCGTCTCCCATCCATCGTTTTATCCAGGGCCAGCAAGTTGCATGTTCCACTTGCCGTTAGTGAAACAAGACTTTTAATTTATTTTTGTCAATCAACCTGTGAAAGGAAGATAATCAGATATATTTATCGAGAGGAAACGAGACACATTTGTATCACAAGTTATAAACATAAAGAAAATAATACATTTGCAAAAATCAAAAATCAAAAGTCAAGCAAACATATCAAGTGTTTATTTGTTGGTCCTCCGATTTATAAGATCGGGGCACTTATGTTTTGAGGCATGTCCGTCCGTCCGGATTTTTCTCCGCAACCATCCATTGAATTTCTCTGAAGTTTGGCATGAAGTTGTAACTTTGATCAGGTTAGAAAGTGACATTCTCCAATTTTTGAAAAAACATCTGGTAGTCCCCCCAGGGGGTCAAAAGTTCCCGAAATGGCAAAAAATGACATTTTTTGCCCCATAACTTTTCATCCATCCATTCAATATCTCTGAAACTTGGCCAAAATGTGGAGGCAATTATTCCTAATAGAAAATGAGTATCGCTGACCTTGGAAAAAATCTGGTTCGCGCCCCCACGGGGTCAAAAGCCCCCAAAATGGCAAAAATGACCCTTTTCTCCCATAACGTTTGATCCATCCATTCAATTTTTCGGAAACTTGACCAACATGTAGAGGCTATTGTTCTGGATATAAAATAAGCATCATTGACCTCAGAAAAAAGGGGGGTAAAAAATGTCCCAAATTGCCCAAATTTATTGCATTTTACACTCGCCATATCGAGTCACATAACGAGGGGGACCACGCACGTGTGGCTTGTTTAAATGGCCAACTAATAGTTCCTCTCCGTTCCATTTCTTGATATAGAGGCTAGTCTTGTTAAGACCAAGAGAGTTGATGAGTCAGGATATAAATTTAAGAGTTTAAAGTTTAACAATTATGAAGACTCGTTGTTTTTGGACAGAATAAATATGAAATCCCTTTTTACGTGTTTCAAGAAAATAAATGAGAAGTTCTTCTCCTCCCACGGGAGTTCGTAATAGGCGGGCAAGCTTTGTTTAAACCGTGGTGGACGGTTGTATGAGATCATTTATACGACAAGACAAAACTAAATATGAAAGTTCAATTTAGGACGAATTAATATAAAATTATTCTTTTTCTATGTCCTATCCACAGACTTTTTCGAGTTAACGACTGATGGAAGGATATTATAACGTATTTGTTTTTATTCACGGAGCAGTTTTTAGTGTCTCGAGATATACGTAATCTCTAATCCGGAGAGGTAAATGTTAACTTGTCAGCTGTAGTCAATTGCAAGTAGAATTACACCCTGCTTTTTGTGCGTAGGGAAACATGTGCCAACAAGCTCCATATTCTTCCTTTCGTACTTAATGGGGCAAAATATGTGGATATTACACCCTTCAGAAAAAAAACTAATTTCAGCCAGGGAGATCAGGAGACTCCCAGAATCGTACTAAGATCCCAGAAGAACGCATACACAGCAACCGCGACATAAACAATAGCAATGAAACTGATATGTCCAGGGCAAACTAAAACTACTATATGTGATCAAACTGTCACACTCTGCTGTCTTTGGGACATTTACCTGACTTAAGCCTGCTTCCCCAGTTTCTGCTCAAGCTCCAGTATCTCCCTCTACTTCTTTGACTCCAGCAGATCCACTTCCTGCAACCCCTGTTCTTGCTAATTCCAGCAGTTCATGCCCCAGCAATTCCCGTGGTCGTTGGCCCCTTTTACAGTACCCGTCGACATTCGGTCACTGTTCTAGTATCTTGCAGATTCAGTCTCAGGCTACGTCTAAACGGACCCTACAGACCTCGGCACATCACTACACCTCATATACCTTAGTTTTCCAGAGAATTCCACAAACACCTATGAGAAGGCATTGTATTGAGGCATAGCCTTTACAAAAGTAGTGACATTCCATGAAAAATGCCAGTATACTGAAATCATATGCCCTTAATAGGGTTAAAATGAAAATTCATATACACTAAATGTACAAAAGCAAGGAAATTCCCAAATGTTTACAATTTTATTGTCATTAATTAAGGGTATGACTACATATCAACCAAACCATTTAATTTTCACATAACTACAGTATAAATCTCTGTGGATGAAGTGTGTGAGGTGTGCTGTAGAAAAATGCCTACCAGTAAAATACATAGCCCTGTTGTGCTCGCATACCCTTAATGAAAAAAATGCGCCGTTTATTCCAATAGACTCACTCACGCTAGCGACCAAAAAACCGGCGAATTCTCATGCAAACAAGTCAAGCGAAAGAAGATTGCATAAAAGTAATTATTATATTACTTGAATTAGTTTACCGTTTTGTAAATATGTTTTTTATTGACTTTAAAAAAATATCACATATTATTCTTTAAATTGTGCTGTTGAAAAACTATTTAAAATAGGATGGCCAGAAAGTAAACGCTTACATTAACGTTTTAACGTGTATAAAATTGACATTTTAAATTTAATTCTAATAATCAAATTTTGTCAATTGGTGAATTATGACTTTAAATAGCATTATTATTTACCCCCACTCCAAAAGGGCAAAGTTAGACACAAGGTAAGTTTTTAATGTTGGGAAAATCCAGCTCCCACCAAAGGGCTCTCTGGATTGGAATCTAAAAATAGCCTCGACTGATTGAGAACAAATTGGCTAAGTGTAGCATCAGAACAAATACTACACTTTGATTCCTAAGTAACGGACCAAGCTTATCAATTTGTAGTAATAGTTTTAACAATAGTAATAATAATAATACAGTTTTGAGTGTCAGAGAGAGACAGAGAGAGGGGGCGTAATAAAGGATGGGGAATGAAGAACAGACGGAGAGAGACCAAACAAGAAACCCCACTCAAGTCAACGGACAGCAGAAAAGGAAAATAGAAAAAAAAAGAATGAAAACGCATATTTTTCAACTCGGACAAATCTGAAATACTTTTTGTTTCTCTTTCAAAGCTAAAAAAAAAACAAAATAAAGACACAAAAAAAAACATCGAAACCCATTTGTTCTTTCTCTTTTCAAAAGCGCGTGCCGCGAGGAAGAACATGACAAAACATTTTTCTTCGATGAAGTATTTTTCTCATTCATTGAAACACTTCTTGAAAAGGGAACACTTGGAAATACCTTCGTTTTTTATCTATTATATGTATGTGTAATATATATATATATATATATATATATATTATTTATTCTTGTTTTCTCTCAACACATATGTTCCATTTCGTTTTTTTTTCTCGAATGTGTTTCTTTGACAGTTTATCTTCACGTTTTTTTTTACTGGATATTATTATTTTGGTCTGCCGTCGATATATCTGTATGTGTGTAAATGGATGCAATTACAGAAGAGCTAGCCTCGGTAATTACGATTATGTTAGAGGCTGTAGCTTATCTGTCTCCTATAATGGAGGCCACACAGTCGCTCACAGATATGGCTATATTCAGTGCAAATAAGCTGATTAAAATGAGCAGGTCGGAACGCAGTAACACATGCGCCGACTCCAGACCCCTTTCTCATCCATACGCCCCTGCTGCCGCCAGCTGCCGCCAGCGTCACAATAACAAGCGAGCTGTGTTACTATCACCGTCGCTTTGGAATCTATGCGGGGCGGTGCAAACACCCTTGTTTATTGATGAACCAGGGTAACTAATATTTGGAAACCTGAGCACAACATAGGCTTAACTGGAGCTACAAAATCGTGCACACTTTCTTACGGACTCCATCTCCTTTGCACGTTGATTGGTTGACACGGGAGTCGCATGCAGTATTTGGCCACTGAAACTCCTCACTGAGAAACAACAATTGTCGGCCATTTCCCAGCAAACTATAAATCACTCTTCTATTCACACATAGTAAAATTTCTCGTTCTATGATTTGTATAGAGATTTTACGTGGGTATTTACAGTAGTTGATCTACCTTGTCCCATTCTGTGCCCGGACTTTCTGCACCACTTTAATTTTCTAGTTGACATCCCCAGACATCGGCTGATTGATGCTAATACGGAACATTCCTTCCTTGGTGTGAAATCAAACACTCCATCTATCAGCCCGGCATTTTTATTGCCACACCGATGACCTATACCAGACCTTACTACACTCCTACCCGAAAGTAACTAATTTGAAATTTTTATGAGCAAACCAACAAAACATTACATTGAGTTTCACAGGACAAGGAGTACGTCTATCGTTGTGGGGTAACATTCTAACCCCGATAGATTTAACGGCAACTGATCCAGCTCTGTACACCAACAGACTTCAAGCATATTTTAATGAGCTCCCACCTATGAATGTTTGGCAACAGACTATAAAATCGTCGGTCCCCAAAGACATTTCTAAATGGACACATGTTTTTCTTAGAAAGAAATCTGTCAAAGTTCGTCTTACTGAGCGTTATACTTGTATTTATCGTATACATTCACGCACTGACAAATTAGTCATACTAGACATCGGTTGTAAAAAGAAACTGTATCTATTGACAAGGTAAAAATTGTCTTTCTTGACACAAAAACACAAGGGCAACATATCTCTCCAACATACACATTGCATCAACAGTAAAAGTGAATACACCCCCATAAGACAATTACGTCACCACTACACGCAGTGGTCGACAATTACATTGGTCAATAAAACTGTGTAATACTCTCTCTATATATTCCATGAGAAATGCCAGTATACTGAAATCATATGCCTTTAATAGGGTTAAGATGAAAATTCATATACACTAAATGTACAAAAGCAAAGAAATTCCCAATTTGTTACATTTTATTGTCATTAAGGGTATACAGTATACATCTCTATGTATGAGTGAATGAAGTGTGGGAGGGGCGCTGAAGAAAAATTCCAACCAGTAAAATACATAGCCCTGTTGTGCTCGCATACTCTTAATGACAAAAAAAGTGTAAAAATTTGTAGAATTTCCTTGCTTTTGTACATTTAGTCTATATGAATTTTAATCTTAACCCTATTAAGGGTATATTATTTCAGTATACTGACATTTATCATGGAATGTCACTACTTTTGTAAAAGCTATGGGTCAATACAATGCTCATTTTTAAGTTTTTTTTAAAAATTTTCTGGAAAACTAATGTATATGGTAAACTGAAATAAAAATGCCATCAACTAGACCCTAGACAATCTATCTCTGCCAAAAATCAGCTGAATCCATCAAATAGCTGATAAGATACAGGGTGGCACATACGTACGTACGTACGTACACACGGATACCACAACATGATGCCTGACCTTTCTGGCTCTCCGCGTTGGCTTGACTAATGATGCTGAAATTCTACACATTTATAGAAACTATTAAATAAAAAAGGTGTTCAAAGTTTTAAGTAATTTGGTTTATTGGTTTTTGAGTTATGATTGATTAAAGAAATGAGATTTCCAGCATAAGCCGTTTTTGAAGTCTATTAAGGGATAGAGCACTATCGCGCCTTCCTTGTACTCTATTCTCTATTTACTGCTTTTCAAAAAAAATTCCTTTCACAGAAAATACATAAACATTTTTACAAAAGAATACTTTTTGCAGAAAAGCATAAACATTAAACACTTATTGTTTTGACCAAATACAACTTATTCACTGAAAAGTTAAAAAAAACATTTATTTTCAAAAAAACAAAAGGAAATCTTTAAACTGAATTGACATATTTTGTACTTTTGTCTTTTATAACTGCTACATTTAGCAAACGACAACCTTTTTCGCTGTTGGATTTCTGCCTAAGCAGAAGCTGATGAAGAGGTCATAAACATAGACCGATTTTCTCCCTCCGATGAAATATTTTTGTTGAGTGATCTGGTTACACACTGACCAATCAGCCTACAAGGCGCATTGATACCTTCTGTCCGCTGGAGAACTACTTCAGCCCCATTTGGGAATCACAGTCGGTCAGAAGAGAGACTCCTGCAAGCAACAAGGAAACACTTCTCTCCTGCCTCCTTGTCCACTGGACGTTCCACCGACTAATATATTTGCTTGGAGATAACTGCTCAGACTTTCGGCAGCCCTAAGAACTACTTTTTATCCTCTTCCTCACTCGGACGCTGTAAAAACTCTCTTCCACCAATACCAAACGGTACAGGTAACTTTATGGAATAAACCTTTTTCGTTGTTGTCATAAGCAGAGGTTTTATTGTTTCGTTTCGTGACTCAAACATAAGATATAGACAACGTCCCTTTCTTTACAAAATAACTTGATTTATTTTCACGAGATTCCAAAAGATTCAAGAAAACGCTGAACAGTTTCGGTCACTTTGAATATACATTTACTTTCAACGGAAACTTTGAATATAAATTGACTTTCAACGGTCTAATTATTTTTTGCAAAGTTTACAAAAAGATGCCGGAATTAAATGTTTAAATAGGAATAAGGAATTGACCAGAAATAAAAGTGTAAGTCACTTCCATTCGTACGACAACAAACAGTTTTGTTACTAAAAAAAGTAGCGTCCTGTGGAAGTAGGTTGAGAAAATTTCATGTGTTGTGTCCGTGGTAATCTTAAAGTTTTCTGCTTTACGAGCTTGTATACATTGCGCTCTTAGCTGCTAAACGAAGGACTGTCTTGAACCATCAACTTTTTTAACGGAATAAAATACACTCCGACTTCGTCCTAGAAATGCACACTCTTGATAATAACATCCACCTTCGAGATAGGGGCGGTAATTTATTTCTGGTCGCCTCAGGAGCCCCTATTCAAGAATGCCGATGGATCTGTTTTCTATTTTTTGTAATCCTCATGGAATAGATGTTCCTTTATACACATAAAATGACCTTGTGTCAAACTTTGCGGTAATGGGTAGCGGTGAATTAAGTGTAGTAACATAAGTGTTTCTATTTTTACACACACCCCCTCCCCTCAAAAAAGAGGGCAAATTTTAGACACAAGGTAGGTTTTAAATATTGTGAAAATCGAGCTCCTCACTAAAGGCTCTCTGGATTGGAATCTAAAAATAGCATCGCCTGATTGAGCACAAATTGGCTAAGTGTAGCACCAGAACAAATACTACACTTTATTCCTAAGTAACGGGCCAAGATTATCAATTTGTAATAATAGTGTTAACAATAATAATAAATTTTCGAATGTCAGAGAGAGGTGGGGTAGAGGGAAAGGTAGAATATCTTGATTTGGCTGATGAAGCATGCGCCGGCTGTTCTAATATAAACTCGATGAGATTCACTTAATCATGCCCTTCGCAGCAAAACACGCCAGCGACCCAGAAACCGGCCGAGTCTAATCAACACAATTCAAGCGAAAGAAGACTGGATAGACGTAAGTATTTTATTACTTGAATTAGTTTATCATTTTCTTAAATATGTTTTACCTTAAAAAAATTATCACATTATTCTTAAATATTTAAAATAGGATGACCAGAAAGTAAACGCTTACATTAACGATTTAACGTGTATAAAATTGATCTTTTAAATTTAACTCTAGTAATCGTATTTTATCAATTGTTGAATTTGTAATTTATAAATAAATATTTTGTTGTTTAAAAAAAAAACATATAAAAACTTATCGGCGAAAGTACAGAATAGTTAACAAAGACCGTTCCGTCCACATGTTAAGAATGGGGTTTTAAATAGGTTTTAATCAAGAACTCATTCTTAACATGGCGAGGGCGGAATTCTTTTAACTATTGTACTCTAATCAGGATTGTACAAGTTTTTGGAGGCAAAATTCCGGTTACTGAGATTATTACCTTTAAACTATAATTACAAATTAATTTTTATCTCTTTGAAGATTTTATTTAAAGCGAAGTTGGTAGATAATTCGGTTACAAATCATTTAATTTCATGTGAATAAGAGAAATTCAAATGACATCCAAAATAATAGACAGACTAAAAATATACACCTGCAAATACAAAAACGATTCTCAACTTCTTTGATATGTAATTTATCATCAAACCTTTTATTTTATTTGCATGTTAAGAGGTTGGATTTGAGGATCTAATCAAAGTAATAATATTCATATAAAAATTTTAAAACCGTTTATATAAAAAATGAGCAGTCTGCACTAATTTTATAGCAAAATCATAAAAACTGAAAATTCACGTTTAAAATAAGTTCTTTTTAGATGTAATTTTACTTTCAATTTGTTTATAATGAATTTACTTAATGACAAGTTGATAAAAAATGGAATGTGGGCAAATATAGTGATGGCAATATCAAAATGACTTTAACTAAATCTAAAATAAGCTACAAAAGAAACAATATTAAAAAGAAAATTAGATCTACATTTACAATTAAGATAAATTCGTATATGAGAACCCTCAGTTGCACCCGTTTACTACCCCTCCTCTTCCCGAAAACGAGATTTTTCTTTTTAATTTCATTACTTCTGAATACCATGAAAATCTTGGAGACACACAAACCAAAATAATTATTTTAAAGTCGGAGATCAATTTGACATACAAATCTAACGTAAAATGATCACCCAATTCTTAGTCAGCGGATTAAGAGCATGTAACCAATTTTTTTGTTAATGTGGATAAATTGTGTGTCTGTGTTTTTTTCTGGAGGGCAGGGATCATAAGAGCTTCTATTTAAAACTAAGTCCTGCCCCCCCCCCCAAACAAGTACATGATTGCATCTAAATTTGTTACATTTATCAGAAAATGGCTCATCATCTTCCACACAAGACAGTCATGTATTATGCTTGTATGTTACATATACCCCGACAACTAGTAAGTCAAGTGTATATATAACACATTTCTTCAGTTCTATACTTTGTTGAGTAATTGAACCATTTACAACGAAATCAAAGACAACTGAACCCAATTCCCTAATTTATCATTCACGCTAAAACGGCATTTATGACGCTGGTCCTTTTTCTAGGATCTGGCTGAGTAAGCTTTTTTTGATTGCACCATTTTTACAGGTGTATTTTTTATCATGCACAGGTTTATAATAGCTAAACGTTTATACGAGAAACAGATTTGCTCATAATCTTTTATGAACAAATTTAAATTATTTCTATTTTACATTCAACAAAAAGGCCGATTGCACACCATGCGGCATCAACAAACATGCTCAAACTGGTGTAACATTTTAAAACTACATTAAATTTGAATTGAATGTTTTTAATTTGGTAGATAATAGCATAACTTTATTTCTGTATTTAAAACTTTAATAAAAGTTAGTGAATACGAAAAATGCAAATGGCACCGTACTAAGGAAATGTACTTTTTTACTTTCAATTGGTTTGTAACAAAATATATATTCGATAAGATTTTTACAGATCATAAATTAAATAATATTAAAAGAATGATTCAAATAAAATGTTTTAATTGAGCTCAAATTAAGTGTTATTTAATCTTTGTGGTTGGGTTGTAAAATATCGGCATGTCAAGGGTGTTTGTCGCTACTTTAAACTTGGGTACTTCAATTGGACGTTGGTTCACAAACTTAAAACACACATTGGTATTATATTCTTACAATCCGACTTGAACGTGAATAAAAGTAACATTTCAAGATAAAAAAATCAATCAAGAATAACTTTTGAAAAAAAAATAGTTATTTATATAACCGTGTAGAAGTGCTACGTTTGTCATTTATAATAAGGATAAAACCTTAAAACTATGGATATATGGCGTAATAGCGCACGATAAGAATTGCACAGGTAGAAATAGCACAAGTGAATAAACAGAAAAAATGGGACAAAACAAGGTCAATTCAGCAACGGAAAAGTAGAACCGTTTGTTCAAAATATGGGCTAAGCTCAAAATGTTATTTCCTTCAAAGTAGCCGTTTGCCGCTTAGTCACACGCGGCCATTTTTTTTCTTCTCGAGGTCAGTATATAATTATTAAACCTTGAAAGCGAAGTAAATTTTAAAAAAAGGTTCAGCACGTTAAAGTATACACGTCGGTAGATAGTTAGTCATTTGTTGTCGATTTCTTTTTTATGGACGATCTTTCGACTTTTTTTACGGTTTTTAAGCAAATGAAATCGATTTTACTAAGTTTTGGTGGAGTGGGTTATGCTCCCACTTCTATAGATTTAAATAGGGACAATGTTGAACAAAAAATATAAACTTTTTTGGGGTTTTTTTTTTTCAACTAAAGATTGTATTTCATCACTTATTTCAGTGATGTATAATTAATGTTTTTTATGCACGGTGAATAAATAATTATTAAAAAATGATATTGCTGTAATGTGGAATTTAATTGAATTAACTTACTGAAATGAAGGGTTGTCATTTTACCGACCCCCCCCCCAAAAAAAAAACATGCACAAAATTCATTTTCCTTTCTAAACCTCTAGTTACATTTCCGTAAATATTTTGGGATCAAGAGAACAATAGGGACCCCAGATCATTAACACAAGACGCGGGACATATTTTGAAATCACCGGTTGACCTCGCAATACACGTGGTCTCTATTTACAAAACACTTGTAAATAGATCTTTAATTTATGTTAATAAATGCAGTATATTTCGGAATTTTTTTTTTCTTTTAACATGTTAATATTTATTTTAAGGCAGAGAGTTCATAAATAAAACAAATAAATATTAACATGTTTTCTTTTAAAACATGTTTTTGTGTCACTATTTACAAAACAACTCGGGTTTTTTTTCTTTTAACATGTATACGCTTTTTTAAAAATCGGCTGACTTGTAATCTGTCGTTTTGCAATAAACAAAACAATTTATCATTTTTTTTTAAACTTTTATTTACTAAATAAAAAACAAATTTTAAACGCAATTCTATATTTCGTGTTGTGTATTTTAAGAAAAAGTGGTTACTTTTTTTTCTTTTCGTAGGGAGGCGAGTAACTAGCGAAGTTTTATTTATTTGTTTATAATTGTTGCTTACAGAAAAAAAAGGAAAAAACTTCATAAATTTTAAATTGCTTCCGTTTAGAAACTGATTTTTGAAGTCTAACTCCGCCCTCGTGGAGAGGTAAAACGAAAGATTACAAGTCAGCCGATTTTTAAAAAGCGTATATATTTCGTTTATTTATTAAAATAACTTGCGTAATCATCCGTTTTGCCTCCTCAGGCTAGGAGCAATGTGTAGTATGGAAAAATCCTTCTAAACTGAGGTAAGATCCAGAGTGCCCCTTTTTGGGAAGCTTGATTTTTCCCTACAAAACGAAAGATTACTTAAGTACGGTGATAAATATTTCATACCCCCCCATTTCTGCCCTCGTGAAGTTTTTTCCTTTTTTTTCTGTAAGCAGTATGAATGTCCAAGTTATTCTCATATATAATCTCAGTTGTATTTGTATCAATGTCCAAGTTATTCTCATATATAATCTCAGTTGTATTTGTATGAATGTCCAAGTTATTCTCATATATAATCTCAGTTGTATTTGTATGAATGTCCAAGTTATTCTCATATATCATCTCAGTTGTATTTGTATGAATGTCAAAGTTATTCTCATATATAATCTCAGTTGTATTTGTATGAATGTCCAAGTTATTCTCATATATAATCTTAGTTGTATTTGTATGAATGTCCAAGTTATTATCATATATAATCTTAGTTGTATTTGTATGAATGTCAAAGTTATTCTCATATATAATCTTAGTTGTATTTGTATGAATGTCAAAGTTATTCTCATATATAATCTCAGTTGTATTTGTATCAATGTCCAAGTTATTCTCATATATAATCTCAGTTGTATTTGTATGAATGTCCAAGTTATTCTCATATATAATCTCAGTTGTATTTGTATGAATGTCCAAGTTATTCTCATATATAATCTCAGTTGTATTTGTATCAATGTCCAAGTTATTCTCATATATAATCTCAGTTGTATTTGTATGAATGTCCAAGTTATTCTCATATATAATCTCAGTTGTATTTGTATCAATGTCCAAGTTATTCTCATATATAATCTCAGTTGTATTTTTATGAATGTCCAAGTTATTCTCATATATAATCTCAGTTGTATTTGTATCAATGTCCAAGTTATTCTCATATATAATCTTAGTTGTATTTGTATGAATGTCCAAGTTATTATCATATATAATCTTAGTTGTATTTGTATGAATGTCAAAGTTATTCTCATATATAATCTTAGTTGTATTTGTATGAATGTCAAAGTTATTCTCATATATAATCTCAGTTGTATTTGTATGAATGTCCAAGTTATTCTCATATATAATCTCAGTTGTATTTGTATGGATGTCCAAGTTATTCTCATATATAATCTTAGTTGTATTTGTATGAATGTCCAAGTTATTCTCATATATAATCTTAGTTGTATTTGTATGAATGTCAAAGTTATTCTCATATATAATCTCAGTTGTATTTGTATCAATGTCCAAGTTATTCTCATATATAATCTTAGTTGTATTTGTATGAATGTCCAAGTTATTCTCATATATAATCTTAGTTGTATTTGTATGAATGTCAAAGTTATTCTCATATATAATCTCAGTTGTATTTGTATGAATGTCAAAGTTATTCTCATATATAATCTCAGTTGTATTTGTATCAATGTCCAAGTTATTCTCATATATAATCTTAGTTGTATTTGTATGAATGTCCAAGTTATTCTCATATATAATCTTAGTTGTATTTGTATTAATGTCCAAGTTATTCTCATATATAATCTTAGTTGTATTTGTATGAATGTCAAAGTTATTCTCATATATAATCTCAGTTGTATTTGTATCAATGTCCAAGTTATTCTCATATATAATCTTAGTTGTATTTGTATGAATGTCCAAGTTATTCTCATATATAATCTTAGTTGTATTTGTATGAATGTCCAAGTTATTCTCATATATAATCTTAGTTGTATTTGTATGAATGTCAAAGTTATTCTCATATATAATCTCAGTTGTATTTGTATCAATGTCCAAGTTATTCTCATATATAATCTCAGTTGTATTTGTATGAATGTCCAAGTTATTCTCATATATAATCTCAGTTGTATTTGTATCAATGTCCAAGTTATTCTCATATATAATCTCAGTTGTATTTGTATGAATGTCCAAGTTTTTCTCATATATAATCTCAGTTGTATTTGTATGAATGTCCAAGCTATTCTCATATATAATCTCAGTTGTATTTGTATCAATGTCCAAGTTATTCTCATATATAATCTCAGTTGTATTTGTATGAATGTCCAAGTTATTCTCATATATAATCTCAGTTGTATTTGTATCAATGTCCAAGTTATTCTCATATATAATCTCAGTTGTATTTGTATCAATGTCCAAGTTATTCTCATATATAATCTCAGTTGTATTTGTATGAATGTCCAAGTTATTCTCATATATATTCACAGTTGTATTTGTATCAATGTCCAAGTTATTCTCATATATAATCTCAGTTGTATTTGTATGAATGTCCAAGTTATTCTCATATATAATCTCAGTTGTATTTGTATGAATGTCCAAGTTATTCTCATATATAATCTCAGTTGTATTTGTATCAATGTCCAAGTTATTCTCATATATAATCTCAGTTGTATTTGTATGAATGTCCAAGTTATTCTCATATATAATCTCAGTTGTATTTGTATCAATGTCCAAGTTATTCTCATATATAATCTCAGTTGTATTTGTATCAATGTCCAAGTTATTCTCATATATAATCTTAGTTGTATTTGTATGAATGTCCAAGTTATTCTCATATATAATCTTAGTTGTATTGGTATGTGTAGTGTCGAAGATCACGTACCAACGTGATCGGTACGAGAGCAGGAAGCAGCAGCAGCAGGGACATAGCTAGGGACATATATAGAGAGATTACGACCGTTGATACACACATGCTGTTATGACCCTTGTTAAATAAAGATATGTTTACAACCACCACAATTGACTGTTGTTTATTACCAAACACCACAAACTGGCGACGACGATGAGATGAAATTCTACACAAAAAAAAGCAAAGAAAGACATCTACAAAAAAAAAGGTGCAAAATACGAACTTTTCTACGGAAAAAAACACAAAAAAAGAGGTCACACGTGCTACAAGAGAGAAAGAAAAATATACTTTTTTTCTTCCAAAGGAAAAGTACAGAAAAAAAACGAGAGATAAGTAATTCGTTTGTTATCACATTTATTGTTTTTAAATAACAATCCTTTTGTTATTCACATCTTATTGTCCTTTTAAACATCAATATGGCAAAATTCGTCACATTGGGGGGGGGGGGCTAAGCCCTCCACGTGCGTTAGATACGATCGGAGATCCAGTGTTTTTACATAAAAGATGGGTAAATTGGAAAACCGATCTGGAAATTTTCATACTAGCTTCAGGTGTCATAAATTCTGAGCAAAAAAGAGCTATCCTTTTGTTAACAGGAGGCGAGGGTCTGCGTGAAATTTGGACGAATTTCACGGACGAACAAAAAGCCGGACACGAGGCTAATAAAGAAAGAGTCGCTGTATTCCGAACAGCTATAGAACTGTTTGACAAAACTTTCGCTCTAAAGGAAAATATCCCTAAAGCGCGTTCAAGATTTTGGGAGTCTGAACCAAACACGGGAGAAACCGTGAATAATTATATCACTCGCTTAAAGAGTTTGGCAAAGGTGTGCGGTTTCACTCCAGAACCGAACGAATTCGTCAGAGACAAGATCCTTCTTCACATAAAGGACGCGGAACTAAAAGCCAAATTATATGGTGAAAGCAACTTGACGTTGGATCGTCTCATTCAAATTATTGGGACGTACCACCACAAAGAGGCCCTAATTTTAGGATCTACTTGTACGTCTGATATAAATAGATTAAGCGACAGACAAAAACCTAAACCAAGCCACAATGTGTCATCTGCATGTTATAAGTGTGGGGGGAATGGACATTTTGCAATAGATTGTGTTAGAAGCAAGCATCACAAGTGTGGAATCTGTGGAAAAAAGGGACATTTTGAAGTCTGTTGTTTCTACAAAAACAAACAAACAAAAACGCAGAATAGAAACGAACATGACAGAGCCCCAAAATACAGTTGTGGTGGACGAAAGCATTATCATAACAGAGGAATTCAACAGAGTGTAGGGGAAAGGGAAGATAACAAAACTGGTGGCGCTAATGGGTTTAATTTATTCAAAATATCAATGAGTGAAAATGTAATAAACCTCAGAGTCAGAAACACCACCATCCCTTTAGTGATAGACTCAGGAGCACAGCATAATATATTATCTGTAGAGGACTTCAAGAAAATAGAAAAAGAAGGACCCAAAATTAAGCTCCAGCCAGATTCTACTAAACTATACCCCTATGCTAGTGAAAAACCACTTCCCCTTCTAGGAAAGTGCATATTGAAGGTTGAAGTTCCTAGCACAAATCGCTACATAACAGTTCCATTTTTTGTCATACCACAGGCCCAAGCGTCACTTTTAAGTGGTAGAACTAGTAAAAGACTAGGACTTTTAAGTGTGGGCGTTAACGCCAACATCTTGAACTGCTCGGAACTGGATATATGGACAAGAATACTAAAAGAATTTCCAAGGGTTTTCAGTGGATTGGGAAAACTGAAAAACTACCAATTAAAATTCAAAATAAATCCAGAAATTATACCTGTCACTCAGCCAGTACGTCGGATACTATTCAAGCGGCGGCAATGTGTCCTAAACAAATTGCAAGAACTGGTTGATCTGGATGTAATTGAGAGGGTCAGGGAACCTTCTCAATGGGTGAATCCTTTAGTGACAGTGGAAAAAAGGCCCGAGGACAATGGAAAAAGCGATGTGAGGATATGTATCGACATGCGTAGAGCAAACGAAGCTATAGTTCGAGAACATCATCCAGTGCCCACGATTGAGGAAACTATACAAGAAATGGCTGGAGGCAAATATTTCTCAAAAGTAGATTTGAATATGGCCTACCATCAAATAGAGTTGCATCCAGACTCCAGAGAAATCACAACATTTGCTGCACCTGATGGGCTATACCGGTATAAAAGACTTATGTTTGGGGTAAACATGGCCTCAGAAAAATTTCAGCAAATCATAAGTCAGGTTATAGCTGGCTGCCCAGGAGCATACAACATGTCAGATGACATCATAGTAGTCGGGAAAACAGAAAGTGAGCACGACACTAGACTCGCCAAAGTTTTCCAACACCTAGCCGAACAAGGACTGACCGTCAATGGAAAGAAGTGCCAGATTAAAATGACATCTATAAGATACATGGGCCACATTCTGACACAAGACGGCTTGAAGGTCTCGGACGAAAAGGTGAAGGCTGTAGTTGATGCTCCTCCACCAAAAGATGCATCACAGATGAGGAGTTTCTTGGGACTGGCCCAATTCTGTGCTAAGTTTGTGCCCCATTTTGCTAGTGTAACTGCACCACTTTGGGATCTTACAAGACTAGATTCTGATTGGAAATGGGAAGAAGAGGAACAATATTCCTTTAACAAACTAAAGAAAGGGTTAATTGAAGCGCCAGTCATGGCATACTACAGTGTTGAGTTGCCAACTAGAATCACAACTGATGCTTCTCCCGTTGGCGTGGGTGCAATCATTGAACAACAGCAGCTAAACGGATACTGGAAACCAGTATACTATGCCAGTAGGAAGCTCACACCAACAGAGTCCCGATATTCTCAATTTGAAAGAGAAGCACTGGGAGTATTCTGGGCATGCAAAAAGTTCAGTCTGTACCTCATTGGATGTGACTTTCAGATCCTGACTGATCACAAAGCGCTGGTAAAGGTACTATCACCTTCCTCGAAGCCCCCTTCAGCAAGAGTGGAGAGATGGCTGTTGTTTCTACAACAGTTCACCTACAAAGTCATCCACATTCCTGGCCGAACCAATAAGGCGGACCTGCTGAGTCGACAGCCCGTTGAAAACCCAGACAAAACTGAGGAAAAGGAAACAAATGACTACATCTACAGTATCATTAAAGATACTGTACCTCAGGCACTGACTCCTTGTGAAGTGGAAAAAGCTTCAAAGGATGATGCTACGATCTCCAAACTTCGGCAAGCTATATCCGAAAATGACTGGACCCATTTCAAAGGTACTGCATTTCATGCAATCAAAGATGAACTCTGGATAGCAGGACAGATGGTCATCCGAGGACGCAGGATCATAATCCCTGAGGCACTTCAGGGGCGGGTAGTTCTACTGGCTCATGAAGGACACCAAGGGATTGTGCGAACCAAAAATCGCCTACGGTCCAAAGTTTGGTGGCCAGAGATGGATAGAATGGCAGAAAAGCGAGTAAAAGCGTGTTACCCATGTCAAGTGGTTGGCAAAAATGCCCCTCCAAAAGAACTAGAGAGTACACCGCTGCCTGACCAACCCTGGACCTATGTAGCTGTTGACCTACTGAGTGTCTCCGAAGGGAACTACCTGCTGGCTGTTGTCGACTACTACTCAAGATGGCCAGAAGTTGCGCATATGAAAATAGCAAATGCCAAAAATGTAACGGGTGCACTAGAAATGATGTTCAATCATCATGGATATCCCAACTATCTGAAGAGTGACAACAGACAGCCATTCTCATCAAGAGAATTCAATGAGTATATGAATACTCACGGCATCACCCATGTGAGAGGGATCCCGTATTGGCCACAGTCCAACGGCGAAGTTGAACGGTTCAACAGAACAATCCTAAAGGCAATTAAGATCGCCAAAGTCGAAGGGAAAGACTGGAGGACTGAACTAAGGAATTTTCTGTTCCAATACCGAACCACCCCTCACACAGTAACCGGAGTATCCCCAGCGAAGTTACTAATGAACCGCGAACTCCGAGGTAAGCTGCCAAGTATTGTAGGAGCGTCCACTGATTTTAGTGACGTACATGATAAGGATGCTCTACACAAACTAAAACGCAACATAGCTGCTGACCAGAGAAGAGGAGCTAGAGACCAACAGATCCAGAGAGGGGACACAGTATTGTGTAAAAATTGACACAGAACAAACAAGCTGGACGCTCGGTTCGAGTCTCAGTCCTATCAAGTTGTGGAAAAGAAGGGAAATGCTGTTCTAATACAACAACCCCAAGGCCAAGTGAGAATGAGAAACGCTGCCCATGTAAAAAAGGTACCCGGCGACATGCAGTATAGTCCTGACTACACCGACGTCCCTAAAGCAGTTTACTCTCCCCCTGATACAACCCACTGGCCCCCTACTTCTACAACAGATATCGAAGACACACACCTCAACCCAATCGATGCACTTCCCATCTCCAGTCCAGACCCTAAGGAAACTGCTCAAGAACCCCTAACACCGGCCCTAACTGCCCCTAGTGGTTCAATCAGAACACCTAGAGTAAGATCCACCTCGGTGTGGCAAGCAGACTTTATAGTGACATAAATTTATAAAAAAAAGAGGGAAGATGTAGTGTCGAAGATCACGTACCAACGTGATCGGTACGAGAGCAGGAAGCAGCAGCAGGGACATAGCTAGGGACATATATAGAGAGATTACGACCGTTGATACACACATGTTGTTATGACCCTTGTTAAATAAAGATATGTTTACAACCACCACAATTGACTGTTGTTTATTACCAAACACCACAGTATGATTGTCCAAGTTATTCTCATATATAATCTCAGTTGTATTAGTATCAATGTCCAAGTTATTCTCATATATAATCTCAGTTGTATTTGTATGAATGTCCAAGTTATTCTCATATATAATCTCAGTTGTATTTGTATGAATGTCCAAGTTATTCTCATATATAATATCAGTTGTATTAGTATCAATGTCCAAGTTATTCTCATATATAATCTCAGTTGTATTTGTATGAATGTCCAAGTTATTCTTATATATAATCTCAGTTGTATTTGTATGAATGTCCAAGTTATTCTCATATATAATCTCAGTTGTATTTGTATGAATGTCCAAGTTATTCTCATATATAATCTCAGTTGTATTTGTATGAATGTTCAAGTTATTCTCATATATAATCTCAGTTGTATTTGTATGAATGTCCAAGTTATTCTCATATATAATCTCAGTTGTATTTGTATGAATGTTCAAGTTATTCTCATATATAATCTCAGTTGTATTTGTATGAATGTCCAAGTTATTCTCATATATAATCTCAGTTGTATTTGTATCAATGTCTAAGTTATTCTCATATATAATCTCAGTTGTATTTGTATTAATGTCCAAGTTATTCTCATATATAATCTCAGTTGTATTTATATGAATGTCCAAGTTATTCTCATATATAATCTCAGTTGTATTTGTATCAATGTCCAAGTTATTCTCATATATAATCTCAGTTGTATTTGTATGAATGTCCAAGTTATTCTCATATATAATCTCAGTTGTATTTGTATGAATGTTCAAGTTATTCTCATATATAATCTCAGTTGTATTTGTATGAATGTCCAAGTTATTCTCATATATAATCTCAGTTGTATTTGTATCAATGTCTAAGTTATTCTCATATATAATCTCAGTTGTATTTGTATTAATGTCCAAGTTATTCTCATATATAATCTCAGTTGTATTTATATGAATGTCCAAGTTATTCTCATATATAATCTCAGTTGTATTTGTATCAATGTCCAAGTTATTCTCATATATAATCTCAGTTGTATTTGTATGAATGTCCAAGTTATTCTCATATATAATCTCAGTTGTATTTGTATGAATGTCCAAGTTATTCTCATATATAATCTCAGTTGTATTTGTATCAATGTCCAAGTTATTCTCATATATAATCTCAGTTGTATTTATATGAATGTCCAAGTTATTCTCATATATAATCTCAGTTGTATTTGTATTAATGTCCAAGTTATTCTCATATATAATCTCAGTTGTATTTGTATGAATGTTCAAGTTATTCTCATATATAATCTCAGTTGTATTTGTATGAATGTCCAAGTTATTCTCATATATAATCTCAGTTGTATTTGTATTAATGTCCAAGTTATTCTCATATATAATCTCAGTTGTATTTGTATTAATGTCCAAGTTATTCTCATATATAATCTCAGTTGTATTTGTATCAATGTCCAAGTTATTCTCATATATAATCTCAGTTGTATTTGTATGAATGTTCAAGTTATTCTCATATATAATCTCAGTTGTATTTGTATGAATGTCCAAGTTATTCTCATATATAATCTCAGTTGTATTTGTATTAATGTCCAAGTTATTCTCATATATAATCTCAGTTGTATTTGTATGAATGTCCAAGTTATTCTCATATATAATCTCAGTTGTATTTGTATGAATGTCCAAGTTATTCTCATATATAATCTCAGTTGTATTTGTATCAATGTCCAAGTTATTCTCATATATAATCTCAGTTGTATTTGTATGAATGTTCAAGTTATTCTCATATATAATCTCAGTTGTATTTGTATGAATGTCCAAGTTATTCTCATATATAATCTCAGTTGTATTTGTATTAATGTCCAAGTTATTCTCATATATAATCTCAGTTGTATTTGTATGAATGTCCAAGTTATTCTCATATATAATCTCAGTTGTATTTGTATCAATGTTCAAGTTATTCTCATATATAATCTCAGTTGTATTTGTATGAATGTCCAAGTTATTCTCATATATAATCTCAGTTGTATTTGTATCAATGTCTAAGTTATTCTCATATATAATCTTAGTTGTATTTGTATTAATGTCCAAGTTATTCTCATATATAATCTCAGTTGTATTTATATGAATGTCCAAGTTATTCTCATATATAATCTCAGTTGTATTTGTATGAATGTCCAAGTTATTCTCATATATAATCTCAGTTGTATTTGTATCAATGTCCAAGTTTTTCTCATATATAATCTCAGTTGTATTTGTATGAATGTCCAAGTTATTCTCATATATAATCTTAGTTGTATTTGTATCAATGTCCAAGTTATTCTCATATATAATCTCAGTTGTATTTGTATGAATGTCCAAGTTATTCTCATATATAATCTCAGTTGTATTTGTATGAATGTCCAAGTTATTCTCATATATAATCTCAGTTGTATTTGTATCAATGTCCAAGTTATTCTCATATATAATCTCAGTTGTATTTGTATCAATGTCCAAGTTATTTTCATATATAATCTCAGTTGTATTTGTATGAATGTCCAAGTTATTCTCATATATAATCTCAGTTGTATTTGTATGAATGTCCAAGTTATTCTCATATATAATCTCAGTTGTATTTGTATGAATGTCCAAGTTATTCTCATATATAATCTCAGTTGTATTTGTATCAATGTCCAAGTTATTCTCATATATAATCTCAATTGTATTTGTATGAATGTCCAAGTTATTCTCATATATAATCTCAGTTGTATTTGTATGAATGTCCAAGTTATTCTCATATATAATCTCAGTTGTATTTGTATCAATGTCCAAGTTATTTTCATATATAATCTCAGTTGTATTTGTATGAATGTCCAAGTTATTCTCATATATAATCTCAGTTGTATTTGTATGAATGTCCAAGTTATTCTCATATATAATCTCAGTTGTATTTGTATCAATGTCCAAGTTATTCTCATATATAATCTCAGATGTATTTGTATGAATGTCCAAGTTATTCTCATATATAATATCAGTTGTATTTTTATGAATGTCCAAGTTATTCTCATATATAATCTCAGTTGTATTTTTATGAATGTCCAAGTTATTCTCATATATAATCTCAGATGTATTTGTATGAATGTCCAAGTTATTTTCATATATAATCTCAGTTGTATTTGTATGAATGTCCAAGTTATTCTCATATATAATCTCAGTTGTATTTGTATGAATGTCCAAGTTATTCTCATATATAATCTCAGTTGTATTTGTATCAATGTCCAAGTTATTCTCATATATAATCTCAGTTGTATTTGTATGAATGTCCAAGTTATTCTCATATATAATCTCAGTTGTATTTGTATGCATGTCCAAGTTATTCTCATATATAATCTCAGTTGTATTTGTATGAATGTCCAAGTTATTCTCATATATAATCTCAGTTGTATTTGTATCAATGTCCAAGTTATTCTCATATATAATCTCAGTTGTATGAATGTCCAAGTTATTCTCATATATAATCTCAGATGTATTTGTATGAATGTCCAAGTTATTCTCATATATAATCTCAGTTGTATTTGTATCAATGTCCAAGTTATTCTCATATATAATCCCAGTTGTATTTGTATCAATGTCCAAGTTATTCTCATATATAATCTCAGTTGTATTTGTATGAATGTCCAAGTTATTCTCATATATAATCTCAGTTGTATTTGTATGAATGTCCAAGTTATTCTCATATATAATCTCAGTTGTATTTGTATGAATGTCCAAGTTATTCTCATATATAATCTCAGTTGTATTACTATGAATGTCCAAGTTATTCTCATATATAATCTCAGTTGTATTTGTATGAATGTCCAAGTTTTTCTCATATATAATCTCAGTTGTATTTGTATGAATGTCCAAGTTAGTCTCATATATAATCTTAGTTGTATTTGTATCAATGTCCAAGTTATTCTCATATATAATCTCAGTTGTATTTGTATGAATGTCCAAGTTTTTCTCATATATAATCTCAGTTGTATTTGTATCAATGTCCAAGTTATTCTCATATATAATCTCAGTTGTATTTGTATCAATGTCCAAGTTATTCTCATATATAATCTCAGTTGTATTTGTATGAATGTCCAAGTTATTCTCATATATAATCTCAGTTGTATTTGTATCAATGTCCAAGTTTTTCTCATATATAATCTCAGTTGTATTTGTATGAATGTCCAAGTTATTCTCATATATAATCTCAGTTGTATTTGTATGAATGTCCAAGTTATTCTCATATATAATCTCAGTTGTATTTGTATCAATGTCCAAGTTTTTCTCATATATAATCTCAGTTGTATTTGTATGAATGTCCAAGTTATTCTCATATATAATCTCAGTTGTATTTGTATCAATGTCCAAGTTATTCTCATATATAATCTCAGTTGTATTTGTATTAATGTCCAAGTTATTCTCATATATAATCTCAGTTGTATTTGTATTAATGTCCAAGTTATTCTCATATATAATCTCAGTTGTATTTGTATCAATGTCCAAGTTATTCTCATATATAATCTCAGTTGTATTTGTATGAATGTTCAAGTTATTCTCATATATAATCTCAGTTGTATTTGTATGAATGTCCAAGTTATTCTCATATATAATCTCAGTTGTATTTGTATTAATGTCCAAGTTATTCTCATATATAATCTCAGTTGTATTTGTATGAATGTCCAAGTTATTCTCATATATAATCTCAGTTGTATTTGTATGAATGTCCAAGTTATTCTCATATATAATCTCAGTTGTATTTGTATCAATGTCCAAGTTATTCTCATATATAATCTCAGTTGTATTTGTATGAATGTTCAAGTTATTCTCATATATAATCTCAGTTGTATTTGTATGAATGTCCAAGTTATTCTCATATATAATCTCAGTTGTATTTGTATTAATGTCCAAGTTATTCTCATATATAATCTCAGTTGTATTTGTATGAATGTCCAAGTTATTCTCATATATAATCTCAGTTGTATTTGTATGAATGTCCAAGTTATTCTCATATATAATCTCAGTTGTATTTGTATCAATGTTCAAGTTATTCTCATATATAATCTCAGTTGTATTTGTATGAATGTCCAAGTTATTCTCATATATAATCTCAGTTGTATTTGTATCAATGTCTAAGTTATTCTCATATATAATCTTAGTTGTATTTGTATTAATGTCCAAGTTATTCTCATATATAATCTCAGTTGTATTTATATGAATGTCCAAGTTATTCTCATATATAATCTCAGTTGTATTTGTATGAATGTCCAAGTTATTCTCATATATAATCTCAGTTGTATTTGTATCAATGTCCAAGTTTTTCTCATATATAATCTCAGTTGTATTTGTATGAATGTCCAAGTTATTCTCATATATAATCTTAGTTGTATTTGTATCAATGTCCAAGTTATTCTCATATATAATCTCAGTTGTATTTGTATGAATGTCCAAGTTATTCTCATATATAATCTCAGTTGTATTTGTATGAATGTCCAAGTTATTCTCATATATAATCTCAGTTGTATTTGTATCAATGTCCAAGTTATTCTCATATATAATCTCAGTTGTATTTGTATCAATGTCCAAGTTATTTTCATATATAATCTCAGTTGTATTTGTATGAATGTCCAAGTTATTCTCATATATAATCTCAGTTGTATTTGTATGAATGTCCAAGTTATTCTCATATATAATCTCAGTTGTATTTGTATGAATGTCCAAGTTATTCTCATATATAATCTCAGTTGTATTTGTATCAATGTCCAAGTTATTCTCATATATAATCTCAATTGTATTTGTATGAATGTCCAAGTTATTCTCATATATAATCTCAGTTGTATTTGTATGAATGTCCAAGTTATTCTCATATATAATCTCAGTTGTATTTGTATCAATGTCCAAGTTATTTTCATATATAATCTCAGTTGTATTTGTATGAATGTCCAAGTTATTCTCATATATAATCTCAGTTGTATTTGTATGAATGTCCAAGTTATTCTCATATATAATCTCAGTTGTATTTGTATCAATGTCCAAGTTATTCTCATATATAATCTCAGATGTATTTGTATGAATGTCCAAGTTATTCTCATATATAATCTCAGTTGTATTTTTATGAATGTCCAAGTTATTCTCATATATAATCTCAGTTGTATTTTTATGAATGTCCAAGTTATTCTCATATATAATCTCAGATGTATTTGTATGAATGTCCAAGTTATTTTCATATATAATCTCAGTTGTATTTGTATGAATGTCCAAGTTATTCTCATATATAATCTCAGTTGTATTTGTATGAATGTCCAAGTTATTCTCATATATAATCTCAGTTGTATTTGTATCAATGTCCAAGTTATTCTCATATATAATCTCAGTTGTATTTGTATGAATGTCCAAGTTATTCTCATATATAATCTCAGTTGTATTTGTATGCATGTCCAAGTTATTCTCATATATAATCTCAGTTGTATTTGTATGAATGTCCAAGTTATTCTCATATATAATCTCAGTTGTATTTGTATCAATGTCCAAGTTATTCTCATATATAATCTCAGTTGTATGAATGTCCAAGTTATTCTCATATATAATCTCAGATGTATTTGTATGAATGTCCAAGTTATTCTCATATATAATCTCAGTTGTATTTGTATCAATGTCCAAGTTATTCTCATATATAATCCCAGTTGTATTTGTATCAATGTCCAAGTTATTCTCATATATAATCTCAGTTGTATTTGTATGAATGTCCAAGTTATTCTCATATATAATCTCAGTTGTATTTGTATGAATGTCCAAGTTATTCTCATATATAATCTCAGTTGTATTTGTATGAATGTCCAAGTTATTCTCATATATAATCTCAGTTGTATTACTATGAATGTCCAAGTTATTCTCATATATAATCTCAGTTGTATTTGTATGAATGTCCAAGTTTTTCTCATATATAATCTCAGTTGTATTTGTATGAATGTCCAAGTTAGTCTCATATATAATCTTAGTTGTATTTGTATCAATGTCCAAGTTATTCTCATATATAATCTCAGTTGTATTTGTATGAATGTCCAAGTTTTTCTCATATATAATCTCAGTTGTATTTGTATCAATGTCCAAGTTATTCTCATATATAATCTCAGTTGTATTTGTATCAATGTCCAAGTTATTCTCATATATAATCTCAGTTGTATTTGTATGAATGTCCAAGTTATTCTCATATATAATCTCAGTTGTATTTGTATCAATGTCCAAGTTTTTCTCATATATAATCTCAGTTGTATTTGTATGAATGTCCAAGTTATTCTCATATATAATCTCAGTTGTATTTGTATGAATGTCCAAGTTATTCTCATATATAATCTCAGTTGTATTTGTATCAATGTCCAAGTTTTTCTCATATATAATCTCAGTTGTATTTGTATGAATGTCCAAGTTATTCTCATATATAATCTCAGTTGTATTTGTATCAATGTCCAAGTTATTCTCATATATAATCTCAGTTGTATTTGTATCAATGTCCAAGTTATTCTAATATATAATCTCAGTTGTATTTGTATGAATGTCCAAGTTATTCTCATATATAATCTCAGTTGTATTTGTATCAATGTCCAAGTTATTCTCATATATAATCTCAGTTGTATTTGTATGAATGTCCAAGTTATTCTCATATATAATCTCAGTTGTATTTGTATGAATGTCCAAGTTATTCTCATATATAATCTCAGTTGTATTAGTATCAATGTCCAAGTTATTCTCATATATAATCTTAGTTGTATTGGTATGAATGTCCAAGTTATTCTCATATATAATCTCAGTTGTATTTTTCATGAAAATATAATAAAATAGCTCAGTATTTTAATAGTAATTTTTAAAACAAATATTTCATAACAATTTAATAACAATAAAAGTGAACCGGCAACATAATCTAAAGCATTTAAAAAGAATAATAAAAGCTGTTGATTATTTCACTCTCGTCATACATCGTAATTAATGGACAAGAGTTATCTTCCCTTATATTTTCTGTTTTATCCGTTCGGTGTCGATCGGCCCTGAGTTGAAAGAACTTTTCCTTGTTTTCTCTCTCTATCTTGCCTTCGTTTGACGAGGTTAATAAAAAATCAGTCCCAAGTTCAGAAGTAGAAACTTTGTCAGTAGATTTAGTAGCGGAAACTTTATCGGACGATTCAGAAGCAGAAACTAAGATACATGTCCCACTTCGGAGAAGCTCACGAATCAAAAGGCCACCACCACCCTGCATCATGAGTGATCAAGAGATCAGGGCGAGTGTAGCAGCCAGCACGCGGGTCCGGAGGGGAAAAAAGTGAGGGTTGCATTATGCAAATCAGGTGCGGAAAAAAACGCTAAATAAAAGGCAGGTGTTTTTTGGCGTTGCATTATGCAAATCAGGTGCGGAAAAGAACGCTAAATAAAAGGCGGTGTTTTTTGGGTTGCATTATGCAAATCAGGTGCGGCAAAAAAGGCTAAATAAAAGGCAGGTGTTTATTTGGGTTGCATTATGCAAATCAGGTGCGGAAAAGAACGCTAAATAAAAGGCAGGTGTTTTTTAGTGTTGCATTATGCAAATCAGGTGCGGAAAAGAACGCTAAATAAAAGGCGGTGTTTTTTGGGTTGCATTATGCAAATCATGTGCGGCAGAAAAGGCTAAATAAAAGGCAGGTGTTTATTTGGGTTGCATTATGCAAATCAGGTGCGGAAAAGAACGCTAAATAAAAGGCAGGTGTTTATTTGGGGTTGCATTATGCAAATCAGGTGCGGCAAAAAAGGCTAAATAAAAGGCAGGTGTTTATTTGGTGTTGCATTATGCAAATCAGGTGCGGAAAAGAACGCTAAATAAAAGGCGGTGTTTTTTGGGTTGCATTATGCAAATCAGGTGCGGCAAAAAAGGCTAAATAAAAGGCAGGTGTTTATTTGGTTGCATTATGCAAATCAGGTGCGGAAAAGAACGCTAAATAAAAGGCAGGTGTTTATTTGGGGTTGCATTATGCAAATCAGGTGCGGAAAAGAACGCTAAATAAAAGGCAGGTGTTTTTTGGGGTTGCATTATGCAAATCAGGTGCGGAAAAGAACGCTAAATAAAAGGCAGGTGTTTATTTGGGTTGCATTATGCAAATCAGGTGCGGAAAAGAACGCTAAATAAAAGGCAGGTGTTTATTTGGGTTGCATTATGCAAATCAGGTGCGGAAAAGAACGCTAAATAAAAGGCAGGTGTTTTTTTGGGTTGCATTATGCGAATCAGGTGCGGTAAAGAACGCTAAATAAAAGGCAGGTGTTTATTTGGGTTGCATTATGCAAATCAGGTGCGGAAAAGAACGCTAAATAAAAGGCGGTGTCTTTTGGGTTGATGGCAGTTGTGGAGAGAACGTCTCGAAGTTCGCATGCGTTTGAATTCTACGGTTAAAAAGGAAAAACGTGTTGCCTGGAAGAAAAATGAACACAAGTCATTGTTTCATATAGGTTATACATGAAGGACTCTATATGTGTGGAATACCAGCTCGGGGGCAGACATCTGGGTAGTTTCTACAAAAGCCGCACCTGACCTGGCTTATACAGCCATGTAAAAGGCTATCGATGGTTGAGCTCTATTTCAACACCTTCCATTGCAAAAAAGTAATACATTTGATAAAGAGCTTGACGGAAGCTGGTTGTAAAGTAGTCCATGCATCTGGAGACGCTGACGTATTGATTGTGAAGACTGCTCTAGAACTGACACATACGGGAGAAACCATTTTGATAGCAGATGCCTATTGGTCTTTCTATGTTATCATGCTAATAGAGATGATGGTTACAACATCTTGTTCACGCCACAACCAAATGATAGTGCAAAAAGTGTGAAGGTCTGCAACATCTGCAACATCAAAGAGATGAGGAAATCTTTGAGATTTGTGATCTGTTCTAACATTCTTTTATTCTATGCACTTTTGGGTTGTGATTCTACATCCAGTGTTTATGAAATTAGGAAAGCAGACTCCCTCGGAAGGTGATAAACAATAGAAACTTCCTCAAACTGGCAGAAGTGTTTGACAATGATAGCAGTGCAGAAGAGGTTATAGAAGCTGGCGAGAAGACTTTAGTGTACATGGTTGAAATGTAGAAACCAGCTAAAACCTGACAAGTTTGGAAGGAAACTTTTAGATGGTAAATTACAACCAATCAAGACTGACTTTCCAGCTGATCCTGTACATTCTTCGCTATAATTAGATATAACTGTACTTGAGGGTGTACTGCAGCAAGATGCAGCTGCAAGAAACATGGCATTGACTGTTCAAACATTTGTAGTAATTGCAAAGGCCTCCACTGCAGCAACTTACCACAGCCAGAACTTGATGATGTCGACGTTCCCTTTGTACTAGTTCTTGACAAGAAATGTTCTTTGGTCCGTTCATGAACGTGTTCTGTAGTGGTTATGCAAGTCCCTTGTTCTGTAGTGGTTATGCAAGTCCCTTGTTCTGTAGTGGTTATGCAAGTCCCTTGTTCTGTAGTGGTTATGCAACTCCCTTGTTCTGTAGTGGTTATGCAAGTCCCTTGTTCTGTAGTGGTTATGCAAGTCCCTTGTTCTGTAGTGGTTATGCAAGTCCCTTTTTCTGTAGTGGTTATGCAAGTCCCTTGTTCTGTAGTGGTTATGCAAGTCCCTTGTTCTGTAGTGGTTATGCAAGTCCCTTGTTCTGTAGTGGTTATGCAAGTCCCTTGTTCTGTAGTGGTCATGCAAGTCCCTTGTTCTGTAGTGGTCATGCAAGTCCCTTGTTCTGTAGTGGTCATGCAAGTCCCTTGTTCTATAGTGGTTATGCAAGTCCCTTGTTCTGTAGTGGTTATGCAAGTCCCTTGTTCTGTAGTGGTTATGCAACTCCCTTGTTCTGTAGTGGTTATGCAAGTCCCTTGTTCTGTAGTGGTTATGCAAGTCCCTTTTTCTGTAGTGGTTATGATAGTCCCTTGTTCTGTAGTGGTTATGCAAGTCCCTTGTTCTGTAGTGGTTATGCAAGTCCCTTGTTCTATAGTGGTCATGCAAGTCCCTTGTTCTGTAGTGGTCATGCAAGTCCCTTGTTCTGTAGTGGTCATGCAACTCCCTTGTTCTGTAGTGGTTATGCAAGTCCCTTTTTCTGTAGTGGTTATGCAAGTCCCTTGTTCTGTAGTGGTTATGCAAGTCCCTTGTTCTGTAGTGGTTATGCAACTCCCTTGTTCTGTAGTGGTTATGCAAGTCCCTTGTTCTGTAGTGGTCATGCAAGTCCCTTGTTCTGTAGTGGTCATGCAAGTCCCTTGTTCTGTAGTGGTCATGCAAGTCCCTTGTTCTGTAGTGGTTATGCAAGTCCCTTGTTCTATAGTGGTTATGCAAGTCCCTTGTTCTGTAGTGGTTATGCAAGTCCCTTGTTCTGTAGTGGTTATGCAAGTCCCTTGTTCTGTAGTGATTATGCAAGTCCCTTGTTCTGTAGTGGTTATGCAAGTCCCTTGCCTCAGCTTTTTGACCAACTGATGATTTCCTTTATTGTAAATTCTACTGATTTTGTACATATTTTTTACGTTTAAATGTCAGGAATTAATGTGACAATTGTTGCCTTGAAAAAAGCTACTTATTCTGTTTTTGTATTTTTTTATATTCATATTTGTATAAGAAATTAATAAAAAACATGAAAACAAATGAAAAGAGCTAGTCATTTTCTGCTGTTAGTTTATTATTAAGCATATAGACACTTATAATTACAATTTAAAACACCTATAAAATGTCAAACTGGCTTAGGGTTGGCTCTGTGTAGGTTTTCATTATAATTTTTTTTTAATTTCTATTTTAATAAAGTTTATTGTCAGGAAAAACGTTTATTTTTTGTCAGTAATTGTCAGGAATAATGAACATACTTGTCAGGAATTTTATGTCTCGAAATTTTAATATTGTTAAGTTGAATTTTTAAAATGGCGCCCGTTGACTTTTTCCGCAAGGCTAATTTTGGTAAACTTTTCTTTTGTCTGAAAGAGGTTATTCATGTCGAATATCAAAGTTAAACACTTTTGTTAGCAATTTGTTTGAGGTTCAGCCACATTTCGACTAGACTATATGTGCATTCAATTGTTTTAGGACTTGTAGTAAATGTTTATTTCTTCATTCTTGATCGTGCCAACGTTTGTCAAAACAAACGTTAAATAAACGCACATGAGTTTAACTCTTTTCCTTATTTGTCGACGCACACTGCGTTATTATGAATGTTTGCGTTTTCCCTGGTAACGCGTTTTACTGTAGACTGAGAATTCGAAACGTTCTGTCGAAAGTAAAATATATTGGACGAAAACTAAATCTAAATGTTTTACTGAACTTTATTGTATGTCTACTTTGTGTGTCAGTCGTCTCTTCAAGTAACACTTTTTTTTAAATTTATGGTTGGTTTTGAGTAGGAAAGCGAAACTAGTTCCCGTTTTTTTCTCTCAATTTGTTGTTGTCGATAATGGAGATAATATTTACTGGAATAACTGTTTGTTAAAACCTTGCTTGACACGGTAATGATTTTAATAGAAGTGTCTCTTATGTAGAGACCGACATTTTCATATTTGTTGTGCTCAAAATTGAGTTACTTTCGTTTGGTTAAAGTTATTCGTTGTAAATTCACTTAGTGGGATTAATCAAAGTTGTCTCCAATAAAATTTGGGGGGGGGGTCAGTTGAATGCGAGAGATTGAACCTTTTATAAAGGTCTCCTTCCTCCATTACAAGGAGTATATCACCATCTTTAGATAAGAAGTACGCTAAATACTTTCTTATGAAGTAGGAATTCTAGGATATATAAACTCCATAGTCTCAGTAGATTGTCGAAGAAAACAGTCGAGATTTCACCGTATTTAAGGATAAAACATATCCATATTCAGCACGTGAATTGGGATCTCAAATCCACTGTCACCGGGGTCCTTCGTCATTCCATGTTTTCCGTCCTTAGGTAGTCACATACATTTAATATCAGCGCAGAACCCAGTAGATCTTCAAGCAGAGGACAGTGAACACCTTTGAATGATATTTTATCAGTGTATACATGACCCAATATTGCTGACCCAGACACAAATAGAATGACCTTTCACCTGCTTAAGGGGGAGATAAAAGGATAATTTTAGGCACCCTAACATAAACAGCAGCGACTGTAATTCGCTTGGATCAATATAAAAGTCTGAGTTAACTTTTTTGAGTAGTTATTGGTGTTTTCTGATGACATTTTAAGGCAATCGACAGATAACCCTAAAAATGTCTAAGCAGCTTCTCATAAAAGGATGTATGTGCACGCATTCTAACAAGTCAAGAAATGTTTACTTCATCCCTTTGTTCAACTATTATATGTCAACGGGCAATTGTTAATAATTTTCTTAAGATCTGAGACATGTGTTGAAGTTTGAAATAATTCATCTCAGAGCAACCCACCGTCTTGTACAAGCAATATTTTACAGTGTGAATCAACTTCCGTCAAGTTTCCCGAAACCAAACAGCAGACACACCCATTGTAAGATATTCAAACTACTAGAGATACTATTGTATTTCTCAGAGCCAATAATTCTGTCGCCAGGGTGAAAGTCTTATTTTTGTTAGAATACAAATTCGAATGCACTCCAACATTTAAAAACAACATTTTCCTCAAAGCTGCAGAAGAGTAATGCTAACAATGAATTACCCTTCCTCTGAACTAGTGAGGTCAGTATCACCTGTAGTAATAACAAAGGTCGCAAATCACTCTGTCAACTTCCAAAGCAGATCTCACCGTTCTTCACACGTGCACTTACTTCGCACCGAGTCGATTCAGACGGTAAGAGACCCGCTTTTATTATACTGAGGCACACCTAATTTGCATGCGTGCAACGTGACTTCGCGAGACTCTGCGTGAACCGTACGTAATAAAGGTTCATGGACGCCATGTTGAATTCCTTTCTTTAATCCGCAGCGCACAGGACAGACAAACACGAGGACGTTTCGCAGGTAAGCCCCCTTCATGTTCCCTACAAAGCTTTCGACAAGAGACTGGTCAGATCGAATGAAACCCTCGTATCGCTGTAGATGAAACATATGGCTACAACAAGACACAACACGTGCCAGAATTTTGTCACAATGGGCTGTCGCTTGGCCACGATAGTGTCATAATAGGGAAACAATTAATTTCAAATTTGGGTTTTGTTCATGGGTAAAATAACTAATTATCAGAATTTCCTTTAGTGTCATCTGTCAAAAAATACATTTGTTAATTAAAATCTACGATGGACTGAAAATAGTTTTAAAATAATACTTTTTTTTTATTTTGGAATAACCAGTTGCTCACAAATGAATAGTCCCAATAATAATGAATGTTTAATCTACTTTATGTAAAATATTGTTTCATTTTATCAACATTACACACACACACATATTTTAATATTTATTTACAAAACATCTTGGAAGGTGCCTAGCTCATGAAATTAAAAAAAAAGTAAGCCAAACCCTCGGGAAAAAAAACTTCATACAGTGTTTGGCTCAGAATTTTCAGAGATTTTAATGTTAGTCAAAGAAAAAATGTCATGTAATTTCTGAGTAGTGCCTGACCTCTTATCTCATAAACAAAGTTTTATTTTTCTGAAAAAAATATATTTCAAAAGAATATAGTTTTTATCTGATATGTATTTACACGCGTTAACAGAGCGTATTTAAGTGGAAAAGTTGAGCAACATACTTCACAAACATATTTCTTTTTTAAATGTATCTACTCTGTCTTTTTCTGGGGATGGTGCATCCTACCAGATGCCAGACATTCACCTGCTATTCTAGAGATTCTGAGAGATCATTTTACGATTCAAACTGTTTTAGTGCAATGCTTTTGACATTTTTTTTGTAATTGGTGCACCAGGTAAATTGTCGGGTAAGTACAAGATCATAAATGGTTCGGATGATTACTGAAATTTAGCAATAGTATGTGTACGTATGTGTTGCAACCAACTTGGTTTCTGTGGAAGAGATAAAGCACACACTTCACAATGAAGTGGTTTTTTCAATATAACGTTTTACTAAAAAAGAGCAACATACTTCCCATTTTGGTTTCTATGAAATATGCTTTCGTATGAGCTAAAACATATTAGCCCTTTGTATAAATGAATAGCCATAAACTTCAGTGGAATATATTCTTCGGTGTTATTATATGCTGCGACTTAATGGATTCTTTTGAAAAAGACGAGTCACATATTTCACAAGAATGTGGTTTCTATCATTTATTTTCATGTGACGTAACATATTCTATTTCTGTGTAAAAGAGCAAGAGTCTACAAGAATATAATTTCCTTTCACTATGTGTTCACATATGATGCATCACATGTGGGTGTCTTGTAAAAAACATACACGGTGAAATAAATATGTTTCACTCATGTATGTTTTCGCCTGTGTCGTAACATATCCTGCTTCATTCTAAATGAACTAAATACTTTGAGAATATTGTTTCTCTTAAGCATCAACATATTGGATTTGTCTAAAAAAAGAGCAATATACGGCACAGTAATTTGGTTTCCATTTAGTATGTGTTCAGCTGTGCTTATACATAGTATATCTGTTTAAAAAGTATGTGCGATATATTAACAAGAATACTGTTTCTTTACGACAACTGTTCACATGCAACATATTACAATTTATTTTAAAACGAGTGCACAAATATTACAAACATATTTTATAACTTAAAAAAAATCTTTTCATTTGTTGGGGACGCGGCATTCTTCCAAATTTCATACGATCACCCACTATTTACAGACTCTAACCGAGAGCTCTTTTCACGATTCTGGCTGTTCTCTACGGTTCAGTTGTTTGGATTCCTCTTGCACATGGTTCACCAATTATACTTGCCAAATATTTTATCAAGTTCTTCTGCATAAGTCCTAGTGAAGGAATGATAGAAATCTCTTTGAGATTCGTGTTTCTTTTCATATCATATATTAGACCATGATATTTTGTAATTTTCTACCTTTCAGCTCTGTTTAGGATCCAATTATTAGGAACACTTACCTCAACCAAAGTTCTCTCCAGTATGTACACGCATATGTCGCAACATAATTTGTTTAGTTGTAAAAGAAAAGCCACATACTTAACAAGAATATGGTTTCTCACCAGTATGCGTTCGCATGTGTTTCAACATATGTTGTTTTTGTGTAAAAGAAGAGCCACATCCGTCACAAGAATATGGTTTCTCTCCAGCATGCATTCGCATATGTCGTAACATACTTTGTTTTATTGTAAAAGAAGATCCACATACTTCACAAGAATATGGTTTCTCTCCAGTATGCATCCGCATATGTTGCAACATACTTTGTTTAGTTGTAAAAGAGGATCTACATACTTCACAAAAATATAGTTTCTCTCCTGTATGCGTTCGCAAATGTTGCAACATACTTTGTTTAGTTGTAAAAGAGGATCTACATACTTCACAAAAATATGGTTTCTCTCCTGTATGCGTTCGCAAATGTTGCAACATACTTTGTTTAGTTGAAAAAGAAGATCCACATACTTCACAAGAATATAGTATATCTCCAGTATGCGTTCGCATATGTTTCAATATATTTTGTTTCTCGGTAAAAGAGGAGCAACATATGTCACAAGAATATGGTTTCTCTCCAGTATGTGTTCGCATATGTTTCAACATATTTTGTTTAAATCTAAAAACAGAGTCACATACGTCACAAGAATATGGTTTCTCTCCAGTATGCGTTCGCATATGTTGCAACATATTTTGTTTAGTTGTAAAGGAAGAGCCACATACTTCACAAGAATATGGTTTATCTCCAGTGTGCGTTCGCATATGTGTTAACATATGTTGTTTAGTTGTAAAGGAAGATCCACATATTTCACAAGAATATGGTTTCTTTCCTGTATGCGTTCGCAAATGTTGCAACATACTTTGTTTAGTTGTAAAAGAAGATCCACATACTTCACAAGAATATGGTTTCTCACCAGTATGCGTTCGCATATGTTGCAACACACTTTGTTTAGTTGTAAGAGAAGATCCACATACTTCACAAGAATATGGTTTCTCTCCAGTATGCGTTCGCAAATGTTTCAACATATGTTGTTTTTGTGTAAAAGAAGAGCCACATACATCACACGAATATGGTTTCTCACCAGTATGCGTTCGCATATGTTCCAACATACTTTTTTTAGTTGTAAAAGAAGATCCACATACTTCACAAGAATATGGTTTCTCTCCAGTATGCGTTCGCATATGTTCCAACATACTTTGTTTAGTTGTAAAAGAAGATCCACATACGTCACAAGAATATGGTTTCTCACCAGTATGGTTCGCATATGTTGCAACACACTTTGTTTAGTTGTAAAAGAAGATCCACATACTTCACAAGAATATGGTTTCTCTCCAGTATGCGTTCGCATATGTTGCGGCATACTTTGTTTAGTTGTAAAAGAAGATCCACATACTTCACAAGAATATGGTTTCTCTCCAGTGTGCGTTCGCATATATTTCAACATATTTTGTTTCTCAGAAAAAGAAGAGCAACATACGTCACAAGAATATGGTTTCTCTCCAGTATGCGTTCGCATATGTTGCAACATATTTTCTTTAGTTGAAAAAAATAGCTACATACTTCACAAATATATGGTTTCTCTCCAGTATGTGTTCGCATAAGTTGCAACATATGTTGTTTTGTTGTAATAAAAAAGCCACATACTTCACAAGAATATGGTTTCTCTCATTTTTCGGTTCAGTCGAAGTTTTCAGAAATGAAGCGCCCTTTGGGACTAACACCTGATTTCTATGATACATTGATATTCGTATATTCCATTAATGTTCTCCTTTACCTGTCAAACGTTGACTTAGATAAATAACAATGTATAGTTATTCTCAAGAATTTGGTGCAACATAAATAATTCTATAACACGTTTAATAGATAATTCAACAAAACTGACCAATTTGCTGTTAGATTAACTATAATTAAGGCTTTTTTACCATTAGCAGTATCTGTTTCTTTTTCAGTATTTTTGCTACCTGAAATTTGAGTTGCGACAAGTATTCAATTATTTCATAAGACTAGGAAGACCAGAACTACATATACACTTCACAAGAAAGTTTTTCCCATATGTTATCACAAAGTTCGATTTGATGAAAGAAAGGAATCGCATAGTTCATAAGGGTATGATTTCAGTCGTTTTCTGCATTTAACTCTAGTTTGATTTACATCGGGAAATCCAAAAATATATTTCGGTAAGTCATTTCAATATTTCAAGTCACCAAGCCACTGAAGATTTATTCAAACTTTATAATACTTGTTCTTCTTATGAATGCTGGATATTCTGCAAATATGTAAAAAAAAAAAAGATTATTTTAAAGAAATCTAATTAGACATTATGCGTGACACTCTGTGTTGCAGCTCAGTATTAGATCTATGGATTCATAAATCACATGATGCATAGAAATTCTCCAAATTTGGTCCAGCATAAATCATTTTATAAATATTTAAGTAGAACACTTGTGTGACCCTCTTTGTGGTAGTTTATTATTAGGTCTATGGATTTTAAATTGAGCAGTAATGATCTGGTATCTATGCAGATCCCTCTGAATGGAAAATAAATAATATATGTAATGAATATTTTAAATCTTATTTAAAAGCTATGTAAACCCTATATAAATAACATAATGTATAGTGATTCTCCAGAATTTGGTCTAACATAAATCATTCTATAACTATTTTAATAGATTATTCAACAAAACTGACCAATTTGCTGATAATTTAACTATAATTAATTTCTTACCATTAGCAGTATCTGTTTCTTTTTAAGTATTTAGGATACCTTAAATTTTACTTCGCGACAAGTGATCAATTATTTCATAAGACCAGGAAGAGAAGACATACATACACACTTTACAATATGTTATCACAAAGTTCGATTTGATGAAAGAAAAGAATCGCATATTTCATTAGGGTATGATTTCAGTCGTTGTATGCTTTTAACTCTAGTTTGATTTACATCGGGAAATCCAAAAATATATTTCGGTAAGTTATTTCAATATTTCAAGTCACCAAGCCAATGAAGATAAATTCAAACTTTATAATACGTTTTCGTCTTATGAATGCTGGATATTCTGCAAATATGTAAAAAAAATAAAAGATTATTTTAATAAAAAAATAAAGGAACGTAAATACAGGGAAATCTAATAAGACATTTTGCTTTTATTTGATTGTTGGAATTTCTGCAATATAAAAAGTTAAAAGACACATTTCAAGAAAACATTTTAATCTTCATACATGTTCTGTGCAAACAAAATTATATTTAAATGTTGACAAGATGATGTAACAGTTATTATTAAATGACAAAATTGAAGTAATGTACAATTTTATGGAGAAAATTAATTATTAATTAAATTTAACATTTGTTGCAATGCTTATGTATAAATAATATGAATAACTTTCCTTTTTACAAAATATTGCACTAAAAATGCACAAAACATTTGACTGATCAGGTTAAGCCATGGGATTGACAAACATATTTGACGTACGAGAATCTGTTAAACAAATTATTGTATAAATATATGAAAATACTAAGAAATTGGAGAATATATTAAAATCACCAAAATTACCCACAAAGTCTTGATATGCCATAAAACATAACCAAAGGAACCATTCATTTTTTCACATATGTCATGAAATATTTCATTATAGTGATCATACCGAATACGGTTATATGTTTGAATAAGATGTTGAATAAACCAAAATAGAATGAAACGTTATTTCAAGAAACATTAAAGACATGACAATTTTAAAGACATAAGATCTAACAGCCATAACAATAAAGACATCCCAAATCTTACAGACAGAAATATGATTAATGTTTGGAAATGAATTAAATTTAACCGTTCAAAATACATCAATTCTTTTGAAACAGCATTTATATAAAATTTGAACAAATATATCTTCAAATGCACTGTCATTTTAGATAAGCAATAAATATTTTTGTACAGTGGTTTTGATAAAAGGTTTTTAAAAACATAAGCCATATTTTTTATTTATTTTGAAAAAATATTTAATTTATTTAGAAAATGGGTTTTGAGTAACGAAATATTCAATAATTTAATAAGACTTGTTTTTTTGATTTCCAGTTTGATGAAATTGTATTTCATATGTATGAATAGTTTGGCATTTTGTGATTAACTGAATCGTTAAGGAAAGCTTAAGCACTTTGGTTATACACGTATACAAAATGTTGATTGTCATTTATTTAACTGGTTTCATATAATTTAGTAACTGATGACTAAAGTAGTCATGCTTTACATGTCGGTCAAGTGTCACTCACTCATGTTGGGAATAACTTTCTTTTTAATAAAACAAGTAATTTCCAACATAAGTGATTCAGATATTTGACTAAAAGCTGATACCAATGACTCGTATTTCGAACCTCAGCCAATCCATCATTTAATAAATTGAAGCAGTTGAGCTCAAGTGTCTAGCATTGCTGATGAATAGAGTGTAGCTTTTGATATCCATGCATATAACAGGTTATGCGCTCAGGGTATGTCAGCAGTTAAGTAAGGAAAAGGGAGAATTTGCTTTTATAAAGGAATCTTAATTTACAACATTCTCCACGTAGCATTATCACCGGACAACCAAATCAAGAATGGCAATTTCGGCATATGTCGACAACATATATAAAAGTGTTGCATCTAAAACTTCTATTTCTGAACATTTCTTGTACTTTTGATTAGTTGTTCGGATTGAATGGTTTTCTATTTTGGAAACGAGCTTCCAGATGTCCCAAACATTATTACTAGAAGGAAGGTTTTTTCTATCTATGAGAACTTAGTGTACATCCTCCCACTTTCGAGTATCCGTCGGCATATTAAGTGAAAGGCATGTGCTTTGTCAAAAGGATAGGATAACTGAATGGATAATCCGTCACTGATATATGCTAATGGAGACAATCAGTATGATAAAAGAAGCCGATCTATGCAAATGTTGTGGGGGGCCATTAGAAGGGGACAGAGCATGTGTTACAGAAAATGTCGCTGTCAGTGACACCACGAGCTACGACAAATACAATGAATCAATTCGAACAGCTGCCACACTGAAATGAAATAGACAAGAAACTTCAAGTAGATTGCCACTACTACCAGAAAAAAATGGCCTTTGAATCTGCAATTGCATTTTGTTGATAGTGTATGTCACTTTATCCGAAGAGAGAAAACTAGAATACTCAAATTCATGGCAAATGTTGGTATTTGTGTTACCTCCTATCGGAGTGCTCACATCCTCACCTTCATCAACTGTGGGCTCACAAGGTTTAAAGTCTGGTGACTCTTATAGCGAGATAATTCGGCTGTCTTAGTAAAGTGCCTCAAGCAACAAAGAGCAAGAACTTTAGAAACTTTACTGGGAGCTAGGGTGCTTGACTGTATTTCCGGTTTGCATACAAACTGTCGTTAAAGGTATTGTTACGCGATCCACAGATCAATCAATAGCTAATTGTTGCAAAGAAGTGATGCACTGTAAGAGAGGTTGTTTATTGGCACATGGTCACACATCAAAATAGTGGAATAAATACACAAGATTTAATTATTTTTTATAATGGAATAAACTGCAGATTTACCGATTTTATACAAAAGAAATAAACAATGGAGATAAATTTTATTTCATTAAATAAACTAAATATAGATTTACTTATCTGATATCATGGAATAAACAATTGACATTTCATGATTTCATGTCATGGAATAAACGCTGGGCATTTAATGCTTTTATGGCACGGAAGAAACGCTGAACATTTAATGATTTTATCTCATAACAGTGGAGATATACTGGTTTTATATCTCAGGGACAAAAGTAAACATTTTCTATGGAATTATCTTTCAGCATTTTCAAAAGAATACAAGATTCCATTTTTTTAAATGACAGAAAAATTACGTTCGTTTCTTCGTGCAAAATTCAAAAACTGGTTATATAATGTTACGTTTTAAGTAAGAATACTAACGTAATTATCATCAATAGCTGTGCTCTCCAAACTCTACAATAAATGGCTTGCTGAATCTTGCTTCTATGATATTTGAATAATAGCATATGTGTACTAGTGTTTACGAACTCTAGGGAAAGATCTGACTGGCATAATTATAGCTCCATAAGACTCGTCCTACTCCTTGCTAAAATATTTGAATCTTCAAATAGTGTTCGTTTACCACCTCGTTAATGGCAAACTTAATTATGATTTAAGCAAATCTGTTCCACTAATCTTAATTGTCATCTCTTAATACATAGACAATGCAGCTGACAAAGCAGATGAAGCTAGGGCGGCAGCGATTGATATATTTAAAGTGTTTGACAATGTTTGGCATGAGGGTCCTCTCATAAAAATTATTCGTACAGTATTAGTAAACAAATATTACATATCAGATCATTTTTGGTAAAGAAAAGATCCAGATTGATATATTTGTCTTTGCAGGCCGTACATCTAAACATGACATTAAATTAGATTTAGAAAGTCGATCATGACCTTTATTATTCCTGATTTCCATTAACGAACCCTCTCATGCAATTCTGTCTGAGATGAATATATTTACTGATTACAGCATGCTCTATTCTCGGCACGTGGTCAAAACGAATGCAGGCATATACAAGACAATGTCTGAATCCCTAGAAAATGACCTACGCTGTGTAGTAGAATATGACCATAAATGGATGGTCAGATTTATTGCTACTAAGACAAAGTTATTTTCATTAAAAGTTATATAAAACCTTTTCAACCAAAGATTGTCACGATGAAGAGAACCCTACCTAAGAGACTTTTACAGGTAACATGGATTTGAACAAATAAAAAATATTGCCAAAGCTTCTGCAAGAAAAGTGGGCTCCCTCTAGCATGATGGAAAACTTCTCACACCTTCTAGTGTCCAGTATCAACAAATCCACCACTCACCCATGCAGAAAGTATTGTTGCCACATACGGGCTGGTGGCTTAACAACTAGTTATCCCCTCCTTGCTCCCTGATTTTTTTTATGATACCAATATAGAGAAATTTAAATGTAATCTGAACAAACATCTCACTGCACAACTCCCCAATAAAAATGGCCCCTCATTCACAGTAGACCCCTACGTCTCAGTGGCATTTTGTCTTGTTTGGGATGAATTAAAGTAAAAATAAAAAACAGTAAAATCGTATAAAAATCTAATAAATGTTTAATATATTTGAAACACTTAATTTCATTAGTGATCTTGCAACCGCGTACTAGTGAATGATCAATATTTGAACAATTTTTTGCTGTTTGTAAAAAATTAAATTTTGCATTAAAAATACATTAACTAAGTAAATTTTTATGCACCAAATGTCGAATATATTCATGAATCAAAAAACTCTTCTGCATTCACTCAACATGTCACTTTCAATGTAAATATGGGGTCATTTTCTTACAAACTCACAAAACCATTGTATCTATAGTGGTTTAGATTTGTCTCATACTTTCAAGAGGAAAGTAAACTAATATGATTTTTAAATGTACAAGTAGAATATTATTTTGTAATAATTTTCTATTTTTGTTTCTAAACTTGTTAATTATAAAATATTCCCATTTTTCTTTGCTTAACTTTTGAGTTTTATCTTTGATATTTCTTTTTCTAAAACCCGTAAACGTTTTAAAATATTTTCTTTTTTTATCACAAATTGTCTTTTTCTTATATGTTTACTTAAATTATCGGATTTTTTATTATTTAATTTCTACTTTAATAGTGTCTTTCTTCGAACTTCTAACCTTTGGAATTACCTCCATTCTCGGTTTTTTTCTAACTATACTAACATACAGAAATTCAAATGTAATGTGAAAAAAACATCTCACTGCACAACTCCCCACTTAAAATGCTACTATAAATATGGCCCCAAATTTACAGTCGACTTCTACTTCTCAGTGGCCTTCTGCTTTCTTTGGGATGAATTAAAGTAAAAAAAAATATCAGTAAAACGTACGAAAAGTTTAATAAATTTTTAATACATTTAAAATACTTAATTTCATTAGTAATCTTGCAACCTCGTACTAGCTAAATATTAAAATTTGAACAATTATTTACCTTTTAAAAATATTAAATAGATATAAAAAATACATTAACTGAGTAAAATTTTACTCACCAAATGTCGAATATATTCTTGAATTCGAAAACTCTCCTGTATTACCTGAATATGTCACTTACAATTTAAATATGTGGTCATTTTTTACCAATGCACATAGTTGTATCTATAGTAGTTCAGTTTTTTTTATTTTACTTTCAAGAGGAAAGTAAGAATGCTTTCTAGTTTTTGAATATACAATTAAGATATTATGTTGTAATATTTTGCAATGATTGTTTCTAAACAAAAAAATGTCAAATATTCCTCTTTTTAATTCTCTGCTTATCTTTTGAGTTTTATCTTTGATATTTCTTTTCTAAAGCTCATAATGCTTTAAAATATTTTCTATTTAAAAAAAAGAATTTTTCTCATATGTTTACATAAATGATCTTTTTTCTTAAATTCCTCTTTTAATTCGTTTCATAGAAATTTCTATTTTGTTTCTTCCTAAATTCACACCCGTGTTTATTTTACCTTCCAATAATTTATTTTTAGTCATTTTAGTTTAGTTTCTTCAATACTAATAATTATCTTTTTCGTCAAATTTAATTTTAGTTTTATTTTATAACTCTTTCCCTTTTGTACAACTTACATTAGGTATTTTCATTTAAAAATTTCATTTTCTCTCATTTTTATAGCTTTTCTCTTTTTTTTTGTTAAATTACATTTTCATCATTTCCTTTTTCATAATTTAATTTTTCTATTCTAATTAAATTACACCTTTTCATAATTTCAATTGAAATTCTCGACCCCATGCATATTTTGTGTATTTTTATCTAAACCCATATACGAATAAAAATAAATATTGTAGAATATATTTAATTAAATCTTATACGTTTGGTTAGTAAACTATTCTTTATCTATATAATTCTATATTTTGATGTAGAAATCATTTACGAAAAATGTTTATCTTATTTATTTTTTTGTTATTTATTATCTCATTTCCAAAATTAAAGACATGCTATTTGAAGTAAAGATATATTCGATCATATTTTTTATATGATTTAAAATAAAATTTTGTTTTAAATAAAAATCCATCCATAAAAATCTGTGTTCCTACACACATATGAATTGTTTCAGTCTAATGGGGAAGAGTAGTACAAGACGACTGGAAAAAATTCCGATATAAGCAGAGAAAAGCTGTAATTTCGGAGGTTTCCTTCTCCTAAGCTAGTTGCACAATCAATGTTTAACGGACTAGTCTATCTTATTATTTAATCCACAGCTAGACAAAAGATATCTGGATGCATACCTTCCTAAAAAGAAAGATATAATTAAAAGTATAAATATAATTCAAACACCAGATCTAAGATATATTTTAGAAGCATATGTTTGTGTTTAATTCCCGAAATAAACCATCAGGATAAATGCTTGATTTTTTTAAGTACTTTATCATAATTTTCTTATAATTTAAAACTAAATTTTCTAGCCTACTGTTAATGTTATATTTTTGTAAATACTTAAGTCTTTTAAACTAATTTTTCATTCTATCTCATTTAAACCTATAGAGGTTCAGATTTTTATTAAAAAAACACCAATAAACTGTATTCATTTCAGAGTAGAATGTTCATAATGGTTGCACTGGTCGAATCAATTGACCCTAGAAAAACCTGCAATTTGCAAAAATTAAATAAACTCATGCAATTACAATAAACAATTAAAAAAATAATAAACACTAAACATTTTTACAAATTCGGATAATTACCTGTTATTCAAAAAATATTTAAACATTAACGCTGTCTGTTTTCTGTAAAGGTCACAAAGTTATGGGTGCAGGTCAAATTTTCGGGAATAAGTCTGTAAAAATAATAAATTAATTAATTTTTGTTTTAGATAATGAAAAAACGTTAGAAGTCTTTATTTTTCATTGTTAAAAATGTATTTATATAAGTCTTATTATTTAATATATTTTTCACACTAAAAATGTAGATATTACATCTTTTATTTGAACATAATATAAATCTTAAGCTAAAAAATCTAATTAAAATCAAATAATTTGGAGTCAATATTAAATTAATTATTCTACAAAAAGTGAAAACTTATAAATTACATAAAAAACTGTTGTTTTTCAAAATACAAAAAATAAGACTACTTAATTACATAAAAAACTGTTTTCAAAAATACAAAAAAGCAGGTAATGAAAAGTAATAGTTTGAGATGATACTTCATTTTCATGTATTCTTGTGATTTATCTGAGAAAAATAGAAACCAAATTCATATTTAATACAATCAGATTTCACAGAAATATATTGTTACGGTTTCATAAATAAATTTTGACAGTAGTCATCAGATCCAAAGTTATCCGATGTTTGCACAGCCATGACTTCTTCAATTAGTTTCAATAATTTGAAATGTAATTAAATGCAGAACAAATAGTAGAATTTTATTTCATGTCACTCAACTACATCCATCGTTGCACTGTTTGTGTAGAACTCTGTCAGAGTATTAAGAGCATCTCAGAGTCGTTGCTAAATATTTATGAAATCCTCTGCTTGTATCGCCAGACAAAGATGATCTTCATAGATCAATCTGCGGATTTAATATAATTCAGGTTGGTCATTGGTATATATTTTGAGAAGGGGAAGCACAAGTTCTGAGCTTTCATTAAATCCATTTTCTGAGGTCTCTACAGGCTATTCTTCCCACCAATTTCAATGAAAAACTCCCGGTTCGTGTGCAGTGATTGGATAATCCTGACAGCTGCTGCTTTTTCTGACATTTGGACTATCTCCAGTAAGTGTTTTACTGTTTATTATATCATATGCAACTGTTAAGTAAAAAGAAAACACTGTTCCTGTTATCAGTTTTTTTTATATACATCTTCAATATATTGCGAAGTTTATCACAACAGGATCATACTGGACCAAACCCGGACGGATTAAACGATAGTCGATTTTCTGTAAGCACATCAAACGGCTTTGTTACAGGTCCATACATAATTCCCACTACTATCAATTCATCGAAACATTCAACAGTAACCCATTCCTCATGCAACTTTTGCTTTCTGATGTTGATGGTTTCTTTAAATCAGGTTCACTTTCAATTCTGCACATTCCATGATGTGTAATCACCCTAAAACAAATTAATATCTTGGCTCTAATACATAAAGAGATGTGTAAACACCCTAAAATAAATTAATATCTTGGCTCTAATACATAAAGAAATGTGTAAGCACCCTAAAACAAATTAATATCTTGGCTCTAATACATAAAGAGATGTGTAAGCACCGTAAAACAAATTAATATCTTGGCTCTAATACATAAAGAAATGTGTAATCACCGTAAAACAAATTAATATCTTGGCTCTAATACATAAAGAGATGTGTAAGCACCCTAAAACAAATTAATATCTTGGCTCTAATACATAAAGAGATGTGTAAGCACCGTAAAACAAATTAATATCTTGGCTCTAATACATAAAGAGATGTGTAAGAACAATTAAACAAATTAATATCTTGGCTCTAATACATAAAGAGATGTGTAAGCACCGTAAAACAAATTAATATCTTAGCTCTAATACATAAAGAGATGTGTAATGACCGTAAAACAAATTAATATCTTGGCTCTAATACATAAAGAGATGTGTAAGCACCGTAAAACAAATTAATATATTGGCTCTAATACATAAAGAGATGTGTAAGCACCGAAAAACAAATTAATATCTTGGCTCTAATACATAAAGAGATGTGTAAGCACCCTAAAACAAATTAATATCTTGGCTCTAATACATAAAGAGATGTGTAAGCACCGTAAAACAAATTAATATCTTAGCTCTAATACATAAAGAGATGTGTAAGCACCGTAAAACAAATTAATATCTTAGCTCTAATACATAAAGAGATGTGTAAGCACCGTAAAACAAATTAATATCTTGGCTCTAATACATAAAGAGATGTGTAAGCACAATAAAACAAATTAATATCTTGGCTCTAATACATAAAGAGATGTGTAAGCACCCTAAAACAAATTAATATATTGGCTCTAATACATAAAGAGATGTGTAAGCACCGTAAAACAAATTAATATCTTGGCTCTAATACATAAAGAGATGTGTAAGCACCGTAAAACAAATTAATATCTTGGCTCTAATACATAAAGAGATGTGTAAGCACCCTAAAACAAATTAATATCTTGGCTCTAATACATAAAGAGATGTGTAAGCACCGTAAAACAAATTAATATCTTGGCTCTAATACATAAAGAGATGTGTAAGCACCGTAAAACAAATTAATATCTTGGCTCTAATACCTAAAGAGATGTGTAAGCACCCTAAAACAAATTAATATCTTGGCTCTAATACATAAAGAGATGTGTAAGCACCGTAAAACAAATTAATATATTGGCTCTAATACATAAAGAGATGTGTAAGCACCGTAAAACAAATTAATATCTTGGCTCTAATACATAAAGAGATGTGTAAGCACCGTAAAACAAATTAATATCTTGGCTCTAATACATAAAGAGATGTGTAAGCACCGTAAAACAAATTAATATCTTGGCTCTAATACATAAAGAGATGTGTAAGCACCGTAAAACAAATTAATATCTTGGCTCTAATACATAAAGAGATGTGTAAGCACCGTAAAACAAATTAATATCTTGGCTCTAATACATAAAGAGATGTATAAGCACCCTAAAACAAATTAATATCTTGGCTCTAATACATAAAGAGATGTGTAAGCACCGTAAAACAAATTAATATATTGGCTCTAATACATAAAGAGATGTGTAAGCACCGAAAAACAAATTAATATCTTGGCTCTAATACATAAAGAGATGTGTAAGCACCCTAAAACAAATTAATATCTTGGCTCTAATACATAAAGAGATGTGTAAGCACCGTAAAACAAATTAATATCTTAGCTCTAATACATAAAGAGATGTGTAAGCACCGTAAAACAAATTAATATCTTAGCTCTAATACATAAAGAGATGTGTAAGCACCGTAAAACAAATTAATATCTTGGCTCTAATACATAAAGAGATGTGTAAGCACAATAAAACAAATTAATATCTTGGCTCTAATACATAAAGAGATGTGTAAGCACCCTAAAACAAATTAATATATTGGCTCTAATACATAAAGAGATGTGTAAGCACCCTAAAACAAATTAATATCTTGGCTCTAATACATAAAGAGATGTGTAAGCACCGTAAAACAAATTAATATCTTAGCTCTAATACATAAAGAGATGTGTAAGCACAATAAAACAAATTAATATCTTGGCTCTAATACATAAAGAGATGTGTAAGCACCGTAAAACAAATTAATATCTTAGCTCTAATACATAAAGAGATGTGTAAGCACCGTAAAACAAATTAATATCTTGGCTCTAATACATAAAGAGATGTGTAAGCACAATAAAACAAATTAATATCTTGGCTCTAATACATAAAGAGATGTGTAATAACCGTAAAACAAATTAATATCTTGGCTCTAATACATAAAGAGATGTGTAATAACCGTAAAACAAATTAATATCTTGGCTCTAATACATAAAGAGATGTGTAATCACCGTAAAACAAATTAATATATTGGCTCTAATACATAAAGAGATGTGTAATAACCGTAAAACAAATTAATATCTTTGCTCTAATACATAAAGAGATGTGTAATAACCGTAAAACAAATTAATATCTTGGCTCTAATACATAAAGAGATGTGTAAGCACAATAAAACAAATTAATATCTTAGCTCTAATACATAAAGAGATGTGTAAGCACAATAAAACAAATTAATATCTTGGCTCTAATACATAAAGAGATGTGTAAGCACAATAAAACAAATTAATATCTTGGCTCTAATACATAAAGAGATGTGTAATCACCCTAAAACAAATTAATATCTTGGCTCTAATACATAAAGAGATGTGTAAGCACAATAAAACAAATTAATATCTGGGCTCTAATACATAAAGAAATGTGTAAGCACCGTAAAACAAATTAATATCTTGGCTCTAATACATAAAGAGATGTGTAAGCACCGTAAAACAAATTAATATCTTGGCTCTAATACATAAAGAGATGTGTAAGCACCCTAAAACAAATTAATATCTTAGCTCTAATACATAAAGAGATGTGTAAGCACAATAAAACAAATTAATATCTTAGCTCTAATACATAAAGAGATGTGTAAGCACCCTAAAACAAATTAATATCTTGGCTCTAATACATAAAGAGATGTGTAAGCACAATAAAACAAATTAATATCTTAGCTCTAATACATAAAGAGATGTGTAAGCACCCTAAAACAAATTAATATCTTGGCTCTAATACATAAAGAGATGTATAAGCACCGTAAAACAAATTAATATCTTGGCTCTAATACATAAAGAGATGTGTAATCACCCTAAAACAAATTAATATCTTGGCTCTAATACATAAAGAGATGTGTAAGCACCCTAAAACAAATTAATATCTTGGCTCTAATACATAAAGAGAATATTTGAAAAGTTTGTCGGATTAAAAATAAATTTAGCTAATTTCCCCACTCCTCCCAATGCGATTTTACTTTTTAAGAGATTACGTCTGAACACACTGAAAAACAATTATAAGTAAAAGAGAAACACTCTACTTGTTGACGGCTTTCGGCCTTTAAATCGGAAACCAACAAGTGGTGTTCATCAGAAAACAGTGCCCTATCATTTTCGTCGGTTTTAAGTGGGAAGATTTTTTATTTCACTAGTTTGAACACGTGAGAATCATTCAGTCGAATAGAAAAACAATTTTGCGGGAATATTCTATTTTTAAAATAAAATAAAGTATTTAAAAACATTTTCAATATAACCTATTTAAAAAGGGTAAGCAAGAATTTATTTAAAGAAAAATGTGTTTAGTTTTTTGAGTTTAAATGTATTGTTTATTGTTGTTGTTTGGTTGGTTGCTTTTTTTGTTATTTGATATAAAAATGGAGGTTTATTTTCCAATATATTTAACGCAAAGTATTTTTTTCATTGCACGGAAGACGAAAATGTTTGTTTTTTTTAGCTTAAGAAAAAAAAGATTTGAGGGGGGTTTTTGTCGTTTAGTTTAATGTAAGGATATTTAGGCGGGGGGAGTTTCCAATTTATTTATTATTTTGTTGGGGTTTGAGATCCGTCCGTAGAAGGCGTTTATCATTATGCAACCTTCAAAGAAAGGTAAAATAATTACATGTAAAACCGAACGTTTATCTTTAAATAGTAATGAAATATATTTTATAAGTTTTCTTCAGACTCAGGAAACGTTTGAACTGCTTTGACTTTCTTTTTTTTGTTTACGTCACGATTGCAAATCTATGGATGCAGTTTAAGAATTGACACCAACAGTAAATATTGTTTCCACATGTTATTTTCTAGTGGGAATAACAATTCGGTCCCCAACACACACATTGTATTTGGCCCCCCAAAATGTATGCTAAAACATTAACTAGTTTTCCCCACTATATTTTACTGTAGAAAAAGCTCGTCCTTCATTTTTTGGTTATCCCCCCCCCCCCACACCATAAAAAAAAACTTAGTTGACCCACACTTCCCTCCATTTTGCACAAGTACGGATTCTCTCCAAAATATTGAAAAAAACATTATGTTACATATCACCATTTACTGTTCAATCATTTTTCGTAATATTACTAGAGGAAAGTGAGTCACCACTTTAAGATATTAAAAAAAAATAATTTCTATCTTGCGGATCATATTTTCAGGCTGCTTACATGTAATCACCAAAAAAGTCGAAACTAATTTGGGGGGATAAACAACTAGGATGTGTGAAAAAAAAATCAAATTTCCTTTGATAATCTTGTCAATCAGTATTTCTTTAGTCATGAAACTACAATTTTAAATTAAAATGGCGATATTTGACGCAACGCTTTAAAATTTATTTTTGCTTACTTGAATAAAAATTATATTTTCACTGACCTTTTTCTGTGTGGAAAAGTACAAAAAACATGCTCATGAATCAATTTCTATTTTTGTCGCGATCTAAAGAAAAAGATAAATAAAAACAATTAATCTTGCGACTATTGTGATTCTTGAAATTTATTAAAAAATGTATTTTCATTGCAAAAGGTTATTCACGTTGACCCTTCAAACACAAGTGGCGTGGATAGGTAGAAACAAACAAAGGTTATTTTAGTTTCGCCCTTTTATTCGGATTCAAATCTTATCAAAGTTTTATTTTGAAAATAAAATCATCATTTACCGACTTTTCTTTTACATTAAAAAAAATACTTAACATTAACGGAGACGTATTTTTCATGCAATATTTACCTTATTCTAATGGCCATCTTCTTGTTCAACTTGACTTACGGATAAATCAATTTCTCACTCAAACTCCATTGCAAGACTTTTTTAGCCACACTCATATTAAAAATTGATTGTTTCTTATAAAACAAATACTTGGACGCGTCGAAAATAAAATCGCGAATTTTGGAATAAACTGGAAATCGAAAAATATTAGGAAGTTTAATAATCGACTAAATTTAACTAAATGAAAAATATAATTATGGACTTTTTTCTTCTTCAAAATATAAACTAGAAAGAAGGAATATGCCCGTCAATATCGGATCCATGTAGACAAACATATTAGACATTTGCATTGATTTAATTTCTTTTATTTGTAACGATGATAAAAACAAGATAAAACCAAAACAAAAACAATGGATATTTCCGCCAACGTTGACAGTTGCATCCACTATCTTGAAAATCGACATCTTTAATTATTTTGGTACTTTATAATTCTTTGCTAAAAACGACAAGATTACAAAAACAAATTGATTAAATAAATTTGACTTCTAATTATGAAGAGGATGGTTCTCTCGGCATGAAAAGGCTAAGATTTAACTCCATGATAACTAAGTGAAATAGCACCGTGATAAGTCTAGTTATTCAATAGCACCCAGTAACGTTTCGCTTACCTCGCGTTCTTAAGCGTTATTATAATGGGGGAAAATGGTTAACGCAGGCATACAATATTATTATTATTATTACTATTACTACTACTACTATTATTATTATTAGTAGTAGTATTACAACAACAACAACAGCAATACTACTACTACTAATAATACTAATAATAAAAAATAAATTTAAAAAACTTTAAAAAAACAAACTATATGACGTCTACTAACACCAGACAGACTTTTTATTCTTTGCCTTCTTGCTGCGATCAAAGTGTTGTATCTGTTTGTCCTCAATCAGATAAGGAGAAATCCTTCTGGACTGGGCAATTTATATATTTGTCCCATTCATAGTGACCCCTTTTGGGGGATTTAGATATCTTCCACATACAAAAAAAACAACTTTGGTCTAACCTTTCCCCCATGGAGAGACAAGTAAACAGGAACTCCAAAACTAACCCGAAGTCTCGGGTAGTAGTGACTCAAGTTAAGTCCTGAGTGGCGATCAGGATGAAAGCATGTCATTTATTAACCCCAACATTGGATAAATTAACATAAGTAAATCCATTCCTTGGAAATGTCCATGTGAAATACTAATTTTTAAAAGAGTAGTTTCTAATGTTTAACTGTATGGTCAGTCTTGATGTAGATAAAACAAACGAGGGATGGGGGTCATTTATTTGTTTAAACCTTTTAATTCCTATTAACATCTTATTCACGTCTGTCCGTCAAACACAAGAGATTTTATTAAAATAAAATCATCATTTATCGATTTTTTAAAACATTTAAAACAATGCAACAATATAATTGATACGTATTTTTCATGCAATAATTACCTTATATAAATGCTTGACTTCCGGATAAATCACTTTTTCGCTTATGGTTTCCAAAAGAGCGATAATCAAGGGAGGTCATTTTGTACTCAAAATCCTTTGGGTTTTTTTTCAGAGTGGCTATTTAGAATTTCGGAGAAGCTATTTGCAATTTAATAGTTTCATGGTTTGTTTGTAAAAAAAAAAAACGGATTAAGCAGAAATTTAATTTTCAAATTTTTAAATTTCAAAGTAATTTCTTTTTTTAAAGCATATACATCATTGGAAAGAAGAAGAAAAAAAAGAAGAAGAAGAAGACGACAGGGTATTAACAAAACATCTTTTACGATATTATTTGTAATGTAAAAAAGTAGATTATTTTTATATCTTCTAAAAAAAATCTTTGAATTTTAATATTTATTTGTTCTCTCCTTTTAATTGATGACTTGATAAGAACGATGTATTTTTATTACTTTGCCATTGTTTATTTATTATGAATGATGAGAGTTTTTTTTGTAAATGTTGCTATTTGTTTCGGTAATTTGGAAGAAATGTGGCGGTCATAAACATAGACCTATTTTCTTACTCCGAAAAATGTCGTCATTTAGTGAGCTGGTCACACACTGACCAATCAGCATGCAGGGCGTATGGATTCCTCTGTCGACTGAAGAACTACGTCTCTCTCTCTCTCTCTCTCTCTCTCTCTCTCTCTCTCTCTCTCTCTGTGCCCTGCTATATGGACGTGCCAGCAACTACTATATTCGCCTGAGAATAGTTTGTGATAGACCTCCGGCAGCTCTAAGAACTTCCTACGTTGCTCTTTCTCTCTCGGACAATGTCTAACTCTCTTCCCACCTATACCATACGGTATAAGTCAGCTTTTTGAATAATCTCTTTTTGTTGTTGATATAAATAGGTTTTGTTATTTCATTTCGTGTGTTAAACATAAGATAGGGACAACGTCGCCCGTTCTGTACAGAACAACCCTCCGTACTTGCGACATTACGTCCACGTATCGTCAATTTAATCGTGCTGTCAATTTACGCATGACCTTTAGTAAAATCCAACTTTTGGTGGGAAAAATAACTACTACATCTGAATAAACTGTAAATAATAATTTGATTGAAAATGTCATTTTAAAACTTTAAGTGTATTTTTTGATGCTGTAGAACTATGCTGTTCTTTTCGATAATCGTCAACTACAACGTTGTGTTTTCTTCTCGTCGTCTTCATCCTTCGTTCTTATCATCTTTCGTTCTGACTATGTAGAGTATTCACTGACGAATTGTCCATGACACATCACTGATTTACAAGTTTAGAGAAACAAGAAACGCATAAGTAAAAACACAAACTCATATACATTGTGTATAAGTCAGTTGAAATTATGTATGTGTGTCATATCGTCGCGAACTGTCGAGACCCACATTGCCGTTACTCAAGTCGTCAGCTAATCTCTTCATCCCCTTCGGCTCTGCCCGATCTCCTTTCGTCCAAAGTTGAATACAAACTGAATGCCTTCCCTCCGAGTCGCCAACAATATAAGAATATAGTTTTGTTTTATAAAAGAAAATTATATTTTGTCGATGTACGAAGAGGAAAAGCAAATATGAAAGCCATTTTGGTTTATTCAAAGGGGAATAGGCGTAATTCATTTACGGTTATCCCCCTTTGAATAATACCAAAGAAAATAAATGCAAAAAAAAAACTTATGATTGTCATTTTTTTTATTTTGTAAAGAAAATGTAATTATATATTTTTAAAAAGAAAATAAATGCAAAAAACAGAAATTATGATTGTCAGTTTTTTATTTTGTAAAGAAAATGTAATTTTGTTTGAATATCAGAAACAAGATGGCGGTTTACTATCTAAACAACTTTTTGTGATATTTCTGAGATATGCTATTGTTATTTACACGTTTCAGTGTTCGTTATTGACCTAAAGAATAAACTTGTTGATGATGGAATCGGCAATTCCAAGTTCTCATCCAAAGCAAATTCTTGTGGCCATTTACGCACTAATACCATTTGGGAATGTATTAACCCTAACCATTTCCCATCTATTAAAAGTACAGAAAATGAAACTTGCATTTAATTTATTGTAAACAATAAATTCATTTAAAATTGTGTGGCCACGTTTCGATTGTTTGTGTGTGTATTTCTCGTGTCCATGAAACCGATAATTATTCATAGAATTACTTATTTATGTACTATAAATCGATTGTTTATTGAAATAAAAAATGCAATCGTATAAAACAATACATTTTTATATTTATTAAAATAATATATATGAAATTAAATCGACTAGCCTACATTTTGTTTCCTATGCAAACACGTCAGCCATGTTAATGTGCTGTTAACAGTTGAAATATTTAAAAAACTGTCGAATAGAAAGTCAATTAAACTGGCTTTAAAATCCTCAGTAAATCATTATTTATTAAAAGATATAAATATTGGAAGTTATTTACATCCAATAATTATATAAAAAGAAATAAAATGATTAACAATGGCGACAATCCAATCATATAATTACATCGCAACAATTAATTATAGAATTTCAGAATATTTTAGATGCAAAATTGCACTTCGTGACTTTTTGCCGTCTGACTAGTAAATGAGATTGCACCTCTTAATTCTTATCTTATATAGGATTAAAGTTGCACTTCTCGTCTCGTTGTTGCCTGACTTGTAAATTCTTATCTGATATAAAATTACATTTGCACTAATCGCCTTTTTGTTTCGGGACTAATAAATGAGATTGTATTTCTTAATTGCCATTGTATAAAGGATTAAAATCGCACTTTTTGCCTCTTTATTTCCTGATGATTGAATGAGATTTCATCTCTAAATTCTTTTATGATATATGATTAAATATGTAATCGACAAAATTGATTGGAAATACAATTTTGTTAAGAAATTTATAGTTTGCATAATAGAATTAAGTATTTGCTATTAAACAAGTTTTTAATCGTTTACATCTAACCATTTTGGCTGGTTCTTTTTATATATACGATTACAGTTTATATAATTGTATTACATTAGGCAATGTCAGCCAAAGCTTAAGAATATGTTGACTTTAAGAGATTAATAAGACTCCTTAGCAGGATGGACTGTAACTGGTATACCGTGATGGCTGAGTAATTTGTCTCTTTTTTTCTTCAACCAAGTGGAAAGGCACGAGATTCTTTTTAAAAATAGCTAATCCTAAGTGTACTGTTTCACTAGATATTTCTACGAAACTGATCCTTCCTTCATGTAACTTGAAGTCACTAGAAGGTGGTGGCTGAAGCTCAATCGTACAAAGGAAACTAAAGGATTCACGACTGTTTTATGTTACTAAATATTAGTTTTGAGGCAAATTACGGCAATGACAAAGAAGAGAGGACTAACACAAGAGAACAGTTCAAGAATCGGTGCGTTTATTTACCATATGGTGGTAATAACAATGGTGATGAGATTTTGGTTGGTGAGGTCACTGGAACGGGAGAGACTGGAGTGGCGTCTCTGGAGGTAGCAGACTGGAACGTCAGGCGTGGTGTCGTTGGAGAGAGACCAGCTGGGCAGATGAATGACGTCACTGGAACGGGAGAGACTGGAGTAGTGTCTCTGGAGGCAGCAAACTGGAACGTCAGGCGTGGTGTCGTTGAAGCCGGACAACCAGGGTATCTTGACGACACCCGTCAACAGCTACCCAGCTGGTCTCTCTGTTACTAAATATTAGTTTTGAGTTACTCATTCTGTTTCTTGGCCTTTTGGCTAAGATCAAAGTGTAGTATCTGTTCCGATGGATACTGCACCCCATACTGGTGTTGTCTTGGCCTTCGGGTCTTGATTTACGCCGGTCTATGGGTCTGTCCTGTGCAGTACTGGGAGGTCCACCTTCCCAGGCTTTGCTTCCCCTCTTTGGGGAGGAGTAAGTTTATTGCTTATTGCCTGAGGCGCCCCTATCAGGGAATGCCGACGGGGCTGCCCAGGCAATTTTTAAACCCCACTTTCCCGACCCGCCCTTGGGTCACATCTTACTTGTGGGAGTAAGATAAAAACTGGCCTTGTGCCTAACTCCTGGAGAGGAGTAAATCAATACTCATTCTGAAATTAGTACTGACTCAAAACTGTACTTGATGTTATTATACTGACTGTGAGTCCCCATCTAAACCAAGACGTTTGGTCTTCTCCGTTGGCTGATAGACAGAATCATTGAATAATTCAAATATGTTTATGGAAATTTTTTTACTAAACCCAAAATTCTAGGTGAAGTTTTCATTAGCTTTGATATGCAATCACCTAAAAATGGTGACTTTATAAAAAGCACTGGTCTCCATGAACCCACTGGATAAACACAAGGAAGGGCACCTGGCATTTAAAAATCTTGTCTCAAATAAGGAAACTGACTTACAAATAAAATCGATTGCATTTTAGGCTATACACTTTAAATGTTAGGTCTGGTGAGTTAGTTGAATTTGTTGATAGAATATGTGCCGACTTTTGTTGTGTCCACAAACTCGTCAGATAAATTTGCAAAAATGATCGTGGGAAAGAATGTATAATATAAGATGTATTGTATTGGAAATGAAAACGGAGCATGTGGTGTTGGAATCTTTATTGCAGAGATGTGTAGATAAACTAATTAGTGTTATTTGTGTAATTGAGCAAATCATACTGATCATTTTATTGGTTGTGGATATAAGGTTATTGAAGTAACTAGTAATGTTGCTAAAACATATATATATATATATATATATATATATATATATATATATATATATATATATATATACATATAAAGATAAATAGATACGTAGATTTTAAAATGTAATATTCATACGTATCCCTTACGCGCGTTTCATAAAAAAATAGTATAAGTCTATTTTTTCAATTAGTCTAATCTCGTCAATCTTCAGAGGGTTGCAGCATACGTTGTTGAGCAGTGAAAAACATGTCATAACAAAAACAACGTATGAAAAATACGATGAAAATCAGAGTTGATTTTTGATAAAAATTCGGCAAATTGAGGTATATAAAGGCAAACCATCCACTAGTAAAATAGTTGATCACTTTAGAAAAAATTAAAAAATAAGATTTTCACATTCGAGAAAACGCACGAATCAGATTTCTGAAACGATGGCATAAAAGCTGAATATAAATTATATAAACAAGTGATAATAATAAGAAAACAATCGGGTAAAAATAAATGGAGCTACAAAAATTAAATAAAAAATAAAAATAAGAATCATATCAAGTAGAAATGAAAGAAAATATAAATGAATGTTATATGAATAGGCAAACAGTATATTGGTAATATTAAACAAATATAATGTATAGAAGTATAAGTAGATGCATATTATACATATATATCTATAATATATATACATATAATATATATAATACATATATTACACAAATATAATGTATAGAAGTATAAGTAGTTGTATTAGATAAAAATTATACATATATATCTATAATATATATACATATAATATATATAATACATATATATATACTATATACATAAGTAGTTGTATTAGATGCAAATTATACATACATATATATATATATATATAATACATATATATATATATACCATATACATAAGTAGTTGTATTAAATGCAAATTATACATACATATATATATATAATACATATATGTATACCATATACATAAGTAGTTGTATTAAATGCAAATTATAAATATATATATATATATATATATATACATATTATATATATAATACATATATATATATATATACCATATACAACCGCCACTTCTGCAATGATGATGGTGATAAACACAAAGCGATACAGTCTGAAGGTACAGAACACTTAAATACTTACAAATATTTAGTGTATATTAATATATATATATATATATATATATATATATATATATATATATATATATATATATTCTTTGTGAAATAGTAGGAGAATCCCCGCAGTGTGCGTGTTTAATTAAGGGAATCGGTATTAATAGCTTAATATATGTTTATTAATACAGCAATTTAATACAACATATGGGCCAATCGTTTCGAACACAGAAGATAAAACGTCTGGCTCTCATCAACATAGGAAGTAATTGGTGAAGAAATGATAAAATAATATAATACTCTCTTTTTTTTATCTTCCGTTTCAGATGGAGATGAGTAATCCTACCGAAGGCCAGACATTCACCGGCTATTTCAGACACTCCAGCCTAGAGATCTTTTTTAAGATTCTCACCGTCTTTTTGAGTGCAATTGTTTTTTTTATTTCTCTTGCACTCGGTTCACCGGGTATACTCGCCAGATAGCCGTTGAATTTTTTTTTTCATTAGTGCTATTGCTCCTATAATTACTGGTATGGTGGAGATTTTCCTAAGATTCCAGTTTCTTTTCATGTCGTACATAAGACCATGGTAATTTGTAATCTTTTCCCTTTTCTGCTCTGTTCAATCCTGCATCAATCGGAACACTGTCTTCAACTAGGGTTGCTTCATTCTCCTTTTTGTCCCATATTGCATAGTCAGGTTTAACAGCTCCGTTTTCTAGATATGTAGCTGTAGGGATGGCATAGTCATAGTGGATGGTGTATAAATTATTTAAAACTGTTCTTTCTGGTATATGCTCCCAGGGCTTGCTGCTACACTGGATATTCAACTTTTTACAAATAGTCTAGTGAAGATATGTACACACTCCGTTGTGCCACATTTTATAATAGCCATCCCTCATGAGAATCTTACAACTGGATGTCAGGTGGCTCACACTCTCATCTTCTGTGTGTCAGAACCTGCACTTGTGATTGTTGCTGAGATCACTCATCTTTTTAAAGGCATTGGTCATCTAGTCTTGATCTTGAGCAGCCATAACCATTCTCTCCTGATCATAGTGGAGAGATCCTCTTTTCAGCCAATCTACAGAGCCTTCATTATCTATATATTCCTGGGATAATTCACCTAGAAAATACTTAGCACGTTGTTGGTTGGACCATTCTTCTAGTTTTCTAGAATGGAAGGTCTTGGTGTATTTCTGACGGCTTTTGCGAGCTATTTCTGTGGCAGGATCGTTGTCTGTTTCTGCCTCATTTTTAAGACAGTCCTGTCCAAAATGTGTGGCCAGTTTTGTGATAGAGGTTGTTCTGTACGCTGTTTTTTTTATGTTGGCATACCATCATAAGGTTTGGGTTCTGGGAACTCATCAGATATTGGCCGGTGCTCACAATAGTTGCTCGATGTTGATGGTCAATCTCTCAATGGGCTCACGTGTGCCGTTAAACGAATATAATGATGATGTGATCAGGTCACGTTCGAATAAGGCAGTTAAAAATTTTCCATTTAAAATGTAAGGTTCAAGAAACCGGTAGAATGTGCCTTTCAACTGATGTTTAATAATACCAATGCACTTAAATGCACATCGTTTCGTTTATCTAATTCGTGGGAAATGATCCAAGGGGCTTAACTCTATTGATTTTATAAAAATATTTATTTGGAAAATGTTTATTTCGAAAACCTTTATTAAATTAAAAAAAACAATAATCTGTCAATAACTTTTAAGCAATGAATAAAAAATAAATGAATACATAAAGAATAAAAAATATATAAATAAATAAAAAATATAAAAAATATTAAATAATAAAAAATAGAAGAAAACTTAAGAGTTAAAGAAAAATTATTAAGAGGAAAATCATATTAATATAATAATGAATTGGGAAAAATGGGATCTAATGATAACTAAGTAAAAAAAATGTTTGATGATATTCTAAAGACTTAAATGCAAGGGGAATATATTAATATGGCATAATTTAGAGAATAGCTAAATAGTTAATTATGTTACACAATCCACCGAATTTATAAAGAGGTGCCTGTTGTCAGTGAATACAACCCTTCAGCAATTATTCACGTACATTTAAATAAGACGTATATGGGTAAATATAGCTCTGTGAATTTAATACTTCTCTGAATGACATAAAGGGCATCTGTTAAAAGCAGGGGAGAAAGATGTTTTACTCTCAATAATTATCCATTTGATGTGTAAAGGTATCCCTTTGTCTTTTTCAACTTGATATTAGGTGGCTTACACTCTTCACGTCAGTGTGGCAAAACCTGCACTTGTTGTCCTGAGTGACACAAACCATCTTTTTAAACGCATTTGTCATCAGGCCCTGGTCTTGGGCAGATATTATAACCCTCTCTTTTTCATAGTGGAAGAATCCTCTTTTTAGCCAGTCTAAGGATCCTTCCTCATAAATATAGTCCTTGGAGAGTTACTCAAGAAAATATGTAGCACGTTTCTGGTCTGACCACTAATAAATTCAATGGCTTTTTCGGGCTATCTTCGTTGCAGGATAGTTTGCTGTTTCTGCATCATCTATATGACATCCTTTCTGATGGAATTTGTTTTGCTCGCTTTTGGTCTCTAGATGTCCATGTATCATTGCTAGACCGGGGTTAAAGGAGATCTTGTATGCAATTTTCTTTATCTAGAATTATATTGTCTGTATAAATCTTTTCCCAGCCCTGAGGGAGCACTCGGCAAGTCTGTCCAAGCCAAACCTACTTCCGATCTCTTTAAAGAGGTGTGCACAACTTGTAGGAGCTGCTGTAGATTGTAGGTAGTACTGAGGAAACATATCGGTCTGTATTTATTTAGGAACTGTATCTCTTTTGTTTAGAGTATCAGGCTTGTATCTCTCTGTGTGAGCCATGGTGGTATAACCTCTTCCACCTCAGCAGTTCGTTTAAACATTTACTGTAGTTGCCATAGAGTGCAGTCAACTTCTAAATATATTTACCGTGCAACAGAAGAGTACCCCATACTTCACAACAATATGGTTTATCTACAGTATGTGTTCGCGTATGTTGATCAATACATTGTTTATTTTTAAAAGAAGAGTAACAAATTGAACAAGAATATGCATTCTCTCCAATATTTTGTTTATGTGTAAAAATAGACCCACATACTTCACAGGAATATGGTTTATCTCCAGTGTCGGTTCGGATATGTAGCAACATATTTGGTTTCTGTGTAATATAAGAACCAAATATTTAACAAAATATAGTTTCGCAGTATGTGTCTGCATATGTTGAAACATACTTTGTTTACTTGTAAAGGAAAAGGCTCATACTTCACAAGAATAAGGTTTCTCTCCACTATGCATTCGCATATATTTGAACATATTTTTGTCAGTGTAAAAGAAGAGTAACATACTACACAAGAATATGGTTTCTCTCCAGTATGCGTTCGTATATGCTGGAACATACTATGTCTGTGTGTAAATGAAAAGCCACATATTTCACAAGAATGTTTTTCTCAAGTAAGTGTTCGGACATGTTTAAACGTATCTTTTTTTTATTCTAAAAGCAACGCCACATATTTCACAAGTAAATGGTTTCTCTCTAGTATGTATTCCTATGTGTTGAAACATAGTTCCTTCCTGTGTAAAAGAAAAGCAACAAACTTCACAATAATATATTTCCTCCCTAGTATGTGTTCACATATGTTGCAACATAGTTCCTTGAAAAGCAAAAAAAGATAAATTTCATGAAAAGGTGAAAGAATGTAAATCTATTCAAATCTCATCATACATTATTTTATTTTATTGTTCGAGTTTCTCTAATATAAAAAAATTAAATACACATTTCAAGAAAAGATAGATTTTTATACATGTTCTTTGGAAAAAAAATATTTTTAAGATGTTGAGCAGATGAAGAAATGATTATTATTAAATGACCAAATTAGAGATAGGTTTAAACATTGTTGGCTAAAATGCAACATTCAAGTTAGGTACACATTTATGAACAAGTTCCTAAATTTATTATTGTTAGAATTTAAAATATAACGCGGATATAAGTTGAAATACTTATCTATTAATAACATGAATAACTTTCCTTTTTTTAGATAATATGACACTAAAAATGCATAAAACCTTTATTAATGTGATCCAAAATGTAATAATTTGTTCTTATAATTTACACAATTTTATGGTTTAAAAAATAAAAGAATTTATATTTAAGAATCATCCATTCTTTATTATGACATTAACAAGTTATAATCACATTTTGTTTGAAACTGCGTCCAACTAATGTTTTTAAACGCAGGTATAAAAATTATATAAATGGCAAAGTTGGCTGACCACAGGTTTACATTAAGTTAATATTGTCAAAACTACAGTTCGTCTTGTATGTCAGCGCTGGTCTCATATGAAAAACTAAGTTTTATTTCTTTCAAAAATATGAAAATATTTCAGAATATAATACATATAATTAAAGGATGAGCAGCATATGTCCCGAGAATGTTAGTTTTATCATTTATTTTCATGCTGATTTACAATTAATTTCATTGTAAAATAGCAACACACTTCACAAGAATATACTTATTTCTAGTATATATTCGCATAGCCATATACTTAACTGTGATTTAGTTTCCATGTAGTATGTATTCAGCTGTGTTTAAGCATAGTATATCTGTGTAAAAGCTAAGAGCGATGTATTCGAAAAAACATTGTTTTGTTTTCAGTATCTGTTCACATGCAACATATTAGATTGCTTTTAAAACGAAGACACATATTAAAATGGATATCGTTTCTCTTCGGTATGCCTTCGCATATGTTTCAACATATTGTGTTTCTGTCTAAAAGAAAGGCAACATATTTCACAAGAATATGGTTTCTCTCCAGTATGCGTTCGCATATGCCGCAACATACTTTGTTTCAGTGTAAAAGAAGAGCCACATAACTCACAAGAATATGGCTTTTCTCCAGTATGCGTCCGCATATGCTTGGACATACTATGTTTTTGTGTAAATGCAAAGCCACATATTTCACAAGAATATGGTTTTTCTCCAGTATGCGTTCGAACATGTTCAATTATATGTTTTTTTGTTGTAAAAGAAACGCCACACATTTCACAAGTAAATGGTTTCTCTCCAGTATGTGTTCGCATATGTTGCAACATAGTACCTCTCAGTGAAAAAGAAGAGCCACATACTTCACAAGAATATGGTTTCTCCCCAGTATGTGTACGCATATGTTGCAGCATAGTTACTTTCCGTGAAAAAGAAGAGTCACATACGTCACAAGAATATGGTTTATCTCCCGTATGCGTTCACATATGTTGCAACATAGTAGCTTTCAGTGAAAAAGAAAAGCCACATACTTCACAAGAGTATGGCTTCTCTCCAGTATGTGTTCGCATATGTACCAACATATGTTCTTTCCGTGTAAATGAAGAGCCACATACTTCACAAGAATAGGGTCTCTCTCCAGTATGCGTTCGCATATGCCGGAACATACCATGTTTCTGTATAAATGAAGAGCCACATACTTCACAAGAATAGGGTCTCTCTCCAGTATGCGTTCGCATATGCCGGAACATACTATGTTTCTGTATAAATGAAGAGCCACATACTTCACAAGAATATGGTTTCTCTCCAGTATGCGTTCGAATATGGTTCAACATATTTTCTTTCTGTATAAATGAAGAGCCACATACTTTACAAGAATATGGTTTCTCTCCAGTATGCGTTCGAATATGGTTCAACATATTTTGTTTCTTTGTAAATGAAGAGCCACATATTTCACAAGAATATGGTTTCTTTCCACTATGTGTCTGAATATGTTCAGACATTTGTTGTTTCCATGTATAATTATTTAATAGCACTAAGAAAAGAAGAAATACATATACACATGACAAGAAAGGTTTTTTTTCAAATATGTTATCACAAAGTTCGAATAATGAAGGAAAAAATAGTATAGTTCACAAGCGTATTATTTATTTCGTTTTCTGCTTTTAACTCTGGGGAATTTACATCGATAAATCCCAAAATATATTTTCGTGAGATATTTCCATACATCAAGTCACCAAATCAATGTAGATCAATTCAAACTTTTTAATACGTTTTTTTATAAATGCTGGATATTCTGCAAATATGAAAAGAAAAAAGATAAATTTCATGAAAAGATGAAAGAACGTAAATCCATTCAAATCTTATAATACATTATTTTATTGTTTCAGTTTCTACAATATAAAAAAATTAAACTACCCGGAGCGCGCTCATTTTTTGTAAAATTTATATAGGAAAGTGATTCCCAACTCTAACATATTTTTTTAAAATGCACTCCTATCTTGCAGATATTTTTTCAGGCTGTTCATATGTAATAACCAAAAAAGTGTAATCTGGTTTGGGAGGGGAAGACAAACTACGATAATTGTGTAAAAAAAACAAATTTTCTTTGATAATCTTGTAAATCAGTATTTAATAAGAAATAAAAATAAAATTTTAAACTAAAATGTCGATTTTTGAAGGGACACAACGGTAGATACGTCTTAATTTTTGTTGTTACTTGAATAAAAAACATTTTCATTTACTTTTTCTTGATGGAACAATACAAAAACATGATCATGAATTAGTATCTATTTTTTGTCGCGATTTAAAGAAAAGATAAATAAAAACAATTAATTTTGCGACTATTGTGATTCTTGAAATTTATTTTCATTGCAAAACGTTATTTACGTTGGCCCTTCAAACACAAGTGGCGTGGATTGGTAAAAACAAAGAAAGGTTATTTAATTCCGATTCAAATCTTATTAACGATTTCTTTTTAAAATTAAATTGGTTAAATCCAAGATTTTTATGTTTATATGACTTCCTGTTTAATCGTGCGCGTCATCTGACGTCCGGATGACTAGAAATGAAAAATAAAACCTTTTTGTTTGAATAATAAAACCTTTTTGTTTGAATAATAAAAATTACTTTTTACACTTTCACATTTATAAAACTTTTTTTTTTAATTTCGACTCATGTTTCTTTTTTTAATTACTAATTATTGATTACTTTCCCATAAGATCAGGTTGAAATTATAGAAATGGAGAAGTTAGTTTCAGATATAATTCCAGCTGCAGAATTATGTTGTATGAACATAAATTTGCATGATTTAATGCTACAAACAAGAGACACTATTAGTTTAATTAAATGGTTAACGTTATTAAGAAAAAAAACAACTTTCGGTTGATAATCTGTTTATTAAAATTAATTCAATAAAATGTTTGGTGCTTTTCCAGTTTAGCGGATATTTTCGAACACAAAAATAAAACAAACTGAGGAGTATCTGTTTGACGTACGTACCTTTCACGGATTGAATATATACTATACCAAAACGCACGTACATTAATCAAGTCGTTTTTTCATATATAAAAGAAAATTTAATTTTAGCGATGTACGAAAAGATGTGTAAATATGACAACCATTTTGAAAAATCGCTCCATTTGATCACGTGACGTCGATCTTATTTTGTCTTATAGCGTACGTCTGTGTGTTATCTTTCAGAAAGTGTGGATACTTTTATATTTTTTGTCTTCAGAAATTGTGTTTAGTTTAGCCAATTTCAGAGATAACGACAGCTAACAGAACGAAAAAAGGGTGAAAAAACAATTTTTTTAAAGGAAATTCACAAAAGTTAGGGTTATCCCCCTTTGAAAACTTTCAAAATGGCTGTCATATTTACACTTCTCTTCGTACATCGCTAAAATTTAATTTTCTTTTATATAAAAAAAAACTACTTGATTAATTTACGTGATTTTTGGTATAGGATATATTTATTCCGTGACAGATAAGCACATCAAACAAATATTCCTCAGTTTGTTTTATATTTTCGAAAGTATCCGCTAAACTAGAAAAGAACCAAATGTTTTAGCATATGTTTCTATTTATTTCAAACACTTATATTAATAATAAAATGTTTTTTATGTAAATATTATTAGTTTATTACTATATTAAACTAAAAAGAAATTATTAAACAAATGTATTATTATTGTTAAACTATAATTTGAAGGAACAATAATAATAAAAAAATTCGCATAAAGAAATGCTAACAAAATGGTGTTATTATTTAATTTCTGGTCATCCGTACGTCAGATGACGCGCACGATTAAACACGAAGTCACAAAAACATAAAAATCTTGGATTTAACCATAAAATCATCATTTACCGACTTTTCTTTTACATTAAAAACAATACTTAACATTAACGGAGAAGTATTTTTCATGCAATATTTACCTCATTGTAGTGACCGTCCTCTTGTTCAACTTGACTTCCGGATAAATCAATTTCTCACTCGAACTTCATCGCAAGACTTTTTTTTAGCTCCACTCATATTACAAATTGATTGTTTTATAAAAGAAAAACTTGGATACGTCGAACAAAATAAAATTGAGAATTTTGGAATGAACTGGAAATGGAAAAATATTAGGAAGTTTAATAATCGACTAAATTTGACTAAATGAAAAATATAATTAATGATGTGTTTGTTTAAATATAAACTAGAAAGAAGGAATATGCCCGTACATATCGTATCCATGTAAACAAACATATTATACATTTGCATTGATTGAATTTCTTTTATTTGTCACAATGATGAAAATAAGATAAAACCGAGATTTAAAAAAAAATCGATTTTTCCGCTAACGTTGACAGTTGCATACACTATGTTGAAAATCGACATTTTTAATTCGTTTGGTATTTTATAATTTCCTTGGTTTGCTAAAAATGACAAGATTACAAAAATACATTTATTAAATCAATGTGTCTTCTAATTATGAAAAGGAAGAAGGGGGGTAAATTCTTTGTTTAAACCTTTTAATTCCTATTGTTCGGATCGAGAGGGTGATGTTCCCGGACTATAAACGTGCAAAGTTGAATCAAGCAATGTTTGCATGCAAAGACAGAGTAATAATTAACAAACAAAAATGAAGTAGTTCAAATAAGGTTTATTGAACGTGTGTGTACGTGGAATGATGAAGTGTGTGATGTATGCATGTGTGTCGATGGAAAAACAGTTCTTGAAAAGGTATAAGAAGAAATGAATCCGGCGTAGGAAAAGTCTTTGAAAGCCGTAACACAAAGAAAACGAGTTGAGAACTCTTACCGTTGTTTGCCCACGTGTTGACGGAAGAAACGTGTGTTGGTAGTTGTTTTGCTGAGACCAGTTCAAGAGAAAAGCGTGAGACGAAACGGTAGTGTATTAGCGTCGTCCTGTCGACCAGGGCAGATAACTCTGGTGTCGCTTTACAGTGCCACCTGTCGGTGAAAAAGCGACACCTACCGGCAAACCGGTGTAGTTATGTTTTGAAAGGAGGAGGTAACTGCTACACTATTCACATTGTAGCAGTCACCTCCTCCTTTCAAAACATAACTACACCAGTTTGCCGGTAGGTGGCGCTTTTTCACCGACAGGTGGCGCCGTAAAGCGACACCAGAGTTATCTGCCCTTCGGACTATAAGAGCCGGTGCAAAACGGAAATTCTCTCTCTTCCTCACGACCTGCCTCGGCAGGCAGACGCTGACACTAGCGTTCCATTTCACTCTTCTCTGGTCGGCAGAACGACGCTAATACACTAGCGTTTCGTCTCACGCTTTTCTTCTCAACCAGCATAACAACTACCAACACACGTGGGCAAACAACGGTAAGAGTTTCTCAACTCGTTTTCTTTGTGTTACCGCTTTCAAAGACTTTTCCTACGCCGGATTCATTTCTTCTTATACCTTTTCAAGAACTGTTTTTCCATCGACACACATGCATACATCACACACTTCACCATTCCACGTACACACACGTTCAATAAACGTTATTTGAACTACTTCATTTTTGTTTGTTAATTATTACTCTGTCTTTGCATGCAACATTGCTTGATTCAACTTTACACGTTTATAGTCCGGGTACACGACCACTCGATTGGAACATTGGTGACCCGACGTGCAAGCTTTGTTGTATGTGGCGGAGTAATTAATTTCGTACAAAAACAAAAAAATATATATATATATATCATTTCCCGTTTTTTCTTTCGTGGTGAAACGAATTACGCACTCATCTTTTTCCTTTTTTTTCTACCCACGTGGTAGAAATATACAAACAAAAAGAAAAGAAGCCACCGTCTCCATTTTTCCTGGCCACGCGGAAATACCCAAACAAGAAAAACAAAAACATTTCTCGGTTTCCCCGAGTATAAAACAAATTACAATTTCATTTTTTCTTCTTCTCTTTCTACACGCACGTGTCGGAAAAATATCTACAAAGAAAAAGACAAACTTTTTTTTCTTCTTTTTCGACGAACAAAAGGACCTTACAAGACGCCACTTCCTTTGTTTTGAACACGTGGAGATAAAAAGAAAACAAAAGAAAACAAACGCTCACACGCTGCCCATCTTTTTCATAACCACGTGTTGACAAAAAAACAAACAAACAAAAAAAAAAGTTAAAAAAAATGCCGCCACTCTTTGCCATGACCACGTGTTGATAAAAAAATTAAAAAAAAAAAAACGCCATTTTTATCTCTCGGACCACGCGGAAATGAAAATTCAAAAAAAAAAAAAAAAAAATACGAATTTTTTTTTTTTTTCTTTCTTTTCAACAACAAAGGAAAGAGAAGCCACCATTCTTTCTCTACTTGGAAACTAACATTCAAACAAACTAAAACGAAAACAAAAAACGTCATTCCTCGTGTGAAACAAATTATGACTCCATTTTTTTTTTCTTTTTACCTTCCACCCACGTGTTGGAAATATATATATAAAAGAAAACTACAAAACAGAACAACACACGATGTCGAACATCACCAAGCCTCAAGACTTAATACTGGTTGTAAAAAGTCAGGCTCAGCAAGCACCAACATCACCCTTCAAGGGCTACCAACCCTCTTCAACAACTGGACGTTCATTGATAAACAGGAGGACACATCAACTTGAACAACCAACTCTTCCCGGACATTCATCAAACATTTCCGGACATCACTGACGACACTATGGAAGAAATCACACCAGTTCAAAATGAGTACAACTGCACAAGCACGACTAAATACTCAACAACTGGACGTTCGTTGATCAACTGGGGACACATCAACTCGAACGACGCGTGCCAACACCAGTACAGACCCACTTGTACCTGGACCTGCTAACTCACTTGCAGACATTTGTGCATCTGATTTTGACCATAGTGTACCACCAATCTCAACAACTAGATGTTTGTTCATCAGCTCCACAACACGGACTAATTAACATGAACAGCATCAACAACTGCACAGATTCACTTGTGCTCATTCATCAACAATTGCACAGACTCACTTGTGCTCATTCATCAACAACTGCACAGACTCACTTGTGCTCATTCATCAACTGCACAGACTCACTTGTGCTCATTCATCAACAAATTGCACAGACCCACTTGTGCTTACTCATCAATCAATTGCACAGACCCACTTGTGCTTATTCATCAACACCTGCACAGACTCACTTGTGCTCATTCATCAACATCGCACAGACTCACTTGTGCTCATTCATCAACAACTGCACAGATTCACTTGTGCTCATTCATCAACAACTGCACAGATTCACTTGTGCTCATTCATCAACAACTGCACAGACTCACTTGTGCTCACTCATCAATACCGCGCAGATTCACTTGTGCTCACTCATCAACAACCGCGCAGACCCAAGCACCAAACATTCCCGGACAACACTGACAATTCAACGTTCGTTCATCAGCTCCGCATCACGCAGACTAATCAACATGAACAACGCCACCAACAAGTGCAAATTACCTTGCACTCAACATTTTTCGACCGCAAACTCACTTGCACTCAAACTTGTTGCAGACCCAAACAACACGCAGATCCACATGCGTTACAAACACTCAATTCTGCAGATGCACTTGCGATCAATCATTCAATACAGATGCAGAAACAGAAATAAGTAGCGTGCACACTACTTTTTTCTAATCTTCAACAGCAAAACAGACATACCCACAAAGAATGCTTCTCATCTACAACAGTACATATTGAATAATATCTTCAATATTTTTCAATCTGGGGGGAGTCCTTGTAGCAGTCACCTCCTCCTTTCAAAACATAACTACACCAGTTTGCCGGTAGGTGGCGCTTTTTCACCGACAGGTGGCGCCGTAAAGCGACACCAGAGTTATCTGCCCTTCGGACTATAAGAGCCGGTGCAAAACGGAAATTCTCTCTCTTCCTCACGACCTGCCTCGGCAGGCAGACGCTGACACTAGCGTTCCATTTCACTCTTCTCTGGTCGGCAGAACGACGCTAATACACTAGCGTTTCGTCTCACGCTTTTCTTCTCAACCAGCATAACAACTACCAACACACGTGGGCAAACAACGGTAAGAGTTTCTCAACTCGTTTTCTTTGTGTTACCGCTTTCAAAGACTTTTCCTACGCCGGATTCATTTCTTCTTATACCTTTTCAAGAACTGTTTTTCCATCGACACACATGCATACATCACACACTTCACCATTCCACGTACACACACGTTCAATAAACGTTATTTGAACTACTTCATTTTTGTTTGTTAATTATTACTCTGTCTTTGCATGCAACATTGCTTGATTCAACTTTACACGTTTATAATCGGGGGAACACGACCCTCGATCCTAACAACATCTTATTCACGTCTGTCCGTCAAACACAACAGACTTTATTCAAATAAAATCATCATTTATCGATTTTTTAAAACATTTAAAACAATACAACAATAATTGATACGTATTTTTCATGCAATATTTACCTTATTGTAATGGCTTGACTTCCGAATAAATCCAACCGAACGACAATCAAGGGAGGTAATTTCGTTCTCAAAATCATTCGTATTCATTTCATGCAATTTTTACCTTATTGTAATGATCGTGTTGCTTGACTTCGACATAAATCACCTTCTCACTCATGATTTCCAAAAGAGCGACAATCAAGGGAGGTCATTTCGTCCTCAAATCCTTTGTAAATAGGCACTCTGAAATACACATTTAATCATTACATTGGATGTTTGTAAGAAACTGATTAAACAAATTTAATTTTTAAATTTACAAATCGATTAGTAATTTCTTTCTTTAAAGCAGATCCATCATTGGAAAGAAGAAGAACGGTGCAACTTCGGAAAAGCCTCAATACGGAAAACCGATAATGTATAAAAATGAAGAAATACTGGTATCATGGATGTGACCGTGAAAGAACAAAAATATCGTACACCAAAAATTACGTAAATTGATCAAGTAGTTTTTTTTTTATCACAGATAATCAAATTTTGTCATTTTTTTTCATTCTAACTGTTTTTCATTCTAACTGTTTTTCAAGATGGCTAACTATAGCCATCTTGAAAAACAAGGGACGTTATTCAGCCCACCCAGCGTTATATAAAAAAGCCAAATCCCTTCCAGAACTTTTGTTAAATTGGCCTTTTTTGAAGCAGTTTGGCCTTAATGACAACGATATAACCACAAAAATTTTTTTTATTATTAAAATAACGTTAAAACGAAGACGTAACGATATAAGCAAAAACATAAAATATTTTATTAAAACTAGCAAATATATGCTCCCTCCGGTCGCATATTTTTGCTAGGCTGCGCGTCAGAAATGAACGTCCACGCATAAACCGATGGAGCCCCAGTCATATTTCTTGGGTGGTTAGACATTGATTTTCTTTGTTTATGACCAAGAATATTTTTAGTTAAAAGTTAAAAAATACAAATTTCGACTCCACCCCGATTTTTGTTTTACCCCATAAATAGAAATATTTTTAGTTTAAAAAAAAAGAAAACAATTTTTTTGTCCCCCCCCCCCTCATTTTTTTTATTTTACTCTCCCACATGCATAGAAATATTTTTAGTTTAGAAAAGAGAATAAAAAAAAGAATTTTTTTACCGCCCCTCCCCATTTTTTTTATCCTCCTCCATACATATAAATATTTTTAATTAAACAGAAAAAAATATATATATATATACATATATATACATATATATATATACATATATATATATATATATATATATATATATATATATATATACATATATATATATACATATATTATTACATATATATATATAAATATATATACATATATATATATACATATATATATACATATATATATACATATATATATATATATATATATACATATATATATAACAAAAGAAATAATTATAATTTATAAATAAGATTATTAGCGAGCAAAATAGCTTAAATACATGTGGAAATCTGAAGAAAACAATCATGAGTGTATATTTGCGATTACTAATTTATTAGAAGTTGAAAATCAATTGATGATGTGAATTGAGAAATGCGCATAGTGTTTACGGCGGTTTTTGTAGTAGTATATAATGAAGCTGGCGGACTTAGTAAGTAGTTATACTACTCTGGTAGAGTTTCGGCTTCAGACAGACAGATAGACAGACATTATTATTAGATAACGTTAAAATTTCCAAAGAAACATTGTAATAAAATAATTTAATGAAAAGTCATGCCTTGAAAATTATAATTTATTTTCAAAGGAAAATGTTTTAAAAGTTGAGCAATAAAAAGTCATGCTTTGAAGATTGTAATTTATTTTGTCATAATAATGATTAACCGGAAAAGGTGAGAAATAAAACGTAATGCCTTAAAGATTGTGTTTTAAGTAATTTAAGTATTAACTCGATAAATACTGCTAAACTAAACTACTTAAAAATGGCTAAATCCACAAAATTTGGCCTTTTTTAGCTGCCGTTTGTAAAGATGGCGTATTGACAAGCGAGTGTGGACAAAAATTACACAATTTGATTTTCTGTGATAAAAAACAAAGTACTTGATCAATTTACCTAATTTTTTGTGTACGATATATTTGTTCCGCCCCGGTCACATACAGGGCTTTACGCGCTCCACTAGTTTTGGAGCTGCTTCCACTCCTGCTCCAACGCCCAAAATTTGAGCTGGCTCCTCTCGCTCCCCATTTTCAAAAAAGGGCCGCTCCTGCTCCAACTTCTATAAAAAAAAGGAGCGGCTCTTTTTTAGCGCTCCATAATAGAAAATATACCTTCTTTCATAAACGTTATATTCTGCCAATCAGTAGTCAAAGGATAGAGGTGGGCCTCAAAGGATCTCGTCAATATGGGTGGGGATGTCACTTTAAGTGTAAGCCCATAAGATAATATTGGACAAAATCTCGCTAATATGTTGAGAGTTATACGAGAACATGTCGGACGAAGTATAGAATTATGCGTAAATTTTCGTTTCCTGGGGTATAAAATAGAAATAGAAAAATCCCTGAAGTATTTTAAAACAATTTTAATTTGCATTACATTTACAACCTATTTTTTTCAGGAAAGGAAAATTTGACCCGATATTTTTTCTATTTATTTTAGAAGGGAAATAAGATTTGTTTTAAGTGAATAAAGTTTTACTTTTAAACATTATTAGTGATTATTTTCTTTTTAAAGAAAAAATTCTCTGGGAGAAGAGAGACAGCCAGGTCAACATTATTCATTGTATTGTTGTTTAATATTTGTTTGTTTTACGAACGTAACTATATTGTATAATGTATATTATTTTTTACAACAGATAAACGCGCAAGTACTTTTAAACAAATCGATGTATCCATTTTTTTTTCAATAGTACAATTTGGGGCTAAAAAAAAACAATGAAGTTTATTTTTTAAAGACTGAATTAATTTTTTTATTTTTTCATAAGTTGGCCAAAAAATATTAATAAATTGTCAATAATCAATTCAGAGATCCATTTAATGTCTTAAAATTTCATACAACATATCTGGCCTAGACCGGGAGTTGAAAAAATATCGGCTCAAATTTTCCTACCCCGAAAAATTAACTGGAGCAAGTTTTCCTAAGTCGGGCAAAAACATTTATTAAACTTAAAAATTTGAATAAAAAATGGTGAAAACGTCTATATTTGAACTGTTTACAATTTTAATATTCGATAGTAGATTTTTTAAGATAACGAAAGATATCTAATCTAGCTTCGGTTCTAAAAAAAACAAATTAGTCAGAAAGTCTAATTATTTGCTTTCCTAAATTAAAATGTAAGATATTTTCCTTAATTTAATTAAGTTTAAACATTGGTTTAATTGTAGAATAGAGACCGCTGTTTTCTTTTGCTCATTTCGCTTAGTATTCGCCCAAATTTTTGATGAAACTGATTGTTGGTCTTAATCATATTTTTGGTCCTGAAATAAAACTCTCATTTACTTTTTAAAGTGTTGAGAATCTAACTTTAATTCCAGGTTTTAATCGCTGGTGGCCGTTGGTTGTATTGTTTTGTTCCTTGGACTAAATATATTTTTCCTTGGACTAAGTATATTTTTTCCTTGGACTAAAGATATTTTTTCTTCTTTAACATTTTATTACACACAAACTTTGAACATTCTATTTACAAAAACAAGTTTTAACGGAATTTAACGAATTTAAAAGCAAACATGAAAATGTTAAAACATACTAGTTTTGAATTTAAGGATAACAAAATGTTGCCGAAAAGACGACAGGTAAAAATGTGGCATAAAAGTTCAATTTGATATATACTAAAAAATAAATTAGAATTTTTCGTCAGCACAAGATGTACCATTTCACACAAAAAATCGATTTTATCGAACATTTGGGTGAATACCGAACGAAATGGGCGAGAAAATCCAACGGCTCGTATAGTATAATTGAACCTAAAATTCTTTGTTTTAAAACACGAATTAAAAGAAAAATTGGCTTATTTATTCAATCAGCAATAAACCTGCTTGCCATTAATACAAAAAAGTTCAAATCTGTAAGAAAATAACTTCAAAGACATCTATAGACTCACTGGCGACATTTGTTGCCCAAAGTGTCTCCTGCCTTAAGAAAAGTGTCCCATCAAAAATTTAACATGTCGATGTAAAAATGTTCTGTTTTCAAGCTTAACTCTCTCGTTCTTTCTCATTCTCTCTCCCTTCCGATCCGCCTCCCTCTCTCTCATATACAATTACCAGAGATATTATTTAAAAAATAGCTCAGAGTAAACTCTGAGATTTTCTTTTCCTTTTTATTGCTGAATAAAAAACTAATGTTTAAACAAAAAAATCAAATACTTTTTGAGCGAGGAGCGCGAAGCGATAAAACCACTGCTATTTAGTTCCAAATGGAGTTGCTCCCGATCCACTCCCGCTGAATATAAAATGAGCCCTCCTCTCCTTCGCTCCAGCAAAAAAGAGCGTGCTCCTGAAACGCGCTCCTTTTTGGAAGGCTCCGTAAAGCCCTGGTTACATACATAATACAGGTATGTATTTATTATCTCTTTTCCGTATTGATGCTTTTCCGAAGTTGCACCCTTATTTTTTTAATAAGATTATCATTTATCGAGTTTTTAAAAAACTTAAAACAAAACATAACATTAACTATATTATATCTACATATTTTGCCCCATAAAGCATAAAAAGGAAGCAGGGATCTTGTTGGCACATGTTCCTCTACGCATATAGAAAAGGTTGCCGGTGGGCAACGTTTGTCAAAAGGGGGTCAACAGGAAGCTCGACAGACAAGCTTTCAGAATTCAGCCTACGCATTTGCGGGGGCGGAGGATTTAACCAATCAAATGAGAGAATATTGTAGCTATGCACAGGAGAGCGGGAAAATCGAAGCAATAAGAAATACGAGGAGAAGGTCCTCGAGCAGCGTTAAGAGCGGACGTCTAAGAGATTGGCAGCTCACCTCGCTGTCATATCGGACAATTTATTCCCGCACACAAAATCAAAATAGGAAAAGTGGAATTCAAAAATTAACGGTTAAGGAATATAGCGAATTTTAATACGGCTGTCTACCGGACACCAAAAGAAAAACCCTGGTCCAACAAAATTGATTACGACAGACCAGTCAATCATATTTCATCTCCAAAGTCGAGATTACGTATATCTCGGGACCCTAAAAACAGCTCGTTAAGAACGGAACACAGAATCTAAAATTCTGTTAAAATATCCTTTCCTCCGCCGCTACACCAAAAAGGATATGTTTACGACATATGGACAAAAAAAAATACTATATTAATTCGTCCTAAATCGAACTTTCATATTGTTATATATTGTCGTGTTAAATGATCTCATTCAATCGTTCGCCGCGATTTTAACACATTTACCTTCATATCTCGATCTCCCGTGGGAGGAGAAGGACTTCTAATTTGTTTTCCTCGAATTACGTAAAAGAAGAAAAAAAGATTTTTCTATTTTCATTTTCCATAAAGGCTATAAGCCTGCTTAATTGCTATAGTTGAACTTTTAGTTCTCATCCTGACTGATGAAATTTCTCGGAATAACGAAAACCAGCTTCTTATAGAGAACTTCGTTTGTGCGGAAAGAATATCAGTTGATCTTTTGAAAACAATAAATACTTGTTATGTATTGTTGATTTGTCACGTTGTCTATACAATATATGATTATAATTTGTGATATGACGTTTTATTCATTTTTATGGAGTACGGGTTGTTTCCCTTTCACATTTTTACATTCGTGGTTGAATCATGTATATGTAACGTTCAGTGTCCTAGTACGACAATTATAACAATTGCAACCTGAACGTCATGAAAAACAATTAACCTTCCTTACAATTATCACTATTTCTTAGGCCGAGTGGCAATATTAAAAATCTATGTCAGCGTTTAACGCCTTATGTTTGTATTTTGAGCGCACAGATAATTTCATGAGACGATATGCTTTTTTCTGGTCATCAATTCTGGTACATTAATGAAAGCTTATCGTCCACCTTTAACCATACACATTCCCTTTTCTCCCACACAATGTCAACAAAATGAATAAATTGAAAACTCCCACCCCCACCCACCGTAGTTCTAACTCGAAATAACTGAGTTGTTTATATACTAACATAATACGTATTAGTGTTTATCTGTTGATTAACTCGTTGTCGACTCATCCTAGATGCGATGCAACAAAAGCGACACTATGATCTCTATTGGATCGGATTGCAAAAGCCGGAGACAGCAATCTGGTAATGGTATCACAGCCATGACTGACCTCCGTTCATTATTAAAGCAACTTGACTTTTTTTTTACTTTTGAGGTGACCTAAACAGCTGTATTCAAACGGTATATAAACGAGGTAAAAATCTGGGATGTATTGAAACATGTAAGACGGATATTCTCCTGAAATCGATGGATTATATTACGATGTGTATTTGAGGCAATCGCCTAGGCTTGTTCCCACTAATACTTATTTTTGACATCCGTTTCAAAAATGGGAGTATTCCCCAGTATTTAACTGGATCATTATAAAGTTCTTTCATAATGATGAAAACAGTTGGAGTAGGATATATAAGTGAACAATGTTAAACACTTATTTAACGTTTTGGCTGAGATCAAGATTTACCTAAACACACTTCGATTATAAAGGGCATGGATAGTCAGAATAATATGCATATGATGTGTTTAATGATTGAGAAATTCGACACCGAATCTGTGAGTATTAATCTTACGTATTTAACAGGGGCGACTATAAATATATGGAGGCTGTATTATCTTCCGCCGGTTTCATGCAACTATTTCGCTACTGGATTCGCTTCTTCATGCAAACTTCTATGTGCCGTTGCATCTGTAATTTATTGAACATTTGCTTTGGTCCGGATTCGTTTTAAGTTATCATGCAAACAGCTGAATTGTGGCTTTGAATGTATCTTTCCTTAAAGATGTAACTAATATCTCGATCTCCCGTGGGAGGAGAAGGACTTCTCATTTGTTTTCCTCGAATTGCATAAGAAAAAAAACTTTCCTATTTTCATAAAGGCTATAAGCCTGTAGCAGTCACCAATAGAGACTACTTTTGAATGCGTACTCACTGTCCCTGTGAGCTGGCTTGTCAGATCAAATCACAGGGCGCAGTAATATCATTAGTTTTCTAAGGGACTACTTATATTCCTTTAGGGTTCGGAGAGAAGATCAGACGCCATCCTGGAACCAGCTTGGACACATCGCAGAGAGCACCAGCGAGAAACGAGGAAACGCTCTCTCTCCGCCGCCGTCGCCCGACTCGACGACTACTACCATCTTCACCTGAAGAAATCCACAGGCAGCCCTTAAGAACTCTTATATTCTTCCTCTTCCTCAGACGGACACTATCCCACTCTCTTCTACCTATACCAAACGGTATAGGTAACCTTGAGTTAATAAACCCCCTTTTTGTTATAGTTACAGAAATACTTTTCATTGCTCCGTTTCTTTACGAGAAGATAAAAGGATAACCCCTTTCATCATATCATCACCCCCTTACAACATATCTAGCAATTAATATTTTATCGACCATCAGTACTTCCACTTTCGTAATCACTTTTAGTTGAACTAATAAGAGGACGTTAGGAGTTATTGTCGATTGATAAATGTCAAAACGTACGTCATAACATCTCGTATCTCAAGTTATGTGAATAGAAGTCTGGGAATGCCGAGCGTTTCGATAAATCAGCCTACGCTTCATATCTATTATTTATACAGAATGTGTAATCTATGTGAGGGAAACAGTGAAAATAAACTACGAAAGCCTAACCCACCGGCTGTAAGAGAAACGCAATTGCTTTATTGTGAGACACGTTGATTACCTCAGCGTATTTTAGATGGTATGCAACGTTCATTGTTATTTAGACAAACAACAAGCTGCATTTAATTTTGCTTGCGGGGCTCTGTTGAAATTTATCACTAATGATAAACGATCACATACATGGTTTATGATTATAAACGTCGTCTGTCTACACAATTAATCCTACTAAACTACATGGGCAGTTACTTGTAGTTGTAGCAGTCACATATAGGGACTACTTTTGAATGCGTAATCATAGTCCCTGTGAGCTTGCTTGTCCAATCAAATCACAGGGCGCAGTGATATCGTTAGTTCCCTAAGGGACTACTTATGTTCCCTTAGGGTTCGAGGAAAAAGATGAGACGAGCTCCTGGCACCAGCTTGGACACATCGCGGAGAGCACCAGTTCCTCTTCCTCAAACGTATAGGTTACCTTGAGTTAATAAAACCCCTTTTTGTTATAGTTACAGAAATACTTTTCGTTGTTCCGTTTCTTTACGAGAAGATAAAAGGATAACCCTTTTCATCCTCTCATCATCTCCTTACATAGTTGTATGCAATGTGTGAATTGGACGTGTCCATTAATCACACTTTTTACTGTGCTGCTGTTCAATTTAGTGTAGATTGCTTGAAGATTATACTGTTCTAATGATTGGGTACAGTTATTTTTGCTAGAAGCCGGGTTTGTGCTAATTGGTAACCTTGCTGAATAAGAAGAAACGTTATCGTTTCATGTGTGTATATGGAATTCTAAGTTGTGATATGGTTGACAAGAAAAGAAGCAATTAAATTCTAAGTTGTGAAATGGTTATCACAAGAGAAGCAATTAAATATATATGGAATTATAAGTTGTGATATGATTGACAGAAAAGAAGCAATTAAAGTTGTGAAATGGTTATCACAACAGAAGTAATTAAATTCTAAGTTGTGAAATGGTTATCACAAGAGAAGCAATTAAATTATAAGTTGTGAAATGGTTGTCACAACAGAAACAATTAAATTCTAAGTTGTGAAATGGTTGTCACAACAGAAGTAATTAAATGATACCTTTATTGATTTGGAAATTAGAAGATGAAGGTGAAACCTTCCCCGTTAAATTTCGGAATTAATACATGAAAGATTTTCGACTGTGTGAATGATTTGTGCAAATTTTAGTAATATTTAGAGGGCGACTAAACAAGACAATATCTGCTGCGTAAATAAATGAGAAACTTGGTTGACTAGATTGTGATAGTTTAAATATTTCGTTAAATCCTGTTACAGTGTAACAGTGTGTACGTTACAATTTTGTTTATTTTCTCTTCCCAATTTAGGTTAGAGGCGGCTGAATGAACCAGAGATTTAGAACTGCTTGTTATTTCAAAGTGTCCAAATAACGTTTTAAAAACCTACCTACTTTTTCGACTGGCAAATCTGCTGACCTCTTTCGAGAAAGCGTTCTTTTACTGACGTAACTTTCTCTTTCATTCTAATATTTATGTTATTCACTATATATATATATATATATATATATATATATATATATATATATATATATATATATATATATACATACAGAGTTTTAATTAGTCAATTCTTCGAGTGTTTTTGTCGTGAAGAGCATATGTGTTTCCATTCCGATTGTCGTACTTTGATGAATGAAATATTAAAGTTAATGATTGAATTAACTGACTTAGACGAGATAGAAATGGCCAACTTTCTCTACACCACATTATGTCATTTTGGACTTGTCACATTTACATTAGTTAATAACTCAATTTACAATAGAGTTATTCTGTCTAATTCCTGTTCATCATTAAGCAAATTACGTTCGAAGGCCGCACTACTTACACAGAAGGCAGCTAAGCCTCTAACACCCATTTTGAAATTCTAATACTACCAAAATTCAGAAAATTATTAAATGATTGATTAAGCCTCTAACACCCATTTTGAAATTCTAATATTACCAAAATTCAGAAAATTATTAAATGATTGATTAAGCCTCTTACACCCATTTTGAAATTCTAATACTACCAAAATTCAGAAAATTATTAAATGATTGATTAAGCCTCTAACACCCATTTTGAAATTCTAATACTACCAAAATTCAGAAAATTATTAAATGATTGATTAAGCCTCTAACACCCATTTTGAAATTCTAATAATAACAAAATTCAGAAAATTATTAAAGTATTGATTAAGCCTCTAACACCCATTTTGAAATTCTAATATTACCAAAATTCAGAAAATTATTAAATGATTGATTAAGCATCTAACACCAATTTTGAAATTCTAATACTACCAAAATTCAGAAAATTATTAAATGATTGATTAAGCCTCTAACACCCATTTTGAAATTCTAATAATACCAAAATTCAGAAAATTATTAAATGATTGATTAAGCCTCTAACCCCCATTTTGAAATTCTAATACTACCAAAATTCAGAAAATTATTAAATGATTGATTAAGCCTCTAACACCAATTTTGAAATTCTAATACTACCAAAATTCAGAAAATTATTAAATGATTGATTAAGCCTCTAACACCAATTTTGAAATTCTAATACTACCAAAATTCAGAAAATTATTAAATGATTGATTAAGCCTCTAACACCCATTTTGAAATTCTAATACAACCAAAATTCAGAAAATTATTAAATGATTGATTAAGCCTCTAACACCCATTTTGAAATTCTAATAATAACAAAATTCAGAAAATTATTAAAGTATTGATTAAGCCTCTAACACCCATTTTGAAATTCTAATATTACCAAAATTCAGAAAATTATTAAATGATTGATTAAGCCTCTTACACCCATTTTGAAATTCTAATACTACCAAAATTAAGAAAATTATTAAATGATTGATTAAGCCTCCAACACCCATTTTGAAACTCTAATACTACCAAAATTCAGAAAATTATTAAATGATTGATTAAGCCTCTAACACCCATTTTGAAATTCTAATAATAACAAAATTCAGAAAATTATTAAAGTATTGATTAAGCCTCTAACACCCATTTTGAAATTCTAATATTACCAAAATTCAGAAAATTATTAAATGATTGATTAAGCCTCTTACACCCATTTTGAAATTCTAATACTACCAAAATTCAGAAAATTATTAAATGATTGATTAAGCCTCTAACACCTATTTTGAAATTCTAATACTACTAAAATTCAGAAAATTATTAAATGATTAAGCCTCTAACACCCATTTTGAAATTCTAATACTACTAAAATTCAGAAAATTATTAAAGTATTGATTAAGCCTCTAACACCCATTTTGAAATTCTAATATTACCAAAATTCAGAAAATTATTAAATGATTGATTAAGCATCTAACACCAATTTTGAAATTCTAATACAACCAAAATTCAGAAAATTATTAAATGATTGATTAAGCCTCTAACACCCATTTTGAAATTCTAATACAACCAAAATTCAGAAAATTATTAAATGCTTGATTAAGCATCTAACACCCATTTTGAAATTCTAATACTACCAAAATTCAGAAAATTATTAAATGATTGATTAAGCCTCTAACACCTATTTTGAAATTCTAATACTAACAAAATTCAGAAAATTATTAAATGATTGATTAAGCCTCTAACACCCATTTTGAAATTCTAATAATACCAAAATTCAGAAAATTATTAAATGATTGATTAAGCCTCTAACCCCCATTTTGAAATTCTAATACTACCAAAATTCAGAAAATTATTAAATGATTGATTAAGCCTCTAACACCAATTTTGAAATTCTAATACTACACAAAATTCAGGAAATTATTAAATGATTGATTAAGCCTCTAACACCCATTTTGAAATTCTAATACTACCAAAATTCAGAAAATTATTAAATGATTGATTAAGCCTCTAACACCAATTTTGAAATTCTAATACTACCAAAATTCAGAAAATTATTAAATGATTGATTAAGCCTCTAACACCCATTTTGAAACTCTAATACTACCAAAATTCAGAAAATTATTAAATGATTGATTAAGCCTCTAACACCAATTTTGAAATTCTAATACTACCAAAATTCAGAAAATTATTAAATGATTGATTAAGCCTCTAACACCAATTTTGAAATTCTAATACTACCAAAATTCAGAAAATTATTAAATGATTGATTAAGCCTCTAACACCAATTTTGAAATTCTAATACAACCAAAATTCAGAAAATTATTAAATGATTGATTAAGCCTCTAACACCCATTTTGAAATTCTAATAATAACAAAATTCAGAAAATTATTAAATGATTGATTAAGCCTCTAACCCCCATTTTGAAACTCTAATACTACCAAAATTCAGAAAATTATTAAAGTATTGATTAAGCCTCTAACACCCATTTTGAAATTCTAATATTACCAAAATTCAGAAAATTATTAAATGATTGATTAAGCCTCTTACACCCATTTTGAAATTCTAATACTACCAAAATTAAGAAAATTATTAAATGATTGATTAAGCCTCCAACACCCATTTTGAAACTCTAATACTACCAAAATTCAGAAAATTATTAAATGATTGATTAAGCCTCTAACACCCATTTTGAAATTCTAATAATAACAAAATTCAGAAAATTATTAAAGTATTGATTAAGCCTCTAACACCCATTTTGAAATTCTAATATTACCAAAATTCAGAAAATTATTAAATGATTGATTAAGCCTCTTACACCCATTTTGAAATTCTAATACTACCAAAATTCAGAAAATTATTAAATGATTGATTAAGCCTCTAACACCCATTTTGAAATTCTAATACTACTAAAATTCAGAAAATTATTAAATGATTAAGCCTCTAACACCCATTTTGAAATTCTAATACTACTAAAATTCAGAAAATTATTAAAGTATTGATTAAGCCTCTAACACCCATTTTGAAATTCTAATATTACCAAAATTCAGAAAATTATTAAATGATTGATTAAGCATCTAACACCAATTTTGAAATTCTAATACAACCAAAATTCAGAAAATTATTAAATGATTGATTAAGCCTCTAACACCCATTTTGAAATTCTAATACAACCAAAATTCAGAAAATTATTAAATGCTTGATTAAGCATCTAACACCCATTTTGAAATTCTAATACTACCAAAATTCAGAAAATTATTTAATGATTGATTAAGCCTCTAACACCTATTTTGAAATTCTAATACTAACAAAATTCAGAAAATTATTAAATGATTGATTAAGCCTCTAACACCCATTTTGAAATTCTAATAATACCAAAATTCAGAAAATTATTAAATGATTGATTAAGCCTCTAACCCCCATTTTGAAATTCTAATACTACCAAAATTCAGAAAATTATTAAATGATTGATTAAGCCTCTAACACCAATTTTGAAATTCTAATACTACACAAAATTCAGGAAATTATTAAATGATTGATTAAGCGACTAACACCCATTTTGAAATTCTAATACTACCAAAATTCAGAAAATTATTAAATGATTGATTAAGCCTCTAACACCAATTTTGAAATTCTAATACTACCAAAATTCAGAAAATTATTAAATGATTGATTAAGCCTCTAACACCCATTTTGAAACTCTAATACTACCAAAATTCAGAAAATTATTAAATGATTGATTAAGCCTCTAACACCAATTTTGAAATTCTAATACTACCAAAATTCAGAAAATTATTAAATGATTGATTAAGCCTCTAACACCAATTTTGAAATTCTAATACTACCAAAATTCAGAAAATTATTAAATGATTGATTAAGCCTCTAACACCAATTTTGAAATTCTAATACAACCAAAATTCAGAAAATTATTAAATGATTGATTAAGCCTCTAACACCCATTTTGAAATTCTAATAATAACAAAATTCAGAAAATTATTAAATGATTGATTAAGCCTCTAACCCCCATTTTGAAACTCTAATACTACCAAAATTCAGAAAATTATTAAATGATTGATTAAGCCTCTAACACCAATTTTGAAATTCTAATACTACCAAAATTCAGAAAATTATTAAATGATTGATTAAGCCTCTAACACCAATTTTGAAATTCTAATACTACCAAAATTCAGAAAATTATTAAATGATTGATTAAGCCTCTAACACCCATTTTGAAATTCTAATACAACCAAAATTCAGAAAATTATTAAATGATTGATTAAGCCTCTAACACCCATTTTGAAATTCTAATAATAACAAAATTCAGAAAATTATTAAAGTATTGATTAAGCCTCTAACACCCATTTTGAAATTCTAATATTACCAAAATTCAGAAAATTATTAAATGATTGATTAAGCCTCTTACACCCATTTTGAAATTCTAATACTACCAAAATTAAGAAAATTATTAAATGATTGATTAAGCCTCTAACACCCATTTTGAAACTCTAATACTACCAAAATTCAGAAAATTATTAAATGATTGATTAAGCCTCTAACACCCATTTTGAAATTCTAATAATAACAAAATTCAGAAAATTATTAAAGTATTGATTAAGCCTCTAACACCCATTTTGAAATTCTAATATTACCAAAATTCAGAAAATTATTAAATGATTGATTAAGCCTCTTACACCCATTTTGAAATTCTAATACTACCAAAATTCAGAAAATTATTAAATGATTGATTAAGCCTCTAACACCCATTTTGAAATTCTAATACAACCAAAATTCAGAACATTATTAAATGATTGATTAAGCCTCTAACACCCATTTTGAAATTCTAATACAACCAAAATTCAGAAAATTATTAAATGATTGATTAAGCCTCTAACCCCCATTTTGAAATTCTAATACTACTAAAATTCAGAAAGTTATTAAATGATTAAGCCTCTAACACCCATTTTGAAATTCTAATACTACTAAAATTCAGAAAATTATTAAAGTATTGATTAAGCCTCTAACACCCATTTTGAAATTCTAATATTACCAAAATTCAGAAAATTATTAAATGATTGATTAAGCATCTAACACCAATTTTGAAATTCTAATACAACCAAAATTCAGAAAATTATTAAATGATTGATTAAGCCTCTAACACCCATTTTGAAATTCTAATACAACCAAAATTCAGAAAATTATTAAATGCTTGATTAAGCATCTAACACCCATTTTGAAATTCTAATACTACCAAAATTCAGAAAATTATTAAATGATTGATTAAGCCTCTAACACCTATTTTGAAATTCTAATACTAACAAAATTCAGAAAATTATTAAATGATTGATTAAGCCTCTAACACCCATTTTGAAATTCTAATAATACCAAAATTCAGAAAATTATTAAATGATTGATTAAGCCTCTAACCCCCATTTTGAAATTCTAATACTACCAAAATTCAGAAAATTATTAAATGATTGATTAAGCCTCTAACACCAATTTTGAAATTCTAATACTACACAAAATTCAGGAAATTATTAAATGATTGATTAAGCCTCTAACACCCATTTTGAAATTCTAATACTACCAAAATTCAGAAAATTATTAAATGATTGATTAAGCCTCTAACACCAATTTTGAAATTCTAATACTACCAAAATTCAGAAAATTATTAAATGATTGATTAAGCCTCTAACACCCATTTTGAAATTCTAATATTACCAAAATTCAGAAAATTATTAAATGATTGATTAAGCCTCTAACACCAATTTTGAAATTCTAATACTACCAAAATTCAGAAAATTATTAAATGATTGATTAAGCCTCTAACACCAATTTTGAAATTCTAATACTACCAAAATTCAGAAAATTATTAAATGATTGATTAAGCCTCTAACACCAATTTTGAAATTCTAATACTACACAAAATTCAGAAAATTATTAAATGATTGATTAAGCCTCTAACACCCATTTTGAAATTCTAATACTACCAAAATTCAGAAAATTATTAAATGATTGATTAAGCCTCTAACACCAATTTTGAAATTCTAATACTACCAAAATTCAGAAAATTATTAAATGATTGATTAAGCCTCTAACACCCATTTTGAAACTCTAATACTACCAAAATTCAGAAAATTATTAAATGATTGATTAAGCCTCTAACACCCATTTTGAAACTCTAATACTACCAAAATTCAGAAAATTATTAAATGATTGATTAAGCCTCTAACACCCATTTTGAAATTCTAATGCTACCAAAATTCAGAAAATTATTAAATGATTGAGAAGTTTTTACGAAAATTCTATGTATGCCAAATTTTCAGACCAGCATCTAATTATAAAATTGTGCTGACGAATTTGTCCAGAACGTCATGATTAACCATTTGTAAATGATTGACGACTGACCAAGACACACGACTAAAGATAATAGAAACACTATTCACTCAGAATTTAAACTGACCAAGACACACGACTAAAGATAATAGAAACACTATTCACTCAGAATTTAAACTGACCAAGACACACGACTAAAGATAATAAAAACACTATTCATTCAGAATTTAAACTGACCAAGACACACGACTAAAGATAATAGAAACACTATTCACTCAGAATTTAAACTGACCAAGACACACGACTAAAGATAATAGAAACACTATTGACTCAGAATTTAAACTGACCAAGACACACGACTAAAGATAATAGAAACACTATTCACTCAGAATTTAAACTGACCAAGACACACGACTAAAGATAATAGAAACACTATTCACTCAGAATTTAAACTGACCAAGACACACAACTAAAGATAATAGAAACACTATTCACTCAGAATTTAAACTCACCAAGACACACGACTAAAGATAATAGAAACACTATTCACTCAGAATTTAAACTGACCAAGACACACGACTAAAGATAATAAAAACACTATTCACTCAGAATTTCAACTGACCAAGACACACGACTAAAGATAATAGAAACACTATTCACTCAGAATTTAAACTGACCAAGACACACGACTAAAGATAATAGAAACACTATTCACTCAGAATTTAAACTGACCAAGACACACGACTAAAGATAATAGAAACACTATTCACTCAGAATTTAAACTGACCAAGACACACGACTAAAGATAATAGAAACACTATTCACTCAGAATTTAAACTGACCAAGACACACGACTAAAGATAATAGAAACACTATTCACTCAGAATTTAAACTGACCAAGACACACGACTAAAGATAATAGAAACACTATTCACTCAGAATTTAAACTGACCAAGACACACGACTAAAGATAATAGAAACACTATTCACTCAGAATTTAAACTGACCAAGACACACGACTAAAGATAATAGAAACACTATTCACTCAGAATTTAAACTGACCAAGACACACGACTAAAGATAATAGAAACACTATTCACTCAGAATTTAAACTGACCAAGACACACGACTAAAGATAATAGAAACACTATTCACTCAGAATTTAAACTGACCAAGACACACGACTAAAGATAATAAAAACACTATTCATTCAGAATTTAAACTGACCAAGACACACGACTAAAGATAATAGAAACACTATTCACTCAGAATTTAAACTGACCAAGACACACGACTAAAGATAATAAAAACACTATTCACTCAGAATTTAAACTGACCAAGACACACGACTAAAGATAATAGAAACACTATTCACTCAGAATTTAAACTGACCAAGACACACGACTAAAGATAATAGAAACACTATTCACTCAGAATTTAAACTGACCAAGACACACGACTAAAGATAATAGAAACACTATTCACTCAGAATTTAAACTGACCAAGACACACGACTAAAGATAATAGAAACACTATTCACTCAGAATTTAAACTGACCAAGACACACGACTAAAGATAATAGAAACACTATTCACTCAGAATTTAAACTGACCAAGACACACGACTAAAGATAATAAAAACACTATTCACTCAGAATTTAAACTGACCAAGACACACGACTAAAGATAATAAAAACACATTTCATTCAGAATTTAAACTGACCAAGACACACGACTAAAGATAATAGAAACACTATTCACTCAGAATTTAAACTGACCAAGACACACGACTAAAGATAATAAAAACACTATTCACTCAGAATTTAAACTGACCAAGACACACGACTAAAGATAATAAAAACACTATTCACTCAGAATTTAAACTGACCAAGACACACGACTAAAGATAATAGAAACACTATTCACTCAGAATTTAAACTGACCAAGACACACGACTAAAGATAATAGAAACACTATTCACTCAGAATTTAAACTGACCAAGACACACGACTAAAGATAATAGAAACACTATTCACTCAGAATTTAAACTGACCAAGACACACGACTAAAGATAATAAAAACACTATTCACTCAGAATTTAAACTGACCAAGACACACGACTAAAGATAATAAAAACACTATTCACTCAGAATTTAAACTGACCAAGACACACGACTAAAGATAATAGAAACACTATTCACTCAGAATTTAAACTGACCAAGACACACGACTAAAGATAATAGAAACACTATTCACTCAGAATTTAAACTGACCAAGACACACGACTAAAGATAATAGAAACACTATTCACTCAGAATTTAAACTGACCAAGACACACGACTAAAGATAATAAAAACACTATTCACTCAGAATTTAAACTGACCAAGACACACGACTAAAGATAATAGAAACACTATTCACTCAGAATTTAAACTGACCAAGACACACGACTAAAGATAATAGAAACACTATTCACTCAGAATTTAAACTGACCAAGACACACGACTAAAGATAATAGAAACACTATTCACTCAGAATTTAAACTGACCAAGACACACGACTAAAGATAATAGAAACACTATTCACTCAGAATTTAAACTTACCAAGACACACGACTAAAGATAATAAAAACACTATTCATTCAGAATTTAAACTGACCAAGACACACGACTAAAGATAATAGAAACACTATTCACTCAGAATTTAAACTGACCAAGACACACGACTAAAGATAATAAAAACACTATTCACTCAGAATTTAAACTGACCAAGACACACGACTAAAGATAATAGAAACACTATTCACTCAGAATTTAAACTGACCAAGACACACGACTAAAGATAATAGAAACACTATTCACTCAGAATTTAAACTGACCAAGACACACGACTAAAGATAATAGAAACACTATTCACTCAGAATTTAAACTGACCAAGACACACGACTAAAGATAATAAAAACACTATTCATTCAGAATTTAAACTGACCAAGACACACGACTAAAGATAATAGAAACACTATTCACTCAGAATTTAAACTGACCAAAGCACACGACTAAAGATAATAAAAACACTATTCACTCAGAATTTAAACTGACCAAGACACACGACTAAAGATAATAGAAACACTATTCACTCAGAATTTAAACTCACCAAGACACACGACTAAAGATAATAGAAACACTATTCACTCAGAATTTAAACTGACCAAGACACACGACTAAAGATAATAGAAACACTATTCACTCAGAATTTAAACTGACCAAGACACACGACTAAAGATAATAAAAACACTATTCACTCAGAATTTAAACTGACCAAGACACACGACTAAAGATAATAGAAACACTATTCACTCAGAATTTAAACTGACCAAGACACACGACTAAAGATAATAGAAACACTATTCACTCAGAATTTAAACTGACCAAGACACACGACTAAAGATAATAGAAACACTATTCACTCAGAATTTAAACTGACCAAGACACACGACTAAAGATAATAAAAACACTATTCATTCAGAATTTAAACTGACCAAGACACACGACTAAAGATAATAGAAACACTATTCACTCAGAATTTAAACTGACCAAGACACACGACTAAAGATAATAAAAACACTATTCACTCAGAATTTAAACTGACCAAGACACACGACTAAAGATAATAGAAACACTGTTCACTCAGAATTTAAACTGACCAAGACACACGACTAAAGATAATAGAAACACTATTCACTCAGAATTTAAACTGACCAAGACACACGACTAAAGATAATAGAAACACTATTCACTCAGAATTTAAACTGACCAAGACACACGACTAAAGATAATAGAAACACTATTCACTCAGAATTTAAACTGACCAAGACACACGACTAAAGATAATAGAAACACTATTCACTCAGAATTTAAACTGACCAAGACACACGACTAAAGATAATAGAAACACTATTCACTCAGAATTTAAACTGACCAAGACACACGACTAAAGATAATAGAAACACTATTCACTCAGAATTTAAACTGACCAAGACACACGACTAAAGATAATAAAAACACATTTCATTCAGAATTTAAACTGACCAAGACACACGACTAAAGATAATAGAAACACTATTCACTCAGAATTTAAACTGACCAAGACACACGACTAAAGATAATAAAAACACTATTCACTCAGAATTTAAACTGACCAAGACACACGACTAAAGATAATAAAAACACTATTCACTCAGAATTTAAACTGACCAAGACACACGACTAAAAATAATAGAAACACTATTCACTCAGAATTTAAACTGACCAAGACACACGACTAAAGATAATAAAAACACTATTCTCTCAGAATTTAAACTGACCAAGACACACGACTAAAGATAATAGAAACACTATTCACTCAGAATTTAAACTGACCAAGACACACGACTAAAGATAATAGAAACACTATTCACTCAGAATTTAAACTGACCAAGACACACAACTAAAGATAATAGAAACACTATTCACTCAGAATTTAAACTGACCAAGACACACGACTAAAGATAATAGAAACACTATTCACTCAGAATTTAAACTGACCAAGACACACGACTAAAGATAATAAAAACACTATTCACTCAGAATTAAAACTGACCAAGACACACGACTAAAGATAATAGAAACACTATTCACTCAGAATTTAAACTGACCAAGACACACGACTAAAGATAATAAAAACACTATTCACTCAGAATTTAAACTGACCAAGACACACGACTAAAGATAATAGAAACACTATTCACTCAGAATTTAAACTGACCAAGACACACGACTAAAGATAATAAAAACACTATTCACTCAGAATTTAAACTGCATAGTTTGTCAGGCTGGGACATTCGAATAAGCACTTTGTGCAGATTGTACCTCGGACATAGCTACTGTTTGGATGTAGACATACATAAAGCAGAGAACAGTACTCTACAAAGCAGAGGAGAAACGGCTCACCTTCATTCGAGCGTGCCGAACAAAGTTGTAAAAGGCTTTGAAATTGCTGAGACACTCATGGACGCTGGCATATACAACACCAAAACTTGACACCAGATAACATAAATAGATACATCCTATTATAACCAATTCCGAATCCAGACAGGTGTAGAACATAGAAGCCATTCTCTAAAAATGGGGATACTATGTTTTGGGGAACATAATTATTTATTGAACATGAAACTCATACAGGACAAGTTGTCACGTGAGGAAAATGGTTCGGGCTTTGGTAAGCTTCACCTTCATATGTCAGAGATGTCCTTTTTGTAAAACTAGAACTTGTATTAAAGCTCCCAAATTAGTTGAATGCCGACTGATGAATATTTATTGATCACAGTATTCATATTAAAGCACAACCAAAAAGAACCAGAGAATAAGCTGGCCTAGTCGCATACAGGATATCTATGGCTGCAACAGAAAAGACCTACTGTCTCTGGAAAATTACAGAGCAGTCAGACCAATCGATATACATGGTTATTGACGGGTTTGTCAAACTTAATTTTGTATAAATAAGACAGAAATATATTTTAAGATGCAAAGTTTTCATTTTCACCAAGATATTCTCGACTTCATACATTGTTACAAAGAGTTGTATAATGAAAAATATGAAAAGTATATTTGCCAATATACACATGAAGGAGACTTGAAATCCATAATCCATGTAGAATTGTAACTATTATAGGAAAAGAAAGTATATTTGCCAATATACACATGAAGGAAACTTGAAATCCATCATTCATGTAGAATTGTAACTATTATATAAAATAGCCACTAGACTAATATGTAACACATTTTTGTAAAGGATACTTTGTTTTATTTACCCATTATGAAGAAAACACAGTAAAGTTTACCTTATTTTACATTAAAAAATAGATTAATTGTAAAATGTTATCTACAAAAACATTTGAAAAGAATAATGGCCGTTGGCAAATATCTATACATGTCCAGATGATCGCACTAAAATTTTAGAAATTTTAATCAGATTTGTCTTATTGCTCGTAAAACAGTTAATTAGAACAAATTATTTTGCATGCCACATGGTTATATATAATAATTAGATACAAATAAAAAACATATGCTTACAATTTTAATACGGAATAAAGTTTGATGCAGTGTGAGTTTCATATCTTTTTAAAATACATTTTTGTGAAAATGTTGATTCACACCTTTCAGAACTATAAGGTTTTTCACTTTTGTTACATTTTACTTGAGCCGAAGATCTCAGAAATCAAGGGGTCCCTTCTTGGGGCTAACACTTAATCTCTATATTAGATACATAGATATTCGAATATTCTATTAACATTCTCTTTTATTTCTCAAACGTTGAGTTAGTAAAGAAGTAAAGGAGCTTAAACTTGATTTCCCTATGACTTAAATTTATATCCGAGGGTTCCATCTGTACTTTCCTATAGTTTGGGATCGTATCTAAGTACTTTATGAGCGTTTTTTTATTAGACCACAACCTGTATGATATTTCTTTCTTTCAGGGACCATGCTGTTTTTAGGTCATTGTTGACGTCCTTATATTTGGTTATTTTTTGATAATTTAAAAATATCAACATTTGATTTCCCTATGAGTTTCATTTATATCTGAGGGCTCTACTTGTACTCTACTTTTGTCTTTTATGTATCTACCCCTGTATGTCTTTATCATAAAACACTGTCACCTTTCCATTTGATGTTATGAGTGAAGCTTCATGCTTCCAAAGTTTTAGCAATCTTTCAAGCTGCATCCCTCTGCAAATCTTCCAGTGTAGTTATCTACATATTTTAGTGTAGCCAGCAGTGTCATGACCATCCGACAAAAGGATCTTGCATCCAGACATTAGGTGGCTTGGATTTTCAACGGCCCAATGACAAAACCTGCACTGCTCAGTTTTTTGTAGACCAGCGATTTTCATGATCCATTTCTATCATTCTGTGCATCTATGATAATCCGTTCCCCATTAAATGAGAAGTTCCACTCTTGAGTCATTGTAATGAAGCTTCTTCATCGATGTAACTTCGGTGAAGTTCTTCAATGAACTTTCCTGCTCTTTTATGCTGTTGTCATCTTTCTAGTCTCGTTTCCAACTCCCTTCTTTCGCGCGATCAAGGTTGCTGGGTTGTTGTATTCTCTCTGCAGTTTTATCCAGTGTTTTTTCCATCGAAATTTTCAGCATGTTTGTAGTTGGTCTGCTCAGGTAGGTATTCGGTGTGATGTTCTTTCACCATTCTCATTTTTTGTCACAAGAGCTTCTGATATATTGACCTACACTTACTATCTAGGCTCGGTATGCATGGTTAATTTCAATGAGACCCAAGCCACATTATCTTATGCATTGATGTCGGTAAAGGACAGCATTTTCCCAGTTTTTGTTTTTGATGTTGCCTTGTGACCAATCAATAATTCCAAATCCATAGGAAATGACAAGTATTGCCAATTGATTGATGGCAGTAATTTTATTTTTTGGTGGACTTCTTATGTGATGATTTTTAAAGGTCCTTAATATATTCTTCCATCACCTTCTCTCTCATCTTCGCATGCTGAAGTGTCTCATTCTCCTCTACTCCAAGATATTTATAGACATCATACATTCCAGGTCTTCAATTTAGCCAGTGCTTACATTAAGATGTTCGGATGCCATCGTTTTCCCTTCGTTATTATGTATTTAGCAGATTTGTGCAATCAAAGTTCCATGCAGATGTCTTCTGTTTAATTTTTTACAATTTCTATCAGAGAGAAGAGTTGTTTTTCAGATTCAGCATAGAATTTGAAATCGTTCATAAAAAGTAGATGGTTTACTCTATCAATTTTCTCCCTTCTTTCTGCCCTGTTAAGATTGTATCCAGCATTGGATTGTTTATGTAGTTTACTCAGTGGACCTATTGTGAGGCAGAATAGAATGGGTGAAAGGCGGTCTCCCTGGAATATTCATCACTGCATCTTATCGTTTGGGGACTGTATATCTTTGTGCAGATCATATAAAAGTGCAGTATATTGTAACAGGCCTTTTGGTAGTCGATCCAGGCAATTGACAGGGTGCTCTGTCTCTTTTTTGTCCTTCAGGATGGTTCTGTTTACAAGCAGTTGATCTTTTGTGCCCAGCCTTATCTGGTACATCTTCTCTGCTCACTTTCAAGGTAGTCGCCGGCAGCCAGATGGTCATATGTGCGATCAGCAATAATCCCAGTTAGTAAATTGTTCCAGATTACAATGTCTGGTTTGATGGCCTTGTCTCTTATGTAACTGCCCGTCTGTATGTCTTTATCATAGAACACTGTCACTTTTCCATTCGATGTTATGGGTGAGGGTTCATGTTCCCAGATGTTCAGTGATCTTTTAAGCTGCATCTCTCCGCAGTTCTTCCAATGTAGGTATTTACATACTTTGTTGTGGCGGGCAGTGTAATGGCCATCAGCCAAAAGGATCTTGGATCTAGACATTAAGTGGCTTGGACTTTCAATGACAGAGTGGCAGAACCCGCACTGGTCAGTTTTTTGTAGACCCACCATTTTCTTGTTATCATCTTCGCTAGTGTTCTCCAGTGTGTTTCCACTGAAATTATTAACTAGTTTTGTTGTTGAGGTCTGCTGAGGAAGGTATTTGGTGTGATGTTTATTCACCATTCTCATTTTTTCATCACAGGAGCACTTTATATATTGTTCCACACTAACCATTCAAGCTCGGTAGGAAAGATTGATCTCAATGAGGCACAGACCACCTTCTCTTCGCAGTAAGTAAAGTCTGTCCATACACTGATGTCAGTAAATGACTTTATTTAAGGCAAGCATTTTCCGAGTTTTTGTGTCTAGTTTGTTGATGTAGCCTTGTGGCCAATCGATAATGCCGAACCCGTAGGAGACGACAGGTATTGCCAGTTGGTTTATGGCAGTTATTTTATTTTTTGATGAGAAGTCAGATGTGAGGATTTTTTCAGGCGCTTAATATATTCTCTCTGTACCTTCTCTCTCATCTTTCCGTGCTCACGCGTCTCATTCTCCTCTACTCCAATGTATTTATAGACAGCATATTCTCCTATGTCTTCAATAGAGCCATGGTTAATATTAAGATTTTATGATGCTGTCTTTTCCGCTTTTTTTATTGTGCATTTAGCGCATTTTTAGAATCCAAACTCTATGCAGATGTCGTCTGTGTAATCTTTTACAATTTCTAGCAGAGAGACCAGTTGTTTCTCAGATTCTGCATAGGGTTTGAGATTTATGGGAGATGATTAATTTTTTCTATTTTCCAGTGTGTTTGCGCAAGTGAATTTGCAAATTAGAGTTTTGTGAAAATGCTGCACCACACACATCACAAGCATAAGGTTTTTCACCAGTGTGTGTGCGCAAATGGGTTTTTAAATGAGAGTTTTGAGAAAATGATGCACCACACACATCACAAGCATAAGGTTTTTCACCAGTGTGTGTGCGCAAGTGGATTTTTAAATCAGAGGTTTGTGAAAATGTTGCAGCACACACCTCACAAGCATAAGGTTTTACACCAGTGTGTGTGCGCAAGTGGATTTTTAAATAAGAGTTCGTTGAAAATGCTGCAGCACACACCTCACAAGCATAAGGTTTTCCACCAGTGTGTGTGCGCAAGTGGATTTTTAAATGAGAGTTTTGTGAAAATGCTGTACCACACACATCACAAGCATAAGGTTTTTCACCAGTGTGTGTGCGCAAGTGGATTTTTAAATCAGAGTTTTGTGAAAATGCTGCACCACACACCTCACAAGCATAAGGTTTTTCACCAGTGTGTGTGCGAAAATGGTTTTTTAAATGAGAGTTTCTTGTAAAGGATGTGCCACAAACTTCACAAGCATAGAGTTTTTCACCAGTGTGTGTGTGCAGGTGGCTTTTTAAATTAGAGGATTGTGAAAATGTTGCAGCACACACCTCACAAGCATAAGGTTTTACACCAGTGTGTATGCGCAAGTGGATTTTTAAATAAGTGTTCGTTGAAAATGCTGCAGCACACACCTCACAAGCATAAGGCTTTTCACTTAATGTTAAATTTTACTTCAGTCGAAGTTCTCAGAAATCAAGGGGCCCCATTCCTGGGGCTAACACTTGATCTCTATATGAGATACATAGATACCCGAGTATTCTATTAAAATTATCTTTTATTTCTCAAGCATTGAGTTAGTAAAAAAGTTAAGAATAATAAATTTCTTCTCTCCCCAAGTGACCAGTCAATATGTCATAGTATATCTTTCTTGTAGTCTGTTGGTCTTACCGGATTCCAGGACAAGAATTCATCTAGTCTGGTGGAGTATCCAGCACGTGGTGTTACTTGAGGTAACATCACAAGGAGAAGATGCACTATTCCTCGTACGAGGGGATCTTATTTGTGCTGTGGATACTATGTAATTTGAATATTTGGTCAGGGTTTACTTGTAGGGGTAAGTATCCTCATGTCAGGTTGTCCTGACAAACCCTTGTACAGAGAGACCGAAGACACTCGAGGATAGTGTCTAGTAGGTAATTCAAATTCACCAGTGTGTGTGCGCAAGTGGGTTTTTAAATGAGAGTTTTGTGAAAATGCTGCACTACACACATCACAAGCATAAGGTTTTTCACCAGTGTGTGTGCGCAAGTGGATTTTTAAAAAAGAGTTTTGTGAAAATGCTGCACCACACACCTCACAAGCATAAGGTTTTTCACCAGTGTGTGTGCGAAAATGTTTTTTTAAATGAGAGTTTCTTGTAAAGGATGTGCCACAAACTTCACAAGCATAGAGTTTTTCACCAGTGTGTGTGTGCAGGTGGCTTTTTAAATTAGAGGATTGTGAAAATGTTGCAGCACACACCTCACAAGCATAAGGTTTTACACCAGTGTGTATGCGCAAGTGGATTTTTAAATAAGTGTTCGTTGAAAATGCTGCAGCACACACCTCACAAGCATAAGGCTTTTCACCAGTGTGTGTGCGCAAGTGGGTTTTTAAATGAGAGTTTTGTGAAAATGCTGCACTACACACCTCACAAGCATAAGGTTTTTCACCAGTGTGTGTGCGCAAATGGATTTTTAAATCATAGTTTCTTGTCAAGGATGTGCCACAAACTTCACAAGCATAGAGTTTTTCACATTTTCTTTTCATTTTACTTGAATATGGTCTCAGAAATCAAGGGACCTCTTTTCTGGTGCAAACACTTTATTTCTCCTATACCGATCAAGAGGGCAGTTTGTATAGAAGTGAAGAAAATTTATTTTTGTCTCCTAAATTGACCTGTTTTCTATATTATAGTATATTTTTCTATTGTTTTATTTTGTTCTTACAGGATTCCAGGACAAAGAATTCATCTGGTCTAGTTGATCATCCAGCTAAGTGCTGTTACTTAAGAAAACATCACTAGGAAAGTCTGCACCATTCCTTGTATGAGCTAGTATATAGCTGTGTTGAGGGGATTATTTTTTGGCTTCAAAGTAACATAGTATTCTATGTTACTTTGAATATTTGGTCAGTGTTTACTTGAATGGTGAAGTATCCGTATGTCAGGTCGTCCTGACAAACATTTTTACAAAAGGACCAAAGACACTATGGTGTCTAGAAGGTAATTCAAACTCTCCAAGAGTTTATTCATACTGTCCTAGAGTGTGTATACTTGGGTCTTTATAAATCATAGTTTTTTGTAAAGGCTGAGCCCCACACTTTAGAATCATAAGGTTTTCCACCAGTGTGTGTGCAGGTTGATTTTTATTGTGCTGAACATGAAAATAATGCATCAAACAACTCACAACCGTAAGTTGAGTTTATTTGCATTATTTTTTTAAATAAAATTTGTTTGAAATTTATATTCTATTTCTATAAAATGAAAAACAGCCTTTCTGTTTCGTATATGTTACAAAATCCATTGGTTTTAATCCGTAGCCCTGTGAATGAATAAGAGGTTTTAGTTAATAAAACATTATATATGGAAAAAATACAATTTCTTTACATATTTGAAACATAATTATGAGTTTAATTAATTAATGAGAAACTGGTTGAAGAGAATGTAACACTATTTTTCATAAATAAATTATGCTATTGTCATTTTAATTTTTTAGTCGACTTGATATATATTGATACATGACACTAAACAAAAATCTGTTATTTTGGTATTTTATACATGAAATAAACCCACAAACTAAAGTGTCATGTGAAATATTATAAAATCGAAATAATAAATATCATAAATTCAGAACCTATGGACAACCTTCAAGAATACTATTTTAGGCAGAATAACTCTGACCAAATGACAACGTTAACAAGAAAACTCATATAATTCTGCATTCTTTAAATACCCAAAGAAAGTATTGTTTTTTAAATATCCATCTCTCTCTCATATATATATACATATACATATATATATATATATATATATATATATATCACTTTTAATTAGTTTCAGAACAAGGTTGTTTCACTATACTAAAAGAAATTCTGTTTCTACATTTTTGTGTCACTATGTTCAAATGTATTTTAGGGATTTTATAAATAATATATTTAAAAGATTCATTTCATATATCCTTACCTTTATGAATTATCTTTCATGAACCAATATCTGTTCAATTCTTTGTGTTAAAATGGATGTGTTGTTGTCTTCTGATGAAGATGTAAGTAATCATTTTACAAGACCCATTTTATATCTTGAAATTTGAAGGAGAGAAAAACGTCAGATTTTTTGCGATGACATTGTTTTTTATTCTGATATATCTGCTTGAAGTCTATTTTGAAAAGATGATGTGTTGATAGTTTAAAGAACACAATCTTTAACAAAGATATTTACAAATACTTTTTAATTAAGGTGAAATATTTTAAGACACAGTAAACGAACACTTTTGTAACTTAATTATTTACAAATACTTTTTAATTAAGGTGAAATATTTTAAGACACAGTAAACGAACACTTTTGTAACCTAATTATTTACAAATACTTTTTAATTAAGGTGAAATATTTTAAGACACAGTAAACGAACACTTTTGTAACCTAATTATTTACAAATACTTTTTAATTAAGGTGAAATATTTTAAGACACAGTAAACGAACACTTTTGTAACCTAATTATTTACAAATACTTTTTAATTAAGGTGAAATATTTTAAGACACAGTAAACAAACACTTTTGTAACCTAATTATTTACAAATACTTTTTAATTAAGGTGAAATATTTTAAGACACAGTTAACAAACAATTTTGTATCCTAATTATTTACAAATACTTTTTAATTAAGGTGAAATATTTTAAGACACAGTAAACAAACACTTTTGTAACCTAATTATTTACAAATACTTTTTAATTAAGGTGAAATATTTTAAGACACAGTTAACAAACAATTTTGTAACCTAATTATTTACAAATACTTTTTAATTAAGGTGAAATATTTTAAGACACAGTTAACAAACAATTTTGTAACCTAATTATTTACAAATACTTTTTAATTAAGGTGAAATATTTTAAGACACAGTAAACAAACACTTTTGTAACCTAATTATTTACAAATACTTTTTAATTAAGGTGAAATATTTTAAGACACAGTTAACAAACAATTTTGTAACCTAATTATTTACAAATACTTTTTAATTAAGGTGAAATATTTTAAGACACAGTAAACGAACACTTTTGTAACCTAATTATTTACAAATACTTTTTAATTAAGGTGAAATATTTTAAGACACAGTAAACGAACACTTTTGTAACCTAATTATTTACAAATACTTTTTAATTAAGGTGAAATATTTTAAGACACAGTAAACGAACACTTTTGTAACCTAATTATTTACAAATACTTTTTAATTAAGGTGAAATACTTTAAGACACAGTTAACGAACACTTTTGTAACCTAATTATTTACAAATACTTTTTAATTAAGGTGAAATATTTTAAGACACAGTAAACGAACACTTTTGTAACCTAATTATTTACAAATACTTTTTAATTAAGGTGAAATATTTTAAGACACAGTAAACGAACACTTTTGTAACCTAATTATTTACAAATACTTTTTAATTAAGGTGAAATATTTTAAGACACAGTAAACGAACACTTTTGTAACCTAATTATTTACAAATACTTTTTAATTAAGGTGAAATATTTTAAGACACAGTAAACAAACACTTTTGTAACCTAATTATTTACAAATACTTTTTAATTAAGGTGAAATATTTTAAGACACAGTTAACAAACAATTTTGTAACCTAATTATTTACAAATACTTTTTAATTAAGGTGAAATATTTTAAGACACAGTAAACAAACACTTTTGTAACCTAATTATTTACAAATACTTTTTAATTAAGGTGAAATATTTTAAGACACAGTTAACAAACAATTTTGTAACCTAATTATTTACAAATACTTTTTAATTAAGGTGAAATATTTTAAGACACAGTTAACAAACAATTTTGTAACCTAATTATTTACAAATACTTTTTAATTAAGGTGAAATATTTTAAGACACAGTAAACAAACACTTTTGTAACCTAATTATTTACAAATACTTTTTAATTAAGGTGAAATATTTAAAGACACAGTTAACAAACAATTTTGTAACCTAATTATTTACAAATACTTTTTAATTAAGGTGAAATATTTTAAGACACAGTAAACGAACACTTTTGTAACCTAATTATTTACAAATACTTTTTAATTAAGGTGAAATATTTTAAGACACAGTAAACGAACACTTTTGTAACCTAATTATTTACAAATACTTTTTAATTAAGGTGAAATATTTTAAGACACAGTAAACAAACACTTTTGTAACCTAATTATTTACAAATACTTTTTAATTAAGGTGAAATATTTTAAGACACAGTAAACAAACACTTTTGTAACCTAATTATTTACAAATACTTTTTAATTAAGGTGAAATATTTTAAGACACAGTAAACGAACAATTTTGTAACCTAATTATTTACAAATACTTTTTAATTAAGGTGAAATATTTTAAGACACAGTAAACGAACACTTTTGTAACCTAATTATTTACAAATACTTTTTAATTAAGGTGAAATATTTTAAGACACAGTAAACGAACACTTTTGTAACCTAATTATTTACAAATACTTTTTAATTAAGGTGAAATATTTTAAGACACAGTAAACGAACACTTTTGTAACCTAATTATTTACAAATACTTTTTAATTAAGGTGAAATATTTTAAGACACAGTTAACAAACAATTTTGTAACCTAATTATTTACAAATACTTTTTAATTAAGGTGAAATATTTTAAGACACAGTTAACAAACAATTTTGTAACCTAATTATTTACAAATACTTTTTAATTAAGGTGAAATATTTTAAGACACAGTTTACGAACACTTTTGTAACCTAATTATTTACAAATACTTTTTAATTAAGGTGAAATATTTTAAGACACAGTAAACGAACAATTTTGTAACCTAATTATTTACAAATACTTTTTAATTAAGGTGAAATATTTTAAGACACAGTTAACGAACACTTTTGTAACCTAATTATTTACAAATACTTTTTAATTAAGGTGAAATATTTTAAGACACAGTTAACAAACAATTTTGTAACCTAATTATTTACAAATACTTTTTAATTAAGGTGAAATATTTTAAAGCACAGTAAACGAACAATTTTGTAACCTAATTATTTACAAATACTTTTTAATTAAGGTGAAATATTTTAAGACACAGTAAACGAACACTTTTGTAACCTAATTATTTACAAATACTTTTTAATTAAGGTGAAATATTTTAAGACACAGTAAACGAACACTTTTGTAACCTAATTATTTACAAATACTTTTTAATTAAGGTGAAATATTTTAAGACACAGTTAACAAACACTTTTGTAACCTAATTATTTACAAATACTTTTTAATTAAGGTGAAATATTTTAAGACACAGTAAACGAACACTTTTGTAACCTAATTATTTACAAATACTTTTTAATTAAGGTGAAATATTTTAAGACACAGTTAACAAACAATTTTGTAACCTAATTATTTACAAATACTTTTTAATTAAGGTGAAATATTTTAAGACACAGTTAACAAACAATTTTGTAACCTAATTATTTACAAATACTTTTTAATTAAGGTGAAATATTTTAAGACACAGTAAACAAACACTTTTGTAACCTAATTATTTACAAATACTTTTTAATTAAGGTGAAATATTTTAAGACACAGTTAACAAACAATTTTGTAACCTAATTATTTACAAATACTTTTTAATTAAGGTGAAATATTTTAAGACACAGTAAACGAACACTTTTGTAACCTAATTATTTACAAATACTTTTTAATTAAGGTGAAATATTTTAAGACACAGTAAACGAACACTTTTGTAACCTAATTATTTACAAATACTTTTTAATTAAGGTGAAATATTTTAAGACACAGTAAACGAACACTTTTGTAACCTAATTATTTACAAATACTTTTTAATTAAGGTGAAATACTTTAAGACACAGTTAACGAACACTTTTGTAACCTAATTATTTACAAATACTTTTTAATTAAGGTGAAATATTTTAAGACACAGTAAACGAACACTTTTGTAACCTGATTATTTACAAATACTTTTTAATTAAGGTGAAATATTTTAAGACACAGTAAACGAACACTTTTGTAACCTAATTATTTACAAATACTTTTTAATTAAGGTGAAATATTTTAAGACACAGTAAACGAACACTTTTGTAACCTAATTATATACAAATACTTTTTAATTAAGGTGAAATATTTTAAGACACAGTAAACAAACACTTTTGTAACCTAATTATTTACAAATACTTTTTAATTAAGGTGAAATATTTTAAGACACAGTTAACAAACAATTTTGTAACCTAATTATTTACAAATACTTTTTAATTAAGGTGAAATATTTTAAGACACAGTAAACAAACACTTTTGTAACCTAATTATTTACAAATACTTTTTAATTAAGGTGAAATATTTTAAGACACAGTTAACAAACAATTTTGTAACCTAATTATTTACAAATACTTTTTAATTAAGGTGAAATATTTTAAGACACAGTTAACAAACAATTTTGTAACCTAATTATTTACAAATACTTTTTAATTAAGGTGAAATATTTTAAGACACAGTAAACAAACACTTTTGTAACCTAATTATTTACAAATACTTTTTAATTATGGTGAAATATTTTAAGACACAGTTAACAAACAATTTTGTAACCTAATTATTTACAAATACTTTTTAATTAAGGTGAAATATTTTAAGACACAGTAAACGAACACTTTTGTAACCTAATTATTTACAAATACTTTTTAATTAAGGTGAAATATTTTAAGACACAGTAAACGAACACTTTTGTAACCTAATTATTTACAAATACTTTTTAATTAAGGTGAAATATTTTAAGACACAGTAAACAAACACTTTTGTAACCTAATTATTTACAAATACTTTTTAATTAAGGTGAAATATTTTAAGACACAGTAAACAAACACTTTTGTAACCTAATTATTTACAAATACTTTTTAATTAAGGTGAAATATTTTAAGACACAGTAAACGAACAATTTTGTAACCTAATTATTTACAAATACTTTTTAATTAAGGTGAAATATTTTAAGACACAGTAAACGAACACTTTTGTAACCTAATTATTTACAAATACTTTTTAATTAAGGTGAAATATTTTAAGACACAGTAAACGAACACTTTTGTAACCTAATTATTTACAAATACTTTTTAATTAAGGTGAAATATTTTAAGACACAGTAAACGAACACTTTTGTAACCTAATTATTTACAAATACTTTTTAATTAAGGTGAAATATTTTAAGACACAGTTTACAAACAATTTTGTAACCTAATTATTTACAAATACTTTTTAATTAAGGTGAAATATTTTAAGACACAGTTAACAAACAATTTTGTAACCTAATTATTTACAAATACTTTTTAATTAAGGTGAAATATTTTAAGACACAGTAAACGAACACTTTTGTAACCTAATTATTTACAAATACTTTTTAATTAAGGTGAAATATTTTAAGACACAGTAAACGAACAATTTTGTAACCTAATTATTTACAAATACTTTTTAATTAAGGTGAAATATTTTAAGACACAGTTACCGAACACTTTTGTAACCTAATTATTTACAAATACTTTTTAATTAAGGTGAAATATTTTAAGACACAGTTAACAAACAATTTTGTAACCTAATTATTTACAAATACTTTTTAATTAAGGTGAAATATTTTAAAGCACAGTAAACGAACAATTTTGTAACCTAATTATTTACAAATACTTTTTAATTAAGGTGAAATATTTTAAGACACAGTAAACGAACACTTTTGTAACCTAATTATTTACAAATACTTTTTAATTAAGGTGAAATATTTTAAGACACAGTAAACGAACACTTTTGTAACCTAATTATTTACAAATACTTTTTAATTAAGGTGAAATATTTTAAGACACAGTTAACAAACACTTTTGTAACCTAATTATTTACAAATACTTTTTAATTAAGGTGAAATATTTTAAGACACAGTAAACGAACACTTGTGTAACCTAATTATTTACAAATACTTTTTAATTAAGGTGAAATATTTTAAGACACAGTTAACAAACACTTTTGTAACCTAATTATTTACAAATACTTTTTAATTAAGGTGAAATATTTTAAGACACAGTAAACGAACACTTTTGTAACCTAATTATTTACAAATACTTTTTAATTAAGGTGAAATATTTTAAGACACAGTTAACAAACACTTTTGTAACCTAATTATTTACAAATACTTTTTAATTAAGGTGAAATATTTAAAGACACAGTAAACGAACACTTTTGTAACCTAATTATTTACAAATACTTTTTAATTAAGGTGAAATATTTTAAGACACAGTAAACGAACACTTTTGTAACCTAATTATTTACAAATACTTTTTAATTAAGGTGAACTATTTTAAGACACAGTAAACGAACACTTTTGTAACCTAATTATTTACAAATACTTTTTAATTAAGGTGAAATATTTTAAGACACAGTAAACGAACACTTTTGTAACCTAATTATTTAAAAATACTTTTTAATTAAGGTGAAATATTTTAAGACACAGTAAACGAACACTTTTGTAACCTAATTATTTACAAATACTTTTTAATTAAGGTGAAATATTTTAAGACACAGTAAACGAACACTTTTGTAACCTAATTATTTACAAATACTTTTTAATTTAGGTGAAATATTTTAAGACACAGTTAACAAACACTTTTGTAACCTAATTATTTACAAATACTTTTTAATTAAGGTGAAATATTTTAAGACACAGTTAACAAACACTTTTGCAACCTTATTATTTACAAATACTTTTTAATTAAGGTGAAATATTTTAAGACACAGTAAACGAACACTTTTGTAACATAATTATTTACAAATACTTTTTTATTAAGGTGAAATATTTTAAGACACAGTAAACGAACACTTTTGTAACCTAATTATTTACAAATACTTTTTAATTAAGGTGAAATATATTAAGACACAGTAAACGAACACTTTTGTAACCTAATTATTTACAAATACTTTTTAATTAAGGTGAAATATATTAAGACACAGTAAACGAACACTTTTGTAACCTAATTATTTACAAATACTTTTTAATTAAGGTGAAATATTTTAAGACACAGTAAACAAACACTTTTGTAACCTAATTATTTACAAATACTTTTTAATTAAGGTGAAATATTTTAAGACACAGTAAACAAACACTTTTGTAACCTAATTATTTACAAATACTTTTTAATTAAGGTGAAATATTTTAAGACACAGTAAACGAACAATTTTGTAACCTAATTATTTACAAATACTTTTTAATTAAGGTGAAATATTTTAAGACACAGTAAACGAACACTTTTGTAACCTAATTATTTACAAATACTTTTTAATTAAGGTGAAATATTTTAAGACACAGTAAACGAACACTTTTGTAACCTAATTATTTACAAATACTTTTTAATTAAGGTGAAATATTTTAAGACACAGTAAACGAACACTTTTGTAACCTAATTATTTACAAATACTTTTTAATTAAGGTGAAATATTTTAAGACACAGTTTACAAACAATTTTGTAACCTAATTATTTACAAATACTTTTTAATTAAGGTGAAATATTTTAAGACACAGTTAACAAACAATTTTGTAACCTAATTATTTACAAATACTTTTTAATTAAGGTGAAATATTTTAAGACACAGTAAACGAACACTTTTGTAACCTAATTATTTACAAATACTTTTTAATTAAGGTGAAATATTTTAAGACACAGTAAACGAACAATTTTGTAACCTAATTATTTACAAATACTTTTTAATTAAGGTGAAATATTTTAAGACACAGTTACCGAACACTTTTGTAACCTAATTATTTACAAATACTTTTTAATTAAGGTGAAATATTTTAAGACACAGTTAACAAACAATTTTGTAACCTAATTATTTACAAATACTTTTTAATTAAGGTGAAATATTTTAAAGCACAGTAAACGAACAATTTTGTAACCTAATTATTTACAAATACTTTTTAATTAAGGTGAAATATTTTAAGACACAGTAAACGAACACTTTTGTAACCTAATTATTTACAAATACTTTTTAATTAAGGTGAAATATTTTAAGACACAGTAAACGAACACTTTTGTAACCTAATTATTTACAAATACTTTTTAATTAAGGTGAAATATTTTAAGACACAGTTAACAAACACTTTTGTAACCTAATTATTTACAAATACTTTTTAATTAAGGTGAAATATTTTAAGACACAGTAAACGAACACTTGTGTAACCTAATTATTTACAAATACTTTTTAATTAAGGTGAAATATTTTAAGACACAGTTAACAAACACTTTTGTAACCTAATTATTTACAAATACTTTTTAATTAAGGTGAAATATTTTAAGACACAGTAAACGAACACTTTTGTAACCTAATTATTTACAAATACTTTTTAATTAAGGTGAAATATTTTAAGACACAGTTAACAAACACTTTTGTAACCTAATTATTTACAAATACTTTTTAATTAAGGTGAAATATTTAAAGACACAGTAAACGAACACTTTTGTAACCTAATTATTTACAAATACTTTTTAATTAAGGTGAAATATTTTAAGACACAGTAAACGAACACTTTTGTAACCTAATTATTTACAAATACTTTTTAATTAAGGTGAACTATTTTAAGACACAGTAAACGAACACTTTTGTAACCTAATTATTTACAAATACTTTTTAATTAAGGTGAAATATTTTAAGACACAGTAAACGAACACTTTTGTAACCTAATTATTTAAAAATACTTTTTAATTAAGGTGAAATATTTTAAGACACAGTAAACGAACACTTTTGTAACCTAATTATTTACAAATACTTTTTAATTAAGGTGAAATATTTTAAGACACAGTAAACGAACACTTTTGTAACCTAATTATTTACAAATACTTTTTAATTTAGGTGAAATATTTTAAGACACAGTTAACAAACACTTTTGTAACCTAATTATTTACAAATACTTTTTAATTAAGGTGAAATATTTTAAGACACAGTTAACAAACACTTTTGCAACCTTATTATTTACAAATACTTTTTAATTAAGGTGAAATATTTTAAGACACAGTAAACGAACACTTTTGTAACATAATTATTTACAAATACTTTTTTATTAAGGTGAAATATTTTAAGACACAGTAAACGAACACTTTTGTAACCTAATTATTTACAAATACTTTTTAATTAAGGTGAAATATATTAAGACACAGTAAACGAACACTTTTGTAACCTAATTATTTACAAATACTTTTTAATTAAGGTGAAATATATTAAGACACAGTAAACGAACACTTTTGTAACCTAATTATTTACAAATACTTTTTAATTAAGGTGAAATATTTTAAGACACAGTTAACAAACACTTTTGAAACCTAATTATTTACAAATACTTTATAGTTAAGGTGAAATATTTTAAGACACAGTTAACAAACACTTTTGTAACCTAATAATTTACAAATACTTTTTAATTAAGGTGAAATATTTTAAGACACAGTTAACAAACACTTTTGTAACCTTATTATTTACAAATACTTTTTAATTAAGGTGAAATATTTTAAGACACAGTAAACGAACACTTTTGTAACCTAATTATTTACAAATACTTTTTAATTAAGGTGAACTATTTTAAGACACAGTAAACGAACACTTGTGTAACCTAATTATTTACAAATACTTTTTAATTAAGGTGAAATATTTTAAGACACAGTTAACAAACAATTTTGTAACCTAATTATTTAAAAATACTTTTTAATTAAGGTGAAATATTTTAAGACACAGTTAACGAACACTTTTGTAACCTAATTATTTACAAATACTTTTTAATTAAGGTGAAATATTTTAAGACACAGTTAACAAACACTTTTGTAACCTAATTATTTACAAATACTTTTTAATTAAGGTGAAATATTTTAAGACACAGTAAACGAACACTTTTGTAACCTAATTATTTACAAATACTTTTTAATTAAGGTGAAATATTTTAAGACACAGTAAACGAACAATTTTGTAACCTAATTATTTACAAATACTTTTTAATTAAGGTGAAATATTTTAAGACACAGTTAACGAACACTTTTGTAACCTAATTATTTACAAATACTTTTTAATTAAGGTGAAATATTTTAAGACACAGTTAACAAACAATTTTGTAACCTAATTATTTACAAATACTTTTTAATTAAGGTGAAATATTTTAAGGCACAGTAAACGAACAATTTTGTAACCTAATTATTTACAAATACTTTTTAATTAAGGTGAAATATTTTAAGACACAGTAAACGAACACTTTTGTAACCTAATTATTTACAAATACTTTTTAATTAAGGTGAAATATTTTAAGACACAGTAAACGAACACTTTTGTAACCTAATTATTTACAAATACTTTTTAATTAAGGTGAAATATTTTAAGACACAGTAAACGAACACTTTTGTAACCTAATTATTTACAAATACTTTTTAATTAAGGTGAACTATTTTAAGACACAGTAAACGAACACTTGTGTAACCTAATTATTTACAAATACTTTTTAATTGAGGTGAAATATTTTAAGACACAGTTAACAAACAATTTTGTAACCTAATTATTTAAAAATACTTTTTAATTAAGGTGAAATATTTTAAGACACAGTTAACGAACACTTTTGTAACCTAATTATTTACAAATACTTTTTAATTAAGGTGAAATATTTTAAGACACAGTTAACAAACACTTTTGTAACCTAATTATTTACAAATACTTTTTAATTAAGGTGAAATATTTTAAGACACAGTAAACGAACACTTTTGTAACCTAATTATTTACAAATACTTTTTAATTAAGGTGAAATATTTTAAGACACAGTAAACGAACACTTTTGTAACCTAATTATTTACAAATACTTTTTAATTAAGGTGAAATATTTTAAGACACAGTAAACGAAAACTTTTGTAACCTAATTATTTACAAATACTTTTTAATTAAGGTGAAATATTTTAAGACACAGTAAACGAACACTTTTGTAACCTAATTATTTACAAATACTTTTTAATTTAGGTGAAATATTTTAAGACACAGTAAACGAACACTTTTGTAACCTAATTATTTACAAATACTTTTTAATTAAGGTGATATATTTAAGACACAGTTAACAAACACTTTTGTAACCTAATTATTTACAAATACTTTTTAATTTAGGTGAAATATTTTAAGACACAGTAAACGAACACTTTTGTAACCTAATTATTTACAAATACTTTTTAATTAAGGTGAAATATTTTAAGACACAGTTAACAAACACTTTTGAAACCTAATTATTTACAAATACTTTATAGTTAAGGTGAAATATTTTAAGACACAGTTAACAAACACTTTTGTAACCTAATTATTTACAAATACTTTTTAATTAAGGTGAAATATTTTAAGACACAGTAAACGAACACTTTTGTAACCTAATTATTTACAAATACTTTTTAATTAAGGTGAAATATTTTAAGACACAGTAAACGAACACTTTTGTAACCTAATTATTTACAAATACTTTTTAATTAAGGTGAAATATTTTAAGACACAGTTAACAAACAATTTTGTAACCTAATTATTTACAAATACTTTTTAATTAAGGTGAAATATTTTAAGACACAGTAAACAAACACTTTTGTAACCTAATTATTTACAAATACTTTTTAATTAAGGTGAAATATTTTAAGACACAGTTAACAAACAATTTTGTAACCTAATTATTTACAAATACTTTTTAATTAAGGTGAAATATTTTAAGACACAGTTAACAAACAATTTTGTAACCTAATTATTTACAAATACTTTTTAATTAAGGTGAAATATTTTAAGACACAGTAAACAAACACTTTTGTAACCTAATTATTTACAAATACTTTTTAATTAAGGTGAAATATTTTAAGACACAGTTAACAAACAATTTTGTAACCTAATTATTTACAAATACTTTTTAATTAAGGTGAAATATTTTAAGACACAGTAAACAAACACTTTTGTAACCTAATTATTTACAAATACTTTTTAATTAAGGTGAAATATTTTAAGACACAGTTAACAAACAATTTTGTAACCTAATTATTTACAAATACTTTTTAATTAAGGTGAAATATTTTAAGACACAGTAAACGAACACTTTTGTAACCTAATTATTTACAAATACTTTTTAATTAAGGTGAAATATTTTAAGACACAGTAAACGAACACTTTTGTAACCTAATTATTTACATATACTTTTTAATTAAGGTGAAATATTTTAAGACACAGTAAACAAACACTTTTGTAACCTAATTATTTACAAATACTTTTTAATTAAGGTGAAATATTTTAAGACACAGTAAACAAACACTTTTGTAACCTAATTATTTACAAATACTTTTTAATTAAGGTGAAATATTTTAAGACACAGTAAACGAACAATTTTGTAACCTAATTATTTACAAATACATTTTAATTAAGGTGAAATATTTTAAGACACAGTAAACGAACACTTTTGTAACCTAATTATTTACAAATACTTTTTAATTAAGGTGAAATATTTTAAGACACAGTAAACGAACACTTTTGTAACCTAATTATTTACAAATACTTTTTAATTAAGGTGAAATATTTTAAGACACAGTAAACGAACACTTTTGTAACCTAATTATTTACAAATACTTTTTAATTAAGGTGAAATATTTTAAGACACAGTTAACAAACAATTTTGTAACCTAATTATTTACAAATACTTTTTAATTAAGGTGAAATATTTTAAGACACAGTTAACAAACAATTTTGTAACCTAATTATTTACAAATACTTTTTAATTAAGGTGAAATATTTTAAGACACAGTAAACGAACACTTTTGTAACCTAATTATTTACAAATACTTTTTAATTAAGGTGAAATATTTTAAGACACAGTAAACGAACAATTTTGTAACCTAATTATTTACAAATACTTTTTAATTAAGGTGAAATATTTTAAGACACAGTTAACGAACACTTTTGTAACCTAATTATTTACAAATACTTTTTAATTAAGGTGAAATATTTTAAGACACAGTTAACAAACAATTTTGTAACCTAATTATTTACAAATACTTTTTAATTAAGGTGAAATATATTAAAGCACAGTAAACGAACACTTTTGTAACCTAATTATTTACAAATACTTTTTAATTAAGGTGAAATATATTAAGACACAGTAAACGAACACTTTTGTAACCTAATTATTTACAAATACTTTTTAATTAAGGTGAAATATATTAAGACACAGTAAACGAACACTTTTGTAACCTAATTATTTACAAATACTTTTTAATTAAGGTGAAATATTTTAAGACACAGTTAACAAACACTTTTGAAACCTAATTATTTACAAATACTTTATAGTTAAGGTGAAATATTTTAAGACACAGTTAACAAACACTTTTGTAACCTAATAATTTACAAATACTTTTTAATTAAGGTGAAATATTTTAAGACACAGTTAACAAACACTTTTGTAACCTTATTATTTACAAATACTTTTTAATTAAGGTGAAATATTTTAAGACACAGTAAACGAACACTTTTGTAACCTAATTATTTACAAATACTTTTTAATTAAGGTGAACTATTTTAAGACACAGTAAACGAACACTTGTGTAACCTAATTATTTACAAATACTTTTTAATTAAGGTGAAATATTTTAAGACACAGTTAACAAACAATTTTGTAACCTAATTATTTAAAAATACTTTTTAATTAAGGTGAAATATTTTAAGACACAGTTAACGAACACTTTTGTAACCTAATTATTTACAAATACTTTTTAATTAAGGTGAAATATTTTAAGACACAGTTAACAAACACTTTTGTAACCTAATTATTTACAAATACTTTTTAATTAAGGTGAAATATTTTAAGACACAGTAAACGAACACTTTTGTAACCTAATTATTTACAAATACTTTTTAATTAAGGTGAAATATTTTAAGACACAGTAAACGAACAATTTTGTAACCTAATTATTTACAAATACTTTTTAATTAAGGTGAAATATTTTAAGACACAGTTAACGAACACTTTTGTAACCTAATTATTTACAAATACTTTTTAATTAAGGTGAAATATTTTAAGACACAGTTAACAAACAATTTTGTAACCTAATTATTTACAAATACTTTTTAATTAAGGTGAAATATTTTAAGGCACAGTAAACGAACAATTTTGTAACCTAATTATTTACAAATACTTTTTAATTAAGGTGAAATATTTTAAGACACAGTAAACGAACACTTTTGTAACCTAATTATTTACAAATACTTTTTAATTAAGGTGAAATATTTTAAGACACAGTAAACGAACACTTTTGTAACCTAATTATTTACAAATACTTTTTAATTAAGGTGAAATATTTTAAGACACAGTTAACAAACACTTTTGTAACCTAATTATTTACAAATACTTTTTAATTAAGGTGAAATATTTTAAGACACAGTAAGCGAACACTTGTGTAACCTAATTATTTACAAATACTTTTTAATTAAGGTGAAATATTTTAAGACACAGTTAACAAACACTTTTGTAACCTAATTATTTACAAATACTTTTTAATTAAGGTGAAATATTTTAAGACACAGTAAACGAACACTTTTGTAACCTAATTATTTACAAATACTTTTTAATTAAGGTGAAATATTTTAAGACACAGTTAACAAACACTTTTGTAACCTAATTATTTACAAATACTTTTTAATTAAGGTGAAATATTTAAAGACACAGTAAACGAACACTTTTGTAACCTAATTATTTACAAATACTTTTTAATTAAGGTGAAATATTTTAAGACACAGTAAACGAACACTTTTGTAACCTAATTATTTACAAATACTTTTTAATTAAGGTGAACTATTTTAAGACACAGTAAACGAACACTTTTGTAACCTAATTATTTACAAATACTTTTTAATTAAGGTGAAATATTTTAAGACACAGTAAACGAACACTTTTGTAACCTAATTATTTACAAATACTTTTTAATTAAGGTGAAATATTTTAAGACACAGTAAACGAACACTTTTGTAACCTAATTATTTACAAATACTTTTTAATTAAGGTGAAATATTTTAAGACACAGTAAACGAACACTTTTGTAACCTAATTATTTACAAATACTTTTTAATTTAGGTGAAATATTTTAAGACACAGTAAACGAACACTTTTGTAACCTAATTATTTACAAATACTTTTTAATTAAGGTGATATATTTAAGACACAGTTAACAAACAATTTTGTAACCTAATTATTTACAAATACTTTTTAATTAAGGTGAAATATTTTAAGACACAGTAAACGAACACTTTTGTAACCTAATTATTTACAAATACTTTTTAATTAAGGTCAAATATTTTAAGACACAGTTAACAAACACTTTTGAAACCTAATTATTTACAAATACTTTATAGTTAAGGTGAAATATTTTAAGACACAGTTAACAAACACTTTTGTAACCTAATTATTTACAAATACTTTTTAATTAAGGTGAAATATTTTAAGACACAGTAAACGAACACTTTTGTAACCTAATTATTTACAAATACTTTTTAATTAAGGTGAAATATTTTAAGACACAGTAAACAAACACTTTTGTAACCTAATTATTTACAAATACTTTTTAATTAAGGTGAAATATTTTAAGACACAGTTAACAAACAATTTTGTAACCTAATTATTTACAAATACTTTTTAATTAAGGTGAAATATTTTAAGACACAGTAAACAAACACTTTTGTAACCTAATTATTTACAAATACTTTTTAATTAAGGTGAAATATTTTAAGACACAGTTAACAAACAATTTTGTAACCTAATTATTTACAAATACTTTTTAATTAAGGTGAAATATTTTAAGACACAGTTAACAAACAATTTTGTAACCTAATTATTTACAAATACTTTTTAATTAAGGTGAAATATTTTAAGACACAGTAAACAAACACTTTTGTAACCTAATTATTTACAAATACTTTTTAATTAAGGTGAAATATTTTAAGACACAGTTAACAAACAATTTTGTAACCTAATTATTTACAAATACTTTTTAATTAAGGTGAAATATTTTAAGACACAGTAAACGAACACTTTTGTAACCTAATTATTTACAAATACTTTTTAATTAAGGTGAAATATTTTAAGACACAGTAAACGAACACTTTTGTAACCTAATTATTTACATATACTTTTTAATTAAGGTGAAATATTTTAAGACACAGTAAACAAACACTTTTGTAACCTAATTATTTACAAATACTTTTTAATTAAGGTGAAATATTTTAAGACACAGTAAACAAACACTTTTGTAACCTAATTATTTACAAATACTTTTTAATTAAGGTGAAATATTTTAAGACACAGTAAACGAACAATTTTGTAACCTAATTATTTACAAATACATTTTAATTAAGGTGAAATATTTTAAGACACAGTAAACGAACACTTTTGTAACCTAATTATTTACAAATACTTTTTAATTAAGGTGAAATATTTTAAGACACAGTAAACGAACACTTTTGTAACCTAATTATTTACAAATACTTTTTAATTAAGGTGAAATATTTTAAGACACAGTAAACGAACACTTTTGTAACCTAATTATTTACAAATACTTTTTAATTAAGGTGAAATATTTTAAGACACAGTTAACAAACAATTTTGTAACCTAATTATTTACAAATACTTTTTAATTAAGGTGAAATATTTTAAGACACAGTTAACAAACAATTTTGTAACCTAATTATTTACAAATACTTTTTAATTAAGGTGAAATATTTTAAGACACAGTAAACGAACACTTTTGTAACCTAATTATTTACAAATACTTTTTAATTAAGGTGAAATATTTTAAGACACAGTAAACGAACAATTTTGTAACCTAATTATTTACAAATACTTTTTAATTAAGGTGAAATATTTTAAGACACAGTTAACGAACACTTTTGTAACCTAATTATTTACAAATACTTTTTAATTAAGGTGAAATATTTTAAGACACAGTTAACAAACAATTTTGTAACCTAATTATTTACAAATACTTTTTAATTAAGGTGAAATATATTAAAGCACAGTAAACGAACAATTTTGTAACCTAATTATTTACAAATACTTTTTAATTAAGGTGAAATATTTTAAGACACAGTAAACGAACACTTTTGTAACCTAATTATTTACAAATACTTTTTAATTAAGGTGAAATATTTTAAGACACAGTAAACGAACACTTTTGTAACCTAATTATTTACAAATACTTTTTAATTAAGGTGAAATATTTTAAGACACAGTTAACAAACACTTTTGTAACCTAATTATTTACAAATACTTTTTAATTAAGGTGAAATATTTTAAGACACAGTAAACGAACACTTGTGTAACCTAATTATTTACAAATACTTTTTAATTAAGGTGAAATATTTTAAGACACAGTTAACAAACACTTTTGTAACCTAATTATTTACAAATACTTTTTAATTAAGGTGAAATATTTTAAGACACAGTAAACGAACACTTTTGTAACCTAATTATTTACAAATACTTTTTAATTAAGGTGAAATATTTTAAGACACAGTTAACAAACACTTTTGTAACCTAATTATTTACAAATACTTTTTAATTAAGGTGAAATATTTAAAGACACAGTAAACGAACACTTTTGTAACCTAATTATTTAGAAATACTTTTTAATTAAGGTGAAATATTTTAAGACACAGTAAACGAACACTTTTGTAACCTAATTATTTACAAATACTTTTTAATTAAGGTGAACTATTTTAAGACACAGTAAACGAACACTTTTGTAACCTAATTATTTACAAATACTTTTTAATTAAGGTGAAATATTTTAAGACACAGTAAACGAACACTTTTGTAACCTAATTATTTAAAAATACTTTTTAATTAAGGTGAAATATTTTAAGACACAGTAAACGAACACTTTTGTAACCTAATTATTTACAAATACTTTTTAATTAAGGTGAAATATTTTAAGACACAGTAAACGAACACTTTTGTAACCTAATTATTTACAAATACTTTTTAATTTAGGTGAAATATTTTAAGACACAGTTAACAAACACTTTTGTAACCTAATTATTTACAAATACTTTTTAATTAAGGTGAAATATTTTAAGACACAGTTAACAAACACTTTTGCAACCTTATTATTTACAAATACTTTTTAATTAAGGTGAAATATTTTAAGACACAGTAAACGAACACTTTTGTAACCTAATTATTTACAAATACTTTTTAATTAAGGTGAAATATTTTAAGACACAGTAAACGAACACTTTTGTAACCTAATTATTTACAAATACTTTTTAATTAAGGTGAAATATATTAAGACACAGTAAACGAACACTTTTGTAACCTAATTATTTACAAATACTTTTTAATTAAGGTGAAATATATTAAGACACAGTAAACGAACACTTTTGTAACCTAATTATTTACAAATACTTTTTAATTAAGGTGAAATATTTTAAGACACAGTTAACAAACACTTTTGAAACCTAATTATTTACAAATACTTTATAGTTAAGGTGAAATATTTTAAGACACAGTTAACAAACACTTTTGTAACCTAATAATTTACAAATACTTTTTAATTAAGGTGAAATATTTTAAGACACAGTAAACGAACACTTTTGTAACCTAATTATTTACAAATACTTTTTAATTAAGGTGAAATATTTTAAGACACAGTAAACGAACACTTGTGTAACCTAATTATTTACAAATACTTTTTAATTAAGGTGAAATATTTTAAGACACAGTTAACAAACACTTTTGTAACCTAATTATTTACAAATACTTTTTAATTAAGGTGAAATATTTTAAGACACAGTAAACGAACACTTTTGTAACCTAATTATTTACAAATACTTTTTAATTAAGGTGAAATATTTTAAGACACAGTTAACAAACACTTTTGTAACCTAATTATTTACAAATACTTTTTAATTAAGGTGAAATATTTAAAGACACAGTAAACGAACACTTTTGTAACCTAATTATTTACAAATACTTTTTAATTAAGGTGAAATATTTTAAGACACAGTAAACGAACACTTTTGTAACCTAATTATTTACAAATACTTTTTAATTAAGGTGAACTATTTTAAGACACAGTAAACGAACACTTTTGTAACCTAATTATTTACAAATACTTTTTAATTAAGGTGAAATATTTTAAGACACAGTAAACGAACACTTTTGTAACCTAATTATTTACAAATACTTTTTAATTAAGGTGAAATATTTTAAGACACAGTAAACGAACACTTTTGTAACCTAATTATTTACAAATACTTTTTAATTAAGGTGAAATATTTTAAGACACAGTAAACGAACACTTTTGTAACCTAATTATTTACAAATACTTTTTAATTTAGGTGAAATATTTTAAGACACAGTAAACGAACACTTTTGTAACCTAATTATTTACAAATACTTTTTAATTAAGGTGATATATTTAAGACCCAGTTAACAAACAATTTTGTAACCTAATTATTTACAAATACTTTTTAATTAAGGTGAAATATTTTAAGACACAGTAAACGAACACTTTTGTAACCTAATTATTTACAAATACTTTTTAATTAAGGTCAAATATTTTAAGACACAGTTAACAAACACTTTTGAAACCTAATTATTTACAAATACTTTATAGTTAAGGTGAAATATTTTAAGACACAGTTAACAAACACTTTTGTAACCTAATTATTTACAAATACTTTTTAATTAAGGTGAAATATTTTAAGACACAGTTAACAAACACTTTTGTAACCTTATTATTTACAAATACTTTTTAATTAAGGTGAAATATTTTAAGACACAGTAAACGAACACTTTTGTAACCTAATTATTTACAAATACTTTTTAATTAAGGTGAAATATTTTAAGACACAGTAAACGAACACTTTTGTAACCTAATTATTTACAAATACTTTTTAATTAAGGTGAAATATTTTAAGACACAGTAAACGAACACTTTTGTAACCTAATTATTTACAAATACTTTTTAATTAAGGTGAAATATTTTAAGACACAGTAAACGAACACTTTTGTAACCTAATTATTTACAAATACTTTTTAATTAAGGTGAAATATTTTAAGACACAGTAAACGAACACTTTTGTAACCTAATTATTTACAAATACTTTTTAATTAAGGTGAAATATTTTAAGACACAGTTAACAAACACTTTTGTAACCTAATTATTTTAAAATACTTTTTAATTAAGGTGAAATATTTTTAGACACAGTAAACGAACACTTTTGTAACCTAATTATTTACAAATACTTTTTAATTAAGGTGAAATATTTTAAGACACAGTTAACAAACACTTTTGTAACCTAATTATTTACAAATACTTTTTAATTAAGGTGAAATATTTTAAGACACAGTAAACGAACACTTTTGTAACCTAATTATTTACAAATACTTTTTAATTAAGGTGAAATATTTTAAGACACAGTAAACAAACACTTTTGTAACCTAATTATTTACAAATACTTTTTAATTAAGGTGAAATATTTTAAGACACAGTAAACGAACACTTTTGTAACCTAATTATTTACAAATACTTTTTAATTAAGGTGATATATTTAAGACACAGTAAACGAACAATTTTGTAACCTAAGTATTTACAAATACTTTTTAATTAAGGTGAAATATTTTAAGACACAGTTAACAAACAATTTTGTAACCTAATTATTTACAAATACTTTTTAATTAAGGTGAAATATTTTAATACACAGTTAACAAACAATTTTGTAACCTAATTATTTACAAATACTTTTTAATTAAGGTGAAATATTTTAAGACACAGTTAACAAACAATTTTGTAACCTAATTATTTACAAATACTTTTTAATTTAGGTAAAATATTTTAAGACACAGTAAACGAACACTTTTGTAACCTAATTATTTACAAATACTTTTTAATTAAGGTGAAATATTTTAAGACACAGTTAACAAACAATTTTGTAACCTAATTATTTACAAATACTTTTTAATTAAGGTGAAATATTTTAAGACACAGTAAACGAACACTTTTGTAACCTAATTATTTACAAATACTTTTTAATTAAGGTGATATATTTAAGACACAGTAAACGAACAATTTTGTAACCTAAGTATTTACAAATACCTTTTAATTAAGGTGATATATTTAAGACACAGTAAACGAACAATTTTGTAACCTAATTATTTACAAATACTTTTTAATTAAGGTGAAATATTTTAAGACACAGTAAACGAACAATTTTGTAACCTAATTATTTACAAATACTTTTTAATTAAGGTGATATATTTAAGACACAGTAAACGAACAATTTTGTAACATAATTATTTACAAATACTTTTTAATTAAGGTGATATATTTAAGACACAGTAAACGAACAATTTTGTAACCTAATTATTTACAAATACTTTTTAATTAAGGTGATATATTTAAGACACAGTAAACGAACAATTTTGTAACCTAATTATTTACAAATACTTTTTAATTAAGGTGATATATTTAAGACACAGTAAACGAACAATTTTGTAACCTAATTATTTACAAATACTTTTTAATTAAGGTGATATATTTAAGACACAGTAAACGAACAATTTTGTAACCTAATTATTTACAAATACTTTTTAATTAAGGTGATATATTTAAGACACAGTAAACGAACAATTTTGTAATCTAATTATTTACAAATACTTTTTAATTAAGGTGATATATTTAAGACACAGTAAACGAACAATTTTGTAACCTAATTATTTACAAATACTTTTTAATTAAGGTGATATATTTAAGACACAGTAAACGAATAATTTTGTAACCTAATTATTTACAAATACTTTTTAATTAAGGTGATATATTTTAAGACACAGTAAACGAACACTTTTGTAACCTAATTATTTACAAATACTTTTTAATTAAGGTGAAATATTTTAAGACACAGTTAACAAACAATTTTGTAACCTAATTATTTACAAATACTTTTTAATTAAGGTGAAATATTTTAAGACACAGTTAACGAACAATTTTGTAACCTAATTATTTACAAATACTTTTTAATTAAGGTGAAATATTTTAAGAAACAGTTAACAAACAATTTTGTAACCTAATTATTTTCAAAGTTTCGAGTATTTTTAAATAATTTTAAGCTGTTTGAACAAACGACTTAATGGGATAAAAAGAGAGAGACGCATTTGAGGTGATTTAACTGTTTTCGTTTTATTATAATTTCGATTTATGTTGAAAGATAACAGCAGTGAAAAAGAATGTTACAATCATTATTTTAATTATCATCGAACAGTAAAATATATTAACGTTTATAAATGTTATTTTAATAAATGTTTACGAGTATACGATTTTAAATAGCGAATACGAGCAGATTCGTTTTCGACCATGGTCTCTGAAAAAGACATTTCAACTGATACTCATCAGTTTGTTTATCTTCTAGGGACAGACGTTCATTTAAAGTTGAATCAAATCGTTAAAAAGCACATCATTACAGGTAAAAAACGGGGGTTATAATAATAAAGCAAACATAAGTAGTTTGAAATTGCTACACAAAATCTATGAAGATACAAACATTTTCAACTATGTAAATAAAACAATGAATGAATTAATTAAATGAAAATTATCATTTTCTTTCGAGACTTGGAAAAATTCAATTAAACTGTTAAAGGTTTCAAATTAATCATTAAACTTTGCATGTTTTAAATCTTTAATATATAGAACCTTTTAACGTATGACAAACAAATAAAAAGGTGGTTAAACGTTTAACTCGTTTTTCGATTATAATAGACTATTCCAATCTTTTATTTCATAGCTAGTTTTATCTTTGAGTGTTAATGAAGAGACAAAGAGAGATAGAGAGAAGGATTAGACGATATTTGTAAAGACGGTATGAAATAGAAATAAGAAAGTTAAACAACATACAACGAGAGACGATAAGGTAATAGACAATAACTGAGACTAGTAATTTGGTGAGTAAATTGCAAATTACTGTTAAGCACAAATACAAATGAAATAGATTTTTTCTAATAATAATAGTCACACGAGCAGCATATTGTCTGTTCTTTTCAGATCATTAGTGTCTGCTTTTCCTTGCTTTATTCCTGTTTTAGCATCCCATCAATTGAAATAGTATGTGTCGACTGCATCTCTATCACTATTATTATTTCCTATTTTCTGAGGCAATTAAGAAATGTGTTATACAAAAGGAAATCACAAGTCATTTTTTCAGCAAATACTTATTGTAAAGCTTTGAACTTAAAAAATTTGACATGAGTAGAAATATTTTTATTTTAACTGATGGAAAATGTATGCACATTTAATTGTCCCCCCCCCCATTTCGTCTGATTACTGATTTGTAGTTAGAAGCTTTTAATAGACTTCTGCTATTATAAACACACTTGGATCATTCCAAATCTTACCATCACTTGAAATTGGCATACATTAAAATCACATCTATATACACTACCTGCGCAATACAGTCTGAAAAAGCCATCGGAAATAATCATGTTTGACTTCGGTTTGAGTTAGAAATTGTGATCACTACACTGAATGGAGATCTGGTAGCTAATTTCAAAATTAAAAGATTAAAAAAAGCTTACTCTAATCCGACTACAAAGCATGCAAGACTTAGGATTTCTGGTACTGTGAGTCTTCTTTTTAAGAGAATAAACATTTTTATTTATTGATTAAATAATTTTATAAAAAATAAATTAAATTCTACTGTTTAAGACAATTAGATAATTTGAATCCGCACTAGAGTATGTTTTTAGTTTTTAGAAAATCATAAATTTATTTAATAAGGCAAAGAGAGGAGAGAAAGGAAGTAAAAAAGATAACGAATGAAAGAGAGAGTAAGAAAAAGAAGAGTGAGAAAAAAAGAAAAAGAAGAGTGAGAAAAAAAGAAAAAGAAAGAAGAAAAGGAAAGAAAAAGATAAAAAGAAGAGAGAAGATATTTTAACAGTCGTGTTGAGATGCTATTAATACTACTATGGCAACGTCAACAATCAGCACGACTTTTACCTCGTTAAATTCGGTTCTCTCTTTTGAAATAATTCATAAATATAGAGAAGGGCCCTCTTATTTCATGTGGCACAGTGATGTGATTTATTAGTGTAGTAATAGGACACTAATAGATTATTAAAGATGGTTATTTTTCTATAGAAGGGTGCAATTTTGGGAATGTTTTAAATTGATGTTCTTCAGCTTTTCATTTATTTAAATTTTCAACTTTGATTTTCTTTGGGAAATACAATTTAAAACGATCACATTGACGAGTGACCCTTTTTCTCTAAGATAAAACTATTTTTATATGTATGGATATGCGCAACATATCGCCCAGCTAATTTGAAAAACATTTTTTTGCATAAAAAATGAATGACTTATCACTGGAAATAGTGACCTAATTGGAAATCGCTTTTTAAAGAAAAAAACTATTTATGGCACCAGAAAAATAATTACACATTTATAAAAAGAAAAAGTCAGAGTTTTGTTTACATTCAAATTTTATTAAAAAAAAATGAACGATTTATCACAAGTAAAAATTGAGGCTAATTTCACTATATTTGCTTTTTGTCGCACACAAAACTAGTGTGGTGTGTTATACCTATTACTATTATGTGTGGTGTGTTATACCTATTACTATTATGTGTGGTGTGTTATACCTATTACTGATATTGTTTTCATGAATTTTGTTTTATAATCTTGTAAGTGCTTCATAATTAGTAAGAAAAAAGATTTTGAAACGAAAATATCAAAATGTCAATATTTGATGCAACAGTGAATACATTGGTAAAATGAAAATGAAAATGAAATTCGTCCTCCAACAAAAAATGTATAGAATGCTCAAAGTCATGTTAATAATAACAGCACATTCAGTGGCAGCCTTTATGTTAAACTAAAGTAAGATTACATCACGGTTTTGTACTGAGTTTATTGCTTTTCATTTGTGTCTTAGAAGCATCATTCACACAATTTGTCTCGAAGAGATGCTGTATGCTGATCATTTAGTGCTCGCCTGTCAAACAATGGAAGGTTAATTTGCTGAGTTAAATACTTGGAGAAATGCTACAGAAAGTAAAGTGTTGAGAGTGAATGTTACTAGGAGCAAATTGATGGTTAGTGTTTTTAGTGTTAGAAAGCCCCCAGAAAAATAAATGTCCCCTGCTCTATTTGTGGAAAAGAGGGGTTAGATACATGTAAGTATTGGGTAACTTAAAAGTTGACTAAAGTGACAGGTACCTAGATATATCATAAGCAGTTTGTCTGCAAGAAGTTAAAGACAATAAAGACGGATGAGAAGTCAAATACAGATAAAACTCATAAAGAACTGAGATGCCAGAAAGCCAACTGGCCCTGACATCATTTCATTCATAATGCTAAAAAAGCTGAAACCATAACTAGCTCTTATTCTAGTTTTTTCATTTGTGTCTTAAAAGAGAAATATTTCCCATCACCTCTGAAATCTTTGTCAGTCTGCCCAGTATTCAGAAATACTAAAGATTGGTTTTCTGCATCTCAGAACACACCAATCAGTCACCTGTGCGTCATGAGTAAGTTATTTGAATGTGATAAAAAAAGGAGTTTTCAACCACCACAGCAAAAACAATCTACTCAGTGACAAGCAATATGAATTTCATCCTGCAAGATAAACTGCTGATCTACTGACTGTAATATCACACAGCTTCAGTGAATCTATTGATGAAGCATTCATGTCTAAAACAATAGCTCTTGAAATATCAGAGGCTTTTAATAGTGTTTGGAAGCAAAAATTGTTCCACAAGCTCACTTGCTATGGAATATATGAAAATTTGTTTTCAACCATAAAATCCTTTCTCTTTGATAGGTTTATAGAAGTCATTGATGAGCAGAAGTCTGATACACATAGTATAAATGCCGGTGTACCCCTAGCATCTATTCTGGGCCAAACTATCTTCCTTATCTTTATCAATGATTTCCCAAATCACATTTTAAGTTCATTTTTTGACATTTATGCAGCCATCTATGGCAACACTTTGAAGAACATTAATGATCAATATCTCCCTGTTTTTTTCTTCCTACCTGGAGCACATAGTGCAATGGAGAAACATGTGGCTGGTTACTTTCAATACATCTTAAACATAGCTTTTCTCCTTTCATCACCAATGCTCAGATTTTAACTTTGCTCAAATTGTAATGAATGGCCCTTTCTTTGAAGAAGCCTACTGCTTTGATAAGCTTTTAGGATTGACCTTCACTAAAGACATCAAGTGGTAGACATGGATCAAATTTGTTGCTGAAGTCGCTGGAAAAATAGGTTGGTCATTTTCTTACTCCAGAGGGTATCACTCTCCAGACACAATCCTCTATCTGCATAAGAGTACAAATACCTGCATAAGAGTACAAATAGTTCTGAGGTAGAATACTGTGGCCACATCTGGGGAGGTGCCGCTCAGAGTACTTTTTCCTGCTTTGAAAGAATACAAAACTGACTGCGAAATCTAGTGGGGAATGTCCTCTTCTCTTCTGCCTCTTTCTCACAGAAGAGAGATTGCTAGTCTTCATCTACTTTATTGTTAGTTTAATGGTAAGTGTTTGACTAATCCATAATCTACAGTTCGCCCTGTAACCATTTACGACAAAAACTTGTCTAGCTACAACGACTGGAAATTATTTTCCTTTTTCCCTCTTGGATTGCAAAGCTATTAAGGTTGTTCAGAAGTTTTGTTATGTAAGTGATACATTTAGAGCACAAGGTACTAGGGTGATTGCTAGAGTTAGGAGTGGGTAGCTGAAGTTCAGAGAACTACTATAAGCAGAGTGTTTCTATTGTAGCCCAAAGAACGAGACTATCAGGCATATGCACACAGTTGCTGGCATATGGAAGTGAAAGTTGGACAGTGAGGATTGGCGACATGTGTTACATAGAGAGAAATTATATTAGAATGAGTCGAAAGTCAGACTATTGAAAATATGGTTTTAAGATAAGGTTGTCTAATTTTGCATTTTGAGATAAGGTTGTTGAATTTCACATCTGTGATGGATCAATGTATGGTCAAAGGTTAACCCAGCTAGCGAGCTTTCATAATTTGAAAGATGTCTAACCGGCATGAATTCATACAAAGCTCATCTGGGTCAAAGCAATGGTGAAAACATGGGAAGATATGCCGCTGACAAAGCATTGCCTGAGTTGTAGCCAACCCATTGAGAGAAATATGCAAATAAGTGACAGAAAAAAACAACAATGTATTTTAGATTGCTTTGAATAAACAGCCAATGAAATTGCTTACTAGATTAGGTAAGTAGAATTTTGGTCAGACAAGGAATGTTGCCTTTATATATATGGTACAACAATCGCGAATTTGTTAAGTTGGAGTTTACAGTGGAGTTTGAGCTGAAAAGATTTGAAGTGAATTTGGTAAAACTGCCAATGTAAAAAATGCAGTAGGCTTCATTATCTTTAGTGATGTATATGAATGGCGGTTAGATGCTGGACCAGAGGAAGGAAATGGGGCACAAAATTAAGTGAAACTATCTTTGGTTTTATTTGGGACACTGTAAAAGTTTGTTTTCCCTTTGAGGTGAATTAAATATCTTGTAAAAACAGACAATGATGTTGAAACACAAAAGTGATGTTTGGATCATCTCCATCATAAAGCCGCCCTGTGTAGACTGTCTGACAGGTTATCTCAAGTTCAAATCTTAAGTGGCTAAGTGCTTTGTTGACCCACCGATGACCAGTGAAAAGACGCACTCAACAGGAAGAAGGAGACAGGAGGGGCCGAGCTAGCCCACTGGACATAATAGGAAGTTTGAGGTTTGCTGAGATAGTTAGCAAGGTGTTTAAGCTGGGTGCCCTTTGAGGCAGGATGGCCCACCTGGGTCTCTTAGCCAAAGGGTTGTTGGGGACTTGTTTCCATTTCGTCGAGATATAGAAATCTCATTTGCAACTGTGACATTTAACTTGAACATACGAGTATCTTTTATAATATTCAGCCAATAAATGTGTTACTTTTGATAAATTGAACTCATAGTTTTTATTTGGCATGATGGTCTTTGAACTGGCACATACGAGACGATTACGGCCAGTGCAGTAAACACACAAATAAACATGCATACTTACATGTAAAGACCGCTTGCCTCTTTTAAGAAGAAACACCTACAACACTACTACCACATGGTTTAGTAACTTAGTGAGTCACAATTGGAAACCTAAACAACATCCAGAAGCAGATGTATGAACACCTTTACCAGTAAAAAACATTTTGTTACTGTGATTACAAGTTTCACAGAAATATATATTCTTATATTTATTTTAAATTCAGAATATTTGTTGAGTTGTATATACCTTGATTGGCCTTTTTTAATGTACTTCTAATTCCTCAGTTGATGATGCATCACCAGAGCAACTCTAGAGTATCTCTTGATTACTCAACTTAGATGTATGGCCCAGTCACTGTAGATGTGTTGACCACACAAGTCCTCTGCAAGGAAAGTAAAATTTCCTCAGCGCTGATATCCCGTAAAGACGGTCAATAGTCGGTGATACAAAATCAACCAAAATTGAAGGTATTGGCCTGTGACACGCATGGAAATGAATAAGCGTGAGGGCTACATTATTTGGTTGCCACTAGTGAGTGAGCCGGTACAGTAGTAGGAGCTGGTCAAGGAAAACATGAGAGAAAGTGAAAAGTATTGATTCGAGAGAAAAAGAGATGAATAAATATCTTGTCAGAGATAGGTAGTTCAAACGTAAAGTTCTAAAAGCCATCATGCAAACATGTAAAACGGACATTAAACTGAATATGATGATGATAATGAGTTTGTGAATCCATGTCTAATTAAGATACCCACATATAAACTAGGGGCACAAGTCTGTGAACAGCCACAAAAAAACTTTATTGAAACTAAGCTCACAAACCCTTAGTAACCACTGAACAGCAATCTGTTGCAATAGTGATCACAGTCAAAAAAATTAATTTACTTGACATCAGTGAAGGAGACCCCTACCCTTAGTCGCCACCGAACATCAATCTGTTGCAATAGAGATTACAGTCCAAAAAAATTAAAGAAGTTTTCTCTTTCTCTCTCTGCAAGTTACCATTGTTAGGTCAGGAGTAATTTCAAATTGATCATTCTCTGAGGATATCTTACTTTCCCTACATAACTAGGCCCCTTCCTTCTACCCTTTCATAGCATCCGCTATCAAGAATACACTACATGAGTCGTCCAACTGTGATTAGATGAGGCTACATTAGAAAAGCTATGAAAAGCGAATAAATTGCATGCCCCTCGGTTAAGAGTTGAGTGAGCAAAGTCAGTTCACACCGGATTTACACTTTGCATGTTACCAGTTATTGTGATTTATTGACAACTACCACCTTTTGTTACTATTACATAGGTTTTGCCAATTATTGTCTATGAGCAAAAGTGGGGGACCGTATGAACGTTTGAAAAAAGCCCGCTAAAATAAACTACGAGCTCGATTGTAATGAAATCTTCGATATATGAAATAACGAAAAGTGCATTTTTTATTTAAATAAATGTTTACTTCAAATCTAAAAAGAAAAATTACTTTTTGCTTAGTTATTGTTTCACACATAGACTCCCCCACTGTCCTCCAAATGGTTAAAGACGTTTTTTTTATTGTATTGATATACCAAAAAAAATGTTATATCACTAGAAAGAGAAATTAATAAAGGGATATATAAAAATAAAATAAATAATCGCTTAAATAAAATCGATCAGATTTCTTAACTTAAATCTCCCATTAAATACAAAAAAATATTTCCTGTTTATGGCTTTAATTTTAATCATGAGCTGATTTTTTAGGGGTGGGTGATATTAAAGTGTTTAAGTTATTTATATTACTTATTTCCATTTAAGCGATGTTTTAAATTTAATAAGTGTAAGTTGAATTAATATAAATCAGTGTAAAAGAAAAGCATATTTGTGTGATTAAAAAAATGTTATATTAAAAAAAATTAGCAAAAAACATCGACATTCCCTTTGATAACTTCATATGAAAACATATTTCAAATAAATTTTTCAGTTAAAATTGTAAGCATTTTTTATGAAAATCACAGGCGGATATAACTAGTTTCGTTTTTTTTGTGTCTTTTGTGGAGATTTAACATTTGTTGCGATGCACACACCACCGAATGCTGCTGATTGTATAAAGAAATACGACATTTTCTACTATTGTAAAAGGATTTTATAGTAAATGTTGATCAAATCAGATATTTCTCCACCCTACTAACTTGCTATATCAAACAAAATCTTTGACGATAATTACATATTATAAAAGCTGGGAAGTTTTTCTTGTTGTTTTTTCCCCCTTTTTTAGGTATATATTTTCACTCAGTGATCAGATTTTCGACGTCATTTGGATTTCTCTTATTCATTTATTTGAAATTAAAAAAAAAATGTGACACTTGTTCGTAATTCTCCATCACCCGTCTTTCTCAACTTTTTTACATTACCATTTTTTTCGGTGTACTGATCGCTAGAGAAATCTGTGTTATTTTGGAAAAAATTCAATTTATTTAGAAGGGGGATCAATTTCCTGTATAAATTTAATGTAAACTGATCACCCACTTCATGACCATGTCGCATGTAGTTTGTTCGTAAAACTCAACCACCCATTTTTTCACCTTTTTACGGACCATTTTTTTCTGTGCACAATTACCTATTATGTCACTAGAGAATTCCGGATATTGGGGATTAAAAAAAAATATTGTAGATTTTAGAGTGTGTCTGTGAGGGGGTTCAGTTTCCTATATTAATTTAACGTAAACTGAGCACAAACTTTTTGACTATCATCATTTTATTTTCACTGCCATATTTCACAAGTGCTTTTTCATGCGCACACAAAAAAATGCGACATGCTTGCTAATTGTACACAGAAAAAAGAAAATAATTTGGTGATGGTCAAAAAGTGGGTGCTCAACTTAGGTTAAATTTATATAGGAAACTGATTTCCCTTCTAAATCTAAATATTTGAAAGAAATTTAAAAAAAAACACGGAATTCTCTAGCAAGATAGGTAATTGTACACCGATGAAAAAAAAAATGGTCAGTAAAAAAGTTGGCACTTCTGTCATATCTATGAAGCAGCTGCCGATTAAGAAATCGAAATTGAAGAGTTCCATTTTTTTTCTCCAAGTACCATTCATTCAGAATTCACCGGAAGTTGAATTTAGTATTTAGAAAATGGAGTTAAATGAGATTAATCTTCGAGACATTGGTAATTTAATGAAGCAGCCACAAAAAAACAATAGATTTTTTACAGGCACACCACCTGATTTCTTGCAGTCAGACATGCTCGTCATGTCCAAGACAGATGCAGATGGCAAGCCATAGTGGAAGTGATGGATTTATTTGGAAATGCTCACGTAGATACTGCTGCAAAACACTATTCATTAGAAAAGATAGTTTTTTTGCTGGGTCACGGCTTTGCTTAGATGATATAACTTTGGGTATTTGGTGGTTATGAACCGGCCACTAAGTCTGGCTTCTTAGTAACAGTCCCTTCCAGAAATGCTGAAACATTAATACCTATAATAAAGCAGTATGTACGTCCCGGAACAACAATAATCTCAGACTGTTGGCGTGCATACGATCAACTCGCTTCGGAAGGATTTCACCATTTGCGTGTAAATCACAGATACAATTTTGTGGATCCATCCACAGGTGCCACAACAAATCATGTGGAAAACATGTGGCAAAAGGCCAAGATGCATAACAAAATAGAATGTGGCACCCACACGCAAATGATGGAGTCCTACTTAATCGAATTTATGTGGCAGCAGAAGTTTTCTGTAACCCCATGGAAGCCATTGTAAACCAAATTGCAGAACTTTATCCTGTTCAATAAAAGAAAAAGACCTCCCAAATGTTAAAATTATTCATATTAAAAAAAAAAAAATCAAAATCAATGTTTACAAAAAAATTCAGTTCCCCCCCCCCATCAAAACTTTTAATTTATATAAAGAAAAATCCCACCAAGCAAAACTTTTCAATTAAAATAAAGAAAAAATCATTGTTGACTTTTCATAAATTTTTACTATTATTTATATTAAAAAAAATCAAATCAAAATCAATGTTGACCAAAAAATTCAGTCCCCCCCCCGCCAATCAAAACTTTTCATTTTTATTTTTAAAAATCCCACCAATCTAAACTTTTCAATTAAATTAAAGAAAAAATCATTTTTGACTTTTCATACATTTTTACTTCATATAATAAAAAAGAAATTGTTAATTGTTTCATTGTTACCCAAAAACAAATCAGTCTTGCATTTTTTTTTATGTTGTAAAAAAATCACTTCCAGTAGAAGGACAGAAAATCTGCTGCTTCATAGATACGACAGAAGTGCCAAAAAGTTTTTTAAAACTGGTGGTGGAGTATTACGAATAAGCGCCGAAATTGTTAGTACAGAAATAAAGGTATGCTATTATCTACCGAATTTATTTAAAATTACATCTGCAAAAAAGATTAAATTAGTTTAATTAGTTTTAAGAAGTTTAGGGTATATGTTACGACGCTCAGCAGAGGCGCGAACGGGGTCCAAAAAAAGAACGAGAAAGGGTTTAAAAACATAAATTTGCAACAAGTGAAGTTGACCTACGACGAGAATAGATATTTTTCTACTTACCTATGTAATTTGTTTTTATTTTTACCTATTATAAATGGGTTTTCATTAGATGTAAAAAAAAAAAATTCTTGTTTTTTTTCCCACCGTTTTCACAAAAACAATATGGCGCTCCTAGTGCATTTGTTAGTAATCCCCCCCAAATCGGCCATGTTTTTTTTTCGAAGTTACGGTGTCAAAACTATTGATTTCTAATAAATAGCACTTCAAACTGGTTTAACATACAAACAAATAGAACATGCAAGTTTGAAACTAACTTTTACAGCTTACAGTTACTTTTATTTGTTGTAAATTTGTTTTTTTTAGCGTTTTTACTCTGCTGAGTCTCGTAAAAGATGCCCGAAGTTTATGTTTATCGGGCCCAATTATCAACCTTTTCCTTCGCAAAATTGGTTCCATCTCAATTCGAAAGTAAAATTTGATATATTTGTAAAATTAGTGATTAAATTCATTTTTAATCAGTTTCAAAAGGTTTTTGTTTACTAATCCCAATTACCGACATTTTCCCTCCAAAAATGTGTTCTATTTCGATTAGAGAATAACATATCATTTCTTTGGAAAATTAATAACAACATATTTATAATAACGTAAACTAATTGCAATAACATCAGACTTACATTTATCCAATCTTCTTTCGTTTGGTTTGTTTTAAATAAGAACATGGCTGAAGGATGGCGAAGTTAGTGTTGTGATGAGTCGAACGTGTTCTGTACTTTCAAAATGGCGACGCGAAAAAAAAAAACTTCGCAGAAAATTAAAGAAGTAAAAAATAAAAGAAAACACCATCGACGACAGTGCAAATTTTTTTGGAAAGAAAAGAAAACTTATTTTAATTTTATTGATTTTAATATTTTATTATTTTAATTGAGCGTTTGGGAAGAAATGGGAGTCATAAAATGTACTTAATTTATACAGTAAGTTCAGTTTACCAATCCCATTCAGGTCAAAATAAGATTGTTAAACTGATTTTGTGCGGAATTGTTTTGTTCATTCTTCTGCAGTTTAATATTTGTAGTGTTCGTTTCTTTTTTAAATAAATAAAAAAGCTGATTTAGTATTATTTATTGATACAATAAAATATTGAATAGATTGAAAGAAAATGAACGGAATACAAAATGAATAAAAGATGAGGATAATACATTAATAGAATTGTTTGCTCCTGTCGGGGTTCTAGGGGGAGTTCCGGTTACGTGTTCCTATTACTGTTATAATATGTTTTAACCAAACAGAGTTACCCCCCCCCCCTTTACCACGAGATTAACGTTCTGATTTGTAACGTGAACGTGAGTTGACTAAAGAGGTCAACCATCTTGGATCTGAACGATACACACGTGCTTTTGCTTCGGTGTTTATTTAATAACATAACATGGTGTCAGAAGTGGGATTTTCATAAAACCGAAAGCAGAATGGTATAGGATAAAGGAAGGAGTACGGGCGGACGTCAGACAAACCAAACTATCCGAGCCAGAAACCGGAATTTAAAACAAAACAAAATGAACAGCAACGTGTCGACGCCACAGCCGTTCTCATTCGACCAGCCAGGACAATGGCCAAAGTGGATAAGGAGATTTAATAGCTACAAAACTGTGTCCGGCCTCGAAGAGAAACCCGAACCCTTATATATAGTATGGTTGACGAAGCCGATGACGTCCTAGTTACATTCAAGTAATCACAGGAGGACTCGGAAAAGTTTGACGTAGTCAAACAAAAGTTTGATAAGCACTTCACGTGTTAGCAGAGACATGCGACCTAAAGGGCCTAGAAGAAGAGTTTATAAGAGACAGAATCGTTGTGGGGTGCAGAGATGTACACTTATACGAAACTCTTATAATGATACCTGAGCTCGGTCTGGAAGGCGCAGTAAAAGGGCGCGCCAGAAGGAAATCATGAAGTCCCAACAGAAATTATTACGGCCTACTGAAAAAAACAAAATCGAGCAACTAGAAGAGAACACCGTCGTTCACGCAGTTGACAAACATTACCAAAAGAAAAGAAACCACGACAAAAGAGGAGGTAACTCTTTTAGGAATCGCCAAAACTATAAACAAAAAGGGTATAGACAACAGCGTGAGCCAGAAACAGGATGTCAACGTTGCGGCAACAGAGAAAACCACCCGATACGTACATGCCCTGCCATTCTAGCAGAATGCCACAACTGTAAATAGTCGGTCATTACGCACAGTGTTGTAGGTCGAAGAAAGTCTACGAAGTACACAACGAAGAGGACTACTCTTATAGCAGCGACGACAACATCACCCTGGGTCTATTTATGGTAGCTGAAATTAGACACAGCAAATCATGGAGAATTTATGTGGCAATAAATAACACACCAGTGAAATTAAAAATCGACTCCGGAGCTGATGTCATCGCAATCCCAGAACGCATTTATAGAAGAATGCATTTATCAGCACTAGCCGCAGTATAAGAGAGGCTACATGGTCCATGTCATAGCCCCCTACAAGTGATAGGGAAACTAAAGGCAACCATCCAAGGGAATGAAGGGCGACTGACAGCACAATATATATATATATGTCATTCCCGACTTAGAGGAACCACTATTAAGAAGACCGGCCATTGAAGCACTTGAAATAGTGACTGTATCCTCCTCTGCTGTACACTGCATCAGAGATACTGATGTACGACTGTTTGACCCAAGGAAGGAGATGAGAGACCTGTTTCAGGGCCTCGGCACATTCAGAGAAAGCTACATCATACCCCACACGTGAGGATGCTAAACCCTACTGCATCTCAACACCACGACGCATACCCTTACCATTAATGAAGGAGACACAGATAGAACTCAAGCAGATGGAATAGATAGGGGTAATAAGCAGGATTGAAGATCCCACAGAATGGTGGCCACCATAGTAGTGGGGTCAAAGTACAACGGAAAGGTCAGAATATGTGTTGACCTGACGAAACTAAACACATCTCAAAAGAGAACTGCATATGTTACCAACAGTCGACTATGTGCTAGCCCAATTGGATGGAGCCTAAGTCATGACCAAGTTAGACGCAAACAGTGGATACTGGCAAATACCATTGTCACAAGGGTCCCGCGGACTGACAACCTTCATTACCCCATTTGGCAGATTCCAATTCAATCAACTACCATTTGGAATCCCGTAAGCCGAGATCTTTCATAGGTGTATGTCAGCCATACTGGAACAGCAAGAAGGGGCGATATATATGCTGGACGATATACTGGTATATGGGAGGAGCCAAAGTGAGAATGACACACGGTTAAAAAGCCACATTAAAGAGAATTCGAGCAGCCGGAGTAACCCTAAATCCACAAAAATGTGAGATATCTAAAACATCACTTAAGTTCTGAAGACATATCCTCAGCACTGAAGGCCTAAGACCCGACCCAGACAGAGGTTTCAGAGTCTACAACTTCCCAGCGCCAAACAATATAACAGAAACTCGCAGATTTCTGGGAATGGTGAACCAAATGGATAGTTCATCCCAAACCTAGCAGAAATGATAAAGCCGCTACCAGACTTAGTTAGCCAGAAAAACATGTTTGTATGGGAAAGTGAACAAAAAAAGGCCTTCAACTTCATAAAAGAAGTTTTGTGTTCAGCACCAGTTCTTTCATTGTACAATCCAACAAAAAGAACAGTAGTATCCACAGATGCTTCATCTTATGGCCTTGGAACAGTACTCTTACAGCAGCAGGAAGATACAAGATTGCACCCGGTAGCACATGCATCAAGAGCCATGTCGGAAACAGAAACCCGATACGCTCAGATAGAAAAGGAAGCCCTAGTCATAACCTGGGGATGTGAACGATTTTCAAACTACCTCATAGGGTTGGAGTTCACAATCGAGACAGACCATAAACCGCTCGTACCCCTACTAGGCAGTAAGAATATCAGTGAATTACCAGCCAGAGTACAGATATTCGGCATCCGCCTCATGAGATTCAGTTATAAAATCCATCATATACCCGGCAAGGAACTATACATTGACAATGCTCTATCAAGAGTTACGCACAGCAACATGTCGACCAAACAGGATAAAGAACTGGAGGACAGTTTAGCAATATTTGTCCAGGCCATCAGGCAGTCCCTGTTTGCAACGGAAAGACGGTTGGAAGAGATAAGGGAACCCATCAGCAATGATGAAATATGTACAGGCATCATAAACTTTGTTAAAAATGGATGGCCTTCAAAGGGGCAAGTTCCTATGCTACTCAAGCCATATTGGGCCGATCGAGGAGACATTATCTGGGAGGAAGGCCTACTAATTTATGGAACACAGATTGTGGTCCCCCAGTCCATGAGATTAGAGATAATCGGAAGATAATCAGGTCACCAAGGAAGTACCAGGTTCCAAAAACGAGCTCGCCAATCAATATGGTGGCCAGTATTATCTAACCAGATAAAGAACACAGTGGAGAACTATGAAACATGCGCCAGACTTAGACACCAACCGACTGAACCACTGTTGACAACCAAACTCCCACCAAGACCCTGGCACACCCTAGCTTCTGACTTATTCGAGCTAAACAGGCACATCTACATTGTGGTGGTCGGCTATTTTTCGAAATATGTCGAGTTCACTCAACTGAGATTAATTACCTCTAGAATAGTGATAGAAAGCCTGAAATCCATATTTGCCAGGCATGGAGTACCAGTGATCCTGAGAACAAACTCTGGCAGCCACTACATGCCAAAAGAATTTGCTGATTTCGTAAGAATCTGGGAATTTCAACACATCACAAATAGCCCTAGATTCCCCCAAAGCAATAGCGCAGCGGAAGCAGAAGTAAAAATTATTAAGACAATGCTGACGAAAGCAGGAGACTTATATATGTCCCTGCTAGCCCACGTAGCAACCCCAATGGATTGTGGATACTCTCCCAGCGAACTTTTAATGGGAGGAAAATTAAGAACCAATGTTCCAATCCACCCAAAGCTACTGACACCCAAGTGGCCTAACTTCAAGCCTATTCGGGAGAGGGATGAGTACAAGAAGCCTCAACAACAATAGACACACACCCAGAGACACAGAGCAAGAGAGATGAGACTTCTTGAGACGAGAACCCGTGTGTGGGTTAGAAGCCCAAATACCCCCAGCTAGGAAGGCAGTATAGTTGGAAATGCCCCCACCCCACGATTGTACATTGTGGAAACAGACAACAGAGGATACATCTGACACAACCGCCGACATATCGTACCAAGACCACCTCCCAACAGAGAGACAGAGGAAGTGGAAAGTCCAGAAAATACCAAAACCTCAATAAATGAAAGTGAGGAAATTGTGCATCAACCAACCACTCCCCCAGACAACATGAGAACTAGGTCCGGCAGATTGTCAAGACTACCTACCAGACTGGACATTTCAATGAATAAATAAAATTAAAATAACTACATAAAAGTGATGTTATAATGTTTTAACCAAACAAAGTTGTCCCCCTTACGACGAGATTAACGTTCTGCTTTGTAACCTGAACGTGAGGTGAGAAAAGAGGTCATCCATCTTGGAACTTAAGGATACACACGTATTTTTGCTTCTGTGTTTATTTAATAACATAACAAACGCTGATGAACAGATTAAAGAAAATGTTTATTTATCGCAAAAGTAATAACAGAGGTACAGCTGAAATAACAGGAATAGCCTTAGTTAAAGTAGGAAAGGTTGGAACAAGAGCCGTTGCTATGAGCTGAATCAGGTGCTGCTGGAAGCTGGAACGAGGGCCGATAGAAGGAGTATTGAGCAGGCGTTGCTGGAAGCTGAAACAGGAGCCGCTTGAGAGAGCGGTAGCAAACATTGTAGGAACAGGCTGATGCAGGAGTTAGCTGGAGCATTAGGAGTGCTGGGACAAAAGCTGCTGGAAGGAGCCGCTGAAGAAGCTGGAGCAGACGCTGCAGGGAGCTGGAGCTAGAGCCGCTCGACGTAGCTGAAGCAGTCGTTGCTGAAAGGAGCTGTAGCACACACTGCAGGAAGCTGAAGCAAAAGTCACTATAAGCAGCTAGAGCAGGTGTTGCTGGAAGCTGAAACAGGAGCCGCTGGAGAGAGCTGGATCAGAAAAAAACTAGAGAATGAGGTGTTGCTGAAGAGTGCAAGGGCAAGAGCTGCTGTACGCCGCCGCTGAAGAAGCTGGAGCAGGCATTGCAGTAGCTGGAGCAAGCGCTGCTATAAGGAGCTAAAGCAGGCGTTGCTGGGAATAAGTGGAGAAGGAGCCACTGAAGAAGACGCTGCAGTAACCTAAAGCAGGAGCCGCTGGAAAGATCAGAGCAGGTGCTGCTGTAAGAAGCTGGAGCAGGCGCTACTGGGATATATTTTAATCATTTGAATATTTGAGTGTAAGGGGATAACACCCGGGTTTTGCAAATTCTTCATAAGAATGTCTTCTGCAGTCAACGGTGTACGTTGATATTCAATCCCTTGTGTGTTGTGTATTTAAAAAAAATGTTCATCTCATACCCACAACGGTAACATAGACGGAACGAAGGATTGAAAAGCCAGTACCGTAAAGGAAAAGCACTCTGAGCTACAAAAAATGCCCGAGCAGACTCGTCGGCATTACCCAGTAGGCATGCCGCAGTCGATTAGCAATAAACTAACCCCTTCTCAAAAGTAGTCAGGCAAAGACATGGAGGCTGGATCTCCTAGAACTGTATTGTGTATTTTAAACATATGAAAATGTAGGTCTACACATAAGAAAATCTGAATTTTTTTTTCTTTTATTGAAATATGTTTATTTACATAAATAATAATGAAAATAGTTTTTCATAAATATGAAATAAATAAAATAAAATAAACGTCAGAGAATATTTTCTTTTTTACAAATACTCAAATGAATGTGTTTTAACATACATATTCATAAAAAAATGTGTATTTATACAAAAAATAGGCATTCAGCCCCCACCCCCCTTCGTCAGAAAAGAGATTCTACTTTATTAAGGCGGTTATGTGTGAACATCCTGAAAACCTTTAGTTTAAAAATAAAATTTACAATAGGGAGATTAATTTCTCATATAAATTTGATATAAGATGATTACATTTTTTCTTTTTAAGTGAATTTAACACAAATTTAGGTGTGGGGGTGTTACGGAAAATATGTTGTGTGTTTTAATGGGAGGTTACAAAACAAACCCTCTTTTAAAGTTACCACTAACCTTAGGTGCGGGTGACAACAGCACCCATCCAAAGTCCTAGTGTCAACAGTTCTCATCACCGTATCCACCGTCCATAAAGTCCTAGTGTCAATTGCTCACATTACCCCCATAAAAACTTTCCCTTATATCCAAATACTAAACATATGCCCAGATAGCGACAGTCCTCAAATACCTCGTTTAAACCTACATCTAACCATCCCTCAACAAAAGAAAATAAAAACATTGTTACATATATGATTTAACTAAGTCTTATTGTCAATAGCTCACATTACCCACCAATAAATATTTTCCGTTATATCTAAATGCTAAACCTATGTCCAGATGGCAACAGTCCCTAAATACCTCGCTTAAACCTTAAACTACTCATAATTTTGGGTGCCCATCTCCCAACATTAGAAAACAAGAAAATGGTGTAATATAAGATTTAACTAAAACGGTGACATGTCATTCAAACGCTATCCGGTAAGAAACCAGGTAATCATTTTATGTTATATGTATACGAACAACTGATCTCCAACTCTTAATTCTAAATTATTTTCCCCAAAAGTTTTTTCAGGGTTTTTACACGTAATCGCATAAAAAGTTGAATGTAATTGTTTATTGGGAGAGGAGAGATATAGCCGAGGGTGCTCATCTATAATAATACCAATAATTTTAAAAAGTAGATTTGGGGATGAGGTTAATCAATATGTTAACCTATAGAGGTACCCAAGCCTCTATATGTAGTGCAATCAATTTTATTTGCATAAAATCTAGAGAGTAGATACTTATTTTAAAATATTAATTTCAAATATGGAAAGGGGTAACCTCTATTTTAAATTATAGGTGAAGAAGACCAGCCCTGCCTCTCCTGGACATAATTTTCCATTAATAAATTATTCTTGCTTTGTGCCATTTTTCTATTTATTAATTCCAGCCATTTTTATCGTAGCATGTTTTTGGTTCTATTTTTACTGGGTACTCCAGAGCATACCGACAAATGTAGAGCTGGCCAACTTATAGATAGGGGTTGCAGATTTAGTGTTCATTGCATGTATTTCCGTTTGAGTTGGATCTAGTGTTCTTTGGTTAAATGACGGACATAATCTTGTATTATTAATGAATTTTATGAACGTGATATAAATATTTTCCAATAGTAAAACATTTTCATCAGCAAGTGTAACAGTACAGGTAGAGCTGCCTGCTATATTGCACAGTAAAAAAGACGAGGGAAAATGACACCTGTGAAATGGCACAGGTAAAAATAGCACCAGTAAAAATAGCACAAGTGAATTAATAGAAAAAAAATGACACAGAGCAAGAACAATTCTGTAACAGAAAGTTAGGATTGTTCAGAAGCAGGACTTCCCCTCGAGTTTTAAATACGGGCTCAGCACCCACTCTTTAAAACCAATATTTTAAAACAAGTTTTTACTTTGTTGTTTTCAAGCAAATAAAAGCGACTTTTCTAAGTTTTTTTAGAAGTGGGCTGGGTTCTTTAACCCCTAGTTTTAAATAGGGCCTTAATCACCCTCATATTTTAAAATAAGTATGTACTCATCTGGTAAAAGTAGAGTAAGCAGCCGAAAAATATAAAAAATAAAAACGAGAAATTATTTATTGCAAACGCAGTTGAATAAAATTATCTACCGACCTGTATATTATCAATGTGCTGAAACTGTGTTTAAGTTATTTATTTCAAAATTTGATTTCGTTCAAAGCAATCTTTACACGCAGGAGAAAACACAAATGGCTGCTTGTCGCTTAACTGTTGGCACGGTCTAAATTCCTGAAAAGTTTACTTATTCTACCACTAACCCTTAGTCTGAGTTCTAAACCCCCTGCGTACTTACGGTTAGTGTAAGCGATCTTTTTATAAATTTTCAATAATAAAGCTCCACAACATTAAAATGGCAAGTGAATATGTTTTCCCTTGTATCGTAAAGACAGCTTAAAAATATTGAAATAAAAATATTTAAAGCAGTTTCAGCATGTTAAAAGTATACAGGTCAGTTGATAATTAAATTTTACTGCGTTTAGTATGAGGCATTCATGATTTTTTTTGTTTACGACTTCGCGACTGTTAACTATTCTGTACTCTTACCATTTACTCTATTGTTTTCAAGAAATAAAATCGAGTTGTGGCATAGGAATATAAGAGAGGTTTAGGTAAATTGAAGAAATCAACAAAACAATATCCTGTGTGTATGTCTAGCATTTATTTGGAAACTACACAAAAAGCTGATTTATTCATTTTCAGAATTTTCTCGAAGGGAATATAGACACATTTTTGTAATATTAATTTTGTTAGGGACACAAAAAAAGAAAAAGTAGGGGCGACATAAAGAGCGATTTTAAATGTTATTATGTAGTATTTCGTTACTTTACCGGGCCTTGAGAAATGGCAATGGTGATATATTTCCTTCCAGCTCCCTGACAACGTTGCTTAGTTCTTCACTGCTGGTTATGTAGTACTTTGCATGGAGTCTCTCTGATGGTATTTCTCAGTATCTCCTGCATTGTGGGAGCTGCCGGGAACTGTTTTATTTGGCTCACCTCTTTCCGATAGGTGTAGTTTTGGAAGCTCTGGGATTAAATCGCTTTTTAACGTTCTTTTGAGGGAATGTTATCCTATCGATATAAAGCCCAGCTGCATATGTGATCTGGTTGAGTTTCGTGAGCGACACTGCATCTGGCACCAGTCTCTGCAGTGCAGTGTTGACTTTAGTTATGAGGGCTTTCGTGGTCCTGTAGGGTTTTATTATTGACAGTTGTGGTTGGTTCTCTAGTCCCAGGGACTTGTCCTCCTCAAGGATATTACTGAGGTCCTCCTACATGCCAATTGTTCTTCATCTGGTTCAAAAAGTGGAGATGGTGGTGGTGGAGGTGGGCTGAGTGCTGGGGATAATGCAGGTGGAGTATTCAGTGACGAGTTTTGTGGTGTGAGAGTTTCCATAGGCTTTTGTTAGGCTTTGAGATTTTTTTAGGGTGTGTTTTTGAAGAATTATGTGGGTGTGCTTGTATTAGGAGGTGTGTTTGTGTTGGGACAGTTGTTGGAGATATTGTTAATCCATCTGTAGCTTGCAGATGTAGAGGGTCTATACTAGGGGCAGTTCTGGAGTGTCACCATTTGCCGATCTCACTTCCCTAGATATATGTGTTTCTTTTTAGTTTTTTGTTGCTGATGGGAACTGTTACAGTGTTATGAAGGAGGCTGATGTTTTTGTTATAAGTGCTGCTACGTCCAGTCCGATGTGTGCATTCGCATGTGCTGTTTCAAACTGGTATTGTGTGAAAATGCAGTACCACAAACTTTACAAGAATAGGGTTTCTCATTTAATGTTTAATTTTACTTCAGTCAGCGTTCTCAAAAATCAAAGGGCCCCTTCCTGGAGCTAACACTTGATCTCTATATGAGATACATAGATCCACGAATATTCTATTAAAATTCTCCTTTATTTCTTCAACATTGAGTTAGTAAAAAAGTTAAGAATAATAAATTTCTTCTCTCCCCAACTGACCAGTCAAGTATGTCATAGTATATTTTTCTTGTGGTCTGTTGGTCTTACCGGACTCCAGGACAAGAATTCATCTAGTCTGGTGGAGTATTCAGCTACGTGGTTTTACTTGAGGTAAAACCATTAGAAGATGTACTATTCCTCGTATGAGGAGATCTTATTTGTGCTGCGGATACTATGTAATTTTGAATATTTGGTCAGGGTTTACTTGTAGAGGTTAGTATCCTCATGTCAGGTTGTCCTGACAAACCCTTGTACGGAGAGACCGAGGACACTCGAGGATAGTGTCGGGTAGGTAATTCAAACTAACCAGTGTGTGTTCGCGTGTGTATTTCTAATTGACATTTTCTCGAAAATGCTGAGGAACACACATTACAAGAATAAGGTTTTTCACCGGTGTGTGTACGTATGTGCCTTTTTAAAGTACAGTTTTGCAAAAATGCTAAGCCACATATTTCACATCGAAAAGGTTTCTCACCTGTATGTATTCGCATGTGAGTTTTTAAGTGAGGATGCTGTGAAAATGCAGTTCCACAAACTTTGCACAGAAAGGGTTTTTCACCTGTATGTATTCGCATGTGCTTTTTCAAATTTGAATTGTGTGAAAATGCATTACCACAAACTTTACAAGAATAGGGTTTTTCACCTGTGTGTATTCGCATGTGCAGTTTCAAACTTGTATTGCATGAAAATGCAGTACCACAAACTTTACAAGAATAGGGTTTTTCACCTGTGTGTATTCGCATGTGCTGTTTCAAACTTGTATTGCATGTTAAGGCAGTACCACAAACTTCACAAGAATAATGTTTCTCACCTGTGTGAATTCGCATGTGCTTTTTCAAAGTAGAACTGAGTGAAAATTTAGTTCCACAAACTTCACAAGAATAGAGTTTCTCACTTAATGTTTAATTTTACTTCAGTCGAAGATCTCAGAAATCAAGGGGCCCCTTCCTGGGGCTAACACTTGATCTCTATATGAGATACATAGATACCCGAGTATTCTATTAAAATTCTCCTCTATTTCTCAAGCATTGAGTTAGTAAAAGAGTCAAGAATAATTTCTTCTCTCCCCAACTGACCAGTCAAGTATGTAGTAATATATCTTTGTTGTAGTCTGTTGGTCTTACCGGATTCCAGGACAAGAATTCATCTAGTCTGGTGGAGTATCCAGCTACGTGGTGTTACTTGAGGTAACATCACTAGGAGAAGATGCACTATTCCTCGTATGAGGGGATCTTATTTGTGCTGCGGATACTATGTAATTTTGAATATTTGGTCAGGGTTTACTTGTAGGGGTAAGTATCCTCATGTCAGGTTGTCCTGACAAACCCTTGTACAGAGAGACCGAAGACACTCGAGGATAGTGTCTAGTAGGTAATTCAAACTCCCCTCTGTGTGTATTCGCATGTGTGTTGTCAGATTTGGACTCTGTGAAAATGCAGTTCGACAAACTTTGCAAGAGTATCTTTTCTCATTTTTGTTCATTTTACTTTAGTGTAAAGTCTCAGAAAACAAGTGGCCTCTTATGGGACTAACACTAGATCTCTAGATGAGATACATAGATATCTGAGAGTTCAATTAAAGCTTTCCTTAACTTCTCAAATGTTGAATTTGCATAGAAGTAAAGAATATAAATTTTCCTCTCTCTAATTGATCAGTTTTTATGTTACAGTATATTTTTCTTGTGGTCTTACCGGATTCTCGGACAAGAACTCAACTAGTCTGGTTAGAGTATCCAGCTTAGTGTTGGTACTTGAGAAACATCTCACCGGTGTGTATACACATGTAAATTTTTAGATTGAAACTATGTGAACATACAAATTCAGAAACGTTACAATGGTAGGGTTTTTAACCTTTGTGTATTTACATGTGATGTTTCAGACAAGGATTCTGAACATAAAAATCAACAAAATATTCAATAATATTATTTGACACATGCGAGTCTTTTTTACTTTGTTTGAAAATAGAACTCACTGAGAATTCAGTTTTACGTAGTTGACAAGTATATGCATTCACCATTCCTTTGTATTTTTCCTTTCAGAGATTTGGATTGATGAGTCTAATATGCATTCAATGAGTTAGTATCGATAATTTCTAGATTTTGTTGGAGATTAAGCATCCTATAAGATACAAGATATTCACCCGCTTTGTGTGTACTCTCATGTCTTGTCAAAGCACATTATGGACAAATATTGATTTGCACATTTTACAGGATAAAAGATTTCTTTCCCAACTGCCTGTACATTGTTTCTTAAACAGGAATTCTTTGAAAATAATGATAAACGTACATACAGAAAAATAAGATAGCAGTTATTTATTGATGTAGACGTTTCTTAATTCTTGTGGAACTGAAAACAACCATCCATTTCTATAATAGTTTCAATCTGTAAATAAAGAAAATATGTTATCAAAACATTTTAACATACTTTACACTTTAATGCAATCAATTTTGACAAACAAAATATTTTGTTGTTCATTTCTAATGATAAATAATTAATATCCACATTATTCCGGCTTGAAAACCAACTGGTTTTATCATAAACATGGAAAATTCTAAACCAACTTTCTTTGTTTTAAAATCTGAAATAATCAATAAAAAATGTTTAACACCCCGGTGAAAAGACTATAGATTTCCAATAATAAAAGCTTTTAAAATAACAAGCGCCACAATAGTTGAGACATAAACGATACAATTCTATATCTTTTCGTAAAAGAAAACACGAAATGAAGAATTTTGATGGTTATATCATCTGATGCTCAAGGTTAATAAGAAAAGCCGTTAGCTTTCCTATTATATACATTCTTGCATCCATGTCAAAAATTTGAGATATTTTAATTCATTTAAACCACGAAAACTTTATGTATTCAAAACCATCACATATTATTGTTGATATTTCATGGTGTTTTGCTTATTGATATTTCATCTGAGAAAACATATGGATTCAAGAACGGATAACAACTTTTTAAACTTTTTAGCATTTCAATTTGCATCAAAAATCCACCATTGAACACATGAACAACTGTAAGCTGGCTCTCAGAAATAAGGCTTCCTATACCTCTCGCACACAAATGGCTAAAATAAAGATGGTTACGGTCAATGTGTTCATATGATGCATATTGCACACTATAATATTGGCAGAGTTCACAACCCTAACGAATCTATATACGATCCAATCTAGAACCAAGGAGTAACGCAACACTTTATTTCTAGAGTACTTTGGCATATTATCTAATAGACTATTGATGATGGTTCAAGAAAGCCAAGACCTCCCAGACTGCACAATAGTAACAACTGTAAAAGACATAAAAAATTCACACTCATATCATCAGGTTTTCTTGCCGGCTTATTGTGCGATGATAAGGAATGTAGAGAACATGTGCCAGAAACCAGATATGTTATCTAAAACAGTATAAAATATAATAATATTCAAAGAGAAATCTTACATTTTAACAATAACACATGGAGAGTCCCAGAAATTTGGACAGAGTTAACCTACAAAACCAGTTCTGCACAGTGTTTCAGAAATCATATCGTATATTCGATTCTGAGGAGTATATGTTCTTCGAAATATGAGTATTAGAAAGTGTACAGTCAGTGTACTACTCTCATCATACTAGTGGACAGTAGTGATGGCTATTACAGCCTCTGCATCATAGCTTAGTTAGATCCCTATTGACAAATAACATGCCGATCAAAGATATACACATGTCTTTAGCAACGATGTTATGCATGCTACAGTACCATTTCCCAGTCCCCAAAGGCTAATACTGAATTTATAAATGAGAGAAGATAAAATCAATCAGTATAGGGCATAGCGACGGCAAAGACACCTGAAACAAAGGGTGACACAATGAAGTAGCGCACTTTGTTGACTAAGATTTTTTAATCTGTTCAGATACAGTAGCAAGTCAATCCATACACATGTCGTTGGGAAAATCTATAAAATTCTAAATGGTAGACATTCGTTACTATCTGACATCTTTTGCAGTTTTGATGCACATGTTGTTGGGAAAATTTAGTAAACGCACTTGCCAACAGAGTGAACATGCAGATATCACCTAGAGAAAATAAAAATGGAAGACTTGGAACAGAATGAAGTCCCCACACTGATGAAGGTTGATGAATAACAATATCAAACAAATCAGGCGCAACCAAATCAAGGCGTATGTCATAAAACAAGAATATCACAAAGACCCAGACAGATTTCTCTACGGATGCAAGTACACAAGAATGTGCTGGCAAGTTACCACAACCCAAATATCTTGTTGCCCCGAGACAAATAAAAAACTAAAGTAATATGGCAAATGTATTATATGATGAGACGTTTTTTGATGCAACTTCGGTCAACGCATCCGTAAGTCCACACGTGATTTGATTGAACTAACGCATCCGTAAGTAATATTCACATGTAGATAAATGAGGCATATGTTGCACACATCACTGACATTTTACTATTTAACAAACAAAAACCGAGCATCAACACATGATTCAAAACTTCACCCAGGGAAAGGGGTTTATTTCACTCTGTCCACATGTATCGATTAAGAGGTTATACATGTAAAAGACATCTTCATGACAGTATATTTCGCTGGAAGCTGTCGCCCCTCCTATATATAGTGCCGGCTATTCCCAAATGGCTCCCCAACTGCTTCTGACCAGGCTCAACGTCACTTAACTTTGGTGATCGAACAAGAATAAGTGTGTCAACATGATCATACTGTATTTAAATTCCAAAGTTATTTGTGCTAAAATTAGCTCTCTTTTAGTAAACCTAACAAAAACACTTTTAAGAAAGTGCAACTATTCTAGAAGAAAACCGATTGAAAACCATTGGTTCAATTGTTGTGTAGAGATCATTGGATCATCTTTCCTATTTCACTTGGTTTCAGCAGAAAATTGTATTAAAATAAAATTCAAAGTCTGCCAAATTTATGATGGTCAAAATATTTTTACTTTTAAAAAATGTCAGATGTTGCATTGAAGATAATAATGGAGTTATGGCGGACTTATGTGACGTCACACATTTCGATCGGTGTTACAGCAAAATAAGCCCCTATAATATTTTGCCCAGTTCCATTTTGTCGATTTAAAAAAAAATTCCGTTTAACTTTCAAAATCTCATTTGATTTTATTATTTGTTGATAATATTAAACAATTTGTTGAAAAGAATCATTTTAAAAAAACACCAGAAGAAAAACGACAATACGTCATTATTATGATGTTTAATTTGTTATACAAATGACAAAATTGAAAATTTTGTAATATATTTCTATTCGTTTGATTTATTGTTTGTAAAATTCTAAAAAAAATTATGATTAATAAGTAAACAATTTGTTGAAAATAAATCATTATTTGAAAAAAATAAAAAAATAAAAATAAAAACAGGCAAAAATATAATGGGGATTATTTTTGCTGTAACACAGGTCGAAATTTGTAACAGTTATCGTCTTGAATATAACCATTGTATCATACCTTAAAAACAAACATTTTCACTGAAAAAGTAAACTCTGAGCATTAATTTCACACATAAAATCTCTCGTAAGGAAATCTCACATATTTATCAATAAAATTAAAATGTGTAATAAAACAACAAAAAAAACATTTGCAAAAATTAATATTAATTATCTAAAATTTAATGTAAAAATATAATTGTTTCATATTTTTGTAAAACTTCATTTATTTTATTATGATTGACTTTTGTCTGATTTGAAACGGTGAGTTTTTGTCTGGGAATCTTTTGTAACCTATTCATTATAATAATATATTCTTTTTACAACTCATAGAAATATAATTTTTTAAACAATGTTTGGTCAATCTTTTATTATCACACCCTTCGTAGTTTTTAATCTCTAAAAAGATTCAGATTCTATTTTTGGCGGGGGGATTACATGTAAACAGTCTGAAGAAATATATGCAAAATGGGAGTACATTTTTTAAAAAATATTTTAGATTTTAGACTGGAAGATCACTTTTCTTATATGTATAAAACATAAAATGAGCACTCACTTCCTGCCCAGTTTGCGGTAAATCGAGACATATAACCGATTGGGTTTTCAATTTTGAGTCAAGAAAATTGGGAAAGAGGCATTATTTTTACTTATCTAATTTAGACTTTTTTCTATTGTTACAAGGTACGTAGAAAATCAATGGCCGATTCCGAAAATGTAAAAACATTCCCCCCCCCCTTCACTTTAAAATTCACTTAAATTAAGGAAATCAACCAATTTTAATGGAATTTTCAATATTTATTAATCAACAATCACGGAATATAATGAAACCATTTTTTTTTTAATCATTAGTAAAAATGTATAATTTTTTTAAAACGAAATACACCTTTACTAAAGTTATATTTTTATATATTAATAAAAAAAAATGCATTTTTTTTATAATGAAAATAAAGCATCGTAGATGTTACCAATAAAAACATGTTTAAATATTTTTTATATATTACGAAAAAAGCCCCTAAATACCGTGTTAACAAAATCACCATAACTCGAGGAAAAATTATTTTTTTTAATTAGCGATATTATTATTGAATAAAGCATTGTTCACTCAATATTTTCACCAAAAAAATAATATAATTGCAAAAAATATTTCATGCGATTTAAATGATAAGAGTTTCTAGGAAAATAAAAAATACGACATAATCATATTTCCCTTTCATACATAAACGTGGAATCATCAGCGTAAGAACTTTTTTTTATAATCTTGAAAATAAACCACAAATTGACAGATTTTAGACCCAGGAACTTAACGAAAAAATAATTTTAAAAATTGGATCATTTCTACTAACGATGAACTTGGATTAGTATGGTAGCCCCGTTCTGTAATAACCAGGTGGGATTAGCCTTCCAACAACCACTCACTTTTACACCGCCCTCAAACTTGTATTTCTAGAGATTCAACAATTTCGTTAATTTCACAATTCATCGTCAATTATTTCGAAAGATTTGTATTTGTTTTGTCTTTTTTTCATTAATAAATATTTAAGTTAAAAACAATTATTTATTAATAAATAATGAGAATTAAAACATGACATTTTCTTTCAAAATTGAATTCTGTTTATAAATATATAACTGTTTTAAGTTTTTTTCAATGAATAAATTGTCAGTGTAGTCATTGACTTTAATTTACTTTTTCACACTTAAAATAAAAAATACACTTCATTTTAAAAAGAATCAATGTAATTTATCGTTACGACACGTTAAGAATAAATCGAGTAACTAAATCATGTAAAAAAAATTGATAAAATTGACGCAGTTCGTAACGTAAAAATAATTTTTGACATTTAAAAAAAGTTTCATTTCAAATTCTAAGGAAAAACATTGGTACACAGACGTCATCAATAATTTTAGAGTATTACCAAATTAAAAACTAATACCAAGTTAAATATGAACCTTTTTAGTTTAAAATAAAATTAGATCTTAATTGCGTACACTCACAAATATTTTAATTAAATGAGAATTTCCTTTTGTATTATAACAAAATAAGGGTACTTAAATCTGTTTATAACCTTAAAAAGAATAAAGAAATTAATGGATAATAATTTTTCAACTTCTATAAACTATTATAAAATCATTTTTATATATAAACTTTAAAATGATAAATTATGACATTTTTGTCTTCCATATATTTTACATAGCGATAGTCGATTGGTAAAAAAAAGTTGTTTTCCGATTAAGTGTTGCTGGATTTGACTAATTTATGACTTTTGGCGGTATAATTTTGCTATTTTTTAGTAAAACGTGGGAATTTTTTTTTAATTCATTATCTTATGATTTTAATTTCATAATTATATTTGAAATAGTTCCCAAAAACTTATATTTATCTTTCAAGGGATTTTTACAAGTAATTTTTTCAAAGTTCAAAATTCACTGATTTTTTTGTTTTTTTAGCCGCCGTGATTACATATTTCATTATAATTTTTTTTTCGTTTAGAGATTAAGTTTAGGCTTTTATCTTTCAAACACAATCACAGTTTACACGGAAACTAATTAAATAATTAATGATAAGCGCTTTTTAATAAGCATAGTCCATACAAGAGACGGTCATTTTTGCACGTACCTAATTCTTACTTATCTAATTTAGACTTTTTCTATTTTTAATATATATCGAGTTTGTATTTTTTTAAACTTGAAGTGTTTTAAGTCACTCTGAAATAAGCTATTACTTGCCAATAAAAAAAACTCGAGGACGATAATAAAAATTATCGTCTTTGGCTAAGTAAAAGTGACAATCACAACTCTAGAAACAAATCTTACGATCCACACTTAGTTTTTTAAAGCCTAGAATGTATTTAACGAAAAGGGTGGTTATTTTTTACAATAGCCCTCAAATGAAAACGCTAAAAAAATACAACAAATAAAAGTTACCGTAGCCGATAAAATTGAATTTCCAACATACCTGTAACATTTATTAATTATTATTATCCGTTAAAATTGCTATTTTTTATAAATCGATATTTTTATCGCACTGAAATTGGAAGAAAAAAATGGCGTCGCTTCTTCCAGATTTTGCAGCCTGGTTTTGGTTGCATTCTTTCGGGGTTCTTTTTTTTTACTGGGACTCATATTCAAAGCGCAATTTTTTATTTTTCAGCCAAGCAAAAGGAATAAAATCATTTTTGTTTTATTTACATGTCATTGTGCTTTAATTTACATATTATTTTCATTCAACCCTAAAACCCTAACCCGACTTCACAATCTAGTGGGGATGGATGATCTATTTGCTCTCCCTAACCCTAACTCCAGCCCTAACCCTAAACCTAACCCCAATTTTTCATATTTCAGCCAAGCAAAAGAAAAAAAAACTACATTTTAAACAAAAGGAATAACATATTTTTTTTTACATTAAATTTCAAAAATGCGAACCAAAAAAACAAAACAAAAAAAAACGCCGTTTTGCTTATGAGTCTCGGTAAAAAAAAACACACACACACGCCGACAACGAGAACCCGAAGACAGGCTGGTAAAACAAGACCGTCGACGCCATGTTTTGTCAGTAAAAATCCGTGCCCCGAAAAAAAAATCCAGGTTTATTAAAAACCCATTCATCCTACGTAAAAATACAAACAAATGAAATAGCTAACTAGGAAAATCTCTAGTCTCGACGTACGTCGCATTTATTTGTTGCATATTCATTTTTTGACCATGTTCTACAACTTTTTTTGAACCCGACTCGCGAGTTTGAGGGCTATTGTAAAAGATACCCAAATGAGTTTATAAAGACATTAAATAAATAAAAACAATTTGTGAAAACATTAAAAAAAATAATTAAACAAATTATTATTTCATAGCATATTTTTTGTTTTCTTCCAAACATCTAAATTACGTATAATTCTCATAGCATAATTACTAAAAGTATAATGCGAAGGAACACTTTTCACAGGCTTTTCATTTCACTTCAGTTAATTGTATCTGAATATTTACTTCAACTATAACCGAAGTTTTACATGCTTCACTATCAATAAGTTTATGATTCTCGGCATTGTCTTTTTTTGTTTGTTTAAACCGAATATGATGATAGAAAAGTCTCAAATTAATATGAATAAAATAAAACACAATTTGTTTTCATTTTTAGAAAATTCATAGCATACCTTTTAGAAAATCGTAAAACAAAGAAATTTAAGTAATACTTACGTTTTCATAAGCTGCTTTAAAGAATCGACAATAATCTTTCGAAAATAAAATGATCTGTTCGTGTTCGAGTTAAAACGGGTATAAGTTTAAATTCAAGATGGCGACCGGAAATGAAGGTTCGCAGAAAATTTAAATAGACATAAAACACAACGATTTCGCAATTGTGTCGATCTCTTTGATTACAGGGGAAAATATTATTCAATGAATTAAATATTTGTCACTTGTGCACTTGAGGAAACAACTGAATTTATTTGTTTTCAATTTTTAAGAGCTACATTTAAAACAGCGACGATAATCCACATTCAAGACAGGGCAAACAGATAATCAACCGGAAGTAACGAACGAACAATATATTAAAACGTTTTAATAAATGTATTTACTAAAAGAAAAACACTGTAATAGTGTTGTTTTCGTTTCATAAGAATTTTAATGTGATATTCTTTTAATTTAAAATGTTCAGTCATTTTTTAACATCGTAATAAAATAGTTTCTTAATTTAATATGTTATAAATATAATTTAGGGTTTTTCAAAGATATCTTAAAACATATCCTCTGCTGTTATAACTTCTTCAACTATTTGTTCAAAACAATAAAATAAAAAACAAATAAATTATTTAAAAAAATAGATCCGGTATTCTGTAAATTATTTGTTTATTACAAAATAAAAGTAATACATTCGTTGGACAAGTTTGAAATTGGTATTAATTGTGGAGAAAGTTTTTTTCTTATTTTTATTTCTGGCCATCCGTATAAGAGAAATGGCGTTATTTGCTGCTGAGTGAAAACGAAAGTATGAAAGTCACACATCGCCCTTAATAAAACATATCCGCTGCTGTTATAAGGTCTTCAACTATATTATCGATAACTATTGACTAAAATGGTTATATATGGACGTAATATAGCGGATTATCACGAATGTATTTGATGGAAATGGAAAGCCCACGTAAAATGCGACCGGAAATGGCACGGTAACAATGGCATAGGTAAAAATTGCACGGTAACAATGACATAGGTAAAAATGAAACGTTAACAATGATATAGGTGAAAATGGCACGGTAATAATGGTATAGGAAAAAATTGCACTGTAACAATGGCATAGGTAAAAATCACACGTTAACAATGGCATAAGTAAAAATGGCACGGTAACAATGGCATAGGTAAACATGGCACGTTAATAATGGCATATGCAAAAATTGAACGTTAACAATGGCATAGAGAAAAATGACACGGTAACAATGGCATGGAAAAATGGCACAGTACAATGACATGGGTAAAAATGGCACGGTAACAATGGCATAAGTAAAAATAGCAGGTTAACAATGGCATAGGTAAAAAATGGCACGGTAACAATGGCGTAGGCAAAAATTGCACGGTAACAATAGCATAGGTAAAAATAGCACGGTAACAATGGCATAGGTAAACATGGCATAAGTTGATGAATAGGTAAAATTGCACAAAGGAAAAAAATACATAAAATTTTATAATGATTTTATCCAATTCTTTGATAAAATAAAGAGAAAACATTAAGAAGTTTATCAAATTAAAACGAAATTATATCTACAATCAAAAGTAGATGGGGACATTCAGTCCACCCCCCTTCGTCAGAAAAGAGATTCTACTTCATTTAGGTGGTTACGTGTGAACACCTTGAAAACCTTTGGTGAAAAAATAAAATTTATATAAAATGAGATTAATTTCTCATATAAATTCAATGTAAAATGATCACACATTTCCTTTTTAAGTGCATATAACGAGAATTTAAGCGTGGGGGTGTTAAGGAAAATAGGTTGTGTGTTTTATTGAGTGGTTATAAAAACAACCATCTTTTAACGTTACCACTAACCATAGGTCCGGATGAAAACGTCGCATTAACTCTCCTTTAACCCTCCCACTAATCCAAAGTCCTAGTGTCAACAGTTCTCATCATCGCCATCCATAAAACCTTTTCTTCTTTTCTTCTAAAACTGGAATTGACAAGAGATATTTCAAACACTCAATTACTTAAACATTTAGATGCTATTTTAAAATAGTTTTGAGAGTTGTTGTATACTGGTTTTCGAATAAACTTTGCAGTCACTTTAAAAGATGTACAATTGACAATTTATTTAAATAAATAAGATAATTGTAAAAACTATGGTAAAATAATTATTGATAAAGACACAAATGAGATGAGTTTAATAAAATATTGAAGAATATCTGAGTATAAAATTCTGTTGATTTTAAATATTATGAAAGGAAATGAAACAACAATTAAAGATTTGATTAGTGATTATATTATAAAAAGTAAATGTTCTTTAATTAATCATTTGTCCTGAATGCTACACCGCTCCATTGTACCATTTATTCGCTTACAATTAGTGATTATTTTAAATGCTACACCGCTTCATTGCCCCATTTATTCTCTTACAATTAGTGATTATTTCAAATGCTACACACCGACACTGCACCATTCAATCTCTTATACATCTGATGCGTAAGGCATCAAAATAAGACAGCGTAATATGATTTAGTACATAGCATTTAGTATTTCTGAGCAGGATTTGATCAGGAATTAACAGGGAGTATTGTAACATGTTAAATCATTTTACAATCTACACACCAACATTGCACCATTCATTCCTCCTTTTATTCATTTTACTTAAAACGCCAAATCAATCTTTTCTTTTAAATGATAGAAAATATTAAAGTTCATCTATACACCTTTTTTCCTTTAATGGAGAAAAAGACAGACACAACTTGTGTATCGAAAATTTATTTACAATAAAATGAAAAAAATGATCAAGATAAGATGTAAACGTAGACCTGCATATATGTTCATATGTCATTCAAAAAAGAAAATATTAACAACAAAATGTACTCGCAGTTCACAATTTACAATATCATTTTTTTAGAGAAGTGGAAATTTTCTTGTATCTATTTCTTTTACTTTGCTCGTCAGTGGGCGATAACATTTCTCTTGAAAAACGTTCTTTCATTGTTCATGGAAAAACCGCTTCAAGCAGACGACATTTTCATTGAACAAAAGCAAAATTCTAGAAAACCGTCTTTTTCATCTTCTGTTTTTCAAATTCAAGTAATAATTTATCAAATATTTCTCGTCTTTCTGAAAATCAAATAATTATAATTTCGTAACTTAATTCATTCTAATATAATGTTTTTAAAATAATTGAGACTCCTTTTTTATATTTTAAATGCGAATTTCTGCAGTAGAAACTGTCAATAAAAACAAACCCCTGATGATTTTATTTCTCATAAACGAATATTAAATTCAATAAATATTTTAAATCTTTTAGTCCTTCTGACTAAATAATAAATATAATCGATCTTGTGTCGACATTTTTCAATCAATCCTTAAAAACAATTAGTCTTTTATTTAGACTAAAAGAACATCAACGATCCTTTTGTCGAGATATACTCAATCAAATATCAGACTAAACTGACGTTCGTTTTCACCCTTTTAAAATACTGACATATTGTCACAAATTTCTTTTCATTAACTTTCAAATAATAACTTATCGTATAAAGTTTTCTTCATAAATAATGGTTTATATTTGAGATTTTCGAATACAATCTTTGTATAATTCTAGGATCTCTTCCTCGAATTATGATTAACATTGTGATCAAATTAAAATGTCTGAAGTCTAAATTAAAATTCAGATCGTAACTAAGATACACATCTCAAATCTATGTTGTTACTTTTAAAGCTATCTTTAAATTATCATGAAAATCAATTTTCGACATGGTAATGTAGATTTTACATGAAAAGGAGTTATCAAATTAACGAGGACACAATTTCCCTTAGGAAAGAAAATTCTGTCCTCGGAGACAACATTCAAGATGTTAATCAGTCAACATCCAGAATCTATCTGAAGATAATTTCTTCAAAATATTCCATCGAGAAAATTGCCGTTAGCGTTGTTTACATTTAGAACTGACACGTCACTGAAATTGACCAATCAGATGATGACCCTGAGTCAATCACTGAAATGGATTGAAAATTGAATTGTCGCCTGCTCTGAACAATTTAGGCGCGGTTGAACCAAAACTTGAATTCGTTAAAAACGAATCTTACAAACATTTATTATCACTGAGCATTTTCAATAAAAATGAAACATGGCTACTTTCTAAAAATAAATTCTCAAAGTACTTCTGAGCAGAATCTGATCAGGAATCAACAGGGAGGAAAGGAGAAGAAATATAAGCGCCATCTCAAGTTGTGACATTAAAGAAGAATATAAGAGAGATTCATTTAAATAGAAAAAATCAGCAAAAAAGTCAACAGAATTTAGTTATGTAAGAACTAATTTTGTAATGTAAGATTGCTGAAATCAAATAATTTAAATAAATTTGATTTTGACCATCAAATTTAAACTGAAAAAATAGCTATAAAATCTATTATATCAACAGCAGTTGTCCGTGTGTATGTTTGTGTGTGTGTCTAGCATAAATTTGGAAAACAAAAGACAAAAAAATGATATATTCAGGAATCAACAGAGAGGAAAGGAGAACTACCGACCAATCAGTCTACGCCCAATATTTGCTCAAATCTTTGAATCATTAATCAATCAAGCGATAGTCAGGCACCTAGTTAATGATAAACTTCTTTCTCATCATCAGAACGGATTTAGACAAGCACAATCTACTGCGGAAATCCTAACAGTCATCTCTGATCACAAAGCAGATGAAGCTAGGGCGGTAGCGCTTGATATTTCCAAAGTCTTTGACAAGGTCTGGCATGAACGGCTTCTCCTAAAAATTCACTAATATTGTATTACTGGGCACATTTTTAACATAATTAGATCCTTCCTAACCAAAAGAAAAGTTCGAGGTTATCCTCGACGGCCGTTCATGTAAGCAACATGACATAAATGCTGGTGTACCTCAGGGATACATCCTTAGACCTCTACGGTTCCTGATTTTCATAAATGACCTCCCCGATGCTATTGAAACTGAAAGAGGTATGTTTGCTGCTGACATGAAGCTATACTCTCGACATGTGGGCAAAACGGATGCACACATATCCAAGGCAATGTCTCAATACTTATAAAATGACCTCTAGGCTGTAGTGGATTGGGGTCATAAATGGATGACAAATAACACCCAACCAGAGAGTTCAACATTTAAACTCATCGGTATATTTTCACAGGTAACATGAATTGGAATAAATACATTGAATTACATTGCCAAGGCTGCTGAAAAGGTTTGCTCCCTCTACCGTGCTAGTAAACTTCTCACACCTGACATTATCCTATATCTCTACAAAGTGACTATCCGCACATGCATGGAGTTTTGTTACCACATCTGAGCTTCTGCCTCATCCACTAGTCTCTCTCTCTCTTAGACAAAGTCCAAAAGAGTCGTCAATTAAATAGATCCCTCACTATCTACCAAGTTCCAGCCCCTGTCCCATCGCCGCATATTGTTTCCTTGTGTCTGTTTTACAAGTAGTTCAATGGATTGTGCTCTGATGAACTTGTTGCGCAAGTGCCCCCTCAACGTAAATTCACTAGACCAACCTCACAATCAGCCAAATCCCATCCATTTACTGTGGAAGTCCCCAGATTCTGAATAGCTTTCGACTCAAATAGCTTCTTTCTTCGTGCTGCCGGCCTCTGTTTCTGCGAATGTACTGACATGCACAAATTTTAAACTAATGTAAACATATCTCACTGCACAGCTCCAAACTTAGGATGATCCCCAAAACCTACACCCTATTTCTCAGTAGCCCGTTATGTCTACATGGCGACCTGCCTTGTTTAGGGTTAACTATGTTCATAAAAAACTCGCTTGCATAGAATAACGAATTATTAAATATCATCGCCAGTTCTCTTCGGAGTACTGTGGGGTCTGCGTTCGTGCCGGACGTCCATTGAATACTAATAAGTCACAAACTCTTACAAGTGTTTGTAGATAGACCCTAATAACAAGATATATTTTGAAACTACATTAATCAGAGTACTTAGATAAGTATGTTTTATTTGTGCAAACGTATATTAGACAATAAAATCGGCCTCGCACCGGACCAATAATTTTAAAACTGAAAGGTCAGGTAAATTTCTCACACTTTTATTATTAATTTTAATAAATCAAAACAATGGATTTTATTTTTCAAAAGTCACATATGTCGTACCGTATGCATTATTTTTCTAGATCTATTCATAAGAAAATCTATATCACTCAGTTCACAGAACATCAGACTGAAGATCTCAAGGTTTCGGTTTCGAATTCCAGTCATAGTATCCACTTTATTTATTGGAAATTTATTTAGTATGAATGCATCATTTTCCATTTCTAAAAGAAGTTTCGATATTTCATCAAAAATTGTGACTGACCAAAAAACAGAAACACACAGAGAAAATACTGAATTATTATGAATTGATGTTTTTAATGCGAATTTAAATATTTTAATTAACACATTTTCCCCTACTTTTTATATAAATGTCATTGTACACTAAAACAATTTCTAACACATAGCAAATTGGATATTCTTGTACAAGAAATTTACTAATTAAAATTTTACTGGATCACAAATCCTCTTTTTATTGACGAGCAAATAATTGATTTTGGAAAACACATTGATCTCTCGCTCTTGTCTAACTTAACTATGTCAGATTTACCAGCTGCATTTTCAAATTATGTAGCTGTTAAGATTGTATAGTTATATTGGATGGTTTATGACTTATTTGACACAATTCTTTCCGGTATATTTTCAAAGGACTTGATGCTACATCGGAGGCACAATTTTGATAGATGGTCCAGTGGAAATGTATACACATTCTTTCATTTTGCATTGTGTAGTAGCCATCTCATAGCAATACCTAACAACGCGATGTCAGATGGCTTAAACTCTCAAGTTCTGACGAGTTGCGAAACTATCACCTGTTGTCATTTGTGTTTAGGACTAACACTATATCTCTATATGAGATACATAGATATTCGAATATTCCATTAAAGTGCTCCTTTACTTCTAAACATTGAGTATGTAAAAAACTAATAACATTAAAATTCCTCTTTCAACTGACCAGTTAACTAAGTTATAGTATATCTTTTGTGTGGTCTCTTAGTCTTACCCAATTCAAGGACAAGAATTTATCTAGTCTGATGAATTCTTATCCTGGTATACGGTAAGACATGTGTATATTTGCATGTGCTTTTTCAAACTGCAACTGTCCGAAAATGCAGTACTACAAAGTTAGCAAGATAACGGTTTCTCAGTGATCATTCAAGCTGCATCTGTCCGCAGATCTTCCAATGTAGGTATCTACCTACTTTGTCTTGTGCAGCTATTTGCATCCATTCCTTATCAAACGGGAAGTTGCCACCCTTGAGCCATTGTAGTGAATCACCTGTGTGTTTTCGCATGTTAATTTTAAGATGGCTACACTGTGGAAATGCAGTTCCACAAAATTTACAAGAATATGGTTTCTCACTTTTTGGTACATTTTACTTCAGTTGAAGTTCTCAGAAATCAAGGGGCCTCTTTCCTGGGGCTAACACTTGATCACCAGATGAGATACATATGTATTCGCTTGTTCCAATAAAATACTCCTTTAACTCCCAAGTGTTAAGTCAGTTAAGAACAATAATTTTCCTCTCCTCAATTGACCAGTTGATTATGTTATATTATATATTTCTTTTAGCTTCTTGGTATTACTGAATTGTAGGACAAGAATTCATCTAGTCTGGTGGAGTTTCTAGCTAAGTGCTATTACTTGAGGTAACATCAATAGGAGAAGGTGCACCATTCCTCATATAAGCTGCTGCATAGACAAACCGATGAGATCTTATTTGGGCCTCGAATACTATGTTATTTCATATATTTGGTCAGGGTTTACTTCTAGGGAATGTATCATCATATAATATTTTCCTAACAACTCATTTTACAGAGAGACCAAAAACAATCGAGGATTGTGTCTAGTAGGTTATTCGAACTCCCCCTTGTGTATTCGCATGTGAGTTGTCAGACTGGACCTATGTGAAAATGCACTACAACAAACTTTACAGGAATAGGGTTTTCTTACTTAATTTTCTTTCATTTGCTGGGGATGGAGCATTCTGCCAAAGGCCATACGATCACCCGCTCTTTATAGACTCCAACCTAGAGCTCTTTTCAGGATTCTGATTGTTACCTTGAGTGCAATTGTTTGGATTTCTCTTGCACTTGGTTCACCAGATATACTTGCTAAATACTTTTCAAGTTCTTCCTCAGGAATCCAGTGGTTCCTATGATAACTGGAATGATGGAGATCTCTTTGAGGTAAAAGTTTCCTTTCATATCATACATTAGACCATGATATTTTGTTATATTCTCCCTTTCAGCTCTTTTTAGGCCCTCATCATTAGGGACACTGACCTCAACTAAAGTTGCCACTCTCTCTCTCTCTCTCTTTCTCTCGTTCTCTGACAACGTCAGTTTTGACAGCTGCGTTTTCCAGATAGGTAGCTGTGGGGATTTCATAGTCATAATGGATGGTGTATGTCTCATTGTTCATAGTTCTCTCAGGTAGATGTTCTCAGTGCTTGCTGCTACCCCGGATATTCAGTTTCTTACAGATTGTTCAGTGGAGGTACCTGCACACTCCATTATGTCGTACTGTGTAGGAGGCATCTGCAAACATAATTTTGCAACTCGATATCAGGTGGTTCACACTCTCCACTTCAGTATGGCAAAACCTGCAGTTATTGTCTTGTCTGGGACCAGCCATCTTTTTAAACACATTTGTCATCAGGCCCTGGTTCCTGGCGGCCATTATAAGCCTCCTCTGTCGTAGTGGAAGGCTCCCCTTTTTAGCCAGTCAAAGGACCGTTTTTCATCAATACAGTCCTTGTATAGTTCATCAAGGAAGTATATGGCACGTTTCTGTCCTGACCACTCATCAATGAACCTGTTCTTTAAAGTCTGGGTGTATCTCTTCTGAATCTTTTGGGCTATCTCTGTGGCAGGATTGTTTGGTGTTTCTGGCCTCTCTATATAACAGCCCTGTCTGAAATGCTTTGCTAACTTTGTGATGGAGTTTGTTTTGCTGGCTCTTTACTCTCCATGTTTATGTGCCATTGCTATGCTGTGGTTTAAGGAGCATCTTAAGTACTGGTCCATGCTGACTATAGTGCATCTATGCTGGTTGTTAATCTCTGATAGCCCTAATCCTCCCTCTCTTCTGGGCAAGTACAGTCTTCGCAGATGACCCTATGGAGGGTTACGATTTTTCGTGTCTTTACATCTAGCCTCTTGATGGTTTGTTGAGGTCAATTAAAGATGCCAAAGCTGTACGTAATTACTGGCATGCCAAGTTGGTTAATGGCAGTTATATAATTTTTATTTGTAAGCTGTGTTTTGCAAATTTTTCTCACACTGATATATAGGCTGTCACCTTGGAAGATTTCTCTTCTGATATTGATGTTAGGGATGGTAATCTTTCCATAGCTGTGGGTTAGTGAGATGGTAGTTTGCCAAATCTGTTTGTGGTCAGCCATTGTGTTTTTAATTACTGGGTGTATTCTATACAGAGCAGGGAACCACAGTAGACATGAGTGGGGCATGCTGGCATAGGCCTTCTGATAATCAATCCATGCCATGCTCAGGTTTCTATGCCGCTTACTACAATCCTCTAAAATTGTTTTGTCAATCAATAATTGGTCCTTGGTACACAAAGCATCGTCTCCTACAGCCAGCTTGTTGATCTTCTAGGTAGTTCCCAGGGGAGAGATGGTCGTAGATGCTATCGGCTACCAGGCCAGTAAAGAGCTTGTAGGTGGTACTGAGACATCATATGGGTCTGTATTTGGGTATTGTGTCTCTTTTGTTTTGGGTATGAGGCTTGTGTCTCCCTTAGTGAGCCATGGTGGTGTGGCCTCTTCACCCCTCAGTAGTCTGTTGAAGCATTTACTGTAGTGGCCATGGAGTGCAGTCAACTGCTTTTACCAAAAATTGGAGACATTGTCAATGCCAGGTTTCTTGTGGTTAGCAAACAGAGCTAGTTTTTTTTTAGTCGCTTCTGTTGTAATCACTGGCTCTGGCATTTTGGGCTTGGTCTCATTTAGCCTCTGAATGTCCCATATCCACTGGGTCTCCTGGTTGTATATTCCCTCACACTCAAACAGGGGTTGCCAGAAGTTTTACAGGTCCTGTTCTTCAGGTGTTTTTCCACAGTAATGGCATCCCTTATGAAAGTTCTATAGAACACTCTAGGGTTTGCTTCAAACTTCTTGTTCTGTGACTGTGCCTTCTTCGTACTTTCCTCGGATTTTATTCTTTAGCAAGTGCTGGTATCTTGCCTTCCAGCTCCCTGACAACGTTGTTTAGTTCCTCACTGCTGGTTGTGTGGTACTTTGCATGGAGTCTGCTGATGGTGTTTTTCAATCTCCCTTCTGTTGTGGGAGCTGCAAGGAACTGTTTTATCTGGCCCACCTCTTTCCGATAGAGGTTTAATTCTTTTTGCAGCTTCAGCTTCCACGCAGGTGTAGTTTTGGAAGCTCTGGGATTAAATCGCTTTTTAACGTTCTTTTGAGGGAATGTTATCCTATCGATATAAAGCCGAACTGCATATGTGATCCGGTTTAGTTCCATGAGCGACAATGCATCTAGCACCAGTCTCTGCAGTGCAGTGTTGACTTTTGTGATGAGGGCTTTGGTGGTTGTGTAGGGTTTTATTTTTGAGAATTGTGGTCGGTTCTCTAGTCCCATGGACTTGACCTCCTCAATGATGTTACTGAGGTCCTCCTCAACTGCCAATCGTTCCTCATCTGTCTCAAAGGGTGGAAATGGTGGGCTGAGTGATGGGGATAATGGAGGAGGAGTATTCAGTGAAGAGTTTTGTGGTGCGAGAGTTTCTACAGGCTTTTGTTTGGCTTTGAGATTCTGTTTAGGTTTTTTTTTCAAGGTTACGTAGGTGTCCTGGTATTGGGAGGTTTGTTTGCGTTGGGACTGTTGTTGGAGATAGTTAATCCAGCTGTAGTTGTCAGATGTAGAGGGTCTATCCTTGGGGGCAGTTCCAGAGTGTCACCATTTGCCGATCTTACTTCCCTAGATATATTTGGGTTTTGTAGTTTTTTTCTTGCTGGTGGAAACTGTTATAGGGTTATGAAGGTGGCTGATGTTTTTTGTTATGAGTGCTGCTATGCCCAGTCCCATGGAATTAAGTTCTGTTTCACTGAAGTCCCATTTGAGACTGTTGTAGCGCTGCATATTAAGTTTCTTAGAGGGGACATTGCGTTTTGCTGGGTGGTAATGAAAGGAAATTTCTTTCCATGATCTTGTGATTTCTTTCTGTTTGTTTTCGCATATACTATGGACCATATGAGTGTCCATTTATCCTCTCTGTTCCATTCGTTTTCCTGTCTCCACTGGTATTACTGCTTGTCTAGGTAAATAGTCCTTTTCTGCGTCCTTCAGGGCATCAGTTTTGATGTTGGAGATCTCCTCAGGGGTTAAGTATTTGCCCACTTGGGATACTAAAGAGGCGCAGATAAAAAATTGGGGTGTTTTTTCATACTGCTCCATTTCCCGAACACCGAGTAATGGTAGCAGTGCAGTAATATCCTCTTTTGTGTAACTGACCAATTTTGGGATTTTAGTCCCCTTGTATTCCTTGTTTTGGCCGTTGCTTGTGGTAGAGTCTGGGTGCCAGGGTCTTTTTCAACAAGGCCTGGTGGCTGTCCGTGTCTGGCGTCTGATATATTCATAGTGACATTTTCAGAGGAAAAAAGGTTTGTATCATTGTATACCTCTTCCTGTCTTGTGCATAAACGAGTGAAGGTGCCTTTTCATCCTGGGTGCCGGCCTGCCAGTTTGTATGTTTTGATTTATTCATCTTTTAATGTTTTCTTCCTCTTTGTCCACGGCTTTTAATTGGTCATTCAAAACTACTCTAAAAAAGAGGGGTACCCTCATCAGCAATCTTAGGGACACGCTGGATGGCCTGAGGAGACGGCACGCCAGTATGTGTTCCCATATGTAACAACCTACTTTGTTTAGTTGTAAAAGAAGAGCAACATACTTCACAAGAATATGGTTTCTCTCCATTACACGTTCACATATGTTGCAACTAATATTGTTTAGTTGTAAAAGAAGAGCAACATACTTCACAAGAATATGGTTTCTCTCCATTACACGTTCACATATGTTGCAACTAATATTGTTTAGTTGTAAAAGAGCAACACACTTCACAAAAACATGGTTTCTCCCAAGTGTCCGTTCGCAGGTGAAACAACATACGTTATTTTCGTGCAAAATAATAGTCACATACTTCATGAAAATATTGTTCCTCTGCAATTTAAGCATATTACTTATAATAGAAGAGCAACGAACTTCACATTTATATCTTTTATGCATTCGCATATGTTGAACCATGTAAAAGAACCACACATTTCACAAGAATATGGTTTCTCTCAAGGATGCGTTCGCATATGTTATAAAATAATTGTTTCTGTGTAAATGAAGAGCGAAATACTTCACAAATATTTTTTTTATGTTCAGTATATATTGCAACATTCTTTGTTTAGTTTTAAAAGAAGAGCCACATACCTTACAAGTATATAGTTTTTCCCTTTTTAAAAATTGTCTTATTTCATGTTTGACTTGCGATGGGGCATCTTACCGGATGCCATATATTCTATCGGCTTTTTCAGACACATTAGCTGAGAGATCTTTTTAAGATTCTTACTGGCCTTTTAAGTGTAATTGTTTGTATCTATTTTTCCAGTATGCATTCGAATATGTTAAAACCTTTTTGTTGTAAAAGAAGAGCCATACAAGGGTATGGTTTATGTTACAACAAATTGTGTGTCTGTGTAAATGAAGAGCCACATACTTGAGAAGAATGTTCACTCTTCAGTAAGCATTCTCATATATTGCAACATACTTTATTTCTTTGTAAAAGTCCATATACTTTACACGAATATTGTTTCTGTCCAATATGTTTTCGCATATGTAGCAAAATAATTTGTTTAGTTGTAAGATGAAAAAAAGATAAACATACTAAACAAGTTTTCAAAGAGCACAAGACCTATACATTAAATCTTAAGAAATCGTATCTGTACGATAGAACATACGGAAAGTTATCGCAAAAAGTATATAGAAGAGTAGGTGGTTGATTCTCTTAGATCGATCTCTCTGGCGACCCTGACCAAGGTTGTAGGCCTCTCGGCTGTTGTTGGGAAGCTTACAAAGTGGGTCTATTGCCATTCAGAAGAGCAACTGGAATAGGCTGTCACCTTGGAATATCCCTCTTCTGATATTGATGTTAGGGATAGTCATCTTTCAATGGCTGTGGCTTAGTGAGATGGTAATTTGCTACATCTGTATGTGAGCAGGCATTTTTGTTTAATTAATGGGTTAATCAAGGCACCACAGTAGTCATGAGTGGGGAAAACTGTCATAAGCCTTCTTATAATTAATCCAGGTTACGCTCAGGTTCGTATGCCTCTGACTACAGTCCTCTAAAATTATTTTGTAAATTAATAACTGGTCCTTGGTACCAAAGCATTTTCTCCTGCAGCCACCTTATTGTTCTTCTATGTAGTTTCCAGAGGAGAGATGGTTGTAGATGCTATCAGCTATCAGGCCAGTAAAGAGCTTGTAGGTAGTACTGAGACAGCATATTGGTCTGGATTTATTTAGGCACTGTCTCTTTTCTTTTGGGTATCAGGCTTGTATCTCTTTGTGTGATCCATTGTGGGGTGACATCTTCTAACTAATAAACAATATATGATTGAGCAAATTCGGCTGACCACCAGGTTTACATTAATTTAATATTGTCAAGACTACAATTGGTCTTGTATGTCAGCTCTGGTCTCATATGAAAAACTAAGTTTTATTCCTCTGAAAAATATCAAAATATTTCAAAATATAATACATATAATTAAAAGACAAGCAGCATATGTCACGATAATGTTAGTTCTATCATTTATTTTTATGCTAATTTACAATTAATTTCATTGTAAAATAGCAACACACTTCACAAGAATATACTTTTTTCTAGTATGTATTCGCATAGCCATATACTTAACTGTAATTTAGTTTCCATTTAGTATGTATTCAGCTGCGTTTAAGCACAATAATTATGTGTAAAAGCTAAGAGTGATGTATTCGCAAACAGATAGCTTTGTTTTCAGTATCTGTTCACATGCAACATATTGGATTGCTTTTAAAACGAAGACACATATATTAACAAGAATATGGTTTCTCTTCAGTATGTTTTTGCATATGTTGCAACATATTTTGTTTCTGTGTAAAGGAAAGGCAACACATTTCACAAGTAAATGGTTTCTCTCCTGTATGCATTCGCATATGTCGCAACATACTTTGTTTCTGTGAAAAAGAAGAGTCACATACTTCACAAGAATATGGTTTCTCCCCAGTATGTGTTCGCATATGTTTCGACATAGTACCTTTCAGTGAAAAAGAAGAGCCACATACTTCACAAGAATATGGTTTCTCCCCAGTATGTGTTCGCATATGTTGCAGCATAGTTACTTTCCGTGAAAAAGAACAGTCACATACTATACACGAATATGGTTTCTCTCCCGTATGCGTTCGCATATGTTGCAACATAGTAGCTTTCTGTGAAAAAGAAAAGCCACATACTTCACAAGAGTATGGCTTCTCTCCAGTATGCATTCGCATATGTTCCAACATATGTTCTTTCCGTGTAAATGAAGAGCCACATACTTCACAAGAATAGGGTCTCTTTCCAGTATGCGTTCGCATATGCCGGAACATATCACATTTCTGTATAAATGAAGAGCCACATACTTTACAAGAATATGGTTTCTCTCCAGTATGCGTTCGAATATGGTACAACATATTTTGTTTCTGTGTAAATGAAGAGGCACATACTTCACAAGAATATCGTTTCTTTCCAGTATGTGTCTGAATATGTTCAGACATCTGTTGTTACCATGTAAAATTATTATATTATTTAATAAGACTAGGAAAAGAAGAAATACATATACTTTTGACAAGAAAGTTTTTTTTCCAAATTTGTTATCACAAAGTTCGAATAATGAAGGAAAAAATAGTATAGTTCACCACTGTATTATTTATTTCGTTTTCTGCTTTTAACTCTGAGGAATTTACATCGATAAATTCCAAGATATATTTCCGTAAGATATTTCCATGCATCAAGTCACGAAATCAATGTAGATCAATTCAAATTTTATAATACTTTTTATGAATGCTGGATATTCTGCAAATATGAAAAGAAAAAAAATAAATTTCATGATAACATGAAAGAACGTAAATCCAAATTTAAAAATTTAATTTGAAAAAAATTCAATTTCTTTATTAAAATGTGTTTTCGTGAGACAAAATATTCAGTAATTTTATTAGACTCGTTTTTGCATTTCCAGTCTGATGAAATTATATTTCAATATTACAAATGGTTTGGCCTTTGGTGATTAACGGAATTTTAAAGAAAGCTTAAGCACTTCGGTTATACACGTGTACAAAATGCTGAGTGTCATTTATTTCACCGTTTTCATATAATTTAGTAAATGATGAAGAAAGTAGTCATGCTTTACATTTCAGTCACGTTCATTGAAAACAAGTTATTAACAATACAAGTAATTGCGATGTTTGATGACGCACATGCAAAGTCCCCTCTACAGTCAATTGCAACAGGTAAAACTTATCCCCCTTATGAAAACTACATAAGATCGATTGCGCCATTCATACTTGCGATAGGACTTGTAATAAAACGGCCAATTGTTTGCACTGCCTAACTTTGAATACGGCAGTGAAAGTAATAAATGTTTAAGAAAGACGGGAAAGCAATTGTAGTTGAAGGAAGACTTGAAAGCAATTACGATTGGAGGAAGACCTGAAGTCAACTACAGTTTGACGTTGACCTGAAGGCAATTACGGTTTGAGGTCGACCTGAAGGCAATTACGGTTGGAGGTTCCCTGAAGGCAATTACGGTTGGAGGTTGACCTGAAGTCAATTACGATTGGAGGTTGACCTGAAGTCAATTACGGTTGGAGGTAGACCTGAAGTCAATCACAGTTGGAGGTAGACCTGAAGTCAATTACAGTTGGAGGTAGACCTGAAGTCAATTACGATTGGAGGTAGACCTGAAGTCAATTACGATTGGAGGTAGACCTGAAGTCAATTACTGTTGGAGGTTGACCTGAAGCTAATTACGGTTGGAGGTTGACCTGAAGTCAATTACGATTGGAGGTAGACCTTAAGTCAATTACGATTGAAGGTAGACCTGAAGTAAATTACGGTTCGAGGTTGACCTGAAGACAATTACGGTTGGAGGTAGACCTGAAGTACATCTACGGTTGGAGATAGACCTGAAGTCAATTACGGTTGGAGGTAGACCTGAAGACAATTACGGTTGGAGGTAGACCTGAAGTCAATTACGATTGGAGGTTGACCTGAAGACAATTACGGTTGGAGGTAGACCTTAAGTCAATTACGGTTGAAGGTAGACCTGAAGTAAATTACGGTTCGAGGTAGACCTGAAGTCAATTATGGTTGGAGGTAGACCTGAAGTCAATTACAGTTGGAGGTAGACATGAAGTCAATTACGATTGGCAGTTTACCTGAAGTCAATTACGGTTGGCAGTAGACCTGAAGTCAATTACGGTTGAAGGTAGACCTGAAGTCAATTACGGTTGGAGATAGACCTGAAGTCAATTATGGTTGGGGGTAGACCTGAAGGCAATTACGGTTGGAGGTAGACCTGAAGGCAATTACGGTTGATGGTAGTTCTGAAGGCAATATGTGGTCATTTTTTTACAAACTCACAAAACCATTCTATCTATAATAGTATAGTTTTGTCTCATATTTTCAAGAAGAGAAACTAATATAGTTATTAAATGTACACGTAAACATATTATTTTGCCATAAATAGCTTCTTTTGTTTTCAAAAAAGTTAATTCTAAAATATTCCCTTTTTAGTTCTATGTTTGTCTTTGAGGTTTTATCGATTTATTTTCAAAAGCCCGTAAACGTTTGAAAATATTTTCTATTTTAATAACAAATTTTCCTTTTCTTATATGTTTACTTATATTATATGATTTAATTACTCTTTTTAATTTGTTTCATGGCAATTTCTATTTTATTATTTTCTAAATTCACACCTGTGTTGGTTCTATATTCAAATTGTATATATTTAGTAAGTTTAGTTTAGTTTCTTAAATCCTTATGAATTATCTTTTTTTGTCATATTTAAATATAGTTTCTCGTTTTTATAACTCCTCCTCTTTTGTACAACTTAAATTAAGTATTTTCCTTGCCTCATGTAAAAATTTAATTTTCAGTAATTTTTATAATTTTATTTTTCTTTCGTTACATTTAATTTTTGTTTCTTACAATAAAAGATGGAGATTAAAAAAGTGAATATATGTTATCTTTTGTGAATATGATAGAAGCAATTAGATTCCTTGAAAACGATTAAGACAACAATCTGTCTTAATTGTAGCATAAAATTAAACCTAAGAGAAGGAAGTTGATTGCGAATGTGGGGATCTAAGTCCAGACCCTAATCCGCTCCGCCTTTTAATTTAGAGATAGCAATGAAAACTCTCAAATAATCATCAAATTCAATGAATAAACTTTGTATGTGCTTTAACTTAGAAAATCGTGTTCTTTCTTTGTATTATATTTTGAAAGAGGAAAATGAGATTTAACTGAAAAAGACAATTGGAGTTACTGTCATTTTTTAGCTTACATGTCTATGCATCATAATAGGATTTTGGGGGTATTGGTACAGCTTTTGAACCAGACAAAACCGACTTTTTATTTGGAATCTTCCAGACGTTTACGTAAATATTTGGAAGATGTTGAAGCACTTTGCTAATTGGAAGGCGTGAAAAGCAGCTAAAAACTTTACCTGTAAATTGATTAAATGTTAAAATTCTTCACATGCAGGTGATAATTAAAGAAACATGATTAAACCGAACTGCTACAACTTTTGAACTGTTCTGTTTACTTTTTTAACCATAACCTTTACATATCCTAAATCTTTACGATACCTCCAAAAATTTAATATATCTAAAAAGCGTTCTCATTGATTAGGTTAGGTACACTCTAACGAAAAACAATAATTTAAGTTTCCTTTAAAAAATTATTTCATTAATTTTCTCAGTCAAAAAATAAATAAACTGTCATAAAGATAAACATACAGTGAGTGTTTTTCTTTCATTATTGTTCATGTTAAAAAATGCCTCGTTTTGATTTTGATGCCGATTCGCTTTCATTCAGCTTTTTTCATCGATTAACGTATTTCTGTGTTGGTAACAGTCGGTTTCGTTTTGTTCAAAAGTTATTTTTCTGCCAACAAGTAATTTGATATTGAAGCCAAATTAAATAATTTAAAAACTAAATTAATAATTAAGTGTTTTTTTCTGATTTTTGTTGTTTTTACCAAACGCAAAGAAAAGAAAAAGTAAATTGTGTTATAGAATTAGAAGTAACAAAAAACCCATGTTTACTAATGCATTATATATATATATATATATATATATATATATATATATATATATATATATATAATTCGATAAATACTGAAATCTACTAAAAATGCCATAATATGTTTATTTTTATTATTTTTTAAATAGTGGGGAGGAGTAATTGAACTTAATTTAGGTAAAGGTAGCACCGGTAAAATGGCAAAAGTAAATAAATAGGTTAAAATGGTACAAGGAAAAAATATACATGAATATCTCACAATGAGTTTATTAAAATCTTGGCAATAATACATAAAGGGAATACATGAGAAGTTTGTCAAATTAAAAAAATAATTTAGCTACCCCATAAGATTTTAGTTTTTAAGACTTACATCTGAACACACTGAAACACTTGGGAACAATAATTATAGGAAAAAGAGAAATAATCCTCTTGATAACAGCTTCCGGGCTTGCAATCGAAAACCGACAAGTGGTGTTTATCGGAAAACAGTCCCTTGTCATGAAAATGTATTTTTAGGTTTTTGTTTTCTTATAGTTTAATTAGGGAATTTAGGCAGGCCCATAGAAGCTATACAATTATGGTGTGGGTGCCAGTTTTTTTTCCTAATCAAACGAGTGCGATCTGGGAGTTTGGGTATCTTTCCCGACGGTTCTTAAAAGTTGGGCAGGGGCAGAGCATGCCCAGAGGATGAGGAGCAAAGGCATCGCCAGAACAAACGCATTCAGAAAGAAGAAAAGTTCATGATATATTTACAAGTAGTGTTTATCAGAAAACAGTCCCTCGTCATTTTCGTCGGATTTAAGTGGAAAGATTTTTAATTTTACTAGTTTAAAAACGTGGAAAGCAGTCATGCAATCGAATATAAAATAATTACTCGACAATATTCTGTATGTGATATGTTATTACTATGATGTTTAATATATTTAAATTTTCTTACATTTTTATTTATAAAAGAAAATATTCTGTATTAGATATGTTATTACTATCGTGTTTAATATATTTTAATTTTGTTACATTTTGATTCATAAAAGAAAATATTCTGTATTAGATATGTTATTACTATGATGTTTAATATATTTAAATTTTGTTACATTTTTATTTATAAAAGAAAATATTCTGTATTAGATATGTTATCACTATGATGTTTAATATATTTAAATTTTATTACATTTTCATTCATAAAAGAAAATATTCTGTATTAGATATGTTATTACTATGATGTTAAATATATTTAAATTTTGTTACATTTTTATTTATAAAAGAAAATATTCTGTATTAGATATGTTATTACTATGATGTTTAATATATTTAAATTTTGTTAAATTTTGATTTATAAAAGAAAATATTCTGTATTAGATATGTTATTACTATGATGTTTAATATATTTAAATTTTGTTAAATTTTGATTTATAAAAGAAAATATTCTGTATTAGATATGTTATTACTATGATGTTTAATATATTTAAATTTTGATACATTTTGATTTATAAAAGAAAATATTCTGTATTAGATATGTTATCACTATGATGTTTAATATATTAAAATTTTGTTACATTTTTATTTATAAAAGAAAATATTCTGTATTAGATATGTTATTACTATGATGTTTAATATATTTTAATTTTGTTACATTTTGATTTATAAAAGAAAATATTCTGTATTAGATATGTTATTACTATGATGTTTAATATATTTAAATTTTGTTACATTTTTATTTATAAAAGAAAATATTCTGTATTCGATATGTTATTACTATGATGTTTAATATATTTAAATTTTTTACATTTTTATTTATAAAAGAAAATATTCTGTATTAGATATGTTATTACTATGATGTTTAATATATTTAAATTTTGTTACATTTTTATTTATAAAAGAAAATATTCTGTATTAGATATGTTATTACTATGATGTTTAATATATTTAAATTTTGTTAGATTTTTATTTATAAAAGAAAATATTCTGTATTCGATATGTTATTACTATGATGTTTAATATATTTAAATTTTTTACATTTTTATTTATAAAAGAAAATATTCTGTATTAGATATGTTATTACTATGATGTTTAATATATTTAAATTTTGTTACATTTTTATTTATAAAAGAAAATATTCTGTATTCGATATGTTATTACTATGATGTTTAATATATTTAAATTTTTTACATTTTTATTTATAAAAGAAAATATTCTGTATTAGATATGTTATTACTATGATGTTAAATATATTTAAATTTTGTTACATTTTTATTTATAAAAGAAAATATTCTGTATTAGATATGTTATTACTATGATGTTTAATATATTTAAATTTTGTTAAATTTTGATTTATAAAAGAACATATTCTGTATTAGATATGTTATTACTATGATGTTTAATATATTTAAATTTTGTTAAATTTTGATTTATAAAAGAAAATATTCTGTATTAGATATGTTATTACTATGATGTTTAATATATTTAAATTTTGATACATTTTGATTTATAAAAGAAAATATTCTGTATTAGATATGTTATCACTATGATGTTTAATATATTAAAATTTTGTTACATTTTTATTTATAAAAGAAAATATTCTGTATTAGATATGTTATTACTATGATGTTTAATATATTTAAATTTTGTTACATTTTTATTTATAAAAGAAAATATTCTGTATTAGATATGTTATTACTATAATGTTTAATATATTTAAATTGTCTTACATTTTTATTTATAAAAGAAAATATTCTGTATTAGATATGTTATTACTATGATGTTTAATATATTTTAATTTTGTTAAATTTTGATTTATAAAAGAAAATATTCTGTATTAGATATGTTATTACTATTATGTTTAATATATTTAAATTTTGTTACATTTTTATTTATAAAAGAAAATATTCTGTATTCGATATGTTATTACTATGGTGTTTAATATATTTAAATTTTTTACATTTTTATTTATAAAAGAAAATATTCTGTATTAGATATGTTATTACTATGATGTTTAATATATTTAAATTTTGTTACATTTTTATTTATAAAAGAAAATATTCTGTATTAGATATGTTATTACTATGATGTTTAATATATGTAAATTTTGTTAGATTTTTATTTATAAAAGAAAATATTCTGTATTCGATATGTTATTACTATGATGTTTAATATATTTAAATTTTTTACATTTTTATTTATGAAAGAAAATATTCTGTATTAGATATGTTATTACTATGATGTTTAATATATTTAAATTTTGTTACATTTTTATTTATAAAAGAAAATATTCTGTATTCGATATGTTATTACTATGATGTTTAATATATTTAAATTTTGTTAGATTTTTATTTATAAAAGAAAATATTCTGTATTAGATATGTTATTACTATTATGTTAAATATATTTAAATTTTGTTACATTTTTATTTATAAAAGAAAATATTCTGTATTAGATATGTTATTACTATGATGTTTAATATATTTAAATTTTGTTAAATTTTGATTTATAAAAGAAAATATTCTGTATTAGATATGTTATTACTATGATGTTTAATATATTTAAATTTTGTTAAATTTTGATTTATAAAAGAAAATATTCTGTATTAGATATGTTATTACTATGATGTTTAATATATTTAAATTTTGATACATTTTTATTTATAAAAGAAAATATTCTGTATTAGATATGTTATCACTATGATGTTTAATATATTTAAATTTTGTTAGATTTTTATTTATAAAAGAAAATATTCTGTATTCGATATGTTATTACTATGATGTTTAATATATTTAAATTTTTTACATTTTGATTTATAAAAGAAAATATTCTGTATTAGATATGTTATTACTATGATGTTTAATATATTTAAATTTTGTTACATTTTTATTTATAAAAGAAAATATTCTGTATTCGATATGTTATTACTATGATGTTTAATATATTTAAATTTTTTACATTTTTATTTATAAAAGAAAATATTCTGTATTAGATATGTTATTACTATGATGTTTAATATATGTACATTTTGTTAGATTTTTATTTATAAAAGAAAATATTCTGTATTAGATATGTTATTACTATGATGTTTAATATATTTAAATTTTGTTAGATTTTTATTTATAAAAGAAAATATTCTGTATTCGATATGTTATTACTATGATGTTTAATATATTTAAATTTTTTACATTTTTATTTATAAAAGAAAATATTCTGTATTAGATATGTTATTACTATGATGTTTAATATATTTAAATTTTGTTACATTTTTATTTATAAAAGAAAATATTCTGTATTCGATATGTTATTACTATGATGTTTAATATATTTAAATTTTTTACATTTTTATTTATAAAAGAAAATATTCTGTATTAGATATGTTATTACTATGATGTTAAATATATTTAAATTTTGTTACATTTTTATTTATAAAAGAAAATATTCTGTATTAGATATGTTATTACTATGATGTTTAATATATTTAAATTTTGTTAAATTTTGATTTATAAAAGAAAATATTCTGTATTAGATATGTTATTACTATGATGTTTAATATATTTAAATTTTGTTAAATTTTGATTTATAAAAGAAAATATTCTGTATTAGATATGTTATTACTATGATGTTTAATATATTTAAATTTTGATACATTTTGATTTATAAAAGAAAATATTCTGTATTAGATATGTTATCACTATGATGTTTAATATATTAAAATTTTGTTACATTTTTATTTATAAAAGAAAATATTCTGTATTAGATATGTTATTACTATGATGTTTAATATATTTAAATTTTGTTACATTTTTATTTATAAAAGAAAATATTCTGTATTAGATATGTTATTACTATGATGTTTAATATATTTAAATTGTCTTACATTTTTATTTATAAAAGAAAATATTCTGTATTAGATATGTTATTACTATGATGTTTAATATATTTTAATTTTGTTACATTTTGATTTATAAAAGAAAATATTCTGTATTAGATATGTTATTACTATTATGTTTAATATATTTAAATTTTGTTACATTTTTATTTATAAAAGAAAATATTCTGTATTCGATATGTTATTACTATGGTGTTTAATATATTTAAATTTTTTACATTTTTATTTATAAAAGAAAATATTCTGTATTAGATATGTTATTACTATGATGTTTAATATATTTAAATTTTGTTACATTTTTATTTATAAAAGAAAATATTCTGTATTAGATATGTTATTACTATGATGTTTAATATATGTACATTTTGTTAGATTTTTATTTATAAAAGAAAATATTCTGTATTCGATATGTTATTACTATGATGTTTAATATATTTAAATTTTTTACATTTTTATTTATGAAAGAAAATATTCTGTATTAGATATGTTATTACTATGATGTTTAATATATTTAAATTTTGTTACATTTTTATTTATAAAAGAAAATATTCTGTATTCGATATGTTATTACTATGATGTTTAATATATTTAAATTTTGTTAGATTTTTATTTATAAAAGAAAATATTCTGTATTAGATATGTTATTACTATTATGTTAAATATATTTAAATTTTGTTACATTTTTATTTATAAAAGAAAATATTCTGTATTAGATATGTTATTACTATGATGTTTAATATATTTAAATTTTGTTAAATTTTGATTTATAAAAGAAAATATTCTGTATTAGATATGTTATTACTATGATGTTTAATATATTTAAATTTTGTTAAATTTTGATTTATAAAAGAAAATATTCTGTATTAGATATGTTATTACTATGATGTTTAATATATTTAAATTTTGATACATTTTTATTTATAAAAGAAAATATTCTGTATTAGATATGTTATCACTATGATGTTTAATATATTTAAATTTTGTTAGATTTTTATTTATAAAAGAAAATATTCTGTATTCGATATGTTATTACTATGATGTTTAATATATTTAAATTTTTTACATTTTTATTTATAAAAGAAAATATTCTGTATAAGATATGTTATTACTATGATGTTTAATATATTTAAATTTTGTTACATTTTTATTTATAAAAGAAAATATTCTGTATTCGATATGTTATTACTATGATGTTTAATATATTTAAATTTTTTACATTTTTATTTATAAAAGAAAATATTCTGTATTAGATATGTTATTACTATGATGTTAAATATATTTAAATTTTGTTACATTTTTATTTATAAAAGAAAATATTCTGTATTAGATATGTTATTACTATGATGTTTAATATATTTAAATTTTGTTAAATTTTGATTTATAAAAGAAAATATTCTGTATTAGATATGTTATTACTATGATGTTTAATATATTTAAATTTTCTTAAATTTTGATTTATAAAAGAAAATATTCTGTATTAGATATGTTATTACTATGATGTTTAATATATTTAAATTTTGATACATTTTGATTTATAAAAGAAAATATTCTGTATTAGATATGTTATCACTATGATGTTTAATATATTAAAATTTTGTTACATTTTTATTTATAAAAGAAAATATTCTGTATTAGATATGTTATTACTATGATGTTTAATATATTTAAATTTTGTTACATTTTTATTTATAAAAGAAAATATTCTGTATTAGATATGTTATTACTATGATGTTTAATATATTTAAATTTTGTTAGATTTTTATTTATAAAAGAAAATATTCTGTATTCGATATGTTATTACTATGATGTTTAATATATTTAAATTTTTTACATTTTTATTTATAAAAGAAAATATTCTGTATAAGATATGTTATTACTATGATGTTTAATATATTTAAATTTTGTTACATTTTTATTTATAAAAGAAAATATTCTGTATTCGATATGTTATTACTATGATGTTTAATATATTTAAATTTTTTACATTTTTATTTATAAAAGAAAATATTCTGTATTAGATATGTTATTACTATGATGTTTAATATATTTAAATTTTGTTAAATTTTGATTTATAAAAGAAAATATTCTGTATTAGATATGTTATTACTATGATGTTTAATATATTTAAATTTTGATACATTTTGATTTATAAAAGAAAATATTCTGTATTAGATATGTTATCACTATGATGTTTAATATATTAAAATTTTGTTATATTTTTATTTATAAAAGAAAATATTCTGTATTAGATATGTTATTACTATGATGTTTAATATATTTAAATTTTGTTACATTTTTATTTATAAAAGAAAATATTCTGTATTAGATATGTTATTACTATGATGTTTAATATATTTAAATTTTCTTACATTTTTATTGATAAAAGAAAATATTCTGTATTAGATATGTTATTACTATGATGTTTTATATATTTTAATTTTGTTACATTTTGATTTATAAAAGAAAATATTCTGTATTCGATATGTTATTACTATGATGTTTAATATATTTAAATTTTATTACATTTTTATTTATAAAAGAAAATATTCTGTATTCGATATGTTATTACTATGATGTTTAATATATTTAAATTTTTTACATTTTTATTTATAAAAGAAAATATTCTGTATTAGATATGTTATTACTATGATGTTTAATATATTTAAATTTTGTTACATTTTTATTTATAAAAGAAAATATTCTGTATTAGATATGTTATTACTATGATGTTTAATATATTTAAATTTTGTTAGATTTTTATTTATAAAAGAAAATATTCTGTATTCGATATGTTATTACTATTATGTTTAATATATTTAAATTTTTTACATTTTTATTTATAAAAGAAAATATTCTGTATTAGATATGTTATTACTATGATGTTAAATATATTTAAATTTTGTTAAATTTTTATTTATAAAAGAAAATATTCTGTATTAGATATGGTATTACTATGATGTTTAATATATTTAAATTTTGTTAAATTTTGATTTATAAAAGAAAATATTCTGTATTAGATATGTTATTACTATGATGTTTAATATATTTAAATTTTGTTAAATTTTGATTTATAAAAGAAAATATTCTGTATTAGATATGTTATTACTATGATGTTTAATATATTTAAATTTTTTACATTTTTATTTATGAAAGAAAATATTCTGTATTAGATATGTTATTACTATGATGTTTAATATATTTAAATTTTGTTACATTTTTATTTATAAAAGAAAATATTCTGTATTCGATATGTTATTACTATGATGTTTAATATATTTAAATTTTGTTAAATTTTGATTTATAAAAGAAAATATTCTGTATTAGATATGTTATTACTATGATGTTTAATATATTTAAATTTTGATACATTTTTATTTATAAAAAAAAATATTCTGTATTAGATATGTTATCACTATGATGTTTAATATATTTAAATTTTGTTACATTTTTATTTATAAAAGAAAATAATCTGTATTAGATATGTTATTACTATGATGTTTAATATATTTAAATTTTGAAACATTTTGATTTATAAAATAAAATATTCTGTATTAGATATGTTATTAATATGATGTATAATATATTTAAATTTTGTTTCATTTCTATTTATAAAAGAAAATATTCGGTATTAGATATGTTATTACTATGATGTTTAATATATTTAAATTTTGTTACATTTTGATTTATAAAAGAAAATATTCTGTATTAGATAAGTTATCACTATGATGTTTAATATATTTAAATTTTGTTACATTTTTATTCATAAAAGAAAATATTCTGTATTAGATATGTTATTACTATGATGTTTAATATATTTACATTTTGTTACATTTTATTTATAAAAGAAAATATTCTGTATTAGATATGTTATTACTATGATGTTTAATATATTTAAATTTTGTTACATTTTTATTCATAAAAGAAAATATTCTGTATTAGATATGTTATTACTATGATGTTTAATATATTTAAATTTTGTTGCATTTTTATTTATAAAAGAAAATATTCTGTATTAGATATGTTATTAATATGATGTTTAATATATTTAAATTTTGTTACATTTTTATTTATAAAAGAAAATGTTCGGTATTAGATATGTTATCACTATGATGTTTTATTTATTAAAATTTTGTTACATTTTGATTCATAAAAGAAAATATTCTGTACTAGATATGTTATTAATATCATGTTTAATATATTTAAATTTTGTTACATTTTGATTCATAAAAGAAAATATTCTGTATTAGATATGTTATTACTATGATGTTTAATATATTTAAATTTTGTTACATTTTTATTTATACAAGAAAATATTCTGTACTAGATATGTCATCACTATGATGTTTTATATATTTAAATTTTGTTGCATTTTTATTTATAAAAGAAAATATTCTGTATAAGATATGTTATTACTATGATGTTTATTATATTTAAATTTTGTTACATTTTTATTCATAAAACAAAATATTCTGTATTAGATATGTTATTACTATGATGTTTAATATATTAAAATTTTGTTACATTTTTATTTATACAAGAAAATATTCTGTACTAGATATGTTATCACTATGATGTTTTATATATTTTAATTTTGTTACATTTTGATTTATACAAGAAAATATTCTGTATTAGATATGGGATCAAGACAACAATAGGGACCCCAGATCATTAACACAAGACGCGGGACATATTTTGGAATCACCGGTTGACCTCGCAATACACGTCATCTCTATTTACAAAACACTTGTAAATAAATCTTTTATTATTTTAATAAATGCAGTATATTTCGGAATTTTTTTTTCTTTTAACATGTTAATATTTATTTTAAGGCAGAGAGTCCATAAATAAAACAAATAAAATATTAACATGTTTTCTTTTAAAAAATGTTTTTGTGTCACTATTTACTTGCCTCACCACGAGGGCAGAAATGGGGGGGGGGTATGAAATATTTATCACCGTACTTAAGTAATCTTTCGTTTTGTAAGGAAAAATCAAGCTTCCCAAAAAGGGGCACTCTGGATCTTACCTCAGTTTAGAAGGATTTTTCCATACTACACATTGCTCCTAGCCTGAGGAGGCAAAACGGATAATTACGTAAGTTATTTTAATAAATAAACGAAATATATACGCTTTTTAAAAAATCGGCTGACTTGTAATCTTTCGTTTTGCCTCCCGACGAGGGCGGAGTTAGACTTCAAAAATCAGTTTCTAAACGGAAGTAATTTAAAGTTTATGAAGTTTTTGTCCTTAGAAACTGATTTTTGAAGTAAATAGCGAAGTTTTGTTTTTTAATAACAAATAAGTTATAAAAAGATTTGTAAATAAAATTATGTATTTGTTAAATCTTATTTCATTTGTTGCTTACAGAAAAAAAGGACAAAAACTTCATAAACTTTAAATTGCTTCCGTTTAGAAACTGATTTTTGAAGTCTAACTCATTCTAAAAAAAAAAACGTTGACAAAAGTATTGATTATATTTATTATTATTATTATTATTTTATTATTATTATATATTTATAATACTTTTTATCATTTTTCTTTTTTCAAATTAAAATGTTTATCCATTCAGAATTTTCTTTCGAAATTTCGAAATAAAAACTTATTTTTACTTTGAATTTTTATTATTCAATGGACGAATATTTTTAATCATTAACAAACCACAATACTTTCTCCATTTTCATTTTCAGTTTAATTTTTATTATATAAAATTTAACCCAAATTTAAGTCAAATGCTAACAAATGTGCAACTCAAGGAAAATGTAAAAAAAAAAAAAACGTTAATTTTGTCTACAACATAATGAAAGTAATTAATTCTATCACTTTTGGACATCCATAGGTACATAACATCTCGCAATGTCGCACATGATAATGCTAATTTTTTGTGTAAACAAGACATCTAGCCATAGAAAAAGAAAATTTCGTACTTGTATCGAAAGATAAAGAAGGGTTTCTTTCCCAAATAGATAATTTAATCTTTAAATAAACTATTTTACTTTAAAACAACTTCCTATTAGTATAACTTTATTTTAGGGAGATTTTTAAAAACACTACATGGAACGCGAATGTATGAATTTCTTAAAGAACGCAGAAACTGGTGACGTCAGCGATTCTGTGGCTGCGATTGGAGGTCCTTATTAAACCCTTTCTCGTTTTTTTTTTTTTTTACCCCGTTCGCGACTCTGCTGAGCGTCGTAAAAGATACCCTATTTATTTATTACTATATAAAACTAAAAAAACACATGTATTATTAATATTAAACGATAATTCGAAGGCACATAAAGAAATGCTAACAAAATGGTTTTATTATTTCATTTCTGGTCATCCGTACGTCAGATGTCGCGCACGATTAAACAGGAAATCACAAAAACATTACAAAAATCTTGGATTTAACCATAAAATCATCATTTACCGACTTTTCTTTTACATAAAAAACAATACTGAACATTAACGGAGACGTATTTTTCATGCAATGTTTACCTTATTGTAATTAGTGTCTTCTTTTTCAACTTGACTTCCGGATAAATCAATTTCTCACTCAAATTTCATCGCAACCCTTTTTTAGCCACACTCATATTAAGAATTGATTGTTTCGTATAAAAGAAAAACCTGGAGACGTCGGACAAAATGAAATTGCGAATTTTGGAATAAACTAAAAATCGATAAATATTAGGAAATTTACTAATCGAATAAATGTAATTAAATAATAAATATAATTAAGGATTTTTTTTTTCAAAATATAAACTAGAAAGAAGGAATATACCCGTCAATATCGTATCCATGTAGACAAACATGTTAGACATTTTCATTGATTTAATTTCTTCTATTTGTCACAATGATAAAATCAAGATTAAAAAACGATCGATTTTCCGCCAACGTTGACAGTTGCATCGATTATCTTGAAAATCGACATCTTTAATTCTTTTGGTATTTTATAATTTCCTTTGTTTGCTAAAAATGACAAGATTACAAAAATGAATGTATTAAATAAGTGTGTCTTCTAATTATGAAGGAGAATTCTCTCGGAATGAAAAGGAGGGGGTTAAGAGGGGTAAAGGCTATAAAAAAGGGAGAGGGGGGTCATTTCTTTGTTTAATTCGTATTCACATCTTATTCACGTCTGTCCGTGAAACACAACAGGTTTTATTAAACTAAAATCATCATTTATTGATATTTAAAAAAACAAAACACGTATATTTCATGCAATATTTACCTTATTGTAATGTCTGGACTTCCCGATCAATCACCTTCACACATGGTTTCCAAAAGAGCGACAATCAAGGGAGGTAATTTCGTCCTCAAAATCCTTTGTTTTTATTTCAGAGATTATCTATTTACAATGTAATCGTTTCATGGTTTGTTTGTAAGAAACAAATTAAGCAGAAATCAAATTGTAACTTTGCAAATCGATTAGTAATTTCTTTCTTTAAAGCAGATACATGATTGGAAAGAAGAAGAACGGTGCAACTTCGGAAAAGCCTCAATACGGAAAACCGATGATATATAGGTACGTGCAAAATCAATGGCCGATTCCCAAAGTGTAAAAATATTTTGAACCCCTTCCCCTTCACTTAAAAATTCACTAAAATTTAGGAAATGAACCAATTGTAATTACATTTTCAATATTTATTAATCAACAATCAAGGAATATTTTTTTAATCTTAGTAAAAATGTATTATTTTATTTAAACAAAATACACCTTTACTAAAGTTATATTTTTAAATATTAATAAAACAAATGCAGTAATTTCTTTTTGTTTTAATGAAATTATGCATTGTAGATGTTAACAATTAAAATTTAAAAAAATATTTTTTATATATTACGAAAAAGGCCCCTAAATACCGTATTAAAAAAATCACTATAACTCGAAGAAAATTTTTTTTTTTTGAATTAGCAATATTATTATTGAATTAAGCATTGTTTAATCAATATTTTCACCAAAAAATAATATAATTGCAAAAAATATTTCATGTAATTTTAATGATTAGAGTTTCTAGGAAAATAAAAAAAATACGACATAATTATATTTCCCATTCATATATAAATGTGGCATCATCAGCGCAAGAATCTTTTTTATATATAATCTTGAAAATAAACCAAAAATTGGCAAATTTGAGACCCAGAAAAATAACGAAAAATTGAATTTTTAAAAATTAATAATTTCTACTAACGATTCACTTGGATTGGTATGGTGGCCCTGCTCTGTAATAAACAGGTGGGATTAACCCTCCACAACACTTACTTGTACACCGCTTTCAACATTTTATTTTTTAGAGATTCAACAATTTCGTTAATTTCACAATTTTTTGTCAATTATTTGGAAAGATTTGTATTTGTTTTTGTTGATAATTATTATCGATATAAAGCCAAGTTCACACGAATGTGAGACATACCTTTTGATCTCAGCAACATTCAGACATTCTTCATGGCAGGACAATTCAGTTAAGACAAACACATTTTGTAGGTTTACACGCGCGTCGTGCGTTTATTTTTCAACAGACCAACAACAACAAAAAGAAGGGCAGATAACCCCAAATCTTACAAAGGTTAATCTGGTTCCCAAATAATAATGGAACAAGGGAGATAACCCTTAAAATAGGTTTTAACAGTCCGACAAAATTGATAATTCAACACTCTTCCTCAATTGCTGTCAGACTGTTCCATGACTTCCCTAACACCTAACAGTGCTCTTAGCTTAATTTAAACAGGTAGCCTGAGGTTGACCTGTGGTCATCCAAGTCACCAGCCCAGTCTGCATCTGAATATCCTATCAGATTTGTTGCATTCTCCCTGTCATACAGTAACCCATAGTTCCGCGTGCCATTTAGATAACGCATGATATGTTTCACAGACCTCCAGTGTTCCATGGTAGGTTGTGAGCAGAATCTTGCTACATTGCCGACAGCATAGGCAATATCAGGTCTTGTTTTTGTTGACAGATACAGCAGGCTTCCAACTGCTGATTGATACAATTCTTGGTTGACTTGCTCGTTTTCTTTAACAGCTTTAGTTAACCTTGCACCAGGATCAATTGGAGTTGATGTAGGTTTTGAATTTTCCATTTGGAATTTTTTCAAAACCTCTGCTGCGTATGCTGGTTGTCCGATCCATATCTTCCCTGAATCTGGATAAGCGATTTTAACACCCAAGAAACTATGTAGTTTCCCCATATCCTTGATGTTGAAACTTTCGGAGATTCTTTTGATAAATTCTTGGATACGTGTCAAAGACTTACATGCCAGAATGATATCATCAACATACACTGCAGCTATGAAGATCTCTCCTCCCGAGGAGAGTGTGTAGATACACGGGTCATTTTCCAATTGCTTGAAATGCATCTTTTTTAGCTGAGCATTCAGTGCCTCATTCCAACATCTTGATGATTGTTTCAAGCCATAGATGCTTCGCTTTAATTTACAGACAAGGTGTTCTTTGCCTTTGACCTTAAATCCTTCTGGTTGCTTCATATAGATGTATTCTTTCAGCTCACCATTAAGAAATCCAGTGGTTACGTCCAACTGATGCAGGTTCAGGTCATGTTTTGCTGCTAATGCAATGACAGTTCGCACTGATTCGAACCTCACTACTGGACAAAAGAGCTCGTCGTAGTCAACTCCATGTTTCTGAAGAAATCCTTGAGCTACCAGTCGAGCTTTATATTGTCCCATGTTTCCATCAGCGTCATATTTTTGTTTGAACACCCACTTACTACCAATAGCCTTCCGTCCACTGGGTAAGACAGTAAGGTCCCATATTTTATTAGTATGTAGTGAATCAACTTCACTTTCCATTGCTTTCATCCATTTGTCTTTCTCAGGGCTAGAAAGTGCCTCTTTCACCGTTAATGGGTCATTCAATCTGTGAGCAATGTAGACCCATTCACCATACTGATCTGGAGCTTTCCTAATCCTTAGTGATCTTCGTGGTCCTGTTGTCACTTGTGAATTGTCATCATCATCATCATCACTGACGCTATGACAGTCAATTTTCACTAGAGGTTGGTTTCCAACTTCCTCTCTCTCTTGTTCACCAATGGATGCCGATTCATTAAGGATGACATCTCTGCTATGGAAGACTCTTAACTTTTCTGTATCATAAAGTCTATAACCCTTGACTCCAATACCATATCCGAGAAAGATGCTCTTCTTCGCTTTAGAATCCATTTTGGATCTTTCATCTTTTTGTATATGGGCATAAGCACTACACCCAAAAATGCGTAAATGGTTCACATCTGGTTTGTAGCCTTTCCAAGCCTTGTATGGTGTCATTCCTTGTACTGCATTTGTTGGGCTTCGGTTTCGTACGTATGAAGCTGTTGATAAAGCTTCTGCCCAAAATTTCTTAGGCAGCTGCGAGTCCGACAACATTGCTCGCACTGCTTCCACCCACGTCCGATCTATTCTTTCAGCCACTCCATTTTGCTCTGGTGTTTTGGAAACAGTGCGTTCATGGTGTATGCCCTCCTTCTTTAGGTAACATTCAAACTCTCTTGAAGTGTATTCCCCGCCATTGTCAGTGCGTAAGGTTTTTATTTTTCGTCCACTGGAATTCTCCACCATGGTTTTCCACTCCATGAATTTTGCAAAAACTTCTCCCTTGTGTTTAAGCACATATATCCACACAAATCTTGATTTGTCATCAATAAATGTGAGGAAGTATTCGGCTCCACCAAGCGATTTTGCATCTAGCCTTCCACAAACATCGCTGTGCACAATTCCGAGTAGTTGTGTAGCTCGCCTTCCACCTGATTTTGGAAATGAGGAACGATGATGTTTGCCATCCACACATGGTTCACAAAAGTTAATACTCTTTGTCACATCATAGTCGAGGCCAGTCACCAGCTGATCTCTTGCTAGTTTCTGCAAATTCCCTGCACCAAGATGACCAAAATGTCGATGCCAGATCTCCTCCTTTGTGTTACCACCTGAACATGTAGATGCTGCATGAGCTGCTTCTTGTTTTTCAATACAGTTCAAATAGTACACATTTCCAATTTTTGAACCTTCAGCTACTATCCTCTGTTTTTCATCAAGAAGTCGACATCCTGATTCAGTGAATATGAACGACTTTCCAGATCTAGTCGCCCTAGACACACTCAATAGGTTGTACGATAGTTTGGGAACATAAAGTGTTTCATACAGTCTACATCTTTGCTGTTTACCGTCTGGCACACTCACGTTCATTTCTATTGTTCCCACTCCTAATGCTTCAACTGAGCGTCCATCACCAAGTGTTATTTCCTCTACTAAATCCAATTTCCGGAAATGTATAAACCTCTTCACATCGTGACACATGTGACAAGTTGCTCCAGAATCCACAATCCATTCGCTCCTTTTGTTATTAGATAATAACGCATGGTGTGCAAATAGTCCAACAACGTAATTGTTTTCAGAACCATTAGATTTTCCTTGTGTTTTTCCAGTGAAAAAAGCTTTCTTATTGGGGTAGTTCCTTTTAAAACTTTCTTTTGCATCCTCACTAAGCAATCGACAGTCACGTTTAATGTGTCCATTCTTTCCACAGTGATAACACTTGGGCCCCTTTCTAAAAGTGTGATGTTTTGATGTCATCGCTTTCGAGTCAGTAGCAGTGTTTTCCTTTTCTCTGACTTTCGTTTCTTCGTAGAGCAGTCGTTCAGTCACTAACACCCATTTTGGCACATCCTGACTTGCTTCGAGCGCTGTTACTAGCATGTCATAGGAATCCGGGAGGCTAGCCAAGAGGTGTACAACTCTATCTTCCTCATCAATTGAATCGCCGATGACTGACAACTCTTCAAAGATTTCTGTCATTATTTTAATATGTTTATGAACAGAGTCACCTACTTTCAATTTAAGGGAATACAAGCGCCTCCTTAATGCTAATTTATTAGCCCACGTTTTCTTCTGAAATTGATCTGCCAATGTTTTCCACACCACTGCAGGGTCGTCGGGATCCCCTATTAAATACAAAAGTGACGGTTCCACTGACAAAACAATCGTCGCCAAGGCGCGATCTTTCCGCGATAAATACTTTCCGTGTAATATCGCATCTGTCCTAGGATCGGGGACGATTTCGGTATCATTTACTATGTACCATAATCCGTCCCTAATTAATGTCATTTTGCACTGAATCTTCCAAGTGGCGTAATTTGTCCCATTCAACGGTACGAGATTACCAAGTTTTGTTTCCATCGTGAAGGTAAAACGATACAAAATCTCTTTCGTGAACGAGAATTTCAATATGGCCGAAAAAAAAATGTCACACGTGGCTTTATAATTATATCGAGCGTTCATCTGGGCCCATAACCTTTGTTGATAATTATTATCGATATAAAGCCAAGTTCACACGAATGTGAGACATACCTTTTGATCTCAGCAACATTCAGACATTCTTCATGGCAGGACAATTCAGTTAAGACAAACACATTTTGTAGGTTTACACGCGCATCGTGCGTTTATTTTACAACAGGACAACAACAACAAAAAGAAGGGCAGATAACCCCAAATCTTACAAGGGTTAATCTGGTTCCCAAATAATAATAATGGAACAAGGGAGATAACCCTTAAAATAGGTTTTAACAGTCCGACAAAATTGATAATTCAACAGTTTTGTCCTTTTTTCATTAATAAATATTTAAGTTAAAAACAAATATTTATAAATAAATAAAGAGAATTCAAACATGACATTTTCTTTTCAAAATTGAATTCTATTTATTAATAAATAATTGTTTTAACTTTTTCAATGAATAAATTGTCAGTGTAGTCATTGACTTTAATTTACTTTTTCACACTTTAAATAAAAAAATACACTTTATTTTAAAAAGAATCAATGTCGTTACGACACGTTACGACACGTTAAGAATAAATCGAGTAACTAAAGTTTTTAATCATCATGTACAAAAATTGATAAAATTGACGCAGTTCGTAAAGTAAAAATAATTTTTAACATTTAAAATAGTGTTATTTCAAATTCTAAGGAAAAACATTGGTAAATAGACGTCATCAAGAATTTCAGAGTATTACTAAATTAATACCAAGTTAAATATGAACCTTTTTAGTTAAAAATAAAATAAATAAGATCTTAATTGCGTACATTCACAAATATTTTAATTAAATAAGCACTCAATTTTTTTATAACCTCAAAAAGAATAAAGAAATTAATGGATAATAATTTTTCAACTTCTATAAACTATTACAAAACCATTTTTATATATAAAGTTAAAAATGATAAGTTATGACATTTTCTCTTCTATATATTTTGCATAGCGATAGTCAATTGGTAAACAAAGTCGTTTACCAGGTAACTGTGCCTGATTTTACTAACTTTTGACTTTTGGGAGGATAACTTTGCTATGTTTTAGTAAAACGGAGGATTTTTTAAAATCCAGTATCTTATGACTTTAATTTAATAATTATTTTTGAAATAGTTCCCCAAAACTTATATTTACCTTTCAAGGGATTTTTACAAGTAATTGTTTCCAAGTTCAAAATTCACTGAATTTTGGGGTTTTTAGCCGCCGTGATGACATATTTCATTATAATTTCTTTTTCACACGTAAATGTGCAGTTTTTCCCCGTTTCCAGATAAAGCTTAGGCTTTTATCTTTCAAACACAATCAAAGTTTACACGGAAACTAATTAAATAATTAATGATAAGCGCTTTTTAATAAGCATAGTCCGTACAAGAGACGGACATTCTTGCACGTACCTAGTGTGTAGCAATAAAATAATCACTAATTAAATCTTTATCTGTGTTATTTTCTTTTATAATATTTAAAATAAACAGAAATTTAAGCTCAGATATTCTTCAATATTTCATTAAATACATCTTATTTGTGTCCTTATTAATTTTTATTTTTACCGTAGTTTTGCAAATTATCTTAGTTATTTTAATAAATTGACAATTGTACATCTTTTAAAGTTACCCCAGAGTTCATTCAAAAACAACAACACAATTAATCTCAAAACTGTTTAAAAATAGCATCTGAATGTTTAAAAGATTGAGTGTTTAAAATATCTCTTTTAGAAGAAATGTGAAAACTTATTTAAGCTTCATGTAGAAATTCCATTTATTGTAAATGTTTCATTTAAATAGTCTGTTATCTAGTTTGAAACTTTTCCTGCTTAGTTTAGTTCTTGGATATAAACAGGGAGTTTTTATGGAGGGGGATGATGAGAACTGTTGACACTAGGACTTTGGGTTAGTGGGAGGGGTAAAGGAGAGTTAATGCGACGTTTTCATCCTGACCTATGGTTAGTGGTAAGGTTAAAAAATGGTTGTTTTTATAACCACTCAATAAAACACCAACATATTTTCCTTAACTTCCCACGTCTAAATTCTGGTTATATGCACGTAAAAAGGAAATGTGTGATCATTTTACAACATATATATATGAGAAATTAATTTCATTTAATATAAAAAATTTTAACAAACGTTTTCAAGGTGTTCACACGTAACTGCCTTAATAAAGTAGAATCTCTTTTCTGGCGAAGGGGGGAGGGAGAATGTATGTCCTCATCTATTTGTATTGTAGATATAATTTTTGTTTTAATTTGATAACCTTCTTAATGTTTTCCCTTTACATATTTTATCAAAGAATTTGATAAACTCATTTAGTCCATGAGCCAAACCCATAAATTTCATCGATTGGTACCACCTGGGGGGACAAAGGGACACTACGTTTTTCTGAAATACCTATGTTTGTAGTTACAGAAAAACTTTGAAGCCAGGCTGGGATCCACAGCTAAAGTGCAAAAAATCACTATCGATTATGGGTACCCTTGTCAAGAATTGTGCCATAAAAGAATGGGATGGGGCAAATTAAAACGCCTATAACTCAGTAACTAGAGAGGATATATTGACATGTGACCACTCATTTTGTCCCTTACAAAAAAGCCTATGAAATAACATTAGATGTGTTGTAGCCCTGACATAGGTCATTGGAGGTCAAAGGTCAAATGTCAAAAAAATGAATTTAAAAAAAAATTAAGGTGTAAGTATTATTAGACGAAAATGTGATAACAAAATGAGCATTTCTCTGGCAAAGGTAGTCTTTTCTTGAAGAAAACAATCTAGTCCATTGATAAAAAGTACAAAATAATAAATGTTATGGTGGTTTGATGTCCTGAAAAAAAACCGAAAAATGTATTTTGAGTATAATTGTAAGATTTTATCTATCTTTTTCCTTTGTGCTATTTTCCCTATTCATCCACTTATGCCATTTTTACCTACGCCATTTTTACCGTGCCATTTTTACATATGGCATTGTTACCGTGTCATTTTTATCAATGTCATTGTTTACATGCCATTTTTACCTATGCTATTGCTACCGTGTGATTTTTACCTATACCATTGTTACCGTGACATTTTACCTATACCATTGTTAGCGTGCAATTTTTACCTATGCCATTGTTACCGTGTCATTTCCTCTCCCATTTTTACGTGAGCTTTCGATTTTCATCAAATTCATTCGTGATAATCCGCTATATTACGCCCACATATAACCATTTTAGTCAATAGTTATCGATAAAATAGTTGAAGAAGTTATAACAGCAGCGGATATGTTTTATTAAGGGCGATTTGTGACTTTCATACTTTCGTTTTCACTCAGCAGCAAATAACGCCGTTTCTCTTATATTGAAGGCCAGAAATGATGAAAAAAAACTTTCTCCACAATTAATATTAATTTCAGACTTGTCTAACGAATGTATTACTTTTATTTCGTAATAAACAAATAATTAAAATACCGGATCTATTTTTTAAATAATTTATTTGTTTTTTATTTTATTGTTTTGAACAAACAGTTTAAGAAGTTATAACAGCAGAGGATATGTTTTAAGATATCTTTGAAAAGGGTGACGGAATTAATTACAAACCGGAAGTAATTTTATGTTGCCGAGAAATTGGAAATCTCGTAAGCGAAATCTCGTCTGATTTCTCGGTCATGTCTAAAACAAGACTTGTGAAATGCCAAATGTGACGAAATTTCTGAAGTCGTATATTTTATCATCTAAAGAAATGTGTAAAATCGTATATTAATATTTTTTAAAGAAATTTGTAGTATATTTTATCATTTAAGAAAATTTGTAAAGTATATTTATCATATTTTTTAAAGAAATTTGTAAAGTATATTTATATTATTTGTGTAAAGAAATTTGTAAAGTATAGTTATATAATTTTGTAAGGAAATTTGTAAAGTATATTTATCATTTATTTAGGAAATTTGTAAAGTTTTTTTAAAGAAATGTGTAAAGTCGTATATTAATATTTTTAAAAGAAATGTAGACGCGCTTTTTCCCCCCAAGAAATGTTTTTGAGCAACGGAATGTGTTTTTTTTTATTCAAGAAACAATTTAGAAATAAGTAATATATTCAAAGAATAAACAATGTTTTTGAGCAATTAAATAATGTGTTTTCCCCATTTGAGAATAGGAATAAATAATTTTTTATCAACTAATAGTGAAAATGTGTTTTTCCAAAAAATACATGAAATGTTCTTTTTGGAAATATTTAGTGAAAATAATGTTTTTTTTTTGGGGGGGAAACATTTTGTGAAAATAATGATTTTGGGGAAATATTTTATTAAACGTCATCATTATAGCGTATCCAGTACAGTATATTGACGAATAAATTTGTTTTAATTCAGCGGCGCCAGGAAATTTCTGCCCCAAAATAATAGTCGCAATATGAGTGACGGTAAAAACAAAGTAAATGTCAATAGTGATGATAAAATGAAATAAAACTTTTTTTTAATTCATACAATATTATTTTGTAAATGAAAGAAATAAAATGAGATTTATTAGTTGAATAACAAATAAAATTGATAAATTAAGTAACTTATTTCGAGTTATAATTAATTCCGGGTTGTAATTAATTCCGAACCCCCTTTGATAAACCCTAAATTAAATTGATAACATATTAAATTCAGAAACTATTTTATTACGATGTTAAACAAATCACTGAACATTTTAAATGTTAAAAAAATCTCACATTAAATTATGAAAAAAAAAACAACACTATTACAGTTTTCTTCTTTTATTAAATAAATAAATTTATTAAAATGTTTTAATCTATTGTTCGTTTCGTTATTTCCGGTTGATTATCTGTTTGCCCTGTCTTGAATGTAGATTATCGCCGCTGTTTTAAATGTAACTCTTCAAAATTGAAAACAAATAAATTACGTTGTTTCCTCAAGTGCACAAGTGACAAATATTTAATTAATTGAATAATGTTTTCCCCTGTAATCAAAGAGATCAACACAATTGCGAAATCGCTTTGTTTTATGTCTATTTAAATTTTCTGTCGCCATCTTGAATTTAGACTTACACTCGTTTTAACTCAAACACTAACAGATCATTTTATTGTCGAAAGATTATTGTCGATTCTTTAAAGCAGCTTATGAAAACGTAAGTATTACTTAAATTTCTTTGTTTTACGATTTTCTAAAAGGTATGCTATGAATTTTCTAAAAATTAAAACAAAATGTGTTTTTTTTATTCATATTAATTTGAGACTTTTCTATCATCATATTCGGTTTAAACAAACAAAAAAAGACGATGCCGAGAATCATAAACTCATTGATAGTGAAGCATGTAAAACTTCGGTTATAGTTGAAGTAAATATTCAGATACAATTAACTGTTTGAAGTGAAATGAAAAGCCTGTGAAAAGTGTTCCTTCGCATTATACTTTTAGTAATTATGCTATGATAATAATACATTTTATTAATAATTTAGATGTTTGGAAGAAAACAAAAAATATGCTATAATAATAATAATTTGTTTAATCATTTTTTTAATGTTTTCACAAGTTTTTTTATTTAATTAATGTCTTTATAAACTGTTTTCGTTAAATAAATTATTGCCCCCCCCCCCCAAAAAAAAGTGTGGATTGTAAGATTTTTCTCTGGAGTTGTTATTGTCACTTTTACTTAGCCAAGGACGATAATTTTTATTATCGCCATCGATTTTTTTATTGGCAAGTAGTAGCTTATTTCAGAGTTAATTAAAACACTTCAAGTTTAGAAAAAATACAAACCCGATATATATTAAAAATAGAAAAAAAATCTAAATTAGATAAGTAAAAATAATGCCCCTTTCCCAATTTTCTGGACTCAAAATTGAAAACCCAATCGGTTATACGTCTCGATTTACCACTAACTGGCCAAGAAGTGAGTGTTCATTTTATGTTTTATTCATATAAGAAAAGTGATCTCCCACTATAAAATCTAAAATATTTAATATTTTTCTTACTTCCATTTTGCATATATTTCTTCAGGCTGTTTACATGTAAACGACCCCCCCCCCTGCCACAAATAGAATCTGAATCTTTTTAAGGATTAAAAACTACGATGGGTGAGATAATAAAAAAATGGGCATACATTTGTTCATTAGCAAAAAATAAAGTTATATTTCTATGATTTGTAAAAAAAAAATGTTATTATTATACGTAGGTTACAAAAAATTCCCAGACAAAAACTCACCGGGAAATAGTTTAAAATCAGACAAAAGTCAATCATAATAAAATAAATGAAATTTTACAAAAATATGAAACAATTATATTTTTACATTAAATTTGAGATAATTAGTATTAATTTTTGCAAATGTTTTTGTTGTTGTTCTTTTATTACACATGTTAATGTTATTTAGAAATATGTGAGATTTCCTAACGAGAGATTTTATGTGTGAAATTAATGTTCAGTTTACTTTTTCAGTGAAAATGTTTGTTTTTAAAGTATGATACAATCATTTGTTTTTAAAGTATGATACAATCGTTTGTTTTTAAAGTATGATACAATCGTTTTTTTTTTAAGTATGATACAATCGTTTGTTTATAAAGTATGATACAATCGTTATATTCAAGACTGTTATAAATTTCGACTTGTGTTACAGCAAAAATAATCCCCATTATATTTTTGCCATTTTTTTTTTTTTTCAAATAATAATTTATTTTTAACAAATTGTTTACTTATTAATTATGATTTTTTAAATATTTTACAAACAATAAATCAAACGAATGGAAATATATTAGAACAGTTTCAATTTTGTCATTTGTATAACAAATTAAACATCATAATAATTACGTATTGTCGTTTGTCTTCTGGTGGTTTTTGAAAATGATTCTTTTCAACAAATTGTTTAATATTATCAACAATCTAAAGTTAAACTGAAAATTAAATTTTTTTTTAAATGAAAAAAGTAATAGAGGCTTATTTTACTGTAACACTGATCGAAATGTGTGACGTCACATAAGTTCGTCATAACTCCATTATTATCTTCAATGCAACATCTGACATTTTTTAAAAAGTAAAAGTATTTTGACGATCATAATTTTTTTTGGCTGAAACCAAGTGAAATAGGAAAGATAATCCAATGATCTCTACACAACAATTGAACCAATGTTGTTCAATCGGTTTTCTTCTAGAATAGTGTCACTTTCTTAAAAAATGTTTTTGTTAGGTTTACTAAAAGAGAGAGCTAATTTTAGTAGAAATAACTTTGGAATTTAAATTCAGTATGATCATGTTGACACACTTATTCTTGTTCGATCACACAAGTTAAGTGACGTTGATCCTGGCCAGAAATAGTTGGGTACCCATATGGGAATAGTTGGCACAATATATGGGAGGAGTGGCATGTTCCAGGGAAATATACTGTCATGAAGATGTCTTTTACATGTATAACCTGTTAATCAATACATGTGGACAGAGTGGGGAAAAACCCTTTCCCTGGGTGAAGTTTTGAATCATGTGGTGATGCTCACTGGAGAGAGTATAATACCGGTTTTTGTTTGTTAAATAGTCAAATGTCAGTGATGTTTGCAACATATGCCTCACATATCTACATGTTAATATTACCTACGGATGCGTTGACCAAAGTTCCATCAAAAAACGTCTTACATTTGACATATTCTACTTTTTCATTTGTCTCGGGGCAACAGGATGTTTGGGTTGTGGTCACATGCCAGGACATTCTTGTGTACTTGAATCCGTGGAGAAATCTTTCTGGGTGTTTGTGATATTCTTCTTTTATGACATACGCCTTGATTTGGTTGTGGCTGATTTGTTTGATATTGTTATTCATCAACCTTAATCAGTGTGGGGTTTCCTTTCTATTCCAAGTCTTCCATTTTTATTTTCTCTAGGCGATATCTGCATGTGCAGTCTGTTGCCTAGTGCGTTCACTAAATTTTCCCAACAACATATGTATGAGAACTACAACAGATGTCAGATAGTAACGAATGTCTACCATTGAGAATTTTATAGATTTTCCCAACGACATGTGTATGGACTAACTTGCTACTGTATCTGAACAGATTTTTTAAAAGCTTAGTCAACAAAGTGCGCTACTTCATTGTGTCACCTTTTGTTTCAGGTGTCTTTTGACCATCGCTATGCCCTATACTGATTGATTTTATCTTCAGTTTGTTAATTCAGTATTTGCCTTTGGGGACTGCGAAATGGTACTGTAGCATGCATAACATCATTGCTAGAGACATGTCTATATCTTTGATGGACATGTTATGTGTCAATAGGAATCTAACTAAGCTATGATGGCAGTCTTAATAGCCGTCAATACTTTCTACTAGTAGGGAGTAGTACACTGACTATGAACTTACTAATACTCATATTTCCAGGAACATATACTCCTCATAATCGAACAGACGATATTGCTTCTGAAACATTGTGCAGAAACTAGTTTTGTAGGTGCCACATGCGTCTATGACATTCTCAAATTGTATATCTATATTAATATATTATATAGCATTTTCGTTGAAGCTTAAAGCAATTTGTCAAAGTTTTTTGAATATCTCCCAAGTTTTTTTGAATGGGAATTTAATGTTCGACAGTTGCATCAAAAGTTCCCTAAGGTTCTGTTATGTTGCAAGGTTTCTATAGTGCTTCTGATAAAAAAAGAGAAAAAGAAAGAGAGAGAAAGTAGAAGAGATATAAAGATAATACTTATAGAAACACACCTAAGAATCTAATTTTTAGAAAAGATGATATGAGCAAATAGAGTTCTGCAGTTTAACATTATGCCTTCTTGAGGACTCATGGCAATGTTTATTGACTTGACTTGAGTCATACAAAACTAGTAGGCATTAGGTAAATGTCGATAAATTCCGAGCTTCAGATGTGATGCTATGAATTTACCATGCTTTTTTCTATTGGCTGGATATGTATATGAACGCCACACCTGTATACATATATAGCACATGGTATTTCCAAATGGTCACCCTTCTGGTACTTACCAGGCTCCACATTGCTTATCTTCTGTGATCTAACAAGCACCGGTGTGTCAATGTTATTTTGCCATATGTATGTCAATGTGATTATGCTGTATATAATGTCTATTGGCACCGGTTAAATAGTGCCATGTGCCACATTCTGGTCAATGTCCTGTTTGACTCTATTTTTAGTTATGCTGGATAATATTTACTGTTTAAATTGCCAGGCCGTCTTTCCGGGACTCTCCTTGTACCATTGGTAAAATGTAAGATTTCTCTTTGAATATGATTATATTTTAATACTGTTTTAGATAACATATCTAGTTTCTGGCACATGTTCTCCACATTCCTTATCATCGCACAATAAGCTGGCAAGAAGATCTTATGATATGAGTGTGAATTTTTCATATCTTTTACAGTTGTGCAGTCTGGGCGGTCTTGACTTTCTGGAACCATCATCGATAGTCTGTTAGATAATATGACATTGTACTCTAAAGATTAAGTGTTGTGTTAGTCGTCAGTTCTAGATTGGATCGTATATAGATTCGTTAAGATTGGGAATTCTGTCAATATTATAGTGTGCGACATGCATCATTTGAACACATTGGCCGTAACCATCTTTATTCTGGCCATTTGTGTGCGAGAGGTATAGGAAGCCCTATTTCTGAGTATCAGCTGACAGTTGATCATGTGTTAAACGGTCGTTTTTTTATGCAAATTGAAATGATGAAAAGTTTTAAAAGTTGTTATCCATTCCTGATCTCATATTTTGTCTCAGATGAAATATCAATAGACAAAACACCATGAAATACCAACAATAATATGTTATGGTTTTGAATAGATAAAGTTTTTGTGATTGAAATAAATTAAAATATCTAAAAATGTTGACATGGAAAGGAAGCATGCATGGCTTGGAATGAACAACATCTCTGTAAATAAAAACAATTCAAATTGCACTTATCTTTTGAAAGAGATGGGCGCTTATCACTGAGGAATTAATATTTCTACAATTTGAAAGACATCAAATGTGTCATTACATGGTTGAGATTAACAGAAATCTCTACTAGGTTAAAATGCTGGTTCTCTGATAGAGTTTACAATACAATGTTTGAAAACATCTTTTTCAAAAGTTTATTTCTACTCTTGGTTTAGACGATGCTGAGCGAAAATGATTACTTTGAGAATAGATAATAGGCTGACATTCTATACGTCGCTTCATTTCACTAAATTACCCTTTCTGGGGCCTAAATCAAAAACCTAAATTCATTTAAGCTGAGAATGTATATAAGATAAAAGCGGACGGCTTTTCTCATGGGCCTTGAGCATCAGGTAATATAACCATCAACGTTCCTCATTTCGTCTTTTCTTTTACGAATAGATATAGAATTGTATCTATCATGTCTCAATTATTGTGGCGCTTGTTATTTTAAAAGCTTTTATTATTTGAAATCTATAGTCTTTTAACCAAGGTGTTAAGAAAGATTTTTGATTGACTATTCCAGATTTTAAAACAGGAGAGGTTGGTTTAGAATTTTTTATTTCTAGTATAAAAACAGTAGGTTTTCAAGCCAGAATAATGTGAATATTAATTATTTATCATTGAAAATAAACGACAAAATATTTCGTTTTTTGAAATTGATTGCATTAAAGTATAAAGTATGTTAAAATGTTTTGATAACTAATTTTCTTTATTTACAGATTGAAACTATTATAGAAAAAGGACGGTTGTTTTCAGTTCCACAAGAATTAAGAAAAGGCTGCATCAATAAATAACTGACATCTTATTTTTCTGTGTGTACGTTTATCATTATTTTCAAAGAATTCCTGTTTAAGAAACAATGTACAGGCAGTTGGGAAAGAAATCTTTTATCCAGTAAAATATGCAAATCAATATTTTTTCCATAATGTGCTTTGACAAGATATGAGAGTACACAAAGAGCGGGTGAATATCTTGTATCTTATAGGATGCTTAATCTTCAGAAAACTCTTGTAGAAAATTTAATGCATATTAGACTCATCAATCTTGATCTCTGAAAGGAAAAATACAAAAGAATGGGGAATGCATATACTTGTCAACTACGTAAAATATACTGTAACATAATAAAGTGATAAATTAGAGGACGAAAAATTGATGTTCTTTACTTCTATGCTAATTTAACATTTGAGAGGTTAAGGAAAGCTTTAATTGAACTCTCAGATATCTATGTATCTCATATAGAGATCTAGTGTTAATCCCAAAAGAGGCCACTTGTTTTCTGAGACTTTACACTAAAGTAAAATGAACAAAAATCAGAAAAGATACTCTTGCAAAGTTTGTGGAACTGAATTTTCATGGTGTGCCAATCTGACAGCACACATGCGAATACACACAGGTGAGAAACCCTATTCTTGCAAAGTTTGTGGAACTGCATTTTCGCAAAATATAAGTTTGAAAAGGCACATGCGAATACACACAGGTGAACAATTCTATTCTTGTGAAGTTTGTAGAACTAAATTTTCACTTAGTTGTACTTTGAAACGGCACATGCGAATACACACAGGTGAGAAACCTTATTCCTGTAAAGTTTGTGGAACTGCAGTTGCAGACAGCTCCAATCTTAAATCTCACATGAGAATACACACAGGTGAAAAACCCTATTTTTGCAAAGTTTGTGGTACTACATTTTCACACAGTACCAGTTTGAAACAGCACATGCGAATACACACAGGTGAAAAACCATTTTCTTGTAAAGTTTGTGGTACTGCATTTTCACAGAGTGCCAATCTTAAATGTCACATGCGAATACACACAGGGGAGTTGTAATTACCTACTAGACACTATCCTCGAGTGTCTTCGCTCTCTCTGTACAAGGGGTTGTCAGGACAACATGACATGAGAATACTCACCCCTACAAGTAAACCCTGACCAAATATTCAAAATTACATAGTATCTGCAGCACAAATAAGATCCTCTCATACGAGAAATAGTGCATCTACTCCTAGTGATGTTACCTCAAGTAACACCACGTAGCTGGATACTCCACCAGACTAGATGAATTCTTGTCCTGGAATCCGGTAAGACCAACAGACCACAAGAAATATATACTATGACATAATTGACTGGTCAGTTTGGGAGAAAAGAAATTTATTATTCTTACCTTTTTTACTAACTCAATGTGTGAGAAATAAAGGAGAATTTTAATAGAATATTCGGGTATCTATGTATCTCATATAGAGATCAAGTGTTAGCCCCAGGAAGGGGCCCCTTGATTTCTGAGAACTTCGACTGAAGTAAAATTAAACATTGTGAGAAGCCCTATTATTGTAAAGTTTGTGGTACTGCATTTTCACAGAGTGGCAGTCTGAAAAGTCACATGCGAATACACTCAGGTTTAAAATCCTATTCTTGATAAGTTTGTGGAACTGCATTTATGCAGCATTCCCATTTGAAAACTCATATGCGAATACACAGGTGAGAAATCCTATTCTTGTGAAATTTGTAGAACTAAATTTTCAGTCAGTTCTACTTTGAACAAGCACATGCGAATACACACAGATGCAAAAGTACAAGATGGCGCACATGAATCACGCTTCACCATATGGAAGGAAAAGTCCAGACTCCAAACGTAAAGATTCAGCAGGGAATATTCGAAGGAGACAGCCTACCACAGCTTCTCTTTAGCCCAAGTGCCAGTCTGAAAAGTCACATGCGAATACACACAAAGTTTGTGGAACTTCATTTTCACATGTACCAGTCTTAAAAATGACATAAGATTACACACAGGTGAGAAACCATATTCTAGCAAATTTTGTGCAACTGCATTTCTCCAGTTTGTTCATCTAAAAATTCACATGCGAATACACACAGGGAACAAGATCTATCATTAAGACAGCCCTCGGATATAAATTTTACGCTCAGAGAAATCAAGTGTTAGCTTAAAGAGGGGGCCATTTATCTCTTTAGATAAACTCAATTAAAATGATAAAAAAGTGAGAAACCCCAATCTTCCTAAGTTAACTAGATTAATTCTTTTCCTGGAATCCGGTATACCAAGATACCACACGAAAGATATATTATAATATAGTTAACTGGTCAGTTAGTAAAGGAAACTTTAATGTTATAAATGTTTTACATACTTAATGTTTAGAAGTAAACGAAATCTTTAATGGAATATTCAAATATCTATGTATCTCATATAGAAGTCAAGTGTTAGTCCCAAACATAGGTGATGACAAGTGATAGTTTAGCCACTCGTCAACATTTAAAAGTTTAAGACATCTGACCTCCTGTTGTGGTGTTCTGCTTTAGGACGATTACTGCACAATGCAAAACAAAATAATGTGTATGAATTTCAACTAGGCCATCAATCAAAAGTCTGCCTCTGATGTAGCATCAAGTCCTTGGAAAATATACGAAAAGAAATTGTGACAAATAAGTCAGGCACCACCCAATATGACTATACAATCTTAACAGCTACATACTTTGAAAATGCAGCTGGTAAACCTGACATAGTTATGTGAGACAAGAGGGAGAGATCAATGTGTTTTTCCGAAATAAAATAATTAGCTCATCACTATAAAGCACAGAGGATTATTGATCCAGTAAAATATCTATTAATAAATTTATTGTACAAGAATATCCAATTTGCTATGTGTTAGAATTTAAGCCACCTTAAATGTTTTTAATGTATAACTACATTAGTATAAAATAGGGGGAAATGTATTCATTAAAATATTTAAATTCGTAATAAAAAATATCCATTCATTATTATCGACATTTTCTGTGTGCGTGTGTCTGTTTGTCGGTCAGTCACAATTTTTGATGAAATATCGAAACTTCTTTTAGAAATGGAAAATAATGCATTAATACTAAATAATCCATTTCCAACAAATAAAGTGAATACTATGACTGGAAATCGAAACCTTGAGATCTTCAGTCTGATGTTCTACGAACTGAGTGATTTAGATTTTCTTATGAATAGATCTAGAAAAATAATGCATACGATACGACATATGTGCCTTTTTGAAAAATAAAATTTATTGTTTTAATCAATTAAAATTTATAATAAAAGTGTGAGAAATGTACCTGACTTTTCATTGGTCCGGTGCTTGACCGATTTAATTGTCTAGCATATGTTTGCTCAAATTAAAACACACTTATCTAAGTACTCTTGTTAATGTAGTTTCAGAATATATCTTGTTATGAGGGTCTTTCTACACACCCTTGTAGCAGTTTGTGACTTATTAGTATTCTATGGACACCCGGCATGAATGCAGACCTCCACAGTAGCTCGGAGACGATTGGTGATGGTATTATGTAATAATTCGTCATTTTATAGAAAAGAGTTGCAGAAGCTATAGGAACGATATATAATCCCTGAAGTGGATGGACGATTAACATTTCTCAAATTTCGGTAAAGTAACGAAATACTACATAATAACATTTAAAATCGCTCTACATGTCGCTCCATGATTATTCTTTTTTTGTGTCCCCAATTAAATTAATATTACAAAAATGTGCCTATATTCCCTTCGAGAAAATTCTGAAAATGAATATATCAGCTTTTTTGGTGTAGTTTCCAAATAAATGCTAGACATACACACAGGGTATTGTTTTGTTGATTTCTCCGATTTACCTAAACCTCTCTTATATTCCTTTTTAATGTCACAACTCGATTTTATTTCTTGAAAACAATAGAGTAAATTGTAAGAGTGTGGAAAAGTTAACAGTTGAGAAGTCGTAAACAAAACAACAAGTACGAAACGCATTTACATTTAATTATCAACCTACCTGTATACTTTTAACATGCTGAAACTGCTTTAAAGTGTTTTATTTCAATATTTTTAAGCTGTCTTAACGATACACGGGAGAAAAAAATATTCACTTGCCATTTTAATGTTGGGAGCTTTATTCTTGAAAATGTATTAAAAAGATCGCTTACCTACCACTAACCGTAAGTACGTAGGGGGTTTGAAACTAAGATGGTTAGGTTAGTGGTAGAATAAGTAAACATTTCAGGATTTTAGTCCTTGCCAACAGTTAAGCGACAAGCACACATTTGTGTTTTCTCCTGTGTGTAAAGATTGCTTTGAACGAAATCAAATTTTGAAATAAATAACGTAAACACAGTTACAGCACATTGAAAGTATACAGGTCGGTAGATAATTGTATTCAACTGCGTTTGGAATAAATAATTTCTCGTTTTATTTTTTTCATATTTTTCGGCTGCTTACTCTACTTTTACCAAATGAGTACATACTTATTTTAATATATGAGGGTGACTTGGGCTCTATTTAGAACTAGAGGTTAAAGAACCCAACCCACTACTAAAAAAAACTTAGAAAAGTCGCTTTTATTTGCTTGAAAACAACAAAGTAAAAACTTGTTTTAAAATATTGATTTCAAAGAGTGGGTGCTGAGCCCGTATTTAAAACTCGAGGTGAAGTCCTGCTTCTTCTGAACGATCACAATTTTCTGTTACGGAATTGTTCTTGCTTTGTGTCATTTTTTCCTATTCATTCACTTGTGCTATTTTTACTGGTGCCATTGTTACCTGTGCCATTTTACCGGTTTCATTTTCCCTCGTCTTTTTTACTGTGCAATATAGCAGGCAGCTCTACCTTTGCTGTTACACTTGCTGCTGAAAATGTTTTACTATTGGGAAATATTTATATCACGTTAATAAAATTCATTAATAATACAAGATTATGTCCATCATTTTACCAAAGAGCATTTGATCCAACTTGGACAGGAATACATGAAAAAACAACGAAATCTGCAACCCCTGCCTATAAGTTGGCCAGCTCTACATTTGTCGATATGCTCTGGGGTACCCAGTAAAAATAGAACCAAAAACAAATGGTACGGTAAAAATGGCCGAAATTAATAAATAGAAAAATGACACAAAGCAAGAATAATTTGAAAGATTTATTATATTTTCATAAATATATTATTAATGAAAATGTATTTGTGAAGTCTGAGATTATTATGAATTAAAAATAGATTTTTTTTCATCATTTCTGATCATCCGTACATGAAATTTATTGGAGGCTAAATTGGAAGTCAGCGCGGCAGTGTAATCTTCTGGAGTTCCGAAAAATGAGACAAAGCAAAAATAATTTGTTAATGGAAAATTATGTTCAGGCAGGGCTGGTCTCCTTCTATAATTTAAAATTTTGAAATTAATATTTTAAAATAAGTATTTACTCTAGGTTTTAAGCAAATAAAATCGATTTCACTACATTTGAGGGGCTTGGATACCTCTATAGGTCAACATATGGCTTAACCTCGTCCCCAAGTCTACTTTTCAAAATTATGTTTATTATTGTAGATGAGCACCCTCGGCTATATCTCCCCTCCACCAATAAACAATAACATTAAATCTTTTTATGCGATTGCGTGTAAACACCCTGAAAAACATTGGGGAAAATAATTTAGATTTAGAGTTGGAGATCAGTTTTTTATATACATATAACATAAAATGATAACCTGGTTTCTAATCGGATAACGTTTGAATGACATGCTGCTGTTTTAGTTAAATAATATATGTAACGATGTTTTATTTTCTTTTGTTGGGGGGATGGGCTATTGCCACCCGAAGTCATGGTTAGTTGTAGGTTTAAACGAGGTATTTGAGGACTGTCGCTATCTGGATATATGTTTAGTATTTAGATATAAGGGAGAGTTTTTATGACACTAGGACATTATCGATGGGTTGATGGGGTGATGAGAACTGTTGACACTAGGACTTTGGATTAATGGGAGGGTTAAAGGAGAGTGAAAGTGCTGTTGTCACCCGGACCTAAGGTTAGTGGTAACGTTAAAGGAGGGTTGTTTTTATAACGCCCCATTAAAACACACAACATATTTTCCGTAAAACCCCCACGTATCTCCCTATTGTAAATTTTATTTTTACACTAAAGGTGTTCAGGATGATCACGCATAACCGCCTAAATAAAGTAGAATCTCTTTTCTGACGAAGGGGGGGGGGGCTGAAGGCCTATTTTTGTATAAATACACATTTTTTTATAAATATGTATGTTAAAAATACATTCATTTGAGTATTTGTAAAAAGGAAAACATTCTCTGACGTTTATTTTATTTAATTTATTTCATATTTATAAAAAAAAACTATTATTATTTATGTAAATATTCATATTTCAATAAAAGAAAAAATCTTTTCACATTTTCTTATATGTTGACCTACATTTTAATATGCTTAAAATACACAATACAGTTCTAGGAGATCAACCCTCCCAGTCCTTGCCTGCTCAACTTTGAGAAGGGGTTAGTTTATTGCTAATCGACTGAGGCGCTCCCACTGGGTAATGCCGACGATGCTTCCCAGATTTTTTGTAGCCTAGAGTGCTTTTCCTCTACCGTACTGGCTTTTTAACCCTTCTTTCCGTCCTTCCGTTACATCTTTCCGCTGTGGGAAGAAGATCAAAATTAAAAAAATATTTAAAAAAATAAATACACAACACACAAGGGAATGAATACCAACGTACACCGTCGACTGCTGAAAACATTCTTAGACGAAAGTGACAAAAGCCGGGTTTTATCCCCTTACACCCAAATTTTAAATGATTAAAGAATATTCCACCACTCCTGTAGCTTCCTGCAGCGTCTGCAATAGCTCCTTATAGTAACAGCTGCTTCGACTCCTTATTGCTGCTATTGCCTCAGCTTCCTGCAGGCTCTGCTTCAGTTTCTTCGAGCAACACCTACTCTAGCTCCTTCCAGCATCTCCTACTTAAGCCCAGGCACGTAGCCAGACTTCTAACTTAGGGGGGGCAAGGTGTTTTTAAGAGGGGCAAAACTAATATTGATATTCTAATATGAGTGACGTTTTGGTTCTGTGTGTGTGTGTACTGATATATAAATATAAATAAGTAGTAAAAAAAATTCAATTTCGTTTACATAATCTAAATATATTGTTGTGTATTTCGGTAGGTACATGTAAATAACAACATAAGCATAGTAAAACACATAAGGCATAGTAAACACAGTAATAATAACATAAAGTTCGTTATTGAAATGCGCATGATGCGCTCTCTGTCAATGTTTCTCAGCAAATCTTTTTCAAAGGATATGCGGCAGAGTGAGGCCAGTCTCTCTGTTGACGATCAAATATCGCATTCTTGTTTTGATGCGCTTCACTGAAGAGAATAGTCTTTCAACGGTTACTGGGGTCTGTAGGATGGTAAGGAGCAATTGCAATACTCTATGCACCGATGGAAAAATATCCCTGTCACATTGTTCGAATAATTCTGAAAGTCCAAGATCTTCGGTAGGGAGACGTCGCTGAATGTAGTTCTTGATTATTTCCACCTTACTCTCCTTTACCAAAACACCAAACAGTGGACCTAGCTGTTTCAGCATCTCACTGTCCATGAATGATTCTGATGACGTGTTACACACTGCAGCAGCTTTCAACACTGCACATTGAGCATTTCAAATTCGAGCACGGAGTTCTCCTCTAATGTGCCCCAGCAACTGTCGAAGTACCAAATCAAAATCTTCCACTGTACCCACACAGTTATGGCCAACAGAACCAGTCACTAATGCGCCATCTAATTTCCCGGATAACGTTCGTGCCCTTCCAGATGGCCGAGTATCAATATCCGTGATATCGTATTTTGTGGCAAGCTCCAATGCATACTTTACCAACTTCTCTGTATCGAATGATTCTGCGTGTTCAAGTAGTGTTTCCACCAAGCTTATAGCTGTCTCCGCATTTGTTTGTTTCTTTTGCAGACCTTTGGTCACAACATCTGTATAGTCATATAATCTTCCAAAAAAGATTAGGAGAACTAGGAACTTCTTTGTCTAAATTGCCTTCAGTAGAGCAATAGCAGAAAGTTTTGTTTCAGCAGCAGGATCATTTTAAAAGGATGCCAGAGTGTCCAAAATTACATCAAGACGGTGCAAGAACTTTTCAACCTCTAAGGAGCTGGAAGACAACCTGGTTGTAGATGAATGGGTCAGTTCCAATTGTGAGTCTTTCGGATACAACATCTTCTGGATTTCTAGGTATCGGAAATAATGTTTTGTACCTGTCATGAAAGTGTACACTAAATCCATGGTTTCGAAGAATGTCTTTATGGCAGGATCAATCTCAGTGACAGATGCGAGAACTAAATTCAGCCTGTGAGATGCACAGTGCACATAAATACTTATTTAAAAAAATATTTATTTACAAATATTGGAGGATGACATAGCCTCTTAAGTGATCCCCACGATTTTCAGTTATTTAAACATACAAAGATTAATAATTAATAAAATGCTATTAGTAATTATTTTTTTCTAAAAGCACATTTTAAATTTCTTTAAATTAGAGTTTACAAAAAAGAAAAGAAATATATGCACTTACATTTATGGTGGTCAAAATTTCCTCTAGTCTTTCTAAGAGTAGTTTTCTATAAGAAAATGAAAATGTAACTAAACTGTTTCAATAACCAATATTTTTTTTATTATTATTCTTTTATTCTATTTCCCTATCCACTCTTTATTTATTTTGACATTTCTTTTCACTATTTGTTCACACAGACATGAAAAATCAAAATCAAAGAAAGAACTGACGCCAAAGTCTTCGACTTCCACTTAACACATATATGTGAAAAAAACATTGGATTCACTAATTCACTTCACCCCACCCTACACCACAAGCCTTTTTTTGCTCGCCTCTTGTACGTGGGGTTTATACCCTACCAATGCTGTTTTTATTTCAACTTCATCTCGGGTGAAATCTGGGATTTTTTTTTATCTTAATTTAAAAAATGTTGAATGTAACATTCACAATTTTTTAAATTAACAGTTGCAACTGACAACAAAAAGAAAAACAAACGTATTTGAGATTCGTGATAAAATACAAAAATAATTTTTAAAACTAATTCCCAGTTTCATTCGAAAATAATTTAAGTTGCTAGTATTCATTTCTATCTTTTGAATGAAGACAACACTTTCTGTTATAAATTAAAAAAAATATCTTAAAAAGAAGCTGACAGAACAACAACGTGAATTCATTTTGTGTTTATATTACATCATTTGAATTATAATTATTAAATTGGTAATTGATATTAAATAGTGTGAATTAACAATATTTTAAAATATATTTGGTAAGTTGTCAAAAACAGACAGATACACTGACCAAGCAAGAAACAGGTGAAAAGCATCGAGGCTTTGTTTCCCTCACCACTTGATCTGAAACTAGCGAAGTTATGTTTGAGTTTGAGAACGCGTACATTTTCTTTCTTTTTTCTTTTTACAATGTAACAAATTTTAATCATATTTAGATGTTATTATGGTGAATAGATTTATTTTAACTGGTAGTTTAAAATCCGTAAATATTTATTATGGTATTAATAGTACTAGGGATGGAAAATTAAGTTTTAAACAAAATAAAATCCAAAGAAGCGTTTTTGAAATCGGAAATTATGTTAACAATTGGTGGGAGGTCTCCTCTTGGTAGGACGTCCAGGGCGCCAGCCCCCTGGCCCCTTAATGCGGCCTGCTATAAAATATATTACACAAAAGTAAATACTGGTTCATAATGAAAAGTATAGTTGACTACGAAATATAAGAGCATTTATATTTATAATATTTTTTGGATCACAAATTTAAAGGGGTGCAAATGGGGGGAGTATAGTCCAATGTACATGGGTGAGGAGCATAATGTTACAGGTTCATTTCTTTGATTTTTCAATCTAATAATTATTCAAATTAAATATCTAATATCATAATAGAAAACTATCAGTGTCCGTTTATACATGAACGAGATTTTATAACTGTTATTTTTATGTGGATTCATTCTGTATATTTAATTTTATAAACAGCTTATGAACTAAATATAGATTATATGCCAATGTTTATTATTTGACGTACAAAATATTTGAAAAAATAATGAATATTTCCTATACGTTTAAAGCGTAAGCAATTAAGACGTTGTCTAAGTGGAAAATTTATGTTCACAGAGCAACACTTCAGAAAATAATTTGCAAATTGTGTTAGCATGTTTTTAATAAATTTTAATCAGAATTTATTTAAAATTCTGGTTCGTCCACACACGTAATTAGAAGGATTATCCTGTATGAGTTTACGTGATAAATTGAATCTTTTGATACAAATACAACTAACAGTCATGTACATTCAATTTACTGATACATAACTATGAACCCCGGTGTCCGCATGTGTCTTCTTAAAATACACTTTTGTGAAAATACTGAGTCACACACTTCACCACGCCTTTCCCAGATATCTTCGATTTTGAAGACATTTAAAAAAGGTTCCATAATGAAAATACTGATGGGAAACTATATTTCTCAATTCATAAATGAAAGAGTATCTTAAATGCGTAATTCTGTTCAGATAAGTAAAATATGCAAAATATCGTTTTATTATGAAATAAAATTTGCCATATATTTTGTTTTCACATGAAGTATATTAAGTTCCATGTTTTTTCTATCAACACTTGGAAAGAACAACAGTCATTTGTTATACGGTTACAAAAGTCCTTGTCCTAGACGATGTATTGTTCACAGTGTAAGACGCCCTGAGATATAATACGCAAATCGTGTTAACATGTTTGATATATTTTTAGATTTTGTTTACAATTCCATAACCTTAATTAGATAGAGTATTGTGTATGGGAAAACGCGGGATTATATATGAAAATAACTTGATCAAACGACAAGCCACATACCTCAAAATATAGTTTTATTCTTTTTCATTTTATTTTACTCAATGTTTACATATGAAGGTGTCCCAATTTTGGGCTAGCACATGATTTCATTTGTAAGTTATATTTGTATCCGAGGTTCTTTTCAAGATTGATGATGTCTTTTATAGCTGCTAATTGCATTACACGGGAGCTTGGCTTACCATGTATCCAGTGTGTTTTCCTGTGGAATTTTTACATAATTTTTTTATGAATATAATGAGACACACACTTTACAAGAATTAGTGTTTTCAATCTATTTTTTCAATTTTCTTATCTTTTATTTGTTTTTTGCTGGGATGCCAGACAGTCACACACTATTTTAGAAACTCTCACCGAGAGAATTTGACGATTCTAACTGTTTCTTTTCAGCGCAATTGTTTTTATTTCTCTTGCATTTGGTTCTCTGGGTATATTTGTTAGATAGTCTTTAAATTATTTTCAGTGCGGTATCTCCAATAATTAGAGGGATAATCGATGTCTTTCTAAGGTTCAAGTTTATCTTTACCATATCAGCTCTGTTTAAGCCAGCATCATTAGGGACACTGACTTCAACTAGGGTTCTTACTTTCTCCCTCTTGTCTCATATCACTATGCCAAGTTTAACAGCTCTGTTTTCTATGTATGTATCTGTACAGAATCGCATAACCATACTGAGTTGTGTATGACTTAATTCTAACAGTTATTTCTGGCATATGTTCCCAAGTTATGCCGATACACTGGATATATTTTCTGATGACATCAGGCTCGACTCTCGACATATGTGAAAAACGGAAGCGCACATATCCAAGCCAATGGTTGAATGCTTAGAAAATGACCTCTAGTCTTTAGTGGAATGTGTACATATATGGATGGTAAAATTTACTGATACGAAGCTAAAGCTGCTCTCCTTAAACAATTAATTTGTCAACCACCAATTGCCATGACTAAAAACACCCTACTCGAGAGTTCAGTGTTCAAACTCCTCGGTACACAGGTAATATGAATCGGGACAAATACATAGAAGACATTGCCAAGGCTGCTGCAAAGAAGGTGGGCTTCCTCTACTATGCGAGAAAACTTCTCACACTTGAGAGTATCATATATCTCTACAATGCTACCATACAACCATGAATGGAGTATTGCTGTCACATCTGGGCTGGTGAACTATCAACTAGTCCCATGAAAAAGTCTCTAATTTAATAAGTCCTTTACTATCCACCAAGCTTCACCCCTGTACTATCGTTGCAAGTTGGATCACTGTGCATTTTTACAAGTACTTTAATGGAATGTGTTTCGATTAACTTGTTGCTTTTGTTCCCCTCAACGTAAATACACCCGATCAACCAGGCAATCAGTTACATTCCATCCATTCAATCTGAATTTCCCCAGATGCCAGACAGCTCTCTACTCTAATTGCGTCTTTCTTTAAACTGCCAACCATCGGAACTCCGTGCATGCTCGCTGTTTCCCGGGCTGTACCGACATGCAGAAATTTAAATTGGGTAACGTAAACAACTCCCAACTTAAAATGCCTCCTATAATACTGGCCGCTATTTCTGCAGTAGCCTCTTACGTATCAGTGACACTATCCCATGTCTAATGTGAATTCAACGTAAAAAAGCAACAACAAGAACATTGTCTATGCCGTTCTTTTTGTGATTCTGGAATTAATCAAACTTTCGCTTAATCATTCGCGACGTCATCTCTGACTCTAGTAGAGATAATGGTGGTGGTTAAGGTATTGCCAGTGGTGTCAGTGATTGTGGTGAGGAAGAACAATCTGGAGGTTGTAAATAGACAGCTGATTGTGGCGCCAGACATTTCGAGAGCCACTAGATCTATGGGATCATGGTAATGAAAGGGATCTTTAGTGGGGAGTCACGTGGCCAAGACTATCTGGCTGGATCAACGGGTTACTGGTGATATAGTTCTGTCTGTACTTGGAGTGCAGTGTTTTCATTAATGATGTAAATTTTGATTGAAATTTTCTTGGATTTCTTTTTGTTCCTATAACGGCTACTATTTCTATTTTCATATAATCTAGCTCAGCCTTATTGAACACCTTCCTTCATACTGTTATGTTTTTGTTTGGTATGTTTGGCTTGAGCATATTCCATGGCCCATAAGTGTGTTCACTTTTCTTTAATCTCCCATCTAGACTCTTGCCTCCGTTTAGTTTCTATCTTCTTGGATTTGAAGGTAGTCACTTTCTGCCTTATTTTAGGGCTTTAGTTGTTCCATGAACTTACCTGCTATCTTATGTTGTCGCCATGTTTCTTGCTTTGTTTTCAGATCCCTTTCCGGGTACTACTCTATTTTCTTTTGTGCGATCAGGGTTGATGGATTGTCATATTCTTCAGCGGTGATGTCTAGTGTTTCCACTGAAAGTTTAGGCAAATTTTGTTGAACTCAACTGAGGTTTGTATTTGGTGTGATGTTCCCTTACCATTCTCATTTTTTTATCTCAAGAGCTGTTGATATATTGTCCCACGCTTACCATTGATATTCACTATGCATGGGTAGTTCAATAAAGCCCAAACCGTCTTCCTTTCGTGGTATGTATAACCTGTCCATACATTGATGTCGGTAGATGATTTAAGTAGAGCCAGCTTTCCTATTTTTGTCTCAAGACAATTGATGCTGCTTTGTGGCCAGTAAATAATGCAACATTCATAGGAAACGACACGTATTCACAGTTGGTTGAGTGCTGTTATTTGATTTTCTGATAAGAGTTCTGTGTATTAGAAATACAAGTTGTTTTTAAGATTTAGCATAGTTTGAATTCTTCACTTTTTCTGCACCTGTTAAGTTTGTATCCAGTATTGCATTGTTTGAGTAACTTACTCAATTGATCCAATGTGAGACAGAAAAAGATTTGTTTTTATTCAAACGCATTAATCGTGACGATCGTTGTAAGACAGAACATGATTTGTTTTTATTCAAACGCATTAATCGTGACGATCGTTGTAAGACAGAAAATGATTTGTTTTTATTCAAACGCATTAATCGTGACGATCGTTGTAAGACAGAAAAAGATTTGTTTTTATTCAAACGCATTAATCGTGACGATCGTTGTAAGACAGAAAAAGATTTGTTTTTATTCAAACGCATTAATCGTGACGATCGTTGTAAGACAGAAAATGATTTGTTTTGATTTAGACGATTAATGATCCTTGTGACGGCATCATTGACCTTTGTAATAAGTCTACAAAGCTTTATTACAATTCATTTTTACCAGAAGACGGAATTTGGTGGCACGTTTCCCAGATTAAAAAATAAAACCTTAAATTTTAACTAGCACAACAAAAATAAGGAGGAACAAGTCGACTCAGAAAGTCATAGGGGTCAGATTAGGTGACTCAGGAAATCCACGCATGCAATTGTACACAACAGGTGTTTACAAACCAATGAAAATACAATATCACTATTGCTTTGCGATGGATTTACCTAACGAAATAGAAAAGTGAAATAGTGTCAAATTTAACATCAATTCAGTCGAGCGGCAGATGCAAGCAGTACGACGCAGTCAAGGGAAACCGAAGACAGCTGAGCGAAAGAAAAAAACGTGAGAGAAAATTCACCCTAAACATAAACTGTACTATTCCGACATTGTTTTAAATAAACTAACCAATCCTCAAATCTCATTGCTTCCTCGTCCGACATTCGGTGTAATTATTTTTTCCATAAAACTATTTTAGTCTCATCTTGTTTGACATAATTCACAAAAATATGGAATCGACTTTTTTTATAGAAAAGCAAAACTATTTTTAATTCAAATCTTTTACTACATAAAATGCAGATTTATTTTCAATATTAAACAAAACTGGTTTAATACAAGAAAAACGTCAACACCTAAAAATGATGTTTTTTAAATGAAAGTTTATTTTCAATAATTGTAAAAATAGAAAAAAGTTTTTGCCTGCCACTTTGTGAGAAACAATAGAAAATTCATATTTCATAAAGTAATTAGGGACCAGCTGTAGATTAAGTATCAAATTGTATAAGGAGGAACGGGTTTAACATGACATAGTCTTTTCACCTCGATTTCATCTCAGAATAACATTTTCATCAATTAAATACAATCAAACAACTATTTAAAAATATTCGTTTTCCATCTGATAACAATAGTATGTATATTGGTTTACAAATAATTATCAACTTTTCGGAGTATATTGTACAAAATTAAAATGTTACTACAAATATCGCATTACATTTTGATAACACTAGAAAGTATACAAGGAAATAGAGACATTCATTTACAAATACAAAAGGAAAAACCTCATTTTTTTCTATGCAATTTGAGAAAAGATTATTTTCATTTTGTGGGAAAGAATAAAAGTTAAATTTAGAGATGATTTTCGAAAGCCATGTTTTCTTCTACTTTTAAAATTAAATTTTCTTCGATTTTAAATTAAAATTGATTTCTGATGGTGTGTCTGAAAGCTCAGACTTACATTTTATATCATTTTCTTGTCATTAATCAAGTTATTTTTCTAAAGCATTTCTCTACATTTTTATTGGATTGTGTCATTTTCCTTAATGTCAAGGTATTTATATGCTTCTTGTTCTTCGAGATCTCAGATGCCATTTTCCTCATTTAGCTGTATATTGTCAGTATGAATCTTTTTCTCATCCCTGAGAAAGCACTTGGCACATTTGTCTAAGCCAAATCTCATTCCGATGTCTTTGGAGAATGGTGTGCACAACCTGTAAGAACTACTGCAGTTCAGTGTCAGATCTTGCATAAAGCTTAAGGTCATCCATGAAGAGAAGGTGGTTGATTCTTTTGGATGGATCTCTCTGGAATCCCTGACCAAGGTTGTAAACTTCTCGCCTGTTGTTGAGAAGCTTACTAAATGGGTATATTGCCATGCAGAAGAGCAACAGGGATAGGTTGTCACCTTGGAAGATTCCCCTTCTGATATTGATGTCAGGAATGGTAATCATTCTATGGCTGTGGCTTAGTGATATGGTGGTTTGCCACATCTGTATGTGAGCAGCCAGACATTGTTTTTTAATTATTGGGTTGGAATACATAGAAACACCGCAGTAGCCGTGAGTGACGTATGCTGTCATAGGCCTTATGATAATCAATCCATGCCATGTTCAGCTTCCTACAGTCCCCTAAAATTGTTTTGTTAATTAATAACTGGTCCTTGGTAATAAAACATTTTTTCCTGCAGCCAGCTTGTTGTATTTCTTGGTAGTTTCCAAAAGAGAGATCGTGTAGATGCTATCGGCTACCAGGCCAGTAAAGAGCTTGTAGGTGGTACTGAGACAGCATATTGGTCTGTATTTATTTGGGAATTGGGTCTTTTGTTTTGTGCATAAGGCGTGTATCTCTCTTGGTAAACCATGGTGGTGTGGCCTGTTTACCCTCAGCAATCTGTTGAAGCATTTACTGTAGTGACCATGGAGTGCAGTCAACTGCTTCAGCAAAAAATTAGAGACGTTGTCAATGCTACGTTTCTCGTGGTTAGCAAACCGTGCTAGATTTTTGTGGTCACTGCTATTGTAATAACTGAGATTGGCATTGTGGGATTGGTTTTATTTAACCTCTGAATGCTCTAAATCCACTCGACCTCCTGGTTGCATATTCCCTCACACTCAAACAAAGATCGCCAGTAATTTTCCAGGTCTTGTTCTTTAGATGTTTTTTTCCACAGTAATGGTGTCCCTTATGATAGTTATATAGAACACCCTGGGGGTTGTTTCAAACTGCTTGTTCTTCTTGCCCTTCTCATTTTTTATTCTCTTTGCAATGCTGATATCTTGCCCTTCAACTCCCTGGAATATGGTTTTCCTTCTTTATTTTTTTCTTATCTTTCTGTTTTTGCTGGATATGGGGCATCCTACCGGATGCCAGACATTAACCGACTATTTCAGACACTCCAGCCTAGAGATCTTTTTTAAGATTCTAACCGTCCCTTTAAGCGCAATTGTTTGTATTTCTCTTGCACTTGGTTCATCAGGTATACTCGCAAGATTGCTTTTGAAATTCTTTTTTCAATAGTCCTGTTGCTCCTAAAATTACTGAAAGTATGAAAGAGATTTTCCTAATATTTCAGATTCTTTTCATCGCGTATGTGTTTACGTAATGTTGTTCATGTGTAAAAGAATTACGCACTGCAAAATAATAGTTTTGCTAATCGTTTTACTCTTGTATGTGTTTACACATGCAAACCCACGTAGTTCATGTGTAAAAGAATTACACACTGCAAAATAATAGTTTCGCTCATGTATGTGTTCGCCTGTGTTGCAACATACTCTGTTATATGCTGTTATATTGTAAATGAATAAAATACTTTAATAGAATATGGTTTCTCTTGAACATCAAAATATTAGATTTGTTTTTAAATGAAGTGCCACATACTTTACAGGGATATAGTTTCTGTTATCTTTTTTATTTCATTTTACTTCAGTCGAATTTCTCAGAAATCAAGGAGCCCCTTTCTCAGGCTATCACTTGATATTTATATTGGGTACGTAGAAAATCGAATATTCCATTATGGTTCTCCTTTACCTGTTAAACGTTTAGGTAGTAAAGAAATTATAACTATTAATTTATCGCTTCCCAATTGACAAATTTCCTCTGTTTTTGTGTATCTTCTTTTTGGTCTCTTGGTCTTACCCTATTCCAAGGCCGGATTTCATCTAGTCGGGTAGAAATTCCAGCTATGTGATTTCACTTGAGATAACATTACTTGGAGAATGTGAAGCATTCCTTGTATAACCCACTGTATAGCCATGTCGATGGGGGCTTTGAAGATTGGGACAGGGTTTACTTGTAGGGTAATGTCATTTTGTCCTAAAAAAACTAGTACAGTAAGACCAAAGACACTCAGGAATGGTGTCCAGTAGGATAATCAAACTCTAGAAATGCAGTATGTATTTGGGTGTTCTTAAACGTAGTGTATCTGTGTAAAAGTGAAGAGCGATATACTTCACAAGAATATGGTTTAAAATAAAATGTTTTCGCATGCAACATATTGAATTTCTTTAGAATCAAACACAATACTTAACATAAATGTTATTACTCTCCACAATGCGTTCGCATATGTTGTTTCTCTGTTAAACTAGACCAGATTTTTAACAAGAATATAGTTTCTGCCCAGTATGTGTCTGAATATGTTAACATATTTTGTGAATTTTTCGAAGAAGCACATACTTCAAAAGAATATTGTTTCTCTCCAGTATACAACAACATATGAATAACCATACTGTTTTTATTTGTATAAGAGCCACACACTTAAAAAGAATATGGTTTTTCTACATTATGCTTTCGCATATGGTGCAACATACTTCGTTTTATTATAAAAGAAGAGCAGCATACTTCACAAGAATATGGTTTCTCTCCAGTATGCGTTCGCATATGTAGCAACATATGTGATTTCTGTGTAAAAGAGGAGCCACATACTTAACAAGGATATGGTTTTTCTATATGCGTTCGCATATGTTGCAACATATGTGATTTCCGTGTGAAAGAAAAGCCACATACTTCACAAGGATATGGTTTTTCTCCAGTATGCGTTCGCATATGTTGCAAAATATGTGATTTCCGTGTAAAAGAATAGCCACATACTTCACAAGAATATGGTTTCTCTCCAGTATGCGTTTGCATATGTCGCAACATATGTGATTTCCGTGTAAAAGAATAGCCACATACTTCACAAGAATATGGTTTCTCTCCAGTATGTGTTCGCATATGTATAAATATACTTTGTTTAGACGTAAAAGAGGATCCACATACTTCACAAGAATATGGTTTCTCTCCAGTATGCGTTCGCATATGTTGCAACATATGTGATTTCCGTGTGAAAGAAGAGCCACATACTTCACAAGAATATGGTTTCTCTCCAGTATGCGTTCGCATATGTCGCAACATATGTGATTTCCGTGTAAAAGAATAGCCACATACTTCACAAGAATATGGTTTCTCTCCAGTATGTGTTCGCATATGTTGCGACATATATTTTCTATGTGTGAAAGAAGAGCCACATACTTCACAAGAATATGGTTTCTCTCCAGTATGTGTTCGCATATGTAGCGACATATAGTGTCTCTGTGTGAATGAAGAGCCACATACTTCACAAGTATATGGTTTCTCGCCAGTATGTGTTCGCATATGTTGCAACATATGGGATTTCCATGTAAAAGAAGAGCCACATACTTCACAAGAATATGGTTTCTCTTCAGTATGTGTTCGCATATGTCGCAACATAGTTTGTTTAGTTGTAAAAGAGGAGCCACATACTATACAGGAATATTGTTTTTCTCCAGTATGCGTTCACATATGTTGCAACATATTTGTGTTCAATTCAAAAGAAGAGTTACATACTTCACAAGAATACTGTTTCTCACCAGTATGTGTCCACATATGACTAACCAATGATTGTTTCTGTGCAAAAACAGAGTCAAATATTTCACAAGAATATGGTTATTCTCCTCTAGCAGATTTTTAGTTCATATTCGGAGGCGAAATATTCGAGATCTTTTAGTAAAATTTGATTTCTGTATTTTTCTATGTTATGCTTTTGTTGTAGAACCGGAATTAATTAAGAAATATTCACACATTGTTTTTCAATTTTTTATAGGTTAGAAATTTAGTTGATCGTTGAATGGGAGTCATGACTGAAATTTTTCTCATAATTCAGGGAAAATATTACTTTTGTTTGACTGTAATTTATTATATATATTAATAAGAGAATTGTGTGCCCTCTTTTAAGTCTAATGATTGGAAATGGAGTAGAACTTGTCTTTTATGTGTACATTTTTCTCATGTTTAAGGGCAAATATTACTTGTGTTTAACTGTAATTTATAATATATATAAGAGAATTGTGTGTCCCCTCTGTGTACCAGCACCCTTTTAAGTCTAATGCTTGGAAATTGAGTAGGACTTATCTTTTATGTATACAGATTAGTGAAAACCGTACAAAAATGATATAGTCAATGATTTTTTATAGATCTTATCAAAATGATATTTAAACCCAATGTAAATAACAATGTATAAGGATCTGAACAATTCAGACAAATATAGCTAATTTTCGAAATATTTTTGCAACCCATAATTTTGCCATAATTTCAGTTTTCACCATTAGCACTATGTGTTTCGTTTCAAGTATTTTTTATGGCTACAATTCTACATCCATTAAAGGGTGCATGTGTTCATTAGTCATATGCACACATAGTGCACTAGTAATGTGCACTGATGAGTGAATTAGTCATATGCATTTGCGACATCTATTCCAGCAAGTGTTTATAAATTAATACAGAGTAGAGAAGAAATCCAAAGACAGTTGAGAAGAAAATGCTTTTTTCTAACATATAATCATAAAACACGATTGATGAAAGAAAACATATTTGTACAGTTCACAAGTGTATTATTTCTCACGTTTCACGATTTGAACTCTTAGCAATTTGCATGTGTTTTTCTTTGTTTTCATAACTGGATATTCTGCAAAATAAAAAAAACAATTAAAAGATAAATTTCAAGAAAATATATTAATTTATACAAGTTCTTTGCAAACAAAATTATTTTAAGATGTTAAGCAGATGTAGACATGGTTATTTTTACATGGATTGATTAGACATAGGTTTCAGCATTGTGAGCTTAAAGGCAAAAGTTATTATGTACAATTCTATTAAGAAGTTCACAAATGATTGATTTAATAAAAAATATGAGGATATTTGTTGCAATACTTATCCATTAATAAAATTTATTAATTTCCTTTTTTCAGATAATATTGGATTAAATTTCCACAAAACCTTCATTAATGAGATCCGAAATGTAATAATTTAATTTTTTATAATTAAAATTTTTTTATAGCTTACAAAAGAAAGAAATTCTTTCAAATGATTTTTGAGAAGCGCCAGCACTTTATTGATGTTCTTCAAAAAACAGTTATAATAATGCTATTTTGTTTGAAAAAATTATTCAACAACTGTTTTGCTATGCGTGTCATGAATTCAGCAATTATTTTCTATTGCTTTTGTGTCAAGAAAATAATCAATAAATATTTCAAGATACTAAAAACTGAAGAATATACTAAAATCATCAAAAATTACCTATAAATGGTTGATATGCCATAATATATAACTAAAGTAAATTATTCATCTTTTTCACATATGCCATGAAATATTACATTGTTTTATACATTTAATTGTATTGAAAAAGATATATATCTTTGAATATGAATAAACCCCAAAAGAATAAACTGTAAATTAAAGAAACAATAAAAACATCCCAAATTTGACAGTCTGAAGATGTAAGTCATATCTTTCTTCACAAAACAACATTCAGTGAAAGGTTTAAAACATGTAAGTCTAATTAGATATTGTCATAAAATGTAAGTCATATCTTTCTTCAGAAAACAACATTCAGTGAAAGGTTTAAAACATGTAAGTATAATTAAATATTGTCTGAAAATGTAAGTCATATCTTTGTTCACAAAACAACATTCAGTGGAAGGTTTAAAACATGTAAGTATAATTAAATATTTTCTGAAGATGTAAGTCATATCTTTCTTTACAAAACAACATTCAATGGAAGGTTTAAAACATGTAAGTATAATTAAATATTGTCTTAAGATGTAAGTCATATCTTTCTTCACAAAACTACATTCAGTGGAAGGTTTAAAACATGTAAGTATAATTAAATATTGTCGGAAGATGTAAGTCATATCTTTCTTCACAAAACAACATTCAGTGGAAAGTTTAAAACATGAAAGTATAATTAAATATTGTCTGAAGATGTAAGTCATATCTTTCTTCAAAAAACAACATTCAGTGGAAAGTTTAAAACATGTAAGTATAATTAAATATTGTCTGAAGATGTAAGTCATATCTTTCTTCACAAAACAAAATTCAATGGAAGGTTTAAAACATGTAAGTATAATTAAATATTGTCTGAAGATGTAAGTCATATCTTTCTTCACAAAACAACATTCAGTGGAAGGTTTAAAACATGTAAGTATAATTAAATATTTTCTGAAGATGTAAGTCATATCTTTCTTCACAAAACAACATTCAATGGAAGGTTTAAAACATGTAAGTATAATTAAATATTGTCTTAAGATGTAAGTCATATCTTTCTTCACAAAACAACATTCAGTGGAAGGTTTAAAACATGTAAGTATAATTAAATATTTTCTGAAGATGTAAGTCATATCTTTCTTTACAAAACAACATTCAATGGAAGGTTTAAAACATGTAAGTATAATTAAATATTGTCTTAAGATGTAAGTCATATCTTTCTTCACAAAACAACATTCAGTGGAAGGTTTAAAACATGTAAGTATAATTAAATATTTTCTGAAGATGTAAGTCATATCTTTCTTTACAAAACAACATTCAATGGAAGGTTTAAAACATGTAAGTATAATTAAATATTTTCTGAAGATGTAAGTCATATCTTTCTTCAAAAAACAACATTCAGTGGAAAGTTTAAAACATGTAAGTATAATTAAATATTTTCTGAAGATGTAAGTCATATCTTTCTTCACAAAACAACATTCAATGGAAGGTTTAAAACATGTAAGTATAATTAAATATTGTCTGAAGATGTAAGTCATATCTTTCTTCACAAAACAACATTCAGTGGAAGGTTTAAAACATGTAAGTATAATTAAATATTTTCTGAAGATGTAAGTCATATCTTTCTTCACAAAACAACATTCAATGGAAGGTTTAAAACATGTAAGTATAATTAAATATTTTCTGAAGATGTAAGTCATATCTTTCTTCACAAAACAACATTCAGTGGAAGGTTTAAAACATGTAAGTATAATTAAATATTGTCTGAAGATGTAAGTCATATCTTTCTTCACAAAACAACATTCAGTGGAAAGTTTAAAACATGAAAGTATAATTAAATATTGTCTGAAGATGTAAGTCATATCTTTCTTTACAAAACAACATTCAGTGGAAGGTTTAAAACATGTAAGTATAATAAAATATTGTCAGAAAATGTAAGTAATAACTTTTTTCAGAAAACCACATTCATGGAAGGTTTAAAAAATGTAAGTATAATTAAATATTATCTGAAGAAAATGGAAAATATCCAAGGAATAAAAACATTGTTTCTGCATCTGCAAACTAAAGAAAACCAGTATTTAAATAAAATTTCAAAAAGTATTTACGAAAAGAAAAAAAAGTATCCACTTTTTCTTAAAATACACAACACGAAATATAGAATTGCGTTTAAAATTTGTTTTTTATTTAGTAAATAAAAGTAAAAAAAAAAATGATAAATTGTTTTGTTTATTGCAAAACGACAGATTACAAGTCAGCCGATTTTAAAAAAAGCGTATACATGTTAAAAGAAAAGAAAACATGTTAATATTTATTTGTTTTATTTATGAACTCTCTGCCTTAAAATAAATATTAACATAAATAAAAGATCTATTTACAAGTGTTTTGTAAATAGAGACCACGTGTATTGCGAGGTCAACCGGTGATTTCAAAATATGTCCCGTGTCTTGTGTTAATGATCTGGGGTCCCTATTCTTCTCTTGATCCCCTGGTTTTTCTAAGGAGGATTTCATTTTATTAAGCAGCAGAGAAAAACGAAGTTAATAAGAGATATTTTGCGAGACGAGAAATCCCCAAGTGAAGCGATGACATTTGTTGAAGGCCACCTTACTTTCTTGTTGCTCCATTCATCCTGCAACATATGCTTGACGGGTTTATGATCAGTTTTGATCATATACCTCAGCTGTTCAAGTAATAATCCAACTTGTACACTGTGTACATGATTGTGAATGCCTCCTTCTCTATCACTGACAATCTTTCTTGAATTTCGTATAGTCGATGTGATAGAACATATACTGATATCTCTTCAGGTATACCTGGCACATGTCAAACTTTGCCTGGACAGGCTTTCATCAATACAGCCCCAATGCATTTGTCACTTGCATAGTGTATAATACCATCAGATAACCTAGGTCTGAATAAGTCAGCAATGGTATCGCTGTGATCTGTTCTTTAAGAGTGGCAAAAGCTTGCTGACAGTCTGACCACTTAAACCTGACATAGTTCTTCATCAGGACCCTGCTAATCAGCCAAAGGCAAGAACGATTACTATTATAAATCAAATGACCTGTATTACCCTCTGGCAAATATTTGGCCTTTACTTTTAAGAACTGACACTTGGGTAACATGAGTTACAACCCAAGCTCTAGTAACCTGCCAAACACCTGCAGGGGTATGAAATGCCCATCAGCTTTCCTAGACCATACGAATATATCGTCCAGGAAGGCTATGGCAAAATCATCTAGTACTATGGACATCAATATGGTAAACACACTCGGTGCATTTGATAAACCTAAAAAGCATCACTCTGAGATTAAAAAGCCCTGTATGACAAGCAAAAGCTATTTTTTCTTGGTATTTTTCTCAGGTAACCTGCCAACATCTTGACCCTTAATCCAAGGTCGAAAAACAGGTGGACTTCTCAAACAAAGCCAAAATATCATTAATCAGGTATATAGGCCCTGCTAACGGTCTAGTAATCGCATTCAACTGTCAGAAATCCACAGAGAAACAATGTCCTCCATCTTTCTTCTCAACAATCCCTATCGGGAAACTCCAGGGGGACTCAGACTGTTCGATTATTTCTGCCCTATCATATCGCTCACCACCTCCTTCTCTAATTGTGTCTTATGTATCTTAGTTCTATAAAGCATCAGTTTAATCGGTGGATGGTCACCCATATTGATCCTCATCTCCACTGTTTCATTCCGTCACTGCTATTATGATTTTTCACTATTTTATATTTCTCTGAGACTCTTATATCTTTGTTCTGTAATTCGTCATGCTTGAGATCTCCTTTTTCTTAAACTACATTCTGTAATCGCACCTGCTATACCTGTCATATCAGTCGAGCATATCCTAGCTCTTCCCTTTTCTTTATTTTGACACTTTCGTTTGATGAGTTAGCTATCAATATCCTAGCTCTTCCCTTTTCTTTATTTTGACACTTTCGTTTGATGAGTTAGCTATGAATATCCTAGCTCTTCCCTTTTCTTTATTTTGACACTTTCGTTTGATGAGTTAGCTATCAATATCCTAGCTCTTCCCTTTTCTTTATTTTGACACTTTCGTTTGATGAGTTAGCTATCAATATCCTAGCTCTTCCCTTTTCTTTATTTTGACACTTTCGTTTGATGAGTTAGCTATCAATATCCTAGCTCTTCCCTTTTCTTTATTTTGACACTTTCGTTTGATGAGTTAGCTATCAATATCCTAGCTCTTCCCTTTTCTTTATTTTGACACTTTCGTTTGATGAGTTAGCTATCAATATCCTAGCTCTTCCCTTTTCTTTATTTTGACACTTTCGTTTGATGACTTAGCTATCAATATCCTAGCTCTTCCCTTTTCTTTATTTTGACACTTTCGTTTGATGAGTTAGCTATCAATATCCTAGCTCTTCCCTTTTCTTTATTTTGACACTTTCGTTTGATGAGTTAGTTATCAATATCCTAGCTCTTCCCTTTTCTTTATTTTGACACTTTCGTTTGATGAGTTAGCTATCAATATCCTAGCTCTTCCCTTTTCTTTATTTTGACACTTTCGTTTGATGAGTTACTTATCAATATCCTAGCTCTTCCCTTTTCTTTATTTTGACAATTTCGTTTGATGAGTTAGCTATCAATATCCTAGCTCTTCCCTTTTCTTTATTTTGACACTTTCGTTTGATGAGTTAGCTATCAATATCCTAGCTCTTCCCTTTTCTTTATTTTGACACTTTCGTTTGATGAGTTACTTATCAATATCGTAGCTCTTCCCTTTTCTTTATTTTGACACTTTCGTTTGATGAGTTAGCTATCAATATCCTAGCTCTTCCCTTTTCTTTATTTTGACACTTTCGTTTGATGAGTTAGCTATCAATATCCTAGCTCTTCCCTTTTCTTTATTTTGACACTTTCGTTTGATGAGTTAGCTATCAATATCCTAGCTCTTCCCTTTTCTTTATTTTGACACTTTCGTTTGATGAGTTAGTTATCAATATCCTAGCTCTTCCCTTTTCTTTATTTTGACACTTTCGTTTGATGAGTTAGCTATCAATATCCTAGCTCTTCCCTTTTCTTTATTTTGACACTTTCGTTTGATGAGTTAGCTATCAATATCCTAGCTCTTCCCTTTTCTTTATTTTGACACTTTCGTTTGATGAGTTAGCTATCAATATCCTAGCTCTTCCCTTTTCTTTATTTTGACACTTTCGTTTGATGAGTTAGTTATCAATATCCTAGCTCTTCCCTTTTCTTTATTTTGACACTTTCGTTTGATGAGTTAGCTATCAATATCCTAGCTCTTCCCTTTTCTTTATTTTGACACTTTCGTTTGATGAGTTAGCTATCAATATCCTAGCTCTTCCCTTTTCTTTATTTTGACACTTTCGTTTGATGAGTTAGCTATCAATATCCTAGCTCTTCCCTTTTCTTTATTTTGACACTTTCGTTTGATGAGTTAGCTATCAATATCCTAGCTCTTCCCTTTTCTTTATTTTGACACTTTCGTTTGATGAGTTAGCTATCAATATCCTAGCTCTTCCCTTTTCTTTATTTTGACACTTTCGTTTGATGAGTTAGTTATCAATATCCTAGCTCTTCCCTTTTCTTTATTTTGACACTTTCGTTTGATGAGTTAGCTATCAATATCCTAGCTCTTCCCTTTTCTTTATTTTGACACTTTCGTTTGATGAGTTAGTTATCAATATCCTAGCTCTTCCCTTTTCTTTATTTTGACACTTTCGTTTGATGAGTTATCTATCAATATCCTAGCTCTTCCCTTTTCTTTATTTTGACACTTTCGTTTGATGAGTTAGCTATCAATATCCTAGCTCTTCCCTTTTCTTTATTTTGACACTTTCGTTTGATGAGTTAGCTATCAATATCCTAGCTCTTCCCTTTTCTTTATTTTGACACTTTCGTTTGATGAGTTAGCTATCAATATCCTAGCTCTTCCCTTTTCTTTATTTTGACACTTTCGTTTGATGAGTTAGTTATCAATATCCTAGCTCTTCCCTTTTCTTTATTTTGACACTTTCGTTTGATGAGTTAGTTATCAATATCCTAGCTCTTCCCTTTTCTTTATTTTGACACTTTCGTTTGATGAGTTATCTATCAATATCCTAGCTCTTCCCTTTTCTTTATTTTGACACTTTCGTTTGATGAGTTAGCTATCAATATCCTAGCTCTTCCCTTTTCTTTATTTTGACACTTTCGTTTGATGAGTTAGCTATCAATATCCTAGCTCTTCCCTTTTCTTTATTTTGACACTTTCGTTTGATGAGTTAGCTATCAATATCCTAGCTCTTCCCTTTTCTTTATTTTGACACTTTCGTTTGATGAGTTAGCTATCAATATCCTAGCTCTTCCCTTTTCTTTATTTTGACACTTTCGTTTGATGAGTTAGTTATCAATATCCTAGCTCTTCCCTTTTCTTTATTGTGACACTTTCGTTTGATGAGTTAGCTATCAATATCCTAGCTCTTCCCTTTTCTTTATTTTGACACTTTCGTTTGATGAGTTACTTATCAATATCGTAGCTCTTCCCTTTTCTTTATTTTGACACTTTCGTTTGATGAGTTACCTATCAACATGGGTATTGTTTGGAACCCTCTAACCAAGCAGTTGGCCTTGAAACAAGAAAAAAATATCTGGTGGACAAAGTTAATACTTGCACGGACCGTTTCTCCTGAATTCTCAAGCAGCTAGAGACCGAATCATTTAGACTGGAGCCATAGCTAGACGACAAGGCATATAAAATTAATGTTATAAATTTGCATCGTAAAAATCAAGGTCCAGTTTAGAAAAGTGAAGCAGAAAACGAACCATAGATCGTTAGGGATCCCTATTGTGTAGGGATCATAGAGGAGAGAGCCAGGGAGATAATGAGATAACTACTCTTCGAGCCAGTGTTTAGGCAGGTAGCACCTCCAAATTTGTAATACAGGAGAGCATGCTGTGTTATCTCTCAAGGAGTGATGAATAGGTGAGCTCCAGGCGGTTTCTGCCCAAAAGAACAACGGCTGAGATTTTAGATCAGTGGCATGAGAAGATTGGTCACATTGGGATTGATAAAACATATGAGCTGATAGGGAGAAATATTACTGGCTGAAGTTGTACTATGAAGTAGTCAGACATGTTGATAGGTTCATGGCATGTCAGGTGCAGAGTAGGAGAGGGGGAGCTGACTTCTGATGGAAAAGATGTTCCAAATTATCCATCATAAAATGGGAACATGAATATCTCGAAACCGTAGTAAGAAACAACCAAGGTAATCTCTACATACTCAGTTTTGTAGACTGATTGGTAAATTGTCCAGAGGCCTTTGCTATACCAGACAAGTGTGCACAAATGGTGGCGGACGTGATTTTGAAGAAGATATGGAGCTCGTGAGCAACTGGTCACTGCTAATGCACGAGAAAACCTAAACCAAACTATTGTGAGACTTTAGCAGGTCTTAATATACAACACATAACTACTGCAGTATATAATCCAACGCCAAGGAGGAGAAATTTCACAAAAAATGGCCGATGTATTGACTAAGTTAAGTGAAAGTGATAGAGACAATTTGGATCTCTATCTGAACCAAACATTAGCGGCTGTGAGGTTTACAATAAATGAAACCTAGAAGATTGCCCCCTATTATTAGTTGTTTGGTATGAATGTGGTCCTACTTGTAGATAACCTACTAAAATCGCGTGGGAGATATATTGGTAGGATCACTGCAAAATAATCTTAGATAAGCAGCATGAGGAACTAATGAAAGTGGATGGACGAGGTTGTGGTAATCTATAATACAAGAATTTCCTAAGGTCGCTTTGCAGAAAATGCCTGAATTATTACAGTTGGTAAAAAGAATTAGTTTTGAGAAACTGACATCTCAATTAGCCTAGTAGAAAAAGAGAATTCAGGTTGGAGGGTGGATATGGATACTAAAATAGCTTGGCCGTGAGTATTGGCAATTTCAATCACAATAGGGTTGGAATTTGCAGCAAAAAGGGTGCTTAAAAGACGTAAGAAAAAGTTGGGTAACCTAAGGACACTGACAACCGAGTACATAAGCAAGGAAGCGATACCATTAAGTGCACTTTAACTAAATCGTTATCGAGTGCATGAATTGCCGCCCTTGGCAGAAATCAAGGTGGAAATCCCTACTTATGGAGAGGAAGCCGAAAGAGACATGCGAGACACGAATACATATCCTTAAGACAAGAAGAGTACAAAGATACAAAGTTGATTCAAGAGAGAAGAAATTAACAGAGCAACTGTAAGGGTGTTTAATAATCAACTGGAAAAGAGACTTTTTATTGCATGCTCAGTGATTAATTTTATTATTATTTTCTGACAAAACGAGAACTGTAAGACTGCACACATGCATCCACCCATATATACATATCCACAATCTGAGGAACCAGAACACTATGCAATCAATTGAGGAACTTTTTATTTCCTGTCATTTTTATTATATAAATGTTTTACTCTGTGTTTCTGGACGATGGTGCTTAAGAGTATCAATTACATGTAAATGACAAAAATTACAATATTATCGAACAGAAAATGGTTCCTTCGAAACCAGACCCTGGTTTTTCCTAAGAAGGTTTTCAGCTTATTTTATACCAAAGAAAATCAAAGTTGATAAGAGAAAGAACAAGTTGTTTTATTTTCTCAATATGTTTGGAGACAGGAAATCCCCTAATGCAGCGATGACACTTTGGAATGGCAGAATAAAAGTACGATTTACAATTCCAGAATTAGAAATGGAGATCGGAAATACCAAATATGGCAAGAAAATAATAACGAGAACACATTCTTTTATTACTGAATTAATTCAATTGAAAGAGTGGCAAAGTTATGCTTATCTAATTCTCAATATAAGGCAGAGCCTAACAGGTATCGGTGACTCAAATCTGGTCGCCACCAGGATCCAGGTTGTTAAGAGACAAACCCCCAGACTGAGGGTTGATATTGCCAAATCAAGATCGCCAAAACGTGTTAAGATTTTACCGGTCCGAAATAAGGAGTTAGCAGTAAGAAGTATGTAATTACCCTGCCTTGTAATGGAACAAGTTTTTTTTCTTCACCAAAATAGTATTCTTCAATAGAAAACCCAACAGAGTTGTTGAATTACTTTTTTTTCATTGTTTTGCTTGACATGACCCTTCGCGTCACACTGGTAATAGTTTGTTTACCAGCGCCGGACAATTGCCATCTGATCTTTAATCACAATGGGGTAAAGTGGTGATTGCTGGACAGGATCCTTCGACATCTTCAGCCTTCATCAGTGCAGCAATGCCAAGTGACCAACTTAATTCAAAACGGCCAAATTGCTGACGTAACTGATTGAGGAGTAGGGGGTAAAGTATACAAAATTTTGATTGTCATTTATTTATGTACTTTTCATATCATTTTGCAACTAATGAAGAAAGTTGCCATGATTTAAGAATCAGTCAAGTGCTGTTGAAAAAACGTTATTCCCAATACGGGTAACTAAGATGTTTGATGATGGACATATACATTTTCAACTACAGCCAATTGTAATAGGCAGAACGTATCTCTCTTATGTAAATGACATAGGATCGACTGCGTCATGTATAACGGCTAAGGTAACGAAACCCTCTTTGAACAGGCTCACTTTGAATTCCACCTTGAAAGAAATATATGCTTAAGAAAAACTTGAACACAATGATGGTTTAAAGAAGACTCGAATCCAATTACAACTAAATGAAGAATTTAAAGCAACTATGGTTGAAGGAAGATTTGAAAGCAATTATGATTGAAGAAAGATTTGAAAGCAATTATGGTTGAAGGAAGATTTGAAAGCAATTACTGTTGAAGGAAGATTTGAAAGCAATTACTGTTGAAGGAAGATTTGAAAGCAATTACTGTTAAAGGAAGATTTAACAACAATTACTGTTGAAGGAAGATTTGAAAACAATTACTGTTGAAGGAAGATTTGAAAACAATTACTGTTGAAGGAAGATTTAAAAACAATTACTGTCGAATGAAAGATTTGAAAACAATTACTGTTTAAGGAAGACTTGAAATAATTACGGTTGAAGACTTGAAACAATTACGGTTGAAGTAAGACTTGAAAACAATGGCGGTTGAAGTAAGACTTGAAAACAATGGCGGTTGAAGTAAGACTTGAAAGCAATGACGATTAAAGGAAGACTTGAAAGCAATGACGATTAAAGGAAGACTTGAAAGCAATGATGGGTGAAAGAAGACTTGCAAGCAATGACGGTTGAAGGAAGACTTAAAAGCAATCATGGTTGAAATATTTTAAAGCAATCACGGTTAAAAGAAGACTTGAGAGAAATGACAGTTACAGGAAGACATAAAAGCAATGATAGTTGAATGGAGATTTGATAGCAATGACGGATGAAGGAAGACATAAAGCGACCAAAGAGGAAAGAGCTGTACTTGCAAATATTATATGCTATCTCAATGGCATGACAGACGACTTTGATTTTAAATAAATACTATAGATTAGTAGTGCTGACTCTAGCCAATAAATTATTGAATGGATTGAGAAAGCTGGGTTAATGTGTCAGTGGTGCTTGATGAAGAGAGTTAAGTGCCTGATCCCCATTTATATAACATGTGGTTCTTCATGCTCTGCTAGCAGTTAAGTGAGTAAAAACGGGAGATTATGTCTCTATAAGAGAAGCCTTATTCAAAACATCCATATATGCCATAAACTAGAGTGACAGAGGGGGTTTTGCAGCTGCATTTTCCTGCAAAGGAAACACATTTACGAACATGTGAAACACACTAGATGATTTTGAGTGCTCATACACCATATTGAGTAAGTAAATATGCTGGAGTTAGCAATAAAAACTGGTGAGCTGCTCAATTTGATGGTCCAATGCAGACATATAGAATTAGTAATGAAAGAGTGATTGTTATTTAGGTCCTGATACTGGTAATAGACCCTCTTGAGTTTGAGTCCCTGATGAAAATAGATTCAATATAAGCTCCTGGTAGAATATATACCTCTAATTAAGGAAGAGCCTGATTTTCATGCAGAGTTCATCTTACGACGAGATAATGGAAGTGAGCGGAACATAAGGTGCTCAGCAAGCAAAACATTATGTATAACTGCTGCGAGACAGTTCAACAAAGTGTTAAAGCAATAAATAATCGTTGCTTTGCTCTCTATGGAAAACAAAACAGCGATCTTTGGAAATGTCTATTCCCTCTGATGGTTGTCATCAAACAGATTTCTAGAGGATCGGCCTACATGGTGATGCATACAGTGCTCGAACTGATTTTTACGCCAGCAAACTAAGAGAAAATAGACGATTATGATAACAAATCGTGCAGCTAGGTGTACAATCTGTATATCTTCAAGGGTCTGTCAAAGAACCACTTTGGATTTATCAGACTTTTGTTTACCACGACAGGAGGCACTGTTTATTGAGAGTGTGGTTTGCCAAGAATATGCCTCTTTAAACAATGAGGTCTATTATGGATGTAGCCTTATAACCACAAAGCTAAATCAAGAAGACAATCTCGACATATGTTGATAACACTTTCGATTAGTTGCTAGAATAAAGGGGTCTGGGGATTGGATGAATTCCTATTTTAGAAACAAGCTTCCAGATGTCCCAAACAAAATTACAAGGAGAAATGTGTTTTCTCCATCAAAATCCAGTGTAATCCTCTTCCAACTATTTGTTGGCATATTAAGTGAAAGACAAGCGCATTGTAAGAAAGATTGGATGACTGGATGCATGATCCCCCAGTAATATATGCTAATGAAGACCATAAACAGAGTATAGCAAGCCGACCTATGCAAAAGAGAATAGCGAGTAGCCTCTTGTAGATGTTGTTGGAAGAAAATAGGAAGGTGGTAGAGCGTGTGTTGCAGATGTGTCACTGGCAGTGACAGCATCAGCTTAGTCAAATACTATGAATCCATTGGAACACTGACCACTCTGGAATGAAATAAACAAGAAACTTCAAGTCGCCACTACTAAGAAAGTGGCCTTGTAATCTGCAATTTCATTCTGTTGATGTATGTCCATTTATCTGGTGCAGTTTCAATGGTTAAAAGAGAAAACTAGAATCCTCTAATTCATGGCAAAGTTTGGTATTGGTGCTACCCACAATGGGGGTACTCACCAACTCACACTCATCGCTTGTGGTCCCACAAGGTTTATAGTCTGCTGAATCCTATAGTGAGAAGATTCTGCTGCCTTTATTAGATGACTTAATTCTATTTTACTGGAGAGTAACTCACTCGCAGAGACCTGACTGGCAACACCACCAGTATTTAACAACAGGAGCTTCAGAAAGTTTACTGATGGTTGGGCTGCTTGACTACATTTCGAGTGTGCATAAGCACTGTCACGGAAGGCATTGTTTAACGATCCACAGGTCAATCAATAGGTAATTGTTGCTTGTACGAGAGGTTGTTTATTGGAACATGATCGCACCTAAGCATGATGTTTGCAGTATGACTCCATTAGCTCGTAGTTGAAGTCTTTTTATTTTATTTACTAACATTATTTGTTGATAAAAACAAAGACGTCTCAGAAAAATATCTAGAATAATGAAACATTCAGGAATTAAAAATAATTTACAAAACATAAAGCACATTCACCATTTTTTTAAAAACAAATATTAAGATGAACAAAATATAAAATTTCGGTAGTTTTTCAAATTTTCTTTTCATGGAATGAACACTGGAGATTTAATTTTGCTTACATTAAATTTAAATTTCGACATGTCGGTACACTCAAGGAAAAGGGAGGCAGGGAGGGATATCCAAAGACTGGCAGCTCGAGGAAAGAAGCTATTAGAGTTGAAAGCTCTCCTGCATCTCGCATGTCTGCATGAAAGTCTTGTCATGAAAATTACTTCGTACAGTATTACTAAACGAATATTTAATATAATCAGAACCTTCATACATTCAAATTAATTGACCTTAAAGAAATATGCACTTTAAAAATAAAATAAACTCATGCAACAATAATTAAAGAAATAAAAAAGCACAAAACATTTTTACAAATTCGGATAATTACCTGTTATTGAAAAAAATATTTGAACATTAAAGTTGTCTGTTTTCTTTAAAGGTTTAGCAGCTAAAGTTAGTTTTTTTGGCTAAAGATTTATGTAGTTCAGATTTTCTGTAATAAGTGTCAAAATAATAACTTAATTAATTTCGCTGATACATAATAAAAAGAAGTGAGGATTTTTTATTTTTAATTGTTAAAAATGTATTGAAAAAATTCTATTTTTTATATATTTTTAACACTACAAATCAAATCTCACATATTTTTACTAGAATTTAAATATAAAACTGAAGGTAAAAAATATAATTAGATATCGAATTATTTGAAGTCAAGATACAATTACTTATTCTACATTGAAGTGAAAAATTACCGAATTACCTCAACACAAAAACTTGTTTTCAAAAATACAAAAACTGAGCTGGTAATGAAAAGCATTAATTGGAGATTATACTTACTTTTTAATGTATTCTTGTGATGTATCTGAGAAAAAAAAAGAAACAAAGTTTATACATAATAAAGGTGCTTACAACAAAACGTTTTTAAGGCTTCATAAATTCTTTTGTTTTGTAATCAGTAAAGTAAGTCGATAAAAAAGACAATCTATCAAAATATAATGGAATGTTGTTAATGAATAGCTTAGACAAGCCTTTTTGGAATTATCTTTATTTTATAATTAATCATATATTTTTGAAATATATAATTTGAAATGGTGTTCAATACAGTAAAAATAGTAGAAATTTATTTGATTTAACTTGACAAAATTAGAGTAAGGCCATCATTATCGTATCTTATCATGCCAACACTGGATCCATTATTAGGCATCAACTCTTGGTCAGTTCAGGTTGTTCCATCACTGCAGTCACTGAGGAAGTGTTCTATTGTCTCTCTTGTATTTCGACAAGGGCATTGCTTGTTATTTCATAGTTGTTAAGATGAAATGCACAAACTTGTCTTTCCTGGATTTGTGTTGAGTGCATTGTGTTTGTACTACTCTGTGAGGGTATTAAAAACATTTTAAAGTCGTCGCTAAATATGTTTGAATTCCAGTGTTTGCATCGCCAAAGATCATCTGTAGAGATCAATCTGTGGATTACAATAAATTCAGGTTTTCATTAGTATATATGTTGAAAAGGGTAGACACAAGGACTGATCCTTGGTGTAGTCCATTTTTATGAGGTCTCAACCGGCTCTACTCTCCATCCATTTCAATGAAAAACTCCCACTTGGTGAGAAGTGATTGAATAATCCTGACAATTGCTGCATTCTTAATCATTCAGTAGTTGTGTCTTATGGTTCACTGTATGTTTTGCAGCTGTTAGATAAATAAACACTGTTCTTGCTTTCAGTTTTTGTCATACACATCTTCAATATATTGAGTTAGATTCAGAAGTTGATAGCAACAGGAACTTAAGACGATAGCTGCTTTTTTGTAAGCACATCAAATGATTTTTTTACAGGTGCGTACCTTGTTTCAACTACTATCAATTCATTGAAACACTCAACAGTCACCCATTTGTCTTGCTTTATGAGATTGAAGATCTTCATAGACACTATTCACTTTCAATTCTTCATGTTAGCTGATGTTTAAGGGTTTTAAAACCTAACTCTAATAAGACAGTTTAATTTTTTCACAAAATGAAAGAAAGAACAAAGAAAGTGTCAGGGTGCTTCCTTCTTGGAAATAATAGCATCATTCTGAACAATATAATCATTTCGATTTACTTGCCTCCACATAAGGGACCAATTAGACACAGGGTCGGTTTTTAATTTAAATATTTAATTAATTTAACCTAAAATTTTCTTCAGTTGAAAAATATTTATCCTCCTCTGACTGAGGACAAAACAGATACTACACTTTTATACTGCCTGAAATTATGATTTAAAACTCACCACAAATAATATTTTATATAAAAAGATTTTTGTAATTTTCAGAAGAGGTTTCAATTTGCTATCAAATTTGATACAGACAGATCCCTAAAACAAAGAATTGAGGACGAGTAGTAACATGAAAAGATCAGTAACTTTGAGTATATGGACAATGTTAGGTGTGAGACGATAAAGTTTGTCTTGCATTAAATATTACGTTTTCAGGGAAAGTTTCGCTACTTTCATTTCATTACATCACTAAGAAAGAATGCTACTCTTACATTAAAAATAGAGAATTAAATGAGGTTTTCTGTGATAGAAGTGAATATAGTTCATCTTTCGAACGTGGTAAAGAAACTTTGGAGGAACCCTTTTTAGTGTTCCTGTTTTGAGGGGAAAATTTTGAGAGAGCTGAGTTTTATAGAAACATTTTAAAGAAAAACAGTTTTAAGTAATATTCAAATGTGTGAGAGAGCTAGATAAATGTTATATGATTAACAAACAAAATAATAAATTCAAAAGCATAAATTCACAAAAGAGACATTTTATATATGTTTAAAATAGAAGTCTATAAAGATAGGAAAACAGAATAATTGTTCAGTATTTGAGTGTCCTTTCCGAACAAGACATATTCATTGATTGAGATATCGAGGAAGCCTGAGGGCTGCGAATAGTCTATGTGTCTGAAAAATCGTAATCAAAACTTCCTCACTCAATTACATCAATTACATTTCATTGAAAGTTATTAAAAAAGAGTCAATCATTTGTTTTCATAGTAGAAAGTTCAGTGAGAAATGTATGAAGTATTAAACTGGTTAAGTTTATAAGTTTGTTTTAAATATGCAGAAATCTGTAGATCACATTGAAAGGGAATTCAAGGAGTGTGTGACATCTTTAGTGGGTGTATGCATAAGACAATGAAAGAGCTAATGCATTGTGTATGTGTGTGCATTGACGTCAGTGTAGCTGTGTGTGTGAGTTTTGAAAAGGTGTTTCTCAGCATGTGAAGGCCCTACAGAGGGGGCGATGGGGGCTGGAGAAATGTCGATGTTAGCTCTCTTGTGGATTTAGGCTAAACATGCAGCAGAAGAAAAAATCTGGATTCATATGGAGTCGCGGTGGCTCCCAATGGACAATTTCTATAAATTAAGAAAAATCTACTGATTGGTTCAAAATATTATTTGTTTTTATTAATTGTGGCGGCTGTGCACACAAAGCAGTGTGTGCAGAAACGAGTTTAAGAATTTTAATTTTTGGCACCGAAGTGTAAACTTCACTGCTACAAAACAATTAGATTGCTTAACGATGATGAAGACAAAAACATTCCTTCATTTCAGTGTAAAATTAAACCTAAAAGCAGGATCTTGATCGCGAATTTGAGATTTCGGTTGAGAGATCACCTCATAATTTAGAGATAACAATCGAGACTCTCAAATAATCATCAAATTCAATTAATAAAATATTTATGTGCTTCAACTTAGAAAATCACGTACTTTCTTTGTACATAAAAGCTGCAAATTACATTTTGAAAAAAAGAAATTAGATTTAACTGAAAAAGGACAATTAGAGTTACTGCCCCTTTTCAGCTTAACTGTCTATACATCGTTATGAGTTGTTTTGGGTACTGATACAGCTTTGAACCAGACAAAACCGACTTTTTCTATTGCATCTTCCAGTCGTTTACGTAAACAGTCAGAAGTTGTCAAATCGCTTAGCCAATCAAAAGGCTCGAGTAGCAGACGAAAACTGTACCTGTAAATTGATTAAGTCTTAAAATTTACGGCAGGCAATAATTGAAGAAACTTGATTAAACCGAACTAGTACATCTTTTCAACGGGATTGTTATTTTGCTAACCCTAACCTAGTCGGTGTTTGTCCGATTCAAAAGCTGTATCAGTACAAAGAGAAAACAAAAATTATGTAGAATTTGTTGATTATGTTCTGTACTATTTTTAGTTTATTCATGAAAACATAATTTATAAAAAATTTAAAAAACTTTTAACTTTCTGTAAAAAAATATTTCATTGATTTTCTTCATCAAAAGACAAATAAATTGTCATAAAAATAAATATACGGTGAGTGTTTATCTGTTATAATTTTTTTATGTTGAAAAGTCGCCTCGTTTTTATTGTGACACCAGTTCGCTTTTATTCGTCTTTTTCAGGCTGTTTACATATTTCTGCGTAGTCGAAAGTCGATTTTGTCTTGTTCAAAAGCTGTACGAGTACCGTTTTTGTTTACTGTAACTTCTTACATCAAACCGAATTCATCTTCCAAAAACTTAAATAAGTTATTTTCTCGTCAACAAGGTTTGAAGGCCAAATTAAATAACTAAAAATACGTCGAAAAAAAACAATAATTAACTGTTTTTTTCCTTAAACGAAACAAAATAAAAGGTAAATTGTGTTATAGAATTAAAAGTCTTTAAAAATCCAGGTTTACTTCTACATCCTTTATAAATATCTATTTGTTAATGCTATAAATATTGAAAATGTCCTTAAAATACCGTAATATGTTAATCTATGAAATGTTTTAAGAAGCGAGAGGGATGTATTTTAAGTGAATCACTCCCGTCTGAAAACCGATGTTTAAAAAATATATTTTCAGCCGTTAGAGTTACGGTTAGGGTACGTAATAACGAAACTACGTTCTTGCGACGATCTTCAGTGTCAAATTCGTCATCAGGACCCTTGAAAACAACAATAAGACCTATAAAAGCACTACAGAAACGAAACACACACGATTGGAGGCGATTTTTTTAAATGACCGTTATTCGTTTACATGCAAACTTGGAACGTTGACTGATTTCTATAACAACACCAAAGAGAATCATAATTGTTCGGAAGCGCCCCTGTAGTAAAAAAGAACACACAAGAGCAATTCAATTCAAGTAATACTTACTTTTTGTTTGACAATCCGATTTCAAGAAAGAAACGATGATAAAATGTGGTTATTAAAACGATACGAGTTTGATGGGTGAAGGTCAACATTTAAGATGGCGACCGGAAAAACAGGTTCGCAGAAATTAAAATCTCTTTGGTGAATATTACGGGTAAAATTATTATTTTATTTAATGATAAAAAAATTAAAATGTAAAAATATAATTCTTATAATGCTTTAAATGCTGAATGTGATCACTCTTCCGCATTGCGGTATATTATAATTACATTCACAAGGGACATTCAAAGTGCACCATAAAATGATGTTAAATATTAGGTACGTGCAAAAATGGCCGTCTCTTGTACGGACTATACTTATTAAAAAGCGCTTATCGTTAATTATTTAATTAGTTTCCGTGTAAACTTTTATTTGGGTTTGAAAGATAAAAGTCTAAACTTATTCTCTAAAAAGAAAAAAAAAAGCTGTATATTTACGTGTGAAAAAGAAATTATAATAAAATTTGGGTGCTTGTATTTTAAAAGTCCGAAAAAAGCTTTTTTTGTCTTTTACTGTATGAGAGGTAAATAAGGGGCAGTAACTCTTACTTTGACTATTGAGTTGGGACTCGTAAGTGTTCGGATCTTAACTCTTTCAAGTTTGAGGACATACTGTATTTTACATCAGACAGTGCGAAACAGATTGATTTTTTGCAAGCACACAGACTTATTTCTGGTGCAGAAACCTGCAACTGTGACCATGAGATGCGACCTCTGCCATCACTAGTAAAAACTGATGGCTTCAATTGGCGTTGCACATGTGCAAGTAAAACGTCGATTAGACATAAAAGTATATTTGACAAATCAAAATTACCTATTCGGGAAATATTAAAATTTATTTATTTATGGGCGCGTGGAAAAGCTTATTTTGCTTACATACAATCAGAGTGCACACTTACGAGTCCCAACTCAATAGTCAAAGTAAGAGTTACTGCCCCTTATTTACCTCTCATACAGTAAAAGACAAAAAAAATTTTTTTTCGGACTTTTAAAATACAAGCACCGAAATATGTTATCACAACGGCTGAAAAACAAAAAAAAATCAGTGAATTTTGAACTTTGAAGAAATTACTTGTAAAGATCCTTTGAAAGATAAATATAAGTTTTTGGGAACTATTTCAAAAATAATTATTAAATTAAAGTCATAAAATACTGAATTCAAAAAAAAATTCCTACGTTTTACTAAAAATGAGAAAAATTACCCCCCCCCCAAAAAAAAGTAATAGATTAGTAAAACCCGGCATCAGTTAACAGTAAACGACTTTGTTTACCGATTGACTATGACTATGCAAAATATATGGAAGACAAAAATGCAATAGTTTATCATTTTTAACTTTATATATAAATGGTTTTGTAATAGTTTATAGAATTAAAAAAATATTATCCATTAATTTATTTATACTTTTTAAGGTTCTAAAGAAATTAAGTTCCCTTATTTTGTTGTAATATAAAAGGAAATGCTTATTTAATTAAATATTTGTGAATGTACGCAATTAAGATCTGATTTATTTTATTTTTAAATAAAAAGGTTCATATTTAACTTGGTATTAGTTTTTAATTCAGTAATACTTTGAAATTATTGATGACGTCTGTTTACCAACGTTTGCCTTAGAATTTGAAATAAAACTTTTTTTTAAATTTTAAAAATTATTTTACTTTACGAACTGCGTCAAATTTTTTACATGATGATTAAAAACTAGTTATTCGATTTATTCTTAACTAATAACGCCAAGACCCTCAACATCTAATTGTACAAGATGAGCTCGATTCGCTAGCTTAACTAATAACCCCAAGACCCTCAACATATAATTGTTCAAGATGAGCTCGATTCGCTAGCTTAACTAATAACCCCAAGACCCTCAACATATAATTGTTCAAGATGAGCTCGATTCGCTAGCTTAACTAATAACCCCAAGACCCTCAACATATAATTGTTCAAGATGAGCTCGATTCGCTAGCTTAACTAATAACCCCAAGACCCTCAACATATAATTGTTCAAGATGAGCTCGATTCGCTAGCTTAACTAATAACGCCAAGAGCCTCACCATGTAAGTGTATGGTTAAGATTGATTGGGGAAACCATTTCCCAATCAAAGCAGCTGTACTTTAAAAAGTAGACAGCTTTAAATCCTCTATCTTCCTATCGACTTTGACGGATTCATGGTCTAACAACATATCAACACCAGGATAGTGTATTGAGCAATATTTTGTCTGTTTCTGATCCGATTGTTATTAATCACAATGACGCACCCAAAGTAGGAAACATTTCTGAAATAAATAGCGACGAAAATAAAATAGAATTCCTGCTACAAGAGGAATTATAGAAACAACACGTAACAATCAATGCTTTGATTCTTCAAGTAAAAGAATGCGATGACTGTTTAGTTTGTGATGGAACTTCCATGTGATCTCCTGTTAAGGTGGGAAGCATCAAATATAGAACCTCAAATACACATGCCCCCCCCCCGAAAACATGTCTTGGTATTTAAATTCTAAAAGATAAAGATACTACTTTCTCAAACGCTGCTTCATATTGCATTCTACAATGTTCGTGGAGAAATAAATGTTGTAAGAGAACGGATATGTGGATTTTGTGCAGGAAGGTGGTGTAGACAAACGTCCCACAAAAGTCGTAAGAATCTTTTTCACCCCAAAGTCACTGCCGATACTTTTATCTATGCAAATGTTTTCTTATCAAAGTAATAAAAAGAATCCTTGTACTAATAAAGTAATCGTGTGTCCTATATGTAATTTGTATGCATGGATCTATAATGTTGAAACTCATTATAACATCCGCCAAAAAAATGAAGCAGCATCAGGTCCATATTCTAATGATATAGTGCACTTAATATGAAACAATGACCTTCGAATAGCAGTGATCATTATGACATTTCAGCCACAAGTGTATTTGCTATTGTTTTGTTAAGTAATTTAATATATTAAGTGAAGTTGGAATACCAGAAATAGGTATATAATTTTTGTGAAATGAACATTATAACTATTGAGCAAGTTATTGTTAGAATTTTATGTTGGTTCAACATATGTGTATTTCCCAAATTACTTCAGCATTTTTCAGATTTTTGCATGAAACACAAATATATATGTATGATGTCATTACGAAAAGTGGTGAATCCTTTATCTTTTATGAACTTTTCACGTGCCAAAATTATTTCTGTGTCAGTATTCACGTGTCTGTTGATTAATAATTAAGATTAATGAGCATACAAGAGAATATTTCCACAGAAATAGTTCTAAATGTTCCTAAATTATTATAATTCTCTAAATGTTGACGTATCTTCACAATCTAATAAGTTTGTGCTTATAAATGTAATTGTACTTAATCAGAATTTTTGGAAATTGTAATTCACATTCATACAATGTAATGAAATTGTGGCAATAAATATAATTGTACTCAGAATTTTTGGAAATTGTAATCCACATTCATACTATGTTATGTACGTATTTTGTGTACATTTTTGAGTGAATGCGATGTTGGTTATGGCTATCATTTTATGCAATATCAGTGTTGTCACTTAAGGTTTATGTACACATTTATTATATTTAAGCATTTCCCTATTTTATGCATTTAAAACACGATACTCATTAGCAGGGTTTGCGCGCTCCACTACTGTTGGAGGTGCTCCCGCTCCTGCTCAAACACCCTAAATTGGAGCTGACTCCTCTCACGCTCTTTATTTTAAAAAAGAAATCGCTCCAGCTCAAACTCCTATAAAAAAAAGTAGCGGCTCTTTTTCAGCGCTCCATAATAAAAAAAATGTACTATTTTTATAAACGTTTTATTCTGTCAATGAGTGGTCGAAGGATAGGGGTTGACGTCAAAGGACCTCGTCAATATGGGTGGGGATGCTACTTTAAGTGTACGACCGTAAGATAATATTTGACAAAATCTCGCTAATAATTTTAGATGTGTTAAGGGTTAAAGGAGAACATGTTGGACGAAGGAGAGGATTATATGTAAATTTTCGTTTCCAGAGGAATAAAGTAGAAATAGAAAAATCACTGAAGTATTTTTAAACAATTTTAAATTTCATTACAATAACAACCTATTTTTCAGGGTAGAAAAATTTGACCCAATATTTTTTCTATTTATTTTGGAAGAGAATTTCGATTTGTTTTAAGTAAATAAAGTTTTACTTTTAAACATTATTAGTGATTTTTTTTCTTTTTAAAGAAAACATTTCTCTGGAAAAGGAGAGACAGCCAGGGCAACATTAATCGTCGTGTTGATGTTTAATATCTGTTTGCTTTACGAACATAACTATATTGTATAATGTATATTATTATTTATAACAGAGAAACGCGCAAGTACTTTCAAACAAATAGATTTATCGATTTTGTTTTTCAAAAGTACAATTTGGGCCGAACAAAACAAATTCTTTTGACATATACTGGCTTCCAGAGTCTGTTCTCAGGATCACTGGTACTCCGTGCCTTGCAAATATGGATTTCAGGCTTGCTGTCACTGTTCTGGAGGTAATTGATCTCAGTTGAGTGAACTCGACGTATTTCGAAAAATAGTCGACTACCACAATGTAGGTCTGTTTAGCTCTAATAAGTCAGAAGCTTGGGTGGGTCAGGGTCTTGGTGGGGGTTTGGTTGTCAACAGTTGTTCGGCCGGTTGGTGTCTAAGTCTGGCGCATGTTTCACAGTTCTCCACTGTGTTCTTTATCTGGTTAGATAACCCTGACCACTAGATTGCTTGTCGGCACCTGGTAATTCCTTGGTGACCTGAGTGGATCTTGCCGATTATCTCTAGTCTCATCGACTGGGGGATCACAATCCGTGTACCATACATTAGTAGGCCTTCCTCCCAGGTAATGTATCCTCGATGGGCCCAATATTGCTTGCGTAGCATAGGAACTTGCTCCTTTAAAGGCCATCAATTTTTAACAAAGTTTGTGATGCCTGTACATATGTCATCATTGCTGGTGGCTTCCCTTATGTCTGCCAACCGTCTATGCATTGCAGGCAGGGACTGCATGATGGCCTGGACAAATATAGCTGAACTTTCCTTCAGTTCTTTATCCTGTTTGGTCGGCATGTTGCTGTGCATAACTCTTGATAGAGCATCGAAAGTGTATAGTTCCTTGCCTGGTATATTATGAATTTTATAACTGAATCTCATGAGGCGGATGCGGAATCTCTGTATTCTGGCTGGTAATTCACTGATATCCTTACTGCCTAGTAGGAATACGAGCGGTTTATGGTCTGTCTTGATTGTGAACTCCAACCCTATGAGGTAGTCGGAGAATCGTTCAAATTCCCAGATTATGGCTAGCGCTTCCTTTTCTATCTGAGAGGATCGTGTTTCTGTTTCCGACATGGCTTTTGATGCATATGCTACCGGGTGCAATCTTGTATCTTCATGCTACTGTAAGAGTACTGCTCCAAGGCTATAAGATGAAGCATATGTGGATACTACTGTTCTTTTTGTTGGATTGTACAATGACAGAACTGGTGCTAAACACAAAACTTCTTTTAGTCCTGTAGCGGCTTTGTCATATCTGCTAGGTTTGGGATGAACTTCCCCATTTGGTTCACAATTCCCAGAAATCTGCGAGTTTCTGTTATATTGTTTGGCGCTGGGAAGTTGTAGACTCCGGAAAATCTGTCTGGGTCGGGTATTTGGCCGTCAATGCTGAGGATATGTTCTAAGAACTTTACTGATGTTTTTGATATCTCACATTTTTGTGGATTAAGGGTTATTCGGGCTGCTCGAATTCTCTTTAATGTGGCTTTTAACCGTCTGCTATGCTCACTTTGGCTCCTCCCATATACCAGTATATTGTCCAGCATACATATAGCCTTTTCTTGCTGTTCCAGTATGGCTGACATCTGCTTCTGAAAGATCTCGCTGGCTGACGTGATTCCAAATGGTAGTCGATTGAATTGGAATCTGCCAAATGGGGTAATGAAGGTTGTCAGTCTACGGGACCCTTGTGACAATGGTATTTGCCAGTATCCACTGTTTTCGTCTAACTTGGTCATGACTTTGGCTCCATCCAATTGGGCTAGCACATAGTCGACTGTTGGTAACACATGCAGTTCTCTTTTGAGATGTGTTTAGTTTCGTCAGGGCAACACATATTCTGACCTTTCCATTGTCCTTTGGCACCACTACTATGGTGGCCACCATTCTGCGGGATCTTCAATCCTGATTATTACCCCTATCTATTCCATCCGCTTGAGTTCTCTCTGTGTCTCCTTCATTAATGGTAAGGGTATGCGACGTGGTGTTGAGATGGAGTAGGGTTTAGCATCCTCACGTATGGGGTATGTTGTAGTTTTCCCGAATGTGCCGAGGCCCTGAAACAGGTCTCTCATCTCCTTCCTTGGGTCAAACGGTCGTACATCAGTATTTCTGATGCAGTGTACAGCATATATTCACTATTTAAATGCTTCAATGACCGGTCTTCTTAATAGTGGTTCCTCCAAGTCAGGAATGTCATATCTATTTTGTGTTGTCCGTCGCCCTTCATTCCCTTGGATGGTTGCCTTTAGTTTACCCATCACTTGGGGGTTATGGACGTGGACCATGTAGCCTCTCTCTTGCTGTGGCTAGTGCTGGTAAATGCATTATTCTATAAATGCGTTCTGGGATTGCGGTGACATCAGCTCCAGAGTCGATTTTAATTTCACTGGCGTGTTATTTATTGCCAGATCAATTCTTCATGGTTTGCTATGTTTAATTTCAACTACCGTCAATAGACCCAGGGTGATGTTTCGTCGCTGCTATAAGAGTAGTCCTCGTCGTAGTGTACTTCGTAAACTTTCTTCGACCTGCATCACTTTGCGTAATGGCCGACTATTTTACAGTTGTAGCATTCTGCTAGAATTGCAGGGTATGCATGTCTCGGGAGTTTTTCTCTGTTGCCGCAACGTTGACATCCTGTTTCTGGCTGACGCTGTTGTCTATACCCTTTTGGTTTATAGTTTTGGTGATTCCTAAAAGAGTTATCTCCTCTTTTGTCGTGGTTTCTTTCCTTTTGGTAATGTTTGTCAACTGCGCGAACGACGGTGTCCTCTTCTAGTTGCTCGATTTTGTTTTTTTCAGTAGGCCTTAATAATTTCTGTTGGGACTTCATGATTTCCTTCTGGCGCGCCCTTTTTTACTGCGCCTTCCAGACTGCGGTCAGGTATCATTATAAGAGTCTCGTATAAGTGTACATCTCTGCACCCCACAACGATTCTGTCTCTTATAAACTGGTCTTCTAGTCCCCTTAGGTCGCATGTCTTCGCTAACACGTGTAAGTCAGTAATAAAGGCATCAATGGACTCACCTTCTTGTTGACAGCGCATGTTGAACATGGTTCGTTCATATATAACGTTTGTGCTGGCCGTGAAGTGCTTATCAAACTTTTGTTTGACTGTCAAACTTATCCGAGTCCTCCTGTGATTACTTGAATGTAACTAGGACGTCCTCGGCTTCGTCACCCATATTATATATAAGGGTTCGGGTTTCTCTTCGAGGCCGGACACAGTTTTGTAGCTATTAAATCTCCTTATCCACTTTGGCCATTGTCCTGGCTGGTCGAATCAGAACGGCTGTGGCATCGACACGTTGCTGTTCATTTTGTTTTGTTTTAAATTCCGGTTTCTCACTCGGATAGTTTGGTTTGTCTGACGTCCACCTGTACTCCTTACCTTATCCTATACCATTCTGATTTCGGTTTTATGAAAACCCCACTTCTGACACCATGTTATTTTATTAAATAAACACCGAAGCAAAAGCACGTGTGTATAGTTCAGATCCAAGATGGCTGACCTCTTTATTCAACTCACGTTCAGGTTCAAAGCAGAACGTTAATCTTGTGGTAAGGGGGATAATTCTGTTTGGTTAAAACATATTATAACCGTAGGTACGTGCAAAATCAATGGCCGATTCCCAAAATGTAAAAACATTTTGACCCCCCCCCCTCTTCAATTAGAAATTCACTAAAATTCAGGAAATCAACCAATTTTAATGAAATTTTCAATATTTATTAATCAACAATCACCGAATATAATGAAACCATTATTTTTGTTTTAATCTTAGTGAAAAACAAAATACACCTTTACTAAAGTTATATTTTTATATATTGATAAAAAAATGCATTAATTATTTTTTGTTTTTTATGAAAATAAAGCATTGTAGATGTTAACAATTAAAAAAAAAATTTTTTAATATTTTTTATATATATTACGAAAAAGGCCCCTAAATACCGTGTTGACAAAATCACTATAACTCGAAGAAAAATTAATTTTTTGAATTAGCGATCTTATTAAATAAAGCATTGTTTAATCAATATTTTCACAAAAAAAAATAATATAATTGCAAAAAATATTTTATGAGTTTTAATGATTAGAGTTGCTGGGAAAATAAAAAATGCGACATAATTATATTTCCCTTTTATACATGAACGTGGCATCATCAGCGCAAGAATTTTTTTGATAATCTTGAAAATAAACCAAAAATTGACAAATTTGAGACCCAGTGACTTAACGAAAAAAACAAATTTTAAAAATTGAATAATTTCTACTAACGATGAACTTTCATTGGTATGGTTTTGTAATAACCAGGTGGGATTAGCCTTCTAACAACTACTCACTTTTACACCGCACTCAATTTTTTTTTAGAGATTCAACAATTTCGTTAATTTAACAATTTATCGTCAATTATTTGGAAAGATTTGTATTTGTATTTGTTTTGTCTTTTTTTCAGTAATAAATATTTAAGTTAAAAACAATTATTTATTTATAAAGAGAATTCAAACATGACATTTTCTTTCAAAATTGAATTCTGTTTATCAATAAATAACTGTTTTAACTTTTTTTTTCAATGAATAAATTGTCAGTGTAGTCATTGACTTTAATTTACTTTTTCACATTTAAAATTAAAAAAAAATACACTTCATTTTTAAAAGAATCAATGTAATTCATCGTTACGCCACGTTAAGAATAAATCGAATAACTAAAGTTTTAAATCATGTAAAAAAAAATGATAAAATCGACGCAGTTCGTAACGTAATAATTTTTAACATTTAAAAAAGTTTTATGTCAAATTCTAAGGAAAAACATTGGTAAACAGACGTCATCAATAATTTCAGAGTATTACTAAATTAAAAACTAATACCAAGTTAAATATGAACCTTTTTAGTAAAAATTAAAATAAGATCTTAATTGCGTACACTCATAAATATTTTAATTTAATTAAATAAGCATTTCCTTTGTTATTATAACAAAATAAGGGTAATTAAATTTGTTTATAACCTTAAAAAGAATGAAGAAATTAATGGATAATACTTTTTCAACTTCTATAAACTATTTCAAAACCATTTTATATATAAAGTTAAAATTGATAAATTATGACATTTTTGTCTTCCATATATTTGACATAGCGATAGTCAATTGTTAAACAAAGTCTTTTCCGATTAAGTTATGGCGGATTTACTCCTTTATAACTTTTCGGGGGATAATGTAGCTAATTTTTAGTAAAACCTTGGAATTTTTTTAAAATTCAGTGTCTTATGACTTTAATTTAATAATTATCCTTGAAATAGTTCCCAAAAACTTATATTTATCTTCTAAGAGATTTTTACAAGTAATTTTTTCAAAGTTCAAAATTCATGATTTTTTGACCGCCGTGATTACATATTTTATTATAATTTATTTTTCACACGTAAATATGAAGTTTTTTTCGTTTAGAGATTAAGTTTAGGCTTTTATCTTTCAAACACAATCAAAGTTTACACGGAAACTAATTAAATAATTAATGATAAGCGCTTTTTAATAAGCATAGTCCGTGCAAGAGACGGCCATTTTTGCACGAACTATATAACAGTAATATGAACATGGAACCGGAACTCCCCCTAGAACCCCGACAGGAGCAAACAATTCTATTAATGTATTGTCCTTATCTTGTATTCATTTTGTATTTCATTTCTTTTTCTTTTTTCAATCTATTCAATATTTTATTGTATGAATAAATAATACTAAATCAGCTTTTTATTTATTTAAAAAAGAAACGAACATTACAAATATTAAACTACAGAAGAATGAACAAAACAATTCCGCACAAAATCAGTTTAACAATCTTATTTTGACCTGAATGAGATTGCTGAACTTACTGTATAAATTAAGTACATTTTATGACTCCCATTTCTTCCCAAACGCTCAATTAAAATAATAAAATATTAAAATCAATAAAATTAAAATAAGTTTTCTTTTCTTTTCAAAAAAATTTGCACTGTCGTCGATCGTGTTTTCTTTTATTTTTTTACTTCTTTAATTTTCTGCGAAGTTGTTTTTTTGCGTCGCCATTTTGAAAGTACAAACCACGTTCGACTCATCACAACACTAAATTCGCCATCCTTCAGCCGTGTTCTTATTTAAAACAAACCAAACGAAATAAGATTGGATACATGTAAGTATGATGTTATTGTAATCAGTTTACGTTTTTTATAAATATGTTATTATTAATTTTTCAAAAGAAATGACATGTTATTTTCTAATCGAAATAGAACACATTTTTGGAGGGAAAATGTCGGTAATTGAAAGCTGTGATTAAAAATGAATTTAATCACTAATTTTATAAAGATATCACAGTTTAATATCGAATTGAGATGGAACCAATTTTGCGAGTGAAAACGGTTGTAATTGGGAACAGATAAACAAACTTTTTGCAGATGTAATTTTAAATAAATTCGGTAGATAATAGCATAACTTTATATCCGTATTAACAATTTCGGCGATAGTTCGTAATACTCCACCACCCGCTTTTAAAAACTTTTTTACTGACCATTTTTTTTTCTTTTATCGTTAGAGAATTCCGTGTTTTTCAGAAATTTATTTAAAATATTTTAGATTAGGGAGATAGGATCAGTTTCCTATGTAAATTTAAGGTAAACTGAGCACCCACTTTTTGACCATCACCAAATGTTTTTTTTCTGTGTACAAATTAGCGAGCATGTCGCATTTTTTCTGCATGAAAAGGCACTCGTGAAATATGACAGTTAAAAAGAAAACGATGATAGTCAAAAAGTGTGTGCTCAGTGTACGTTAAATTAATTTAGAAAACTCCCCCCACACGCACACTCTAAAATGTAAATTATTGGAAAAATAAATTCCTCAAACAGCATGATACGTAATTGTACATAGAAAAAAATTGGTCCGTAAAAACGGTGAAAAAATGGGTGGTTGAGTTTCACAAACACATTACATTCGATGTGGTCATAAAGTTTACATTAAATGTCTATAGGAAATTGATCCGTCTTCTAAAATAATTGAACAAAAAACACGAAATTCTCTATAGGTAATTGTACACCAAAAAAGAAAAATATAATTTGATATGTAAAAAAGTTAAGAAAGACGGCTGGTGGAGTATTACGAACAAGCGTCACAATTTTTATTTAAATTCAAATAAATGAGTGTTGATTTACTCCTCTCCAGGAGTTAGGCACAAGGCCAGTTTTTATCCTACTCTCAGAAGTAAGATGTGACCCAAGGTCGGGTCGGGAAAGTGGGGTTTGAAAAGCCAGCACCCGAGAGGTGAGCACTCTGGCCATTTAAAAATTGCCTGGACAGTCCTGTCGGCATTCCCCGGTAGGGGCGCCCTGGACAATAAGAAATAAACTTACTCCTCCCCAAAGAGGGGAAGCAAAGTCTGGGAGGGTGGACCTCCTAGACCGTCACAGGACAGACCCATTGACCGGCGTAAGTCAAGCCCCGAAGGCCAAGACAATACCAGTATGGGGTACAGTATCCATCGGAACAGATACTACATTTTCCTTTTAGATTTGCAGTAAACATTTATTTAAATAAAAAAATGCACCTTTCATTACTTCATATACTGAAGATTTTATTACAATCGAGCTCGTAGTTTATTTTAACGTTCATACGGTCCCCCACTTTTTGTCATAGACAATAATTGGCTAAACCTATGTAATAGTAACAAAAGGTGGAAGTTGTCAATAAATCACAATAACTGGTCAGATTCAAAATGTAAATCCGGTGTAAACTGACTTTGTTCACTCAACTCTTAACCAAGAGGCATGCAATTTATTCGCTTTTCATAGCTTTCCTAATGTAGCCTCATCTAATCACAATTGGCCAACTCCTGTAGTGTATTCTTGATAGCAAATGCTACAAAAGGGTAGAAGGAAGGGACCTAGTTATGTAATGAAAGTAAGATATCCTCAGAGAAGGATCACTTTGAAATTATTCCTGAACTAACAATAGCAACTGGCAGAGAGAGAAAGCAGAAACTACTTTAATTTTTTTGGACTGTTATCTCTATTGCAACAGATTGCCATTTGGTGGCGACTAAGACTAGGAGTCCCCTGCACTGATAACAAATTAATTTTTTGTAAAGATTGTGAAACTAGCGTGACAGTAAGAATCAAGTGTAACAGAGTAGAAGGAAAAGACTCACAAAAACAAGCCGCCTTAATAATACAATCAATGACATGTGATTCCACTAGGATCACATGATCACCTCATATAAGCATGAAAACAATCACAAGGGAAGAATATACTTTGACATCTGTCTCCCTAAACCATAATCAGTTGAAGGTAAATATTGTAACATTTTCTGACACATAATTGCATAGTAATCATTCAATCAACTTTTTACATTTCTGTCAACTGTAGTATGTATTAATTTGTTTATATAACAAAAAATGATCGAAATGAAATAATATTTTGGTTTTGAGGTTAGTTTCAATAAAGTTTCTTGTGGGTGTTCACAGACTTGTGTCGCTAGTTTATGTGTGGGTTCCTTAATCTGACATGTATTCACAAACTCATTATAATCATATTCAATTGAACATCCGTTTCACATGTCTGCATGACAGCTTTCAGAATTTTACGTCCGAACTACCTATCTCTAACTAGACATTTATTTATCTCTTTTTCTCTAAAATTAATAATTTTCACTTCCTCTCATGTTTTCCTTTACCTCCCCTGCTATTGTACCAGCTAACTCCCTAGCTCCAACCAAATAATGTAGCCCTCATGCTTATTCATTTCCATGCATGTCACAGGCAAATACCTTCAATTTTGGTTGATTTTGTATCACCAACTATTGATCGTCTTCACAAGTGCTGACAAAATTTTATATTCCTTGCAGAAGACCAGTGTGGTCAAAACATCTCACGTGACTGGGCCATACATCTCCTATGTTGTGTGATTAATCAAGTGATACTCTTTAGAGTCACTCTGGGAATGCATCGTTAACTGAGGAATGAAAAGTACATTAAAAAAAACAGCCAATCAAGGTATATATAACTCAACAAATATTCTTTATTCAAAATAAATATAAAAATATGTATTTCTGTGAAACTTACAATCACAGTAACAAATATATTTTGCTTGTAAGGTTGATTATACATTTGCTTCTTGATGTTATTTAGGGTTCCAATTTTTACTCACTAAGTTACTAGACAATCAGTATAGAAGGTTTTCTTCCTGAAAGAGGCAAACGGTGTGAACATATAAGTATGCGTAGTTGCTCATATGTTCACTGCACTGGCCATAATCGTCTCACACGTGTCAGTCTAAAGATGTTCAATCTCGTTTCAGTGCTGTTACAAAGACTCTTATGTCAATTAAAAACCATGAGTCCAATTTATCAACAAGTAACGCATTTATTTGCTGAATCTTATAAAAGATACTCATGTTTTCTAAGTTGAAGGGCAGAGTTGCCAATGAGATCTCTATATCCCTGCAAAATGTAAACAAGTCCTCCATAATCCCTTGGCTAAGAGATCCAGATAGGCCATCCTGCCTTGAAGGGCACTCAGTTTAAACTCCTCGCCAGCAATCCCATCAAACCTAAAACTCTGTGTGATGCCCAGTGGGCCAGCTCTCACCCCCCATCGCCTTCCTGTTTACTGGGTCTTTTCAGTGGTCATCGGTGGGTAAACCAAGACTTAACCACTTAAGATTTAACTGAGAGTTAACCTGTCAGACAGTCTACCCAGAGCAGCTTTACCATGGAGATTATCCAGACATCACTTTTGTGTTTCAACATCATTGTCTGTTTTTATGAGATACTTAATTCACATCAACATCAAAGGGTAAAAAATTTCTGGTGTGCCCCCCCCCCCCCCATATATTTTCATTTTGTGTCTCCTCCTTCCTCTGGTCCAGCATCTAATACTTGCAACGTGCACAATTGATATACATCACTAAAGATAATGAAGCCTACTGTATTTTTACACCAACGGCAGTTTTACCAAACTTTACTTCAACTCTTTTCAGTTCCAACTCAACTGTAAACTTTAACTTGACAAATTTGCAATTGTTTCACCACATATATCAAGGCAACTTGTCGTTGTCTGACCAATTGGTTTTTTGGCTAAGATCAAAGTGTAGTATCTGTTCCGATGCATACTGCACCCCATAGACTGGTATTGTCTTGGCCTTCGGGGCTTGATTTACGCCGGTCTATGGGTCTGTTCTGCGCAGTTCTAGGAGGTCCACCCTCCCAGGCTTCGCCTCCCCTCTTGGGGGAGGAGTAAGTTTATTGCTTACTGTCTGAGGCGCCCCTATCAGCAATTTTTAAACCCCACTTTCCCGACCCGACCTTGGGTCACATCTTACTTGTGGGAGTAAGATAAAAACTGGCCTTGTGCCTAACTCCTGGAGAGGAGTAAATCAGTACTTACCTAATCTTGTAAGCAATTTAATTGGCAGCTTATTCAAAGAAATCTACAATACATTTCATGATTTTCTCTGTCACCTATTTCTCTCAATGGGTTGGCTACAACTCCGGCAATGCTTTGTCAGCGGCATATCTTCCCATGTTATTACCATATCTTTGACCCAGATCAGCTTCATATGTATTCACCCCAGTTAGACATCTTTCAAATTATGAAAGCTTGCGAACTGGGTTAACCTTTGACCTTACATTCACCCATCCCAGCTGTGAAATTCGACAACCTTATCTCAAAACAATATTTTAAATAGACTTAATTTTGACTTAGAAATACAAAATAATTTGGTGTTAAAAAGAATCTGATTGTTTTTCTCCTCGCCTCTCCCCAAATAGTACAATCTCTCAGAATTATCTGTAAGGTTCAATCACTTCATTATACAATAACAACTGTTCTCCATCTACTTAGCCAAGAACTTTCATTAATTCTTTCAATATGATCATATCAACAAAGTATCCTGTTTTGCACACATTGACCATTATATACTTGCCTATTTATTTATCTTTGTTTTTAATCTTTAATTTATAAACTCGAAAGTAGTTTTGATTTAAATTTCTACATTTCATAAGATGTCTGATCAATTTTCTTGCAAAACCTATTTAAAATTTTGAATTTTCTCTCTAATTATTAGCTTATAGACATCTCTCGAATCAAGTTTTAAATCATCTCTTAATCTTTAGTTTTAAAAGATATCTCCAAAAGGTTGTCAATCTTTCTTTTCTCTATCACTATTTTCATTGTAGATCCCTGACTGAGCTCCAATCTCTATTCCAGCAAAACTCATCTACTTAGAATCACTGTAAATAATCTTCCTTTCTTTCTTTTTGTGCATAAAACTAAATGAACCATTCAGGAACAATGTTTTTTTCATAAGTACTTTCAATCTGATTGCGACATGATCGTTTTAAAGTTTAATTTTAACAAATTCTTGTGTAGACGTCAACTTAGATTATCTAATTTTTTACCATTTCAACAATTGTTTCCAATCATTTCCAGGTGTAGTTCATTGCCAACTGAGAATCTCATTAACCCTCATCCTTGAATGGCTTTTGAGCCTTGATAAGCCGTGATTCGTGCATATTTAATCTTCTTCTGGAGTCATCAGATCTAAGCCTGTCTATAAAACTCACGTTACACATCAATTGTATCATTCTAATATAAATTCTCTCTATGTAAGACATGTGGCTAATCCTCACTGCCCAGCTTTCACTTCCATATGCCAGCAACTGTGTACATATGCCTGATAGTCTCTTCCTTTGGGCTACAGTAGATACACTCTGCTGATAGTAGTTCCCTAAACTTTAGCTACCCACCCTTAACTCTTGCAATCACCCTAGCACCAGCTCTTTCATGTGCTCTAAATGTATAACCAACATAACAAAATTCTGAACAACCTTAATAGATTCGTCATTCAAGAGGAAAAAAGGAAAATAATTTACAGTCGTTGTAGGTAGATGAGTTTTTGTTGTAAATGTTTACAGGGGGAACGGTAGATTAGAGATCAGTCGAGCACTTACAATTAAAATAACAATAGAGTAGATAAATACTAGCAATCTCTCATCTGTGAGAAAGAGGCAGAAGAGAAGAGGACATTGCCCACTAGATTTCGCAGTCAATTTTGTACTCTGTTAATGCAGGAAAAAGTGCTCTGAGCGGCACCTCTCCAGATGTGGCCACATTATTCTATCTTAGGGCGTATTTGTAAACTTATGCAGGTAGAGGATTGTGTCAGGAGAGTGATGCCTTCTTGTGTAGTAGAATGACCGAACTATTTTTCCAGCAACTTCAGCAACAAATTTGATCCATGTCTACCACTTGATGTCTTTAGTGAACGTCAATCCTAAAAGCTTATCAAAGCAGGAGGCTTCTTCAAGGAGAGGTCCATTCATTACAATTTGAGCAAAGTTAAGATCCGAGCATTGGTGGTGAAAGGAGAAAAGCTATGTTTTAGATGTATTGAAAGTAACCAGCCACATGTTTCTCCATTGCACTCTGTGCTCCAGGTAGGAAGAAAAAAACAGAGATATTGATCATTAATTCTCTTCAAAGTGTTGCCATAGATGGTTGTGTCATCTGCATAAATGACAAAAACTGAACTTAAAATGTGATTTGGGAGATCATTGATAAAGATAAGGAAGAGAGTTTGGCCCAGAATAGATGCTAGGGTTACACCGGCATTGATACTATGTGTATCAGACTTCTGCTCATCAATGACAACTATACACCTATCAAAGAGAAAAGGATTTTATGGTTGAAAACACATTTTCATATATTCCATAGCAAGTGAGCTTGCAAAGCAATTTTTTTCTTGCAAACACTATTAAAGGCCTCTAATATTTCAATAGCTATTGTTTTAGAGATAAGGACTTCATCAATAGATTCACTGATGCTGTGTGATATTACAGTCAGTACATCAGCAGTTGAACTTGCTGGACGAAATCAATATTGCTTGTCAGGAGATTGTTTTTGCTGTGGTTCTTGAAAATGTCTTGATTTATCATATTAAAATAATTACGCATGATGCACAGGTGACTGATCGGTCTGTACTGAGATGCAGAGAACCGATCTCTAGTATTTCTGAATACTGGGCAGACTGAAAAATTTTTCCAAGATGATGGGAAGCATTTTTCTTTTAAGACACAAATGAAAAACTGGAATAGGAACTAGTTATGGTTTCAGCTTAAGCATTATGACTGAAATGTTGTCGGGTCCAGTTGGCTTGCTGGCATTCTCAGTTCTTTATGAGTTTTATCTGTAGTTGACTTCTCATCTGTCTTTATTGTCTTTAACTTCTTGCAGACAAACTGCTCATGATATATCTAGGTACCTGTCGCTTTAGTGAACTTTTAAGTTACCAAATGCTTACATGTACATAACCATCTTTTCCACAAATCGAGCAGGGAACATTTATCTTTCTGGGGGTTTCTAACACTACAAACACTAACCATCACTTTGCTCCTAGTAACATTCACTCTAAAAACTTTACTTTCTGTAGAATTTTTCCAAGTATTTAACTTAACAAATTGACCTTCCATTGTTTGACAGGCGAGCAATAAATCATAAGCATACAGCATTTGTTAGAGACAAATTGTCTGAAACTCTGTGGAACTCAGTACAGAACCGTGAAGTACTTCCAAGGTTATAAAACAAAATTCATGAAAAAAAAATATGACATGTAAATGTCTTGTAAAATGAATACAAAACAAGTTTTTTTAAAAACTTTTAAGCCACAAAATGATACAGCAAAAGGAAAAATATGATAAGCCCAGGAATTAAATTTGTATATAATAGTCATAGGTATTACAAACCATGCTAGTTTTGTGTGTGCCAAAAAACAAATATAATGACGTTAACCTCAATTACAACTTTATATTTATTTGTTTTAGTTTTTTGATAAAATTTGAATGTAAACAAGATTTTACCTTTTCTTTTTATAAATCTGTAATTATTTTTCTGGTACCATTAATATTTTTTAAGCGATTTCAAATTAGATCACTATTTTCCATGCCATCGATTTATTTTTTATGCAAAGAAAATGTTGTTTTTCATATTATTTTTCACATATCTATACATATAAAAAGAGTCTTATCTTACAGAAAAAGGGTCACTCGTCAATGTGATGGTCTTAATAAATGGTTTTAAGTTGTTTTCCCCAAAGAAAATCAAAGTTGAAAATTTAAATAAATTAAAAGCTTAAGAACATAAATTTGAAACATTCCGAAAATTGAACCCCTTCTATAGGAAGTTAACATTTTATAATAATCTGTTAGTGTCATATTATTGTTCTAATAAATCACATCGCCGCACTACATGAAAGTAGAGAACCCTTCTCTATTTTTACGACTTATTTAAAGTGAGAATTGGTTTAAACGGGGTAAAAATCGCACTGATTGTTGACGTAGCAGTAGCATCAAAACACGGCTGTTAAAATCGCTTCTCTCTCTTCTTATTCTCTCTTTTTCTTTTTAGCTCTTCTCTCTACTCTTTTTCTCTCTGTTTCTTTCTTTCTTTTTATTACTCTCCCTCATTATTTCTTTCTTTCTCACTCTTTTTCTAACCGGTAATTGACAGAAAATAAGGCCTATCTCCACACGTCGTCATGCATTCCTTCTTACTATTACCGTTTGCCATTTCAAATCCCACCCCCGGTCCCCTGCTGCTCTGCACCACTGCTTCTCATGTCCGAACTTATTACATTTCGTGCAATTCGGCCCCAACTAGTGAGGCTCCATAGTTTGTACAACAGTCTTTTGATCGATGTTCCTCGTACTTGCAAGTCTAGCGAATCAACCTGTACCGCCAGCCAATCTTGTAGTCTGGCAGATTCTTTGCTTATACAGAGGTATGTGAATCCCTCTATGGACCTTTCTATTTTCCTTGATATCTCCTCGGCTAAACTGCCAACAATATCTTCATCAGATCATATTCTTTCTAATTTTCCATCTACCACCCATTTGACAGAACCAATACTCAACTTCATGCAAAGTTGAAACAAGACAAAAAACAAACAAACTATCCAATTACAAAGTATGAGCTGAGCAAAACAAAATGACAAGGGAACCAAAAAGTGACTTACCTCTTCTGTGAACTGCTCCTTCTGTCGTTTTCTGCTGTCATGTAGCGTTATAACGAGATTGCCTAGACCTTATAGTTTATTTACTAAAGTCTGTGGTCTGGTTATGCTCGTAAAGCTTTTTATTTATCTTTTTCTTTCTTATTTTTCAAAACGTGTTTGCGTAACTGTTAGTCTATGCTTTCTTTCCACACGGAATACAAAAAACACACAGAAAAGAAAGTTTCTGTTGAGAAAGACATTGTCATTTACATTCCGCTCGAGCCATATCACAAAAATATATCCTGAGATTCACGGCACCACTTAAATCTCCCCCCACTACTCAACCAGTGACGTCACCAATTGGTACGTTCTTGAATTCGGTTTGTAACCTTACATTGCTCGAGAGAAGCTGTTGAACTGTCCGACAATCATCACTCTCCCATGTTGTGATTAAAAGATCAGAGGGTAATTGTCTGGTGCTGATCAGCAACTTGGTACTACTGTGAAGTGAAGTGTCATTTCAAGCAGAACAATGAAAAACATAATTCAACAACTGTGTGTGTTGGATTTTACTTCAGGAGAATAATGTTTTAGTAATGAAAAAAACTTCTTTCATTACAAGGCTGGGTAATTTTACACTTCCAAACTCACAACTTATGTTTTGGACAGAAAAATATTAACACGTTCTGGGCGATCTTGATTTGACCGTATCAACCCTAAATCTTGGGGTTCATCTCTAAACGGCGTGGATTCTGGTGATGACAAAATAGAATCACCAAAATTTGTTAGGCTTTGCCTTATATTGAGAATTAGACAGGTACGACCCCGTATCTGTTTCAATAGAATTAATCTAGTAATAAAAATTTATTCTCATTTAGTTTCTTACAATATTTGGTATTTTCAATCCACCATTCTAATTCTGGAATGGGCGATTGCATTTTTATTCCAACCCTCTTTTCTGTCTTCTTCATCTGTTTCTATCTCCTACTGTTACCTTTGTGGCGGGGGAATTCCTCACCCTCAAAACTTATTTTAGTAGTAAAAAATGTATTTTCACTTTTTATTTTAACGATTACGTTTTTCTGCAATATATTTCATGAAAATATATTTCAGCAGATACTCCACCAATCCACATGGCCTCTGGTTTAACAAAACCATTTTAAAACTATCCTTTGTTTTCCCAGCTAATAAAACATGATCATTCTTGTGTTTTTCTTTTTCGATCCGACAATAACACTCAGATATCATTGCTATCAGAAAATAATCCTTATTTTTCCAACATACAAAAGCAACATGACACGGATCTCATTCAGGATGTTCATCAGATCGGTCTGTTGACACCACAACTGACGTTTACAAATGTATACACCCTCATATTTGCCATTAGGAATTAACATTTCCCCAAAACAGTGAAAAATCAAAAAAAAATCTTTCTTTCTTATAAATGTTAGTTTCTTTTTTTTTTTCGTGCAAAAACATTTCCAAACTCGCCTTTGTTTTGCCAACCTGAGAAACATAACCATTCTCGTTTTAATCTGTTTTTGATGCGACAATACTCTTGCAAATTGTTGTTATCAACAAAAAACTTATCTTGCAGCATACTAGAGCTAGATAGCTCTCGACGAATGTCATCGTTTTATTTGGGAATTCCCTATCTCCCAAAATATCGAGAAAAGAAAACAACTCTTTTTTCTCTTATAAACTTCGTTTTTCTCTTCTGCAAAATAAGATGAAAGGCTCCTTAGGAAAAACCAGGGTCCGGTTTCAGATCAACCCTTTTACTTTCGAAAATATTGTCACAATACGTGTATATAAAAAATTCTCAAACTTTCAGTAAATATCCATTCGATCATAAAATGTCAAAGCATTTATACACGTGAAATATAATTTTATTGAACATGAAGATATTTTTTCACACTAAAAGTCATTTTCATGAAATGAAAAATATGTTTTACGTTTTTTTTGTATTTATTAAAAACACTACTCAAAAATATATATTTCTTATCAAACATGACGCGTCATTTAAAACATATTTTATGAAATTTTATTTAAATGTTGCTTTTTAGCTTGCAGATGTAGAAACATCGTTTTAACTTCTTGAATATTTCCATTTTCTTCTGATAATATTTAATTATACTTACATTTTTAAACCTTCCACTGAATGTTGTTTTGGGAAGAAAGTTATTACTGTTACATATTTTGACTGTTAAATTTGGAATGTTTTATTGTTTCTTCAAATAACGTTTTATTCTTTTTTCGTTTATTCAAAATCATATTGAAAGATACAACTTTATTCGGGACAATTACATATATATAATGTAATATATAATTACATATGTTAAATAGGTGAATGATTTTCTTTGGTTATGTTTTATAGCGTATCAACATCATATGGGTAATTTTGGGTGATTTGAATATATTCCCCAGTATCTTCAAATACATATTGATTAATTTGTTGACACAAAAGCAATGGAAAAGAATTGCAAATAAAATAAGATTATCATAACAGTATTTTGAAGATCATCAATAAAGTGTTGGTGCTTCTCAAATATCATTCGAAAGTATTTATTTTGTAAGCTATCAAATTGTGCAAATTAAAAAGATATTACATTTCGGATCTCATTAATTTCATCCAATATGTGAAAAAAAAATCATTTATTTAATTAATGGATCAGTATTTCAACACATATCATTTGTATATTTTGAATTTATTCAATAATGAATTTTTGAACGTTTTAATAAAAATGTACATAATACCTTTTGCTTTTAAGCTTAAAATGCTGAAACATATTCTAGTTCATCCATTAAAAAATATCCGAGTCTACACCTGCTTAACATCTAAAAATAATTTTGTTTGCAAAGAACTTGTATAAAATTATTATCGTTTCTTGAAATTCATCTTTTAATTATTTTTCATTTTGCAGAATATCCAGCAATCAATAGAAAGAAAAAGAAATGTAAATTGCTTACAGTTAATATCCTAAAATGAGAGCAATAATACACTTGTGAACTGTACAAATATTTGTCTTTCATCAATAGCATTTTATGATTATATATTGGGAAAATATCTCTTGTCAACGGAATATGGATTTCTTGTTTTCTTCGTATTAATACAACACTTGCTGGAATTGTGGTTGTAACTGAATATGATTAATGCACTCATTGGTGCACATTAGTAGTGTCCTATGTGTGTATATGACTAATGCACTCATGGTCCCTTTAATAGAAGTAGAATTTCAGGCATAAAAATACTTGAAAATAAACACATACTGCTAATGGGAAAAACCGAAATTATAGCAAACTTATATGTTGCAAAAATGTTTAGTTTTGTAGAATTATCTATTAAAATATTTCGAAAATTATATTTTTATGAATACTGAGAATCTGTATACATTATGTTGTTTACATAGGGTTTAAAATATCATTCAGATAAGATGTATAAACACTCACTGAATATATCAGTTATGTTCTGTTTTCACTAATCAATCACAGTTAAACACAATTAACATTGTCACTGAAACATGAGAAAAAATTTCAGTCAATGATCTGCTAAATTTCAAATCTATAAAAGTATTAAAAAGTGTGAATATTTCTAAATTAATTCCGTTTCTATCACAGAAGCACAATATAAAAATACAGAAACAAATTGTATTACAAATCTTTTAAAATTTCGACTTACAAAACTGTTCTATAAATCTAATAATGGATAGAAACCATATTCTTGTGAAATATATGGCTCTTCTTTTGTACAGAAACAGACGATGTTGAGTCATGTGTAAACATATACTTGTGAGAAAACATATTCTTGTGAAGTATGTTGCTCTTCCTTTACAAATAAGCCCAAAATGTTGCGAACACTTATGAAGGATAAACCATATTCTTCTGAAGTATGTGGATCTTCTTTTACACGGAAACAACATATGTTGCAACATATACGAACACATACTGGTAAAAAGCCATATTCTTGTGAAGTATGTGGATCTTCATTTACAAAAAAAGAACCTATGCTGCGACATATGCGAATACATACGGGAGATAAGCCATATTCTTGTGAAGTATGTGGCTCTTCTTTTACACAGAAACAATATATGTTGCATATATGCGAACGCATACTGGTGAGAAGCCATATTATTGTGAAGTATGTGGTTCTTCTTTTACACAGAAACAACATATGTTGCAACATATGCGAACGCATACTGGTGAGAAGCCATATTCTTGTGAAGTATGTGGTTCTTTTTTTACACAGAAACAGCATATGTTGCAACATATGCGAACGCATACTGGTGAGAAGCCATATTCTTGTGAAGAGTGTTGCTCTTCTTTTACACAGAAGGAATTTATGCTGCGATATATGCGAACACATACGGGAGATAAGCCATATCCTTGTGAAGTATGTGGCTCTTCTTTTACACGGAAACAACATATGTTGCAACATATGCGAAAGCATACTGGGGAGAAGCCATATTCTTGTGAAGTATGTGGCTCTTCTTTTACACGGAAACAACAGATGTTGCGACATATGCGAACACATACTGGTGAAAAACCATATTCTTGTGAAGTATGTGGCTCTTCGTTTACAGAAAAAGTATCTATGCTGCAACATATGCGAACACATACTGGTGATAAGCCATATTCTTGTGAAGTATGTGGTTCTTCTTTTACACAGAAACAGCATATGTTGCAACATATGCGAACACATACTGGAGAGAAGCCATATTCTTGTGAAGTATGTGGCTCTTCTTTTACACGGAAAGAACATATGTTGCAACATATGCGAACACATACTGGTGAGAAGCCATATTCTTGTGAAGAGTGTGGCTCTTCTTTTACACAGAAGCAGCTTATGCTGCGACATATGCGAACACATACGGGAGATAAGCCATATCCTTGTGAAGTAGGTGGCTTTTCTTTTACACGGAAACAACATATGTTCAACATATGCGAAAGCATACTGGTGAGAAGCCATATTCTTGTGAAGTATGTGGCTCTTCTTTTACACGGAAAGAACATATGTTGCGACATATGCGAACACATACTGGTGAGAAACCATATTCTTGTGAAGAATGTGGCTCTTCTTTTACACAAAAGAACACATGTTGCAACATATGCGAAAGCATACTGCTGAGAAGCCATATTCTTGTGTAGTGTGTGGCTCTGCATTTACACGGAAAGATTATATGTTGCGACATATGCAAACACATATTGGTTAGAAACCATACTCTTGTGTTGTATGTGGCTTTTTCTTTTACACAAAAAGTATCTATGCTGCGACATATGCGAACGCATACTGGAGAGAAATCATAATTTTGTGAAATATGTAAATTTACCTTTACAAGTAAAAAAGGATGAACTGTTGTATGCGTATGCATACTGGAGAGAAACCATACTCTTGTGACGTATGTGGCTCTTCCTTTTCTAGCTAAACAATATTTGTTACTACACGTGCAAACGCATGCTGGAGAGAAACCATATTCTTGTGAAGTATGTGGCTTTTCTTTTAGACATGCATCTAATATGTTGCAACATATACGAACGCATACTTAAGAGAAACTATAGTATTGTTAAGTGTTTTGCACTGACGATAACACAAACTATATTCCAACACAGGATGGAGAGAAACCACAATTTTGTCAATTATGTGGCACTTCTATTACAATGAAAAAAACATGCCTTACCATATGCGAATTACCTACTAGACACAATCCTTGAGTGTCTTCGGTCTCTCTGTACAAAGGTTTGTCAGGAACTCTTGACATGAGGATACAGCTTCTCCAATAACGTAATCTTAAGTTACAGACCATGGGTGAATTATTTACTAACCTAGATGAAGTATTGTGTCTGGAATCCGGTAGGACCAAGAGACCAGAAGAAAGATATACTGTAACATAGATAACTGGTCAATTGAGGAGCAAAAATAATTCTTTCTCATTGCCTTGGCACATAATATAAATCGTTTCAGAACAGCAAAAAACCAACAACGTTATCAGAAGTCAACTAAAAATAAAAGTAATCATGGATGTTTTACCACATTCAAAGGAATTGAATGTTGCTTCAGACAATCTCGGACAAGAATGATAAACATGGCAAAAACAATTACAAATATTTCTTTCAAGCTACAGAGTCAGATATAAAAACAGAAGATAAAAACCTAAATTGCATTTACCTGTAAATAAGACAAAAAAGAAAAGTTTATTCCACATTGGATTTCGAGAATGAAGAACAGAAACATGACCTGGAAACGGTGATTGAAAAGTTTAGTACATACTGCCAACCAAGAAAAAATATCTTTTCTAACGCACCAATTTCTAACATGCAAACTAAACGGTGATTGAAAAGTTTAATAGACACTGCCAACAAAGAAAAAATAACTTTTCTAACGCACCAATTTCTAACATGCAAACTAAACGGTGATTGAAAAGTTTAATACACACTGCCAACTAAGAAAAAATAACTTTTCTAACACACCAATTTCTCACATGCAAACTAAACGGTGATTGAAAAGTTTAATACACACTGCCAACTAAGAAAAAATAACTTTTCTAACCCACCAATTTCTCACATGCAAACTAAACGGTGATTGAAAAGTTTAATACACACTGCCAACCAAGAAAAAAAACTTTTTTAACACACCAATTTCTCACATGCAAACTAAACAGTGATTGAAAAATTGAATACACACTGCCAACAAAGAAAAAATAACGTTTTTAGCGCACCAATTTCTCACATGCAAACTAAACGGTTATTGAAAACTTTAATACACACTGCCAACCAAGGAAAACAACTTTTTTAACATACAAATTTCTCACATGCAAACTAAAAAGAAAAAGCTGTAGAACGTTGGGAAATTTAGAAGCACTGAATACTCAGACCATGTGGAGTATGAAATAAAAGTCATACTAAAAAAGAACATAAATCCACTACGGATGGATGAATTAAAAATAATTCTCAAAGTTCACAAGACAACGATAGACATTAACATTGACACAGGTGTAGAAGTAAATCTTCTACGACTAAAAATATATAATAATATAAAGTCTAAGCTGAAACTAAACAAAACATCGGTAACAATTAATCGTATATAACAATACGAACATTCCGATAATAAGTAACTGATCAGTAATCTTACAAAGTAAAAATGCAAAAAATAAATTTGTACCTTATAGTAGCAGAAGCCAATGCAAATTCATCATTGATGCGGAAACAAAAAAACTAGAATACATTTAAAAAAATACACCAAAAAACAAGATGGATATACAAGGCTTAATAGAAAAATACAAAGATTGTTTAAGCTACATCATATTCAAATAAAATTACAGTAAATACAGATGTAAAACAGGTCTTAAATACTCAAAGGAATATTCCATTTGGTCTAAAACCAAAATTAAAGAAAACAGAAAAAAATAACAGAATGTGTATAATAAATCCAATCCAGCAACTGACGGATTGGGAAAATCCCCTCATAGTAGTAGTAGAGAAGCAAAACGGTAGATTAAGACTATTTTAGACTCAATAGACTTGAACAAAGCGATAAAAAGGAGACATTTTAAGCTTTCTGCTGCTGAATAAATATTCGCAGAAATGAACAACATAAAATAATTTACAAAATTAGACGCATCAAACGGATATTGGAATATTTTAATTGACGAAAAAGGTTAAACATTATTAACATTCAATTTATTTTTTTCTCAGTCGTAATTATGTAACTCGTCTACATTATGCAACATAAAGTTTGCAGGAAAACAATAACAACATGTCACCCTCAACTGCGCCATACGCTCATGTTCGGAATGAGATCTCAGTTGTGAAATGACTAGTACTAAAAGGCACACGAATAATCGTCAAAAACTTTTCCAGACAAGAGGCCGTACAAAAAATCTACACCGGATATTTAGGGATAGAAGAATGCATCGCAAGAGCGAAGGAAGTCATATATTGACCCAATATAAACAATCAGATCAAAGAAATCATAAACACATGCACATATTGCATCAACTATCAGAACCGAAAACTATCGGAACTGATAATACATTATAAAATGCCCAGAACAACATGGACTAAAGTAGCTAAATATATATTACATCTGTATAACAAGGCATACGTAGCAATTATAGACTACACAACAAGAAATGTTGATATCTACAAACTAGATAATTCTGAATCACACGGTGATGAACAAAATAAATCATACTTTCACTAGGCTGGATATTCCGCAGATAGTAATAATGGTCCGGAATATTGATCATCAATATTTGGACAGATTGCTAAAGATTGGGATTTTAAACATTACGACGAGTCTGAATCGGTGACAAGCAAATGGGCTTGTAGAAAGAAATATACAAACTATAAAAAGGATACTAAAACACTTAAAAAAACAAAACCCATTCTTAGCAATGATGGCATTAAGAACCACTTCCCTAAAAGATAAATCACAATCACAAGCTCAACATTTAATGAGAAGAAAACTTCAAACAAACTAAATTTCATAACATAAAGTAATAAAAATATTTAAAACAAACCATAACAACATTTAATAAGAAAAACACTTAAAACAAACCGTCACAACATTTAATGAGAAAAACACTTCAAACAAACCTTCATAACATTTAATAAGAAACACACTTTAAACAAACCTTCACAACATTAAATGAGAAAAACACTTCAAACAAACCTTCATAACATTTAATAAGAAACACACTTTAAACAAACCTTCACAACATTAAATGAGAAAAACACTTCAAACAAACCTTCACAACATTTAATATGAAAACCACTCTAAACAAACCTTCACAACATTTAATAAGAAAAACACTTCAAACAAACCTTCACAACATTTAATGATAAAAACACTTAAACAAACCGTCACAACATTTAATAAGAAAAACACTTCAAACAAACTTTCACAACATTTAATAATGAAAACACTTCAAACAAACCTTCACAACATTTAATAAGAAATAAACATCAAACAAATCTTCACAGCATATAATAAGAAAAAACACTTCAAACAAACCTTCACAACATTTAATAACAAAAACACTTAATACAAACCGTAACAACATTTGATAAGAAAGACACTTCAAACAAACCTTCCGAACATTTAATAAGAAAAACACTTGAAACAAACCTTCACAACATTTAACAAAAAAAACACTTCAAACAAACCTTCACAACATTTAATAACAAAAACACTTCAAACAAACATTCACAAAATTTAATAAGAAAAAGACTTCAAAAAAACTTTTACAACATTTAATAAGAAAAACACTTCAAACAAACATTCACAACATTTAATAAAAAAACACGTCAAACAAACATTCACAACATTTTATAAGAAAAACACTTCAAACAAACTTTCACAACATTCTATAAGAAAAACACTTCAAACAAAGCTTCACGGCATTTAATAAGAAAAACACTTGAAACAAACCGTCACAACATTTAATAAGAAAAACACTTGAAACAAACCTTCACCACATTTAATAAGAAAAAAACACTTCAAACAAAGCTTCACGGCATTTAATAAGAAAAAACACTTTAAACAAACCGTCACAACATTTAATAAGAAAAACACTTCAAACAAACCTTCACAACATTTAATAAGAAAAACACTTCAAACAAACCTTCACAACATTTAATAGGAAAAACACTTAAAACAAACCGTCACAACATTTAATAAGAAAAACACTTCAAACAAACCGTCACAACATTTAATAAGAACATCACTTAAAAAACACTTAATAAAAAAAACACTTGAAACAAACCTTCACAACATTTAATAAGAAAAACACTTAAAACAAACCGTCATCACATTTAATAAGAAAAAAACACTTCAAACAAACCTTCACAACATTTAATAAGAAAAACACTTGAAACAAACCTTCACAACATTTAATAAGAAAAACACTTGAGACAAACCTTCACAACATAATACATAATAAAATAATTAAGAAGTCTGAAGCGGATAAAATGTTAAACAAAAATAAAAAGTAACAAAAACTGAAAACAAAAAATTCTCTTCATATAATATTGCAAGGAAATTGGAACAGAAAAGGTTATTGTTCATATCTAATGAAACGAAAATTATTTATGACGTAATAGGCGTCACTTATTAAAAACAAATGAAAAACAATAAAACATCACTTATTAAAAACAAAAAAAACAATTAAACGTCACTTATTAAAAACAAATGAAAAACAATAAAACATCACTTATTAAAAACAAATGAAAAACAATCAAACATCACTTGTTAAAATAAAAAAAACAATCAAACGTCACTTATTAAAAACAAATGAAAAACAATAAAACATCACACCAACACAAATTGACGATGAAAAGATTTAATGAATAAGACAATCAAATGCAATGCACAACCCAACAATATTCACAAAACTGAACAAAAAGAGGAAGATTAGTTAGGTTTCGAGCCAGATACAGAGAATAACTGAATTAAAAAAGACTTGATAGAATATGTTAGATAAGGGTTGTTTCCCCCTAATACAATTACCTTTACTGCAACCTCTTACCACCATACTAATCAGCTCATAATAGCAGAGATACATTTTCTCCCACCTACTAACAAGCAATCTGAATAAAGTCATTGAAGTGTACACACATTTCTGAGTTGTTTTATATTGTTAACTTTGTCATGTGTGAAGAAAAAGCTGACGATACTCACGCGGACAGAAGGGGTTGACCGGAAGGTCAAACCTGATGACTTCGAATCTTTTATACGAGTAGAGAAGGCAGTCGATTGTTATAAAATGTTCCTCACTACCAAAGAGCGGGATAAACATTGGGACTTGCTCTCAGCCACACCTCTGTTAACCGGTTCCGATACTATCTCTTCATTTTGTTACCAAGCTAACAGCTATCCCTCCCCCTAAGGATTATCCGTCATTAGTTACAACTGCTTATTGACTCCCCGATTTCGGTGGGAAGTCGCGAATGGGCAGTATTTCGCAAGACTACAACCTAGGCTAATTATTACTGCACTTCTACTATTTATCCCTTTCTACCAGTGGAAAGAATTTTTCGACACATGTTGTCATTGCACATGATATAAAAGCAATATTGTATATGTATTGTTACTTTATTTCGTTGCAAGACTTTTTATACTGGCTATAAATACGTAGGAATCTGTTATGTGTCTGAATTGATTATTATTGTTAACTTTGTCATTTTGTCATTGCACATAATATAAACGCAATAGTCTATATGTATTGTTACTGTATTTCGTTGCAAGACTTTACACTGGCTAAAAATACGTAGGAACCTCTTTAGTGTCTATGTTGATTTGTATTGTTAACTTTGTCATGTTATCATTGTACATAATATAAAAGCAATATTGTATATGTATTGTTACTTTATTTCGTTGCTAGACACTGGCTAGAAATACGTAGAAACCTGTTATGTGTTGGATGTCGATGAACCTGATGCACACTTTGATGAAATATGATTTGTCGTTTGGAATGATGAACCGTGTAGAAAGAAAATGTGTCTGTTTCTGTTACAGTTGTTAAGGGGTAAACATCCGTTTTCTTGCTAGGAATACTAAGTCGTAAATAAGTGTAGACTCAACAACGGCTAAAGTGTTCAAGTGTCAAACACTCGGTTTGTTTGGAGTGCCGTGTCATAAACCTGTTTCTGTTCGAGGAGCAAATGTACAGTATTTTTACGAAAAAATCATTGGAAAAAAGTGTGCCCTAACGAAAAATAAAACACGGAAATATACATAACACAAACAGACACGACAAAAAGGATACACGATTTCAAACAGGATATATAGTACAGGTATGTTTGTGGATTAATTTTAATGGTAGAGGGGAAAGTGTGTCATCTTTACCAAAACTTGGTGACTAACTTTGTAAGACGACAGTTACCTCCCTTCAATTTTAATCCCCTTTTTAATATTCAGAGCTGTGTCCCCTTCCCCTTGAGAAAAATGCTCAAGTTTCGAGATCCGGAAGCCACGTGACCTGGTGACAGTGCTCACAAGATTTCGGAAATCCCACTGATTTTCTCTCTATTTTTACTGCTAATCCTGAGAGATAAGTTGCCCCATTTTATTCGTGTCCGATACATAGTTTAACCAGGATTCCCACATGTGTCAACTGTAAGGTAACCCTGTGTGTTTCACACTACTTTCTTTATTTGAGTAGCAATTATCTTCGTTCGTTTTGTGACATTTGTTAATTGTTTCACACTATTCCTTATTAAAATCGGGTAACTTAAGTTTTGAGGCATGTCCGTCTGTCTAGATTTTTCTCCGCAACCATCCATTGAATTTCTCTGAACTTTTGCATGAAGTTGTAACTTTGGTCAGGTTAGAAAGTGGCATTCCCCTATTTTAAAAATAAAATCTGGTTAGCCCCCAGGGGGTCAAAAGTCCCCGAAATGGCAAAATATAACATTTTTAGCCCCATAACTTTTCATCCATCCATTCTATTTCTCTGAAACCTGGCCAAAATCTGGAGGCAATTGTTCCTAATAAAAAATAAGTATCGCTGACCTTGGAAAAAATCTGGTTCGCGCCCCAAAGGGCTCAAAAGCCCCCAAAATGGCAAAAAAGTAACCACATTTCGAATCCACGAAAAAATGATCATAATTAAAAAAATAACACATTTGCAAGTTACCAAAACAGCAACAAACTGACCAATAATAAAAAATTGTAACTTCTCAAACATTCTACAAAACTGAAAACCTGAAAAACAAAACAAGAACGACAAGGACATTCGTTTGTGTTTCAGCAACTACAAAACAAAATAATTTCATTTGTTCAACTTGGTGTTATTATGTTTCTTCTTTGACTTCTTTTTTCTCTATCTTTTTTGTTCTAAACTTAAAGTAAATTCGTTTTTGGCGTCCAAAATAACAAAAAAACAATAATCAACATGGATTTTGTCATATTTGAGTGTGTGCGTGAGTGTTCACTATTAAAACATATATTTTCAGACTGTATTCTTTCCCCCCCTTTCAACATTAAAACAAAACATTCGAATGTGTATCAAGTAGTTGTGTGTGCGTTAATGGTTTGATTTGTCTCAGTCAATTCTTCTCTTTGTTTTGTCCATTCCCTTATTTATATATTGGAAGGGAATCCTTTTACAATATTAAAAGTACTACTTCTACATGTCTTAGTTTTTTTGGTTTTTTAAAAATTAATATCATAATTTGAAAAAATACTTTTTTCTTTACTTCTGTTTTCTTTCTTTCTTTTTCGCTCTTCTCTTCTCCCCTTTTTCTTTTCTCTTCGTATTTTCCCGTTAGACCCACTTGTTGTATCCGTGGTACCCCAGTTCGCAGTATACCCCTTCTATACGGTCAGTTTATTTAATGCTTAATCGTAGAATGTTGTACATCCGGCTAAAATGTGAATTTGAGGATATCAGAGGTCAGTTTCCTGGGTCACAGCCAATTTGCTTCTGGGATTTCCCCTGCCCCTTCTAAAGTAGAAGAAATCTCACACTTTCCCATACCGGATAACACTCATGCTGGGACTGTTTTAGGGATGATAACTTTTTATCGTATATTCTTACCGAATTGTGCGCAGACTGTAAAGCAACTCCCATATATTTTGAATAACGTCAATAATTGTGACACAGTGCTATTTGACCCTGCGTTTGCCAAGTCTATATTGTCCAATGCAGTTGAATTTGCACCTGTTGTTCCAGGTAAGACTTTGTGTGTAGCAGTTGATGCCTCGTCAATTGGAGTGGGATCAGTCTTACAGCAGACAGTCAACAATTAACGGGAGCTAACTGCATACTTTTCTAAGAAACACTTTCCAGCTGTAGATGAATCGAATGAAATCTCAGCCTTTTAGATTATTCAAATCCAATTGTAAGCAACATTCTCTTTCACCGATGCTTTATATACGTGTGTTGAAAACTTTGCTTCACATGTTATGGCTGAACCTGATCTTAACCAAGATGTCTTCACAATGTGCTTGCCTCAGGTTATAATAATTCCCCTATGCCAACTATATAACAACTTGTAATGAGCATTTTCGTGATTAGATGGATAGACTTGGAAATAAGATGTTATGTTATTATGACAGAGGAACATTAACTATGCAAAATGTTGGGGATTATGTAATCGTACACAGAAGTGTGTATCGCTACAAGTACCATTTGACATAATAGTCAGTCCTCGCAAGGTACTCAGCGTCAACCTTGGTTCGGAACTTGAGTTTAAAAAATATTGGGGTACAGAAAGTGATCACGGTCACATCTGGATTTGATGTCGAATGCATTTTTCATTTAAAGGATCATAACGGTGTTACATATGTACCCACTCAGTCTATATCGAGAAACAATACTTTTATATGCGAAGCATATTAAAGTTGTAATGGCTTTAAAAGTTAAATCGAAAAATTTGACAACTTAAATCTCAATATAAAGGTGTTTGGGAATCTTTTACGACGCTCAGCAGAGTCGCGAACGGGGTTAAAAAAAAGAACGAAAAAGGGTTTAAAAACATGAATTTGCAACAAGTAAAGTGGACCTACGTCGAGAATAGATATTTTCTACTTACCTATGTATTTTGTTTTTATTTTTACGTAGTATAAATGGGTTTTTATTAGATGTAAAAAATAAATTCTTGTTTTTTTTTAACATCGAATTTGACAACACAGAAAATGGCGGCTGTCCTCTATGTTATTAGATCCCCTCCACTATGCGGCCATCTTGGATTTGTGCAATTTTGCTGTGCCGAATACTTAAATTTGAAATAAATAGCAATTAAAACGGGTTTAAAATCTTTTTAATAGTTGGAAAAGACACAGGCAAGTTTGAAAATAACTTTTACAGCCTACAGTTACTTTTATTTGTTGAATATTTGTTTTTTGAGCGTTTTTACTCTGCTGAGCGTCGTAAAAGATTCCCAGGTGTTTTGTTCCCAGTTCGATAATTTATCTTTAAATAAGTGTTTTACTTTAAAACAACTTCCTATAAATATAACTTTATGTTAGGGAGATTTAAAAACACAATAAAAGTAACGCAGATGATTGGATTTTTTAAAAAACGCAAATAGGTTAAGTCAGCAATTCTGGGTTGTGTTTTGAAGGAAGACTTTTGCAGAAATATTTACTTTAAAAAGTAATTTATTTTACAAAAGTAAGTAATCAAATAGGTCGTTTAATGTTTTGGTACTTCTGCAGTTTACAGACCGTGGTGAAATGATGACTTATTATTTAGAAATACATTCTTAATATGGGGAGTGGATTTGTCAACCTATTCTGTACTTTCACCAAACAATTTAACAAATAAATTAAATATATTTGTGAAACTGAAACTCTCGCCGGAATTTATATTATGGAAGACAACATCCGAGCCAACACCGTTTGCTGTTAACTTACTACGTCGGTTAATATTCCGGTTTTCCTCATTTTTCATAATTATTAATTGTTTTTGCCATTAAATAAAATGATAATAATTTTACCCATAATATTCACGAAAGAGATTTCATTTTCTGCGAACCTGCTTTTCAGTTGCCATCTTAAATGTGACCTCCACCCATCATCTCGGCTCGTTTTAATTAACACATTTGATAATCGTTTCTTTCTTGAAAGCAGATTGTAATAATAAAAATGTAAGTATTGCTTGTATTTACTTGTCTTTGGGGGTATTTTTTTTTACTTCATGGGCGCATCCGAACCGTTTAGAGTCCCTTTGGTTTTGTTATAGAAATGAGTCAACCTTCCAAGTGTGCATGTAAACGAAAAACGGCCATTTTATAGATTCGTCTCCAATCGGCTGTTTTTTGTTGTTTCTTTCTTTAGTGTTTTTATATTTTTTTGTTTCTTTACGTTTTTATAGTTTTTTTTTGTTTCTTTAGTGTTTTTATAGTTTTTTTGTTTTTCTTCGAGTGCCGTGAATTATTTTTTTTACATTGAAAACCGTTGCAAATACGTAGTTTAGTTATTACTCGGTACGTGCAAAATAAATGGCCGACTCCCAAAATGTAAAAACATTTTGCCCCCCCCCCCTCACTTAAAAATTCACTAAATTTCAGGAAATCAACCAATTTTAATGAGATTTTCAATATTTATTAATCATCAATCACGGAATATAATGAAACCATTATATATATTTTTTAAAATCTTAGTGAAAATGTATTTTTTTTAAAAATACACCTTACTACTAAAATTATATTTTAATATGTTAATAAAAAAATGCATTACTTTTTTTTTGTTTTTATGAAAATAAAGCATTGTAGATGTTAACAATAAAAACATTTAAAAATATTTTGTATATATCACGAAAAAGGCCCCTAAATACCGTGTTAACAAAATCACTATAACTCGAAGAAAAATTAGTTTTTTGAATTAGCGATATTATTATTGAATAAAGCATTGTTTAATCAATATTTTCACCAAAAAATAATATAATTGCAAAAAAATATTTCATGTGATTTTAATGATTAGAGTTTCTGGGAAAATAAAAAATGCAACATAATTATATTTCCTTTTCATACATGAACGTGGGATTATCAGCGCAAGAAATCTTTTTTATAATCTTGAAAATAAAACAAAAATTGACAAATTTGTGAACCAAAAACTTAACGAAAAAAAAATATGGGATAATTTCTACTAAAGATGAACTTGGATTGGTATGGTAGCCCCGTTCTGTAATAACCAGGTGGGATTAGCCTTCCAACAACCACTCACTTTTACACCACTCTCAAAATTGTATTTTTAGAGATTCAACAATTTGGGGGATTTCACAATTCATCGTCAATTATTTGGAAAGATTTGTATTTGTTTTGTCTTTTTCCTTTATAAACATTTAAGAAGTTAAAAATGATTATTTATTTATAAATAAAGAGAATTCAAACATGACATTTTCTTTCAAAATTGAATTCTGTTTATCAATAAATAACTGTTTTAACTTTTTTTTCAATGAATAAATTGTCAGTGTAGTCATTGACTTTAATTAACTTTTTCACACTTAAAATAAAAATATATTTTATTTTTAAAAGAATCAATGTAATTTATCGTTACGACACGTTAAGAATAAATCGAGTAACTAAAGTTTTAAATAATGTAAAAAAAATTGATAAAATTGACGCAGTTCGTAACGTAAAAATAATTTTTAGCATTTAAAAAAGTTTTATTTCAAATTCTAAGGAAAATCATTGGTAAACAGACGTCATCAATCATTTCAGAGTATTACTAAATTAAAAACTAATACCAAGTTAAATATGAACCTTTTTAGTTAAAAATAAACTAAGATCTTAATTGCGTACATTGACAAATATTTTAATTAAATAAGCATTTCCTTTTTATTATAACAAAATAAGCGTACTTAAATTTGTTTATAACCTTTAAAAGAATAAAGAGATTAATGGATAATAATTTTTCAACTTCTATAAACCATTACAAAACCATTTTTTTATATAAAGTTAAAAATGATAAATTATGACATTTTTGTCGTCCATATATTTTGCATAGCGATAATCAATTGGTAAGCAAAGTCGTTTGCCGGTTAAGTTATGCCGGATTTTACAAATTTAGGACTTTTGGGGGGATAATTTTGCAAATTTTTAGTAAAACGTGGGAATTTTTGTATTTTTAATTCATTATCTTATGACTTTCATTGAATAATTATCTTTGAATTAGTTCCCGAAAACTTATATTAATCTTTCAAGGGATTTTTACAAGTAATTTTTTCAAAGTTCAAAATTCACTAATTTTTTGGTTTTTTTAGCCGCCATGATTATAATTTAGTTTTCACAAGTAAATATGCAGTTTTTTTTTCGTTTAGAGATAAAGTTTAGACTTTTATCTTTCAAACACAATCAAAGTTTATACGGAAACTAATTGAATAATTAATGATAAGCGCTTTTTAATAAGCATAGTCCGTACAAGAGACGGTCATTTTTGCACGTACCTAGTTATTACCTACCTTAAATGTAACGGCCTAAAATACATAAAAAAAACGATTTGGAGATGGGAGTGATTCAGTTAAAATAACCTCCCCGCTACATAAAACATCTAAAAACTGAACATACTGCGTGATTTAAAGGAACATTTCAGTATTTATCAATTTAAAAAAAATAAAGGATGCATTAGTAAACCTGGATAGAAAAAGAAAAAACTTTTAATTTTACAACAAAAATTACCTTTTCTTTTGTTTGCGTTTAGTAAAAAATATGAATCATAGAAAGACAGCAAATTATTGAGCGTTCCAGAAGTACGGATGATCATAAATGATAAAAAATAACTTTTTTTATTAACGGAAAATTTAGAATTGTATTTTTATTATATAAAATAAATTGTTGGCAAAACAAATTATGAAATATATGTCGTGTTTAAATTTTAAGAATGTCAATTTTTCTAACTTATTTGTATATTTAGATGTAAACTAAGCATTACATTTACTAACAGATCTATGCGATTAATAATAATATAAAAATAATTCTACAAAAGTCTGTCTAAGCTCTTGATTAGAAACATTCCATAATATTTTGATGGATTATGTCCTTTGTCTACTTTTTTCTGATTGCAAAACAAAAGTATTCATGAACTCTTAAAAACGTTTTGCTGTAATTTAAAAAAAAAATAGATATCAACTTGGTTTACTTTATTCTCAGATGAATCACAGAATACATAAAAATGTAAGTATAATCTCCAACTAATAATTTTAACTTAACCGTTCATTTCTTTGTATTTTGGAAAATCAGTTTTTGTTTTGATGTAATTCAGTACTTTTTCACTTCTATGTTGAAAATTTAAAGTAAACTTTACTTCAAATTATTTGATTTTTAATTAGATAATTTTATTTTTAGATTAAGATTCATACTCAAATAACCAGCCGTGAGATTTAATTTTTTAGTATTAAAATATATTTTTAAAAATAAAGTTTTATAAATACATTTTTAACAATGAGAAAATAAAAGTCTTGAGTCTTTTTATTATGTAAAACCATAATTTATTTATTATTTTACAGACTTATTACAGAAAATATGAACTGCATATATTTATAGACCAACAGCTCTGTCGCCTTTTAATAAACAGACAGCTTTACTTTTTAAATAATGTTTGAATAACAGGTAATCATCCAGATTTGTAAAAATATGTAGTGTTCATAATTCTTTAACTTTAACTTGTTGTAGAAGAACCTTATCTGCAACAAAATAATGAATAGATCGGCTCGACTTACACTGTTGACGATCTCCATTGTACACTGATTTCTCACAGGGAGATAATAATGTTTGGGACTTCTTTAAGCTCGTATCAAAATAGGAAACAATTCAATCCTCAGACTCCCAATTTTAGTAGTTCATTTAAAGTACAAGTGTTCAGAAAAGTTGGTTTCAGATGTAACACATTCATTTATATTGTAGCCATATACCGAGATTGTGTTTTTGAATTTGTTGTCTAGTTATAAGGCTACTTATATAATAAACCTCATTATTTGCATTATTCGCCTTAGATTCCACTCACATTCATTATTTCATGGTTAGATGAACACTGTATGAATATCAGCCTCTTAACCAACAAGTGCTCGTACAATCACACATACAGAAACTGGCTCATTAGTAACTTCAAGTCTCCTGACGTAGAGGTTGATATTTTATTTTAAGATATAGATTCATTTATACTCTAGTAACCAGTTGTGAGATTTTATTTTTATTATTAAAATATATTTTAAAAAATAAAGTTTTATAAATACATTTTTTACAATGAGAAAGTAAAAGTCCTGAGTCTTTTTATTATGCAAAACCGCAATTGATTTATTATTTTACAAATTTATTACAGAAAATCTGAACTGCATATATTTAAAACTCAACACCTCAACCGAAGCTTTGTGGCTTTTAAAGAAAAAAGACGGCTGTAATGTTCAAATAAATTTTTAGATAACAGGTAATCATCCAAATTTGTAAAAAAAAGTAGTGTACATATTTCTTTAAATTTAACTTGTCGAAACGCCTGATATTCATGTGGTGTTTTTTAACAAGGAAATACTGAATTGGAGCGTAATCTTTTGCATTGATGTGCTCGACTTACACTGCTGACAGTTTCCATTAAATATATTAGTGGGGGATTATCCATCAAGTCATGTTATCCTTCTGACTCTGCACATGCATTTCGCTTAGTATGCTGATGTAAACTCTGAGGGAAGAAATTTACACTGATTTCTCACAGTAATAAGAATGTTTGGGACATCTTCAAGCTCGTTTCAAAGTAGGAAACCATCCAATCCCCAGACTTCAATTTTAGTAATTCATTTAAACTACGACAAGTGTTCAGAAATATTGGTTTCAGATGTTACACTTTTATTTATATTGTAGCCATATACCGAGATTGCGTTCTTGAGATTGTTGTCTGCTTATAAGGCTATTCCATTATTCGCCTAACATTTGACTAACTTTAATTTTTTCATGGTTAAGTGAACACTGCATCAATATCAGGCTCTTCAGCAACAAGTACTCATACATCAACACACACAGAAACTTGCTCATCAATAACTTGCAAGTCTCCTGACTTAGAGGTAGATATTCTGCCAGGAGCTTCTAATTCCATCAGGAGCTAAAACCCAAGCAGGCTTTTACTCATTATCAAGACCTAAATTACAATCACCAATTCACTTACCAATTTATATGTCTGCATTGCATCGCCAAGAGTAATAATCTGAACAGTTATGTTTTTGTTTATCCAGCATATTGTCTTGCTCACTATAGTTCAGAACCACCTTGAATCAACTAATGCTTTTTATATGGAGATCAGGCAGTCCACTCTTTTCATCATGCACCGCTGACACATGAACTCTGCTTTCTCAATCTATTCAATAATGGATTTGTTGGTGTCCGCACTTCTAATCAATAGTATGAGTTTTTACTCTAATTTGTCTGTCATCATGCGACTGAGATATGTTTTAATATTGGCAAGTACAGCTCTTTCACCATTGATCGCTTTATGTCTTCCTTCAACCGTAATTGCTGTCAAGTCTTTCCTCAGCTGTCATTGCTGTTAAGTCTTTCTTCAACCAACATTGCTTTGAAGTTTTCATTCAAACTTCATTGATTCAAATTCTTTCTTTAACCATAATTACATTCAAGTTGTCCTTCCCCTGTCAGTGCTTTAAACTCTTCCTCCAAACAACAATGTTTTCAAGTCTTCCTTAAACCATAATTGCTTTAAAGTCGTATTTCAACCGTCATTGCTTTCAAGTTATCCTTGAACCGTAATTACCTAAAAGTTTTCCTCTAACAGTCATTACTTTAAAATGTACTTCAACCCTCATTACGTTCAAGGATGTATTCAATGTGAGCAATGCAAAGAACTACTCGATTTTATAAATGTTTACATAGCCGTTATGCATTGCACAGTCGACCTAATGTCGCTTAAATCAGCGGGATAGGCTCTTCCAATTACAATTGGCTTCATTGAGGACTGTGTATGTCAATTGTAAAACATATCTGTCATGTGTATATTTTATACCTTGTTTTAATGGCCTTTGACTGACGATTAAAGAATAAACACTTTCTTCAACAGTTACTAAATAGACTGTTACAACTGTAAAATTTGGGATAACTTTTTTCAACCTAACCATAAAAGAAAAAGTAAAAATTGTTTTGTTTACTTTAACCGTAAGCTAACCTTAAACATACTCTAACCTAACTTTATCCTAACACTGAACAAACACCAATCTAAACGATCGGGATCAAAAGCTGAACCATTACAAGAAACAATTCATCAAAAGAAAAAGAAAATAATCAAAAAAGTTTCATTTGCTCGTAAAAAAACAAAGTACATTTTGTTCCTCAAATAAATATTTTATCTTCTCTCTTTAAATAGTTGATTATTATTTCTTGTTTGATAGTTTCAATTCATTATTATTCGGCATCTTCTGTCTGTTTACATAAATAGCCTGGAGATAAAAATAAAAGTCGGGTTTAGCATGAGTCAAAAAATGTACCAGTAGTGTTATCTTTTATGGCATATCAACCCTTTGTGGGTAATTTTTGTTGTTTTTAAATATTCTTCATTTTTTTAGTATCTTCAAATATTTATAGGTTAAATTGTTTCATCAAGAGCAATGGACAAGAATTGCCGGATTCATTGCAAGTTCTGTTACATTAAGTACAATATTAAAAAAAGAAATTCATTCTTTTTATTAATGGATAAGTATTGCCACAAATATCCTCATTGTATTTTGAATTTAATCAATAATGAATTTTGGGACTGAATTAACTTGTACATAATAAATTCAATTTTGCTTTTAAGTCCACAATGCTTAATACTTTTATTTGTATAAAAGTAATATCTTCTTTAAATTTATCTTTTAATTGTTTTTAATTTTGCAGAATATCAAGCATTCATGAGAATAACAAGTGTCATTGGATCTGAATGGATTTACATTCTTTTGCTTACTTGAAATGTGGAAATATCTTACTAAAAGATATATTGAAATTTCCGAATTTCAGACATCAAAAATACTTTTAAAAAACGCATAGTACTAATGGTGAAAACTGAAAGTATAGCTTGATTATGGCTGAGAAAATGGTCAGTTTTTTAGAACTATCTAAATATTTAGTAAATTATATTGAACCGAATTCTGAGAATATCTATACATTGTTATTTGCGAACGTTTAAATATCATCTGGATGAGGTGTATAAGAACTCACTGAATATATCATTTATTTTCTGTTTTCACCAATCTGCATAGATAAAAGATAATTGCTACTTAATGTCAAATCCACAGATCTACTAGTGAGCTGCTACATGGCGGGAAACATCAATTACAGTGAAAAACAGGTAATGGATTCACTGGGACATGAAAAAAATATTAGTCATTGCACCTTCAATAATCTACAAATTTCTAAATCCATAAAAATGTAAAAGATGGAAATATCTTATAATTCAATCCGTTTCTCAGACTAAAGCACAACATAGAACAATACAGAGACACATTTTACTATAAAGTGTCACATATTTCGACTTTAAAAATAAACAACAAATCTGATACTAGAGAAAAACTATGTTCTTATAAAGTATGTGGTTGTACTTTTACAAATAAACACTGGGTATTCAAATGCAATCACATACCAGAGAGAAAACAAATGCTTGTGAAGTATGTAGCACTTCTTTTAAACCATAAAACAACATATGTTGATACATACGCGAATGCATACTGGAAAGAAACAATATTCTTGTAGATTATGTGGGTCTTTTTTTACACAGAAACAAAATATGTTGCAGCATATTTCAGCACATACTGTAGAAAAACAATATTCTTGTAGAGTATGTGATTCTTCTTTTACACAAAAAAGTATATTGCAAAATATTCGAACACATACGGGAAAATAAACTATATTCTTGTGAAGTATGTGGCTCTTCTTACACATGGAACAAACATATGTTGTAACATCTGCGAACGCATACTAAACAAACTATATTCTTGTGACGAACGTGTAGCTTAGTTAACTCAGAAACAAAATAAGTGGCAACATATGCAAACGCATACTGCAGAGAAACCATATTCTTGTAGAGTAAGTGGCTCTTTTACTAATAAAACAAGTATGTTGCGACATATACGAATAAATCCTGGAGAGAAACCACATACTTGTGAAGTTTGTGGCTCTTCTTTTACACAGAAACAAAATATGTTGCAACATATTCGAACGCATACTGGAGAGAAACCATATTCTTGTGAAGTATGTGGCTCTTCTTTTACACAAAAAAAAACTATGTTGCAACATATGCGAACGCATACTGGTGAGAAACCATATTCTTGTGAAGTATGTGGCTCTTCTTTTGCACAAAAAAAACATATGTTACAACATATGCGAACGCATACTGGAGAAAAACCATATTCTTGTGAAGTATGTGGCTCTTCTTTTACACAGAAACAACATATGTTACGACATATGCGAACACATACTGGAGAGAAGCCATATTCTTGTGAAGTATGTGGCACTTCTTTTGCACGAAAACCTCATATGTTGCAACATATGGGAACGCATACTGGAGCAAAACCATATTCTTGTGAAGTATGTGGCTCTTCTTTTGCACAGAACAAAAATATGTTGCAACATATGCGAACGCATACTAGAGAAAAACCGTATTCTTGTGAAGTATGTGGCGCTTCCTTTACACAGAAATCTGGTATATTGCAACATATGCGCACACATACTGGAGAGAAACCATATTCTTGTGTAGTATGTGGCTCTTCTTTTACAAAGAAACAAAATATGTTACGACATATGCGAATACATACTGGAGAGAAGCCGTATTCTTGTGAAGTATGTGGCTCTTCTTTTGCACAAAAAACTCATATGTTGCAACATATGCGAACGCATACTGGAGTAAAACCATATTCTTGTGAAGTATGTGGCTCTTCTTTTACCCACAACCAAAATATGTTGCAACATATGCGAACGCATACTGGAGAAAAACCATATTCTTGTGAAGTATGTGGCTCTTCTTTTGCACAAAAATATCATATGTTGCAACATATGCAAACGCATACTGGAGAAAAACCATATTCTTGTGAAGTATGTGCCTCTTCCTTTACAAGAAAATTATATATGTTACGACATATGCACATGCATACTGGAGTTTAACTATATTCTCAATTTATATGGCTCTTATTATACTACGAAATCCTATATGTTACTAGAGTTGTACATGCATACTGGAGAGCTATTATAGTCCGGTGATATAGAATGCTCTGCACTTATAATTAAACAACATATCTTATAATATAAAGTTACCTTATAGACGGTTACAACTGTAACATTTGGGATGACTTTTTTAACCCTAACCAGAAACCATAACCCTAAAAGAAAAAGTAAAAATTGTTTTTCTTACTTTAACCTTAAGCTAACCCTAAACGCACTCTATCCTAACTTTATCCTAACACTAAACTATCAGCAATCTAAATTATCTGGATCAAACGCTGAACCATTACAAGAAACAATTAATCAAAAGAAAAAGAAAATAATCAAAAAAGCTTCATTTTCTCGTAAAAAAACAAAGTACATTTTCTTCCTCAAATAAATATTTTATCTTCTCTCTTTAAATAGTTGATTATTATTTCTTGTTTGATAGTTTCAATTCATTATTATTCGGAATCTTCTGTCTGTTTACATAAATAGCCTGGAGATAAAAATTAAAGTCGGGTTTAACATGAGTCAAAAAATGTACCAGTAGTGTTATCTTTTATGTCATATCCACCCTTTGTGGGCTGTTTTGGTGATTTTTAAATATTCATTTTTTAGCTTCTTAGAATATTTATAAGTGAAATGGTTTAACGAAGACCAATGGACAAGAATTGCTGGATTTATTGAGAGTGCTGTTGATATTAAGTACAATATTAAAAAAAGAAATACATTTTTTTATTAATGGATAAGTATTGCCACAAATATCCTCATTGTATTTTGAATTTAATCAATAATGAATTTTGGGGCTTAATAAATTTGTACATAATGAATTCAATTTTTTCTTTTAAGTCCACAATGGTTAATACTTTTATTTGTATAAAAGTAATATCTTCTTTAAATTCATCCTTTAATTGTCTTTAACTTTGCAGAATACTAAGCATTCATGAGAATAACAAGTGTCATTGGATTTGAATGGATTTACATTCTTTTGCTTACTTGACATGTGGAAATATCTTACGAAAAGATACTTTGAAATTTCAGAATTTCAGACATCAAAAATACTTTAAAAAAACGCATACTGCTAATGGTGAAAACTGAAAGTACTGCTAATTATGGCTGAGAAAATGGTAAGTTTTGTAGAACTCTTCCAATATATCGTAAATTATATTGAACCGAATTCTGAGAATATCTATACATTGTTATTTGCGAATGTTTAAATATCATCTGGATGAGGTGTATAAGAACTCACTGAATATATTTATTTTCTGTTTTCACCGAATTGCATAGATAAATGACTATTCCTCTCTAATGTCAAATCCACAGATCTACTTGTGAGCTGCTACATGGAGGGAAACATCAATTACAGTAAAAACAACTACTGTTTTCACTGAAACGTGAGAACAATATTAGTCATTACCTCTTCAATGATCTACACATTTCTAAATCCATAAAAATGCAAAAGATGGAAATATCTTATAATTTAATCCGTTTCTCAGACTAAAACAAAATATAGAACAATACAGAGAAACATTTTACTTAAAACTCACATATTTCAGCTTTAAACATGAACAACAAATTCGATACAAGAGATAAACTATATTCTGGTAAACTATGTGGTTCTACTTTTACAAATAAACACTGTGTATCTAAATACAATCATATACCAAATAGAAAACAAACGCTTGTGAAGTATGTAGCACTTCTTTTACACAGAAACAACATATGTTGATACATACACGAATGCATACTCGAGAGAAACTATATTCTTGTAGATTATGTGGCGCTTTTCTTACACAGAAACAATATGTTGCAGCATATTTCAGCACATACTGCAGAAAAACAATATTCTTGTAGAGTATGTGACTCTTTTACACAAAAACGTATATAGCAACATATGCGAACACATATGGGAAAGAAACTATATTCTTGTGAAGTATGTGGCTCTTCCTTTACATGGAAAAAACATATGTTGTAACATACGTGAACGCATACGAAAGAGAAACTATATTCTTGTGAGGTATGTGTAGCTTATTTCATACAGAAACAAAATATTTTGCAAAATATGCAAACGCATACTGCAGAGAAACCATATTCTTGTAGAGTGTGTGGCTCTTCTTTTACACATAACACAAGTATGTTGCGACATATGTGAACACATCCTGAAGAGAAACCACAGACTTGTGAAGTTTGTGCCTCTTCTTTTGCACGGAAAGGACATATGTTGCAACATATGCGAACGTATACTTAAGAGAAACCACCTACTTGTAAAGTATGTTGAGCTTCTTTTACACAGAAACAAAATATGTTGCAACATATGCGAACGCATACTGGAGAGAAGTCATATTCTTGTGAAGTATGTGGCTCGTCTTTTACACGAAAACATAATATGTTGCTACATATGCGAACGCATACTGGAGAAAAACCATATTCTTGTGAAGTATGTGGCGCTTCTTTTACACATAAATCTAGTATGTTGCAACATACGCGCACGCATACTGGAGAGAAACCATATTCTTGTGAATATGTGGCTCTTCTTTTGCACGAAAACAACATATGTTGATACATATACGAATTCATACTAAAGAGAAACCATATTCTTGTGACATTTGCTGAGCTTTTCTTACACAGAAACAAAATATGTTGCAACATATGCGAACATAGTTGAGAGAAACCATTTTCTTGTGAAAACATAAACAACTATGTTTACGCATATGCGAAAGCATACTGGAGAGAAGTAGCCGATAATGTCTGGCATCCATTAGGATGCCTCATTGCAAGCAGAAAAGGAGAGAACCCATATTTTTAAAGTATGTGGCTGTTCTTTTCTACAAAACAAGTATGTTTCAACATATACGAACACATACTGGAGAGAAACCATATTCTTGTAAAGTATTTAGCTCTTCTTTTACACAGAAACAACATATGTTGCAACATATGCGAACGCATACTGGAAGGAAACACTTTTCTTGTGAAGTATGTGATTTCACAAGGAAATAAAATAGATTGCGACATCTGCGTACACATACTGGAGAGGAAGTATATTCTTGTGAAGTAACTGCCTCTTCCTTTACAAAGAAATTATATATGTTACGACATATGCGCATGCATATTGGAGATTAACTATATTCTTATAATCAATATGGCGCTTATTTCACTACGAAATCCTATATGTTACTTGAGATGCACATGCATACTGGAGAGTAATTATATTCCTGGGATATTGTTGTGGCCCTGTTTAAAGGGACCATAATGAAGACACGAACACGGTATAAAGTAGAAACAAGTGTATTAAGAAAATAGATTACAGAGGGAAGAAATATGGTAATTAGAGTTCGAACTATCTTACTGGATTACCCGGCGAGAGTTAATTGCCATTGGCATTTATTGAGCAAAGAGGAAGAGTCCATGTTGTACATTGGTAAGTCACCATAACACCCCCTCCCAAGTATTACCTCCGCAGGACAATTAATAGCGTTTCCTTTTCGGGTCTATTACGATCAGATCCGTTAGTCTTCGCTTCCTTTTTGATTGTCTTGGCTGTCAGTGTCGTCCGATAGTCGTTTTCTTAATTGATTTAAATGTCTCTTATGAGAGAACTTAGGGCCTTGAATTATGTATACCATATTTCCAATCCGTTTCTCAATTGTCCCCAGTTCCGAGAACGATTTATTATTTTTAAACATTTAAAAAATATTTTTTCGCCTGGGACGTACGTTTTCTTGGTACTGCATTTGTTCGTTCCGGTTTTGTCTGTTTGGCAGCAGTTTGTCAAAGACAGATCTTATCTTGCGCCCAAACATTACCTCAGCAGGGGATAATGAAGATGGTGTATCCGTGTTTGGTGTTATCCTGTACACCTGAAGGAACTGTTGTAGGGCTGTTTCTGTAGGAGTGCCTCTAGCCTTCTCCAGGGCTCTTTTCAGTGTACCGACGAAACGCTCTGCTAGGCCATTTGATCTCGGGTGGTACGGTGGGGTCGTAATATGTTCTATTTGAAACGTATTACAGAATTCCTTGAATTCAGCGGACGTGAACTGTGTTACGTTGTCGCTGACTAAACAATCCACCACCCCGAAACCAGCGAACAATTCGTTGAAGAAGTTTATGGTTACTTCCGTAGTTAGACTTTTGCATCGGAACACTTCGGGCCATTTTGTGAAACTATCTGCTACAATTAAATAGTTGAAACCGTCTAATGGGCCTGCAAAGTCTATATGGATCCTGGAATAGGGTCGGTCCGTTTTTGGTCAAGGACTGTATTTGATCGGAGGTGCCTTTGCTGCCAATGCACAGTTTTTGCATGTCTTCACGATTTTCTCGATATCCTGGTCCATTTTACGCCAGTACACGTAGCTCCTGATCAAGCTCTTCATTCTTGTAGTCCCTGGGTGGCCAACATGGAAATCCTTCAGAATTCTCCTTTGAAGAGTTTTGGGAATGACGACTCTCACTATACAAGAGTACCTCATCGCATAGGGAGAAAATGTCTGAAGTTTTTTGGTCCTTTTCAATTTATTTAGTCTTGGTCATCTTAATAAACTCGTCATCGAGGACTTCCATTTTTATTTCGTGCAATGACACGGGGAGTTCTTTTACTGTGTTCCGTAATGTCGAGTTAATTTCTCCTTCCGTTCGAAGGGAGGCAATCACAGTGTCTTCAAGGGGTTCACTACGTTTTGGAATAGATCTTGATAATCCGTCAGCGTTACAGATTTTTTTCCATCTTAAAATTATAATTTAAAAGGATTGTTCCCCACCTCTGCAGTCTGTTAGCTGTGTGTACGGGCAAACCATTTTTTACCCAAAAATTGTGAGTAAAGGTTTATGATCCGTTTGTAAGGTAAAAAATCTACCGTGTATGTAACGGTGGAATTTCGAGACTGCAAATATGATCCCTAAAGACTCCTTTTCTATTTGGGAGTAGTTCTTTTCTGCCGGTAGCATAACCCTCGATGCGTGAGCTATTGGTTTGAGAGTCCCGTCTGGGATTTTGTGTAAAATTCATGCCCCGATGCTATATGAGCTTGCGTCGCTAGCGACAATAATCTCTAAGTCTGGATTATAGTGAGCTAGAAAAAGATCGGGTGTTAGGACTTTTTTCGTTTTCTCAAATGCCTCCTGGCATTCAGCTGTCCATTCCCACACTTTGTCTTTTTTCAGAAGTTCATTCATTGGAGCACGGAGGTTATGCATATTGGGTATGAAAACTTGGTAGTAGTTAGCCAGTCCGAGAAAACTTTGTAAATATGCGACATTTTCAGGAGCCGGCATGTTTTGAATTGCAGTAGACCGTTCTGGGTCTGGTCTTCTGCCATCTTTGTTAATAATGTGGCCCAGATATTTGATTTTCTTCATAAAAAATCACATTTGGCTTTCTAGAGTTTGAAACCGTACTCTTGGATTCGCGAAACAACTTTGTGGAAGTGTTCCCGGTGTTGTTCATTGGTCTGACTAGTCATTAGGATGTCGTCTAGGTATGCTATTGCGAATTCCAGCCCGTTTCACATAGTATCCATCACCTGCTGGGATATGGCTGGTGCAACCTTGACACCGAAAGCGAGTCTCTCGAATTTGTATAACCCGCGATGGGTGTTAATACATAATAGTTTCGAGCTCTCTTCTTCCACGGGAATCTGTAAATATGCGTCACTTAAATCTATTTTGGTGAACAATCTTCCTCCGTTTAATTTACTAAATATTTCATCTGGGCACGGAAGAGGATAATGATAATCCTTAAGTGATGCATTCAATCCAGTCGAAAAATCGGCGCAGACGCGGATCTCCTTAGTTTTCTTTTTAACATAGACAGTCGGAGCAGCCCATTGGCTATATTCAATTTTAGAAAGAATGCCGTTCTAAACTAGTCTGTCTAGTTCTTCATTTATTTTCTCGAGTGAGGCGAAAGGTACATTTCTTTTCTTCTTAAAAACGGGTTGGATGTTTTCTTTTAAGTCAAATGTTGTCGCCATCTTTTTGCATCGACCCAGACCATTTGAAAACACTTCTGGGAAGGTTTTTTTCAAATCTTCTTTTAATTTATCTGCTTCGGTTGTCAAGCTTTCTATTTCTTGGCAAAAAGCGTTAATGGGTAAATCCCATGAATTAAAATGACTCATCCACTCTGTCCCAAATAAATTGCTAGTGTTTTTTTTAACACGAACATTTTTATTTTTTTGGTTTTCCCATTAAACTTAACGTTAGTTATAATCTCACCTTCGAATATTATTTTTACCCCAGTCACCGACCTGGCTATTTAATTTAATGTTAACATGGTTGGTTTTCTCAATCTTTTCCATGTCTGCAGGTTGATGATAGTTAAATTATATCCGGAGTCTAATTGTAACTTTATGCTTTCGTTAAGGATTTGTACTTGAACATACTTTCTTATGTTTATGCTATCCTGTTCGTCTGCTGTTGCGATGTATATCCGGCTTTTAAATCCTTTATTTTATCTACAATGTGAGCTCTTGTGTCCGATTTTGTTACAAATTAAACAAGTTTTAAACCGGTAGGGGTAATGTATATACCAATGAAGAACACCACAGCGCGAACAGGGGCTAGGTGGTAATTTGTTTAGTTTTTTCTTGGGGAAATTTGTTTTTGGCGAAAAATGCGAATAGTCACATTTTTTGGATTGACTTCATTTTGAAGGAAAATTAGGATATGATTTTTGTCGTACCTTTCTTATGTGTGCTATGCCCGATTCGTCTATGTCTTTCGGGTCTTGCTTCACGCTTACAAATCTCTCGCAGTCCTCTGCGACTTTTTGTAAGGTTATATTCGGTTCATTTTATAGCTTATTCAGAACTCTGCGTCTTACTTCAGCGTCTTTAGCTGATATCAATCCTTGCACAAAAATCAAACATTTGAAATCATCTGCGCTTAGTTCGGCAAGCTTTAAATCGTCACAGTGTTTATTCACTACTGATGCGAAAGTCGTGTAATCCTCACAATCTTTTCTCGTTAAATTTATCCACTTCCATCTATTGTGAAAAAGGGACATTTTGGGGCGAAACAACTCCGTCAATAACTTAACCGCTCCCGAGAAAGTTAAATCGCTGGTCTTACGGGGTAATATATAGTCAACGAACTTTGTACGTTCGATGGTCCCTAATTTACTTAGGAGTAATCGAACTTTTTAAGCGTCCGCCCGATTTTCGCAATCTATGCTGTAAAGATCTTCATACATTCTAAAATATGAAGTGAATGTTCTATCGTTGTCTGGAGAATGAGAAAAACTCTCAATTGTACTCCAGACAGTATTTTGGAAAATGCGTATTCGTTGTCGGTATTTTGTACCACTATTCAATATTGTTTGTAGAAATAGTTGTTCAAACTTTTGCTGTTTTTCATCAGCTATTCGTCGTTATTCGTCGGCTTTTTGTTGTTGGATAAGCAGTTTTTCTTGAAACCTAGCTTTCATTTGAGCCTGTTGTTCGGTTTGAAATTTAACGAGTTCTAACATCATAGTTCTCAATTCTTCCATGTTCACTGTTGTGTCTTTATACAATACAGCTCTGTTTTTCTCTTTTATATTACGCTGCTAACGTAAGTAGTTCTTCAACCAGAAAAAAAAACAGAAAAAAAAAGTCAACCCTTTTTTTTTTGCTTGACAAAAATAAAGTTTTTAATTTCGGCGGTAGTATTTTTCTTTTTCCTCTTTGGAGTAAGAAAAAGATTTGTATCATATTCGTTTGTTAAAAATCTTAACTCAGTACCGGAAATAAAATAATGATTTATGAGTGTCCTTCTAGAAAAAATAACTTAGTTGATATTTTTTCGTAAGAGATGAAGAACAAAAAAAAATCACGTGAATTTACTTGCATAAAAAATCTGATTTTCGAGATTTCTTTTTCTTTGTCCGACGGATAAACTTGTTTTAAAACTTTAGTAATTGTGTAGCTTTCTCCACATTCGTCTTTAAATTCCTCGTGCATTTGCCAGTGTTTGTCTTATGCTGGATTTTTTTTTCATTCGAAAAACTTTCGTTTGTTCAAAGATGAGTACGTAGGAAAAAATTGACGTAATTCCAGATTGCCAACTGTTGTCTGGTGGTTAGAAAATTGAGAGAGAGAGAGTAGATCTTCGAATCCTTCGTCGACAAGTTGTTGTGGCCCTGTTTAAAGGAACCGAAATGAAGACACGAACACGGTATAAAGTAGAAGCACGTGTATTAAGAAAATAGATTACAGAGGGGAGAAATATGCGCCTGGTAAGTAGAGTTCGAACTATCTTACTGGATTACCCGGCGAGAGTTAATAGCCGTTGGCATTTATTGAGCAAAGAGGAAGAGTCCATGTTGTACATAGGTAAGTCACCATAACAGATATATAATGCTCTAAACTTACAATAAAACAACATATGTTATAACATATTCGAACGCATTCTGGAGAGAAACAAATTTTTTCTAAGTATTAGTGTCTTCTTTGATTAAGAAATCAACTACGTCGCATGTTAACACATACTTTTAAAGCATATTTTCGAGAAAGAATTATCTCACCTTTTTCTACAGATACACTATGTTGAAGCACATCCGAACACATACTGCATAGACACTATATTCCTGTGAAATATGTGGATCTTCCTTTTCAAACAAATCCGATATTCCGATGCTAAAAATAAACCATATTCTATTAAAGTAATTGGTTTATTTATAATATAACATCATATGTTGCAACACAGGCGAGTACATACACGAGCGAATCTATTATATTTGGCATTGTGAGATTTCATTACACATAAGACACATGCTGTGCTGCATATGCGAATACATACTAGAGGGAAATTATATTACTGGTAAGTGTGGCTTATTTTTTACAGGCAAACACATGTTAGAAACTATATTCTTTTGTAATATGTTGCCTTATTTTTCAAAGAAATTTAATACGTCGCAGACTATATTCTAGACAAGAGAAAATATTATTGTGACGTATATAGCTATTCATTTGCAATGAGATCTAGTATGTTTTAGCTCATAGGGAAGCAGACGATAGAAACACAAATGCTGTGAAATATGTTACTATTTTTCAATAAAAACTCATAATGGAGAAACAACATATTTTTGTTAGTTATGTGCCTTTTCTCTAACACAGAAACCAAGTTTGTTACAACACATGTGGACACATACCAGAGATAAATACAAGTAATCAAAGGCGTTTTTTGTGACGCCTCTGCTGAGGCTTATGGGTTTACGGCAATCGTCTTGCAGCAGGGTCGTACTCGGTTGAGTTTTGCTAAAGCCAAAGTGCCCCCTCCAAGACGAAGTCGCTACCGACATTAGAGCTAATGGCCATATACTTCGCTCTAAAGTGCTTGCCCTCAGTGTTTGGTGGGCTGCGGGAGTTTGTATCTCCACCAAGTTGCATATAGCAGCGAATGCACAGGTGGTCTCGTCGTGGATTCTCTCATAATCTATGGCAAGTAAGAATGTGTTTGCACAAAATAGGCTAAAGGATGTCCTTCATATTAGGAGTTAACTTGCTACCTTGCACGGACTCGAACAGGTGTTCCATTATATCCATACCTCTCAAAACCCAGCAGATCTTATTACCAGAGGAATGTCTTTGAAGAAGTTCAGGTCGGTTTTTGAATTTTGGTATCATGGTTCCTCTCGGTTGGTGGGAGGAGGAAATTCTGTCTGACCGGTACATGATATGACATGTCTCAACAAGCATTCACAAAAAATGGCATCAGCTTGGGTGCGTGTTTCCATGACCCTTGGGACAGATTGTACTCCCTCCATCAATTTTGGACGTTTCTCCCAATTCTCCCGCCTTCTCAGAGTAGTGACATTAATAGGCTTAGGTGATGAAGAACTTATAGGCACAATCCTGCTTGACGGAATTAGATTTCTTACAGCAGCTCTCTGGAAAATCGGTCTCTTATTGATCCATTTTCTTGATTCATTTCTGGACCAGAATGGCCTTATCCGTTCTCGAGGCCGAATAGACACATCATCGCACCTTAGTTTCGAGGTAAAAGCCTCATCTTGTTGGACCACCACATTACTAAACTTATCATTCTGGATTGTCGGAGCTCAGGCGTTGTGGTTTTTAGATTCCTCAAGGGAGACAGGCGTAGGAAATACAATTCAATATCTGTTATCCTCACTAATTCGGCTAGTCTTCCAGTACCCGGGTCGAGTTTGCAGAGACCTTCCAAAACACTGGAGTGGATTTTACTGGACATTTTTGTTCAAGAGCGGGTCTACGGAAGAAAAGGTGTACCTTCTACTATTCACTTGCATGTCCATCAGAGCTATACATGTGGAGGTGGTTCCTGACATGGGAATGATATCTTTCGTGCAGGCCTTGGACAGGTTCATTAACCTTTATGGTGTGCCTCAAGCATTTTATTCAAATAATTCTTAAGACATTCGTAGGCAGCGGCAAACTGTTTGCCCGACTCGCTCTGTTTCACGAATACCAAGAGAAAATTGCCACCTCGTATATCCAGCTGCGTTCTATTCCCCTGCATTCTCCCTAGTATGGAGGTGAATAAGAGAGATGCATACAAAGATTCAAAACATGCCTGCACAAAACCATAGGCAGGGGACGAGTGGATTACTTATCACTGCTGACTATCATTTCGGACATCCAGAGGGCGGTCAATAATTGTTCTCTCACCTACTGGGAATTTGCAGACCGAGTATGTTCCTGGGAACCAGGAAAAACCCTGAATTGATGTTGAAGCTAAGAGCAGGTGACCTGACAAATATAGCTCCTCCTGGGCTCAGAAAACTGGTCGAGGCTATGATGATGCGGAATGAATGGTTGGAAAATTTCCGGTATGTGTGGTATGAGGAATATCTCGTCTGTCTTAGGGAGAGGCCCCAAGGTCGATCACAGAAGCCATTCGCAAACCGATTAAGGGTAAATGATGTTCTCATCAAGAGCCTTCTTAAACCAATACCTTTCTGGCTCTTGGGATTCGTCTTAGAACTTATAAAATCCGAGAGGGGTATCGTCAGGTCGGTCGTATCAGGCAGAGTGATGGTGCAGTAGTGGTGCATTCTCTTAAAAATCTGTTTCCATTGGAACTTTCCCTTTCACAGGAGAAGGCTAAGGAGGCTGGACAAACCGCATACTCCTCTTCCCCATCCAACATACCGAGCAGGCCCATAGAAGAGGAGGCCACACTGTTGTTATGCCCGAAATGCAATTCCCATCAAGGAGATTAGAACATGATTGCCTGTGATCCGTGCAACGAATGGTTCCATTTTAGATGCGCGGGTGTAGAAAGGGCCCCGCCGAAAAGACAGAAATGGTACTGTCCTAGGTGCGCTCTTCGCAAACGCCGGCGGTGCAGACCTAGCTTACTTCCGGCTTGAATTAAGGTCATGGTACGATTTCAAACTACAACCTACATCTTGTTTCTTTCTTTTTGTTTCTTTTCTCTTGTTTGGGAGTTTTTGAGAAAAGAGGTGACGATACTCACGCGGACAGAAGGGGTGGACCGGAAGGTGAAACCTGATGACTTAGAACCTTTTATACGAGTAGAGAAGGCAGTCGATTGTTATAAAACCTTCCTCACTACTAGAGAGCGGCATTAATATTGGGACTTGCTCTCAGCCACACCTCTGTTAACCTGTTCCAATAATATCTCTTCATTTTTTTACCAAGCTTGCAGCTACCCACTAAGGATTATTCGTCATTAGTTACAACAGTTAATTTGTAATTGAAGGGGGCTGTTGGTACCTTCCTTACATTTATCGCACGAAATGAATTGAACGAACAGTAACCGAGTCACAGGCAACAAAAAGGGTTGATTTAACAGAAGGTTGGAACTATGTTCCAGTGAAGAAAAAAGGCTGTCGGGTCGTCAGCAAATATATTCCCAGTGGAGACGGATGCTGCTGGAACGATGCAGAGGAAAGGCAAGAGAGAGATGTTGCTTCGTTGCTGGCCGATTTCTCTCTGCTGAATTCTTCAACTGACCAGGTGATAGAAAATAGTCCATGAGATGGCAATTGATATCAATACGCCCTACAAGCCGATTGGTCAGTGTATGACCAATTTGCTCACAGGGGACGAGACGAAATAGATCCTATTTCAGTTTGCTACAAATTGACTCCCCAATTTCGGTGGGAAGTCGCGAATCGGCCGTATTTCGCAAGACTACAACCGTGACTAATTATTACTGCACTTCTACTATTCATCCCTTTCTACCAGTCGAAAGATTTTTTCGACAGATGATAATATAAACTTATATTAAAGTTACATCGTGTTACATATAAGGAGTGTGTGTAAATTCTATGGTAAACTTTGGAGGTCCCTAATGTCTCCTAACTCAACATATTCGGTGCAACTTCGGAAAAGCCTCAATAAGGAAAAACAAATAATAATTAAGTACAAAATAAAGACATACTGGTGTCATGTATGTGACTGTGACGAACAAAGACATCGTACACCAACAAATGACGTAAATTGAGCAAGTAGTTTTTATTTTATCACACATAATCAAATTTTGTCATTTTCCCCATGCTCGCTTTTCACGTCTCCATCTTTGAAAAACAAGTCAGCCCAGCCTTACAAGCCCAGTTCGTCGTGACAAGCAAGCATAAATATATATTTGTTCTGTTCCAGTCACATACATAATACAGATATGTATTTATTATTTGTTTTTTCCGATATTGTACCCATATTTTGTATTCTTTTATTCAAGCCCCCTCACTTTTTGACTTGGGCCCCTCACTTTACGGTCATCAATAATTGAGTTGATATGCATGTGTTTAATTTTATCTAATTAGCTTATCTATTAATTGATTGTTGGTCTTATATTGTCATCATTACAATATAAGACCAACAATCAATTTTATCTAAAATTTGGCAGAAAACCAAGCGAAATGGGTGAGTTTTCGTTAAAAGTCTCTATTCTATATGTATATTTACGGACTCTCATTTTTTTCTCCAAAACATCGACACCCCAAAGCAAAAGTTTCCGATATTTAAGTAAAATTTTGCTGAAAATGTTCAATGAACGAACAAACAAAAGTAAACTTGTCAATAATACAATGAATCTATTTGAGCTTGTTCCATAGTTGAAGCGGTCGACTTCGTATCTTTGATTGACCTTGCTGTGTGTCCAGTTTCATCACAAATATTACAGTGAGGTCGGGGGCGTCGTGAAGCGATTTCAGGGTGAGACATTATTAACATTCGTCGAAGTATATCATGAACATTGTCCTTGATGGACAGTTGCCGAGACAATGCAGCTGGACAACTTAGGAAAAACTGAACGTGCTTGTTCAAAGACTCTACTGGATTCTCACTCCATTTTGATATCGAGTTACCGTTATTCCACTTGAACTATGTGGAAACATTTGATGGTAGCTCGGGATTATCCATGGTTTAGCCTTCTCATCGACGAAGGCAGTTCTGAGATGAAGCATTATCTCGATGCCCAAGGTTTTAAATACTTCCACATGCACACATTTGTTTGTGACAGACTGGGTGATAGTGAGGATGATGTTGGTGTTACTCATGAACATTTCAACATTTTTTCGATCACCGCTAAAAGCGATTTTGAGGGCTGAAAAATATGTTGCAAAGCAGACCATTATTTGTATTTCCTCCACTCGCACATGGTGCATCCAATAACATACCGGTGATTTTTGGATTGCATCGATACATTCTTTTTTCGTATTGTTGAGGATCCGCATAATATCCAAAGTTATTCATTCCATCCTCCCTCCAGACCTTCTGTCCACAGAACAACCGATACAGTATTTTTTTAGCAAAGTTCAATGAACGCAATTTGAAGTGAAGAACAGAGAAACAATGCAAGTCTGCCTTGTTAATACGCTCCAACAAGCTATTCCAATTCCAATACATACATTTATATATTTATACTTAATACATTTAAACTTTTATACTTTTTACTTTTGTACTTTTATATGCACCTTGTCAGTTAATGCTTTTAACTTCATGTATTCTCTATATTTGATAAACCAATTGATTCTTGAATTTTGTCATTTTTACTATAAGCGACTTGCTGATATGTTTCAAATGAGCCATCAAGCAGTGTCAGAAAATCATTTTATGTCTAGATTAAGTTCAAAAAGGTGTATTTGGCCCAAAATGACCAAATATGGTAATTTGGACCCATACCTTCCAAAATTGAAATTTCTATTTGTTCTTTTTTCACCAGAAGCGACTTACTAATATGCTTCCAACAAGAGCTAAACCACTATCAGAAGATCATTTCATGTCTAAATTATGTCAAAAAATGTATTTTTTTCCCAAAATGCCCTAATATGGTAGTTTGGGTCCAGACGCCAAAAAATTGAATTTTTTAAAAATGTTTCTTTATCTATCACCAAGAGTATTTCATTCCGCTTCTAACGAGCCATCAACCACTACCAGACGATCATTTTAAACCAAAAGATGTCACAAACAGTGATTTTTCCCCAATATGCGGAAATAAGGTAATTTGAGCCCAGACGCCAAAAAATTTGAATATTTTGAATTTTTCTTTTTCTATCACCAAGAGAATTCCATTCCGCTTCTAACGAGCTCTCAACCACTATCGGATGATCATTTTTAGTCATGATTTGAATTTATTCCAATATTAGGAATTCTGGGCGCAATGTGCCCCCCACACACACTTTTAAGGAGAATTCCCCCCCCGTCACTTGTATAACTGTTCCGCCGGCCCTGCTCCTCTCCACACCGTTAAGTCGGTCGAACCAGGAAGAAATAAAGTACTTAAAAATGTACAAGCGTAAATGATAATACACCGAAATAATGAAGATGGGGCCCTATTCAACATTTAAAGCATCAAAAAAAATTATATCTTTACATTTTATTTTTTTAATAATTATTAATCATTTGTTTCTTGAAAAAAAAAAGAAGCCGAATACGTTCGTCGTTCATTCAAGGAAGATGATTTTAATCATATTTTGTTTTGTCCCCATTAAATTATTAAAATATGGTGATGAATAAAATAATAATAATTTTATCCGTAATATTTACAAAAGAGATCGACCATTTAAATAACCCCTCCCTTTAATTTTCTGCGAACCTGCTTTTCCCGTCGCCATCTTAAATTTAAAGTTCCAACCATCGAACTAGTCTCGTTTCAATTAACATATCTTATAATGGTTTCTTTCTTGAATGCAATTTGTCAAACAAAAAGTAAGTATTACTTAAATGTAATTGCTTTTTTTTTGTTTTCACTACAAGGGCGCACTCGATGGTTCCCTGTGATTTTGATATAGAAATGAGTTCATGTTCGAAGATTGCATGTAAACGAACACCGGTAATTTTATGGAAACTTCTCCAAGCGTGTTTTTTTTTTTTTGCGTTTTTATACTTTATTGTTTTAGTTTTTTTAGTGCGCTGGAGAGTTTTTGGCACATGTTCGTCTTTTCCCACAGTCCATTTTTCACAACTTTTTACTGACCAGTTTTGTTTTCTTTTTTCGGTGTACACTTACCTATCAGGCTGCTAGAGAATTCCAGGATTTTTGGAAAAAAATTTCAAATATTTTACATTTTAGGAGGGGGGATCAGTTTCCAAAGTAAATTCAACATAGACTGACCCCCCACTTTTTGGCCATCTCAATTTAAAAGAAAATCTTTTTCGGTGTACAATTACTTATCATGTCAATAGAGAATTCCGGGGTTTTTGGAAAGAAATTTTAAAAAATTGATTTTAAGATGGGGGATCAGTTTTCAATGTAAATTCAACGTAGACTGATCCCCCTCTTTTTGACCATCTCAATTTTTAAAAATTATTCTTCTGCTTACATTTACCTATCATGTCGCGAGAGAATTCCGCTGTTTTGGAAAGAAATCAAAAAAAATTTCTATTTTAAGACGGAGGATCAGTCTTGTTCGTCTTTTACCATAGTCCGTTTTTCACAACTTTTTACGTCTTAAAATCTCAATTTTTAAAAATTTCTTTCCAAAACCCCCGGAATTCTCTCGCGACATGATAGGTAATTGTAAACAGAAGAATAATTTTAAAAATTTGAGATGTTCAAAAAGAGGGGGACCTGTCTACGTTGAATTTAGATTGAAAACTGATCCCCCGTCTTAAAATCTCAATTTTTTAAAATTTCTTTCCAAAAAACCCCGGAATTCTCTACTGACATCATAAGTAATTGTACACCGAAAAAGATTTTTTTTTAATTGAGATGGTCAAAAAGAGGGGGATCAGTCTACGTTGAATTAACATTAGAAACTGATCCCTCTCCTAAAATGTAAAATATTTGAATTTTTTTCCCAAAAACCCCGGAATTCTCTAGCAGCCTGATAGGTAAGTGTACACCGAAAAAAGAAAAAAAAAACTGGTCAGTAAAAAGTTGTGAAAAACGGACTTTGAGAAAAGACGAACATGTGCCAAGTTTTTTGACATTGAAAACTGTTGCAAATACGTAGTTTGGTTATTACCTACCATAAGCTCAAAATACATTTTTAAAAAACACGATTGGGAGACTTGAGTGTGATTAATTCCCCCCCCCCCTCGTTGTTACTTAAAACATCAAAGAAAATAAACATATCACGGAATTTAAAGGCAATGTTCAGTATTTATAGCAATATATATATATATATATATATATGATTTCTTGAATGTGAGATGATATATATAATTATTTCCACAATCAGACAACGCCGCAGACCACAACCTATGAAAAGAAACAAACCGGAAGTCCTAGGACTTCCGGTTTGTTTCTTTTCATAGGTTGTGGTCTGCGGCGTTGTCTGATTGTGGAAATAATTATATATATATATATATATATATATATATATATATATATATATGAAGGATGCATTAGTAAACCTTGATTTTGTTAACTTTTAATTCAACAACCTAATTTTTCTATTCATTTGTTTGCGTTTGGTAAAAAAAAAATATGGGTAAAACATCTTAATATTGATTTATTTTCCTACTTTTTTTAGTCATTTAATTTGGCCTTTAAACCTGCTGCAAATAACTTTTCGAGGCAAATTACTTATTTTATAATTTGGAAGAAAAATCTTCATACGCATACATAGAAAGTAAGGTGAAAAAGGACCGTAACTCCAATTGTCCTTTTTTATTTCAATCAATTTTTTTTTTCAAACGTAATGTGCAGCTCGTATGTATAAAGAAAGGAAACAACTTTTTTTTAACTTAAAGCCCATGAATATTTTATTAATTGAAAACGAGAGAGCTTCTATTGCTAACTTTAAAATATGAAATGATGTCGACCCACACCCGCAACAAACATCCTGATCTTACTGTTTATTTTACACTGAAATGAAGGCATTTTTTGTCATCATCGTCAAGTAATTCAATAGTGTAAATGTATAAAAGATTACATGTATTCACTTTTCTCCATTTTTAATGTAAGAGTAGCATTATTAGTAGTTTGAACATTTTTCTTGACAGCGTAATATTTAACACAAGACAAACTGTACCCTCTCCACCATTAATTCTACATATACTCAAAGGTACTACTCCTTTTATGTAACTGCTCTCCCTCAACACTATGTTATGGGTGCTGTTTTCGTTACATTTGGCTAGCAAACTGAACCGCCTTCTAAAAATTAAAATATTTGTTTTGATTTTTCAAAATATTATTTGTGGTGAGTTTAAAGTCAAAATTCAATGCACTAGGACTACGATGAAAATATAGTATCTGTTCTGTTGTCACTCAGAGGAGTAGAAATGATTTTCGACTGGGTGAATTCGGGATTACTTTTTTGCAAAAATGAAACCGTCTTAGATAATGGGAACATCGTTTGGTATTAACTAACAACTACATATGATACAGTGAATACATTATTACTCAAGGTAGTGCTAATGACTAAGAATGCAGCACTTGTCATGATTATTAAATCACTGCTAGCCAACTGGGAGTTTTTCATTGAAATAGATGGAAAGAAGAGCCGATAAGGACCTCAGAAATTATTTTCAACATATATACCAATGACCAACCTGAATTTGATGAAATTTACCTATTTATGCAGATGATCTTTGTCTTGTGATGCAAGCACAGGACTTCAAAAATATTTAGTGATGATTTTCAGACACTATCAATATTCCGAGAGAGTAAGACAAAAACAAAGAACTCTATGCTAATCCAGGAATGACAAAGTCTGCACAATTAATGAGGCAACCACGAAGCTTAACATCACCAGGAATGGCAATGAACTACAAAATGTCAGTTTTCATGTCTACCTGGATGTTCAACTAGACATAACCGTATCCTTCAAGACTGCAAGAAGAAAAAGAAAACGGTTGATACAAGATACAACTTACTGACAAAACTCACAAATTCAAACTGGGGAGCTGCCTCTAAAACATTGTGTACAACAGAATTTGCACTTTCTTACTCTTCTACTAAATACTTTGCTGATGGTTGAGCTGGATCGTGCCATGCATAATTCATCGATGCAATACTAAATAACGCATGCTGCAGAATCACTGGGAAACTAAGACGAACCTTAGTACCAGCAGTGTACAGAACGAAGGGATACCCATGTGAGAATCGCAAAACTAATAGAAAACCAACAGAAGACACCTCATATTTGGCCAAGAAGCAGATTGAAATTAATAAGCAGTTCATGACTACATGACAGCCTTGAACTTGCACAATCACAGAATTATGTCAGTAACAGATGAAATGAATGGAATGACTACTTGAAGGCGTCTAACAAAGAACCCAGATAAAATTTTCCACATAGAACGTATCTCCCAAGGAATGAGTTGGAGATTTTGTACCGAGCAAGAGAAAGGTTGGAAGGATAACCATCAATCTCCACAGATGTTGACCAACGACAACAATCCCAGACAGAAAATGGGATCATTATCAGTGACTGCAGTAACAGAATAACTCGTACTTCCCAAGAGGTGATAAATCGTAACCTTGATTCCCAATGAACAATCCAGTCTTAGCATGATAAGATACAATGATGATGTACTTACAGTTATTTTGTTAAGTAGCATTAAATAAAATTCTACTATGTGTTCTGTTAAAACCACATTGAAAATGTAATAGCTGTGGAAACATTGGATAACTTAGAATCTGATGACTAAATCCAAATTATCCTTTAAATTTTAAGAATATCCATTTAAAATAATTATATATTTTATTTTAATGTAAACTAAGCATTACATTTGTGGCACCCTTCAAATCAACCCAAAACAATACAATTAATTATCATATAAATATAATTGCAAAAAGGCTTGGCTAAGCTCTTCATTATTTACATTTCAGTGTATTTGTATAGATTATCTTCTTTGTTGACTTTCTTCTCTTATTGCGAAACACCAGAATTTATGAAGCCTTAAAAACAATTTGCTGCTAAAATATTTTATTTATTATATATTTACTTGGTTTCTTTTTGTTTCAGATAAATCACAAGAACACATAAAAATTAAAGTATAATCTCCAACTAATACTTTTCATTACCTTCTCAATTTTTGTATTTTTGAAATTTAGTTTAGTTTTGAAGTAATTCAATAGTGTTTCTTCAATGTATAATAATTTAATCTTGATTTCAAATTATTTCATTTCTAATTATATTATTTACCCTGCTGATTTATATTCATAGTAAAAAAAAATGAGATTTTAATTTTTAGTCTTAAAAATATATAAAAATAGAATTTTATAATATATTTTTAGCAATAAGAAATCTAAACACTTCACAGATAAAGACTCAATAGACATACAATGAAGTAAAAAAGATAATATTTTAGACCTTTCTAGTTTTAAACAACAATTTATGACAAAATAATATTCGACTTGTACATTTAAACCCCACATAAGTTTATTTTCCTCTTAGAAGTAACTTACAAAACTAAACTACTATAGTATCTCGGATGTTTTACGTTATGAAAATATGAATGTTTTGAAAAGTTTATGTTTTTAAAAGAAATTAAGTTAACATATAAGATTAGGACAATTTGTCATGAAAATATGAATGTTTTGAAATGTTTATGGTTTTTTAAAAGAAATTAAGTTAACATATAAGATTAGGACAATTTGTCATGAAAATATGAATGTTTTGAAAAGTTTATGGTTTTTTAAAAGAAATTAAGTTAACATATAAGATTAGGACAATTTGTCATGAAAATATGAATGTTTTGAAAAGTTTATGGTTTTTTTAAAGAAATTAAGTTAACATATAAGATTAGGACAATTTGTCATGAAAATATGAATGTTTTGAAAAGTTTATGGTTTTTTAAAAGAAATTAAGTTAACATATAAGATTAGGACAATTTGTTATGAAAATATACATGTTTTGAAAAGTTTATGTTTTAAAAAGAAATTAAGTTAACATATAAGATTAGGACAATTTGTTATGAAAATATGAATGTTTTGAAAAGTTTATGGTTTTTTAAAAGAAATTAAGTTAACATATAAGATTAGGACAATTTGTTATGAAAATATACATGTTTTCAAAAGTTTATGTTTTAAAAAGAAATTAAGTTAACATATAAGATTAGGACAATTTGTTATGAAAATATGAATGTTTTGAAAAGTTTATGTTTTAAAAAGAAATTAAGTTAACATATAAGATTAGGACAATTTGTTATGAAAATATGAATGTTTTGAAAAGTTTATGTTTTTAAAAGAAATTAAGTTAACATATAAGATTAGGACAATTTGTTATGAAAATATGAATGTTTTGAAAAGTTTATGTTTTAAAAAGAAATTAAGTTAACTTAGAGGATTAGGACAATTTGTTATGAAAATATGAATATTTTGAAAAGTTTATGGTTTTTTAAAAGAAATTAAGTGAACATATAAGATTAGGACAATTTGTTATGAAAATATGTAAGTTTTGAAAAGTTTATGGTTTTTTAAAAGAAATTAAGTTAACATAAAAGAGTCGGACAATTTGTTATGAAAATATGAATGTTTTGAAAAGTTTATGTTTTTAAAAGAAATTAAGTTAACATATAAGATTAGGACAATTTGTTATGAAAATATGAATATTTTGAAAAGTTTATGGTTTTTTAAAAGAAATTAAGTTAACATATAAGATTAGGACAATTTGTTACGAAAATATGAAAGTTTTGAAAAGTTTATGGTTTTTTAAAAGAAATTAAGTTAACATATAAGAGTCGGACAATTTGTTATGAAAATATGAATATTTTGAAAAGTTTATGGTTTTTTAAAAGAAATTAAGTTAACATATAAGATTAGGACAATTTGTTATGAAAATATGAATGTTTTGAAAAGTTTATGTTTTTTTTAAATAAATATCAAAAATAAATACTCAATAGACAAAAAAACGAAGTAAAAAATAGAGTATTTTAGAATAATTTTTTTCAAAACAACAATTTATGACAAAATAATATTCGACTTGTACATTTAAACCTCACATAAGTTTACTTTCTTCTTCGAAGTAACTTACAAAACTAAACTACTATAGTATCTCGGACGTTTTTCGTTTGTAAGAAAATGACCCCATATTTTCATTGTAAGTGACATGCTGAGATAATGCAGTAGAGTTTCGGATTCAAAGGTATATTCGACATTTGGTGACTGAAATTTTACTCAGTGAATTTATTTTTAATACTAATTTAATTTTTTAAGGAGGAAAACTTGTTTGAATTTTAGACGGTTTCATTTATGTAATCTTTAGATCGTAATTATGTGTTTCAAATGTATTTAAATTTTATTACATTTTTATACTATTTTCCTGATTTTTACTTTTACTTATATTCAATATGACCAAAGCATAACGCCACTGAGATATAAGGGTCTACTATGAATAAGTGGTCATATTTAATGTGGCATTCAGTTAGTACATTCAGGAGGTACAGTGGGTTGTTTTTTCACATTACATTTAAATTTTACATTGTAAGTGACATGTTGAGGTAATGTCGAATATTTCCGGATTTTAGAATATATTCGAGATTTGGTTAATAAAATTATACTCAGTTAATGCCTTTTTAATACCAATTTAATATTTAAATTTAGGTAAAAATTGTTTAAATTTTGACCTCTTTCATTTATGTAACCTTTATTACAAAGTTGCAACATCACTTATGAAATTAAGTGTTTCAAATGTATTACCAATTTATTAGATTTTTTATGACAAATATTTTACCGATTTTTACTTTTGCTTTAATTCATAGCAATTTTTACTTTTACTTTAATTTAAGGCAGAAGGTTACTGAGACGGAAGCGTCTACTGTGAATTAGGGGCTATATTTATAGGGCATTAAAGATCGGGAGTTGTGCATTTAGATATGTGTTCACATTACATTTAAATACTTGTATGTTAGTATTATCAGAAAAAAACAGGAAGCATGAAGGGAATTCCAAAGGTTAGCAGTTCGAAGAGGAAAGTTTTCTGGCATCTGGGGACCTCTACACTAGATGGGTAAGATTTTGTGGTTAGTCGTGGTTATTTACGTTGGTGGGGGAAGACACCACTACAGCAATCATGTTGGAATCCTTGTAAAACAAGCACAGGGATGCAACATTGTGTTGATGGGACGGGGGCTTGAGCTTGGTTTACAATATATATTACCTATTAGATTAGAGGCTCTTTTTATGACCCTGTTGAAGAGGGAGAGACTAGTGGTTGATGCACCAGCACAAGTGTGGCGACAATAGTCCCAGCATGGGCGAATGGGTGCTGTGTAGATATAGGATACTGGCAAGTGTGAGAAGTTTTCTAGCATGCTAGAGAGAGCCCACCTACCTTGAAAAAGACGTGGCAATATCTTCAACTTGTTCCAATTCATGTTACTTGTGATTGTTAGGATGAACAGTTAAAATGATAAACTCTCATGTAGGGTGGTATTAGTTATGATAATCAGTGGTTGAAAAGGTTTCTTATAACTGAAGGAAAGGAGCTTTGTCTTAGTAGCAATACATCTTATCATCCGTACGTGGTAACATTCCACTACAAACTGGAGGTCATTTTCTAAGGATTCAGTTATTGTCTTAGATATGTATGTATTCGTTTTGCCAACATTTAGAGAACAAAGAATAGTGTAATCAGCAAATATACTCTTCTCAGACACTAAGATCAGGTATAATCAAGGTTTAATAATCGACTCCTCGGTCTCACTTGCATTAATGCCCTGTTGTTTATATGTATAGCCAGAGAAGACACTCTAGACCCGTCTTTTGTAAAAGAATTATCTGATTATATTAAGTATTTCTTTAGTAATAATGTATGAATTAATTATCATGAGAACACATTTAAAACTTGGCCATTAGGATATCCGCAGTAGAAGCATAAATTCACAGTTTCGGTCAGAAAGATGTTTAGCATTAACAACGTTGTAAACTATCACATGATTCAAAGATTTTAGCAAAAAATATGCAGGTCAGTTCTTTCCCAAAATTCTTGAATATAGGAAACACAGAAGCAATTGTTACGATATCAGGAAAGCAAGATTTAGCAAGACATCTGTTGAGGAGAACAAGTGCCAGGTATCGATAATAATTATGTTAGTATTCTTCAACTTAAACTAAGCATTATAATCATTTTTTTTTAAATTTTGCGTGAAAAAAGTTCTGTTTTTTTCATTCGCCAGTTTTTTTTAATTTAAAATTATAAGTCTTATATTTTGAAAATGCTGAAAGATAATCTTTGTAACACGACTGTTTGCCGGGGACGTGCTACTTAGTGTGTGTGAGCCTTGAATACGTCTCTGAAAGATCCGTTCTGCCTTGGGACGACACTAGCTCTTCCGACCAAACGATCATTGCATTCCTCTAATAAGAAAGTGGTTCATACTTGGTTGTGTACTTGATCGGTTTTCAGAGCGGCATCACTGTGCATCATTAGGCTGGCATCTATAAGTTGGCTTAATAAATTCTTGATTGAGACCATCTGGAAAAACATTTGATATATGAAAAATATATTTCATTGATACATGCTAAATAACAATAAAAGAAATTCGAGAGCTTAACATACAACACACATCTCGTTGCATGAAGATTCAAAAGCAAAACTAATTTCAAAATCTCGCAGTGATAAAATGAGCAGAAAGAATAGAGAGAAGAAGATGAAGAGACAGAGAAAGGATAGAGAGAAGACGATGAAGAGACAGAGAAAGAATAGAGAGAAGAAGATGAAGAGACAGAGAAAGAATAGAGAGAAGAAGATGAAGAGACAGAGAAAGAATAGAGAGAAGAAGATGAAGAGACAGAGAAAGAATAGAGAGAAGAAGATGAAGAGACAGAGAAAGAATAGAGAGAAGAAGATGAAGAGACAGAGAAAGGATAGAGAGAAGAAGATGAAGAGACAGAGAAAGAATAGAGAGAAGAAGATGAAGACAGAGAAAGGGGAAGAGAAGAAGATGAAGAGACAGAGAAAGGGGAAGGGAGGCACAGAAAATACATTCGTTGTTGATTCAAAGTTTCAACTTATATCGCTGACAGTCTGTTTGATTTCTCACCCTATCACATGCATCTTTTACTGAATTTATTTGACCCCGATCTTCAGTTTTCTAAAACATAACCGAGACTGATGCTTTGACACGTTTGAAAAATATTTAATTGCTGCCTTATTTCTGTTATAATCATTTAAGTTGACTTTGTTAATTTCATTTTTTTAATGTCATTTAATTTTCCGACGGTTTTTTTCTTTTAATTGCCATTAACTTTAATTTTCTCGGTCTTAAAATTAATTGGACACGGGTAATTTGGGAAATCTTGTAACATCGGGTTTTTCAAGATATTTTTTTCTGGTTTCGAATGTGATGAAGTTGTTTTGATATTTTTCATTTTAGGTTCATTTTGGACCAAATTCCGTGAAAAGCTGATAGTGTTTGTATGACTACCACGGCCTACAGGCATCTGTTGCATGGGTAGGTGTGGGACATTTTAACTGCTTCTATCACCGTTTTCCCTTTTTATACTGAAGTCTTGTACTGACAGGTGAATTATTATTTGGCTGTTTTTTTATCAACAGATTTAACAGTCACTCACCCCGGCAAGCTTGCAGATGCGGTAACAATGTATTAATTCCTTGGATATTTTGATTTTCTTGAGAATATGTAATTATGCTTACTTTTTTCAAAACCTTTTACTGAATGTTGGTTTGTGAAGAAAGATATAAATGTATCTTCCAACCGTCAAATTTAGTATGTCTTTAAAGTTTCTTTAAATAACGACGTTTGATTCATTTTTCAATCATTTAAAAGGGAATAACATTATTCGGTACAATCGAAATATATAAAATAATGAAATACTTTATGACATGTGACAAAGATGAATGATTTCCTTTTGTTATGTTTTATGTCCTCTCAACCGTTTGTTGGTAATTTTTGTGATGTAAATATATTCTTCAATTTCTTAGTATCTTTGAATATGCATAGAATAATGTTATGAACCAAGAACAATGAAAAGAATTGCAAGAATTATTACACGTTTTTTAAAACATTAATCGAAAAGTGTTGCAAAAAAATGAGATTATTATAACTGTTTTTGAAGATACCTAATAAAATATTGGTGCTTCTCAAATATTATTATAACTGTTTTTGAAGATACCTAATAAAATATTGGTGCTTCTCAAATATTATTCGAAATAATTTATCCTTTGGTAAACAATAAAAATGTGTAAATCATCAAAAAAATGAGATTATTATAACTGTTTTTGAAGATACCTAATAAAATATTGGTGCTTCTCAAATATTATTCGAAATAATTTATCCTTTGGTAAACAATAAAAATGTGTAAATCATCAAAAAAATGAGATTATTATAACTGTTTTTGAAGATACCTAATAAAATATTGGTGCTTCTCAAATATTATTCGAAATAATTTATCCTTTGGTAAACAATAAAAATGTGTAAATCATCAAAAAAATGAGATTATTATAACTGTTTTTGAAGATACCTAATAAAATATTGGTGCTTCTCAAATATTATTCGAAATAATTTATCCTTTGGTAAACAATAAAAATGTGTAAATCATCAAAAAAATGAGATTATTATAACTGTTTTTGAAGATACCTAATAAAATATTGGTGCTTCTCAAATATTATTCGAAATAATTTATCCTTTGCTAAACTATAAAAATGTGTAAATCATCAAAAAAATGAGATTATTATAACTGTTTTTGAAGATACCTAATAAAATATTGGTGCTTCTCAAATATTATTATAACTGTTTTTGAAGATACCTAATAAAATATTGGTGCTTCTCAAATATTATTCGAAATAATTTATCCTTTGGTAAACTATAAAAATGTGTAAATTATGAAAAAAACAAAATTATTACATTTTGTATTCCATTAATGCAGGTTTCGTAGATAGTATTCCAATATTATTTGGAAAAAAGAATTAATTTATTTAATTTATTGATAAGTATTGCAACAAATATCCTTAGTATATTTTGAAGTTAACTCATAAGGAATTTGTGGAATTCATAATAAAATTGTATATAATAACTTAAATTTTTCCTTGAAGCCCACAATGTTTATTTGTCAATTTCAAAATAACTGTCTACATCCGCTGAACATCGTAAAAATAAGTTTCTTTGCAAAGACTATGCATAAAATTTATATCTTTTCTTGAAATTTATCTTATATATATTTTTTAATTTTGCAGAATATCTAGCATTCATGAGAAGAACGAGTATGATTGGATTCGAATTGATCAACATTTTCTTGGTGACTTGAAATATAGAAATGTCTTACGAACAGATATTTTATATTATTTATGTAAATTTCCTAAAGTTAAAAGCCTGAAACGAAAGAAATCTGGAATACTGAGCATCTATATATATATATAGTATGTTGAGTTTTAATAGCATCTAGATAAGAAGTATATAAATTCGCATGATATAACAATTATGTTCCGATTTCAGTGATCTGCATAGATAGAAGATCATTTCAACTAAATTTCAAATAAATGAATTTATTACTGAGCTGCGACACCGGGGAACACACAAATCTTATATTAATATATACATATATATTATCGATTACTGTTAACAAAGTAATATTTCAATTATAAATAAGAAAAATATAAGTCATGACTATTTCACCGATCTACAAAATTTAAAATCAATAAAAATAATTCATTCAATTTCTTGCAAAAAAGCAAAATACGGAAAAATACAGAGAAACAAATTGTACTAAAAATATCAAATATTTAGACTTCTAAAATGAACTATAAATCTGATACTGGAGAGAAACTATATACTTGTGAATTATGTTGTCTTCCTTTTACAAGTAAACCCAATCTGATTAGACATATGCTGACACATGCTGGAGAGATACCGTATTCTTGTGAAGTATGTGGTTCCTCTTTTAAAACAAAACAAGATATGTTGCATCATATGTGCACTCATACCGAAGAGAAAACATATACCTGTGAAGTATGTGGTGCTTCGTTTACTAATAAAGCCCATGTGGCCCAGCATATGCCAACACATACTGGGGAGAAACCACATTCTTGTGAATTATGTGGCTCTTCTTTTACACTGAAAACAAATATGTTACAACATATGCGAACGCATACTGGAGAGAAACCATATTCTTGTGAAATATGTGGCTTTTCTTTTACACAGAAAACAAATATGTTGCAACATATGCGAACCCATACTGGTGAGAAACCATATTCTTGTGAAGAATGTGACTCCTCTTTTACACGGAAACTACGCATGCTTGAACATATGCGAACACATACTGGAGAGAAACCATATATTTGTAAAGTATGTTGCTCTTCATTTACAATTAAGAAAAATATGTTGAAACATACGCAAACACATACTGGCGAGAAACCGTATTCTTGTGAAATATGTGGCTCTTCTTTTGCAGAGAAAACAAATATGTTGCAACATATGCGAACACATACTGGAGAGAAACCATATTCTTGTGAAATATGTGGCTCTTCCTTTACACAGAAAACAAATATGTTGCGACATATGCGAACACATACTGCAGAGAAACCATATCCTTGTGAAGTGTGTGGCCATTCTTTTACAGTTAAACAAAGTATGTTGCAACATATGCGAACACATACTGGAGAGAATCCATATTCTTGTGAAGTGTGTGGCCATTCTTTTACAGTTAAACAAAGTATGTTGCGACATATGCGAACACATACTGGAGAGAAACCATATTCTTGTGGAGTATGTGGTTCTTGTTTTTCACAGAAACATCATATGTTGCGACATATGCAAACGCATACTTGAGACAAACTATATTCTTGTGAAGTATGTGACTCCTGTTACAAGGAAACGATGTATGTTGCAACATTTGAAAAAGTATACTTGAAATAAACCATATTCTTGTTAATATTGTGTCTTCGTTTTTAAAGAAATTCAATATGTTGAAGGCGAACATACTGTGAGCAAAACATTATTATTGTGAAGTTTTTTCTCTTACTTTTTACACAGATGCACTATGATTGAAACACATCTGAACACACACTATATAGAAAGTATTTTAGTTAATATAGGGCTTTTCTTTTTTTACATACTAAATATCATTATGCGAAAGAGAAACAATATTCTCATAAATATTTGGTTCATTTATAATGTAACCGCATATGTTGCAACACAATACTTTACAATTTTTTACCCTACAAAATAATTCAATTTCGAGAGCTTTCTTATTTTATATCGATTTTTCGGCCGTTCAAAGCAAAATCTAGTCACTATTTTGCTACTATGGTCAAAAAATCATTTTTTGTAAAACTGACAACACCAATTCCGCCTTAAAAATAAACGTGTTACTTTTCTCAGCTCATGGTATTTATTACCTTAGAAAGAAAAAAATGCAAACCTTTCTGCTGTATAGCACTTTTTTAATATTGAAAATAATTCAATTTATGAATTTTCTTACTTCATGGCAATTTTCTAGTTCATGAATTTCTCTGATTATGCCAATTTTTCTGCCTGTGCAAAGAAAAAAATCGTGTTTGTGAACTTAAACTTTAGGCCATTTCAACCTCGGGAGACTACTTCCACACCCCTTGTGATTTCAGCAGTTGCCTAAGACAGTTTCCCGATACTTACAAAGAAAGACGTCTTCTCTTCTGTCACCTTCACCGACGCCGATCAAAGTTATTTACAATATAATACCTAAAGAAGGCTTTCGCCAGCCAACAAACTTGCTCAGTACTTGATTACTTTCTTCACCGTCTTATAACTGTAGGCAACCGTACACTACACAGTCAATATATATATATATATATATATATATATATATATATATATATATATATATATATATATATCGATGTTGTTTGTACTTTGACGACCGTTTTATTACACGAAACATTATAGTAGTTGGTGCAACAATTCGTGCTGATAGAATCTATAAAATCACATCTTAATATAAAATGATAATAATCCTGTGGAAAAGGGCATTTAATGTATTTTTAACGCATTAAAAATTGAACTTTGATGCCAATATTTACCATCGTGTGCATCTTTGTTAAATAATTTATTCTGAATTTTACATAAAGAACATAGAATGTTGAGCCACACACATCACAATCACATTTTTTAATTTTACCTTTTAGATATCAGTTTTGGTCTAAAAACCTTCTCAAGTTGGAATTTGCATGTATTCTTTTTAATTTGGACTGTTTTAAAATGTTGTGCACAACACTTCACAAGAACAAGGTTTCTACATTTCTTTATTTTACTCCTTAGAGATCAGGAGGGTTCCTTCCCGCTATAACAGGTGGCTGACTTATCAGTGTGTTTTATGTATGTTCAACTTGACAGACCTCGGGCATAGGTAGGTGGTTGCTAGTTGGCTACAAGTTTGTGTTTGTTTATTTCTTTGATACTTATGCAGTTTATGAACTGGGTTTTAATAGGCACATTTCGACAGGTTTCGTAAACTGCCGGCAGGTGCTGAAACGCTTTGCAGACGAAAATTGCAGTGGCTGACAATTTTCAGAGCATAGTCTTTGCCAATGAAATTCGCAGCAGCCGATATTTTGAAAACTCAATGAAAATATTGCGGCAATGCAAAAAGTTTCTCAAAATCAATAAAATGCAGAGCATGAGTGTTGCTGAAGTGTGCGCTTACAAGCAGCTTCCTGCCACGTCCACTACCCCTCTACTTTTGCATTATCTCTGTTTAAGACCACTTAAACTTTGCAATAAAAACCACCTAACTCTACTCTAACCCTATAAGAAACTACCTAACCCTAATCTAACTCTAAAAGAAACCTATTTAACTCTAATCTAACCCCAAAAAAACAGTACTTAACCGTAACTTTATCTTAAAACAAACAGTATCTAACCTTAAAATAAACAGTACCTAACACTAACCTTCTATTATTTTAGTCGGTAGAAAAAAATTGGCAGTTTTTTTTAAGTGCTTGATATCAGTCAATCCTAACGTAACTCATAACGTACTCGGTAGGTTTTAAAAATAATTGACAAGAAAAACATATTTGATAAAGAAGAAAACAAATAATTAAAAAATGTTTCTTCACCAAGCACAAATAAATATTTATTCATGAAACTTACCACATCCGATGAGTGTATTGTTCCTTGATTGGACTTTTTCTTACATTTTAAAAGTTTCTTACAAATTTACATTTTTTCCCCATTTTTCATTGAATCTTCACGTTGAAATTAACATACAATTCCTATTCTTGCATTTAACATTCGCCAGTGTTTTCGATACAAAAAAATACGAAGTTTTTGTTCGGCACCTTCCGTAACGTGCAGGAATGTGCTGATGAAAAAATCGTAAACTGCATCAGTACCATTTTTTTTCATTTGACTCTCTTATATGTTGTAGCCACACACTTAAAAAAAAAGGTTTTTCTATATGTCATTTGAATTTGATTGTTTTGCAAATTGTAAACCACACACGCCACAAGAATAACTTTTAAATATGGTGTATGTTTGCATTATTATTTGTAAATTAAATGTTTGAATGTGTCTTTATATCCGTTTCTACGTCATTATATTTTCATTAAATACTTTGCTTTTTCTTGTCTGTGTGAATGAATAAAACAGTTAATTTTGTAAAACGTAAAACTTAAATAATTAAGATGTGCATAAAATTATTACAATTTTTAAATAAATGTTTTAACATTAAGTACTTGAAACATTTACCAATGTTACCATTCAGTTCATGTAGGTTATTTATAAGAAGTATACATCTGTAGAAATGCTTACAATGTTCATAATTCAGGATTTTATGACCACAGATGAAGATTTACCCACAATATAATCATCCCATATTTGATGGTGAAGGTGTTTAAGGAGACATTGTTAGAGGGAAATGATGAAGCTGTGAAACTTGGCAGCTCCATTTATTTTTTTGATCCTATATTCTAGAAGAGTAAAATCGTCATATCTGCTTATTTGCAGGTAAAGAAACAATACATGTTCGTAAACTACAATGGGATGAGATATTGAGGTTGTTTAACTATTTATAATTAAAATACTTCTATTGAAAATATGATCACGTCTTTGATTATCAATTTTCATGACTTACCTTTGAAAAAGATTGCTGTTCTCACAACAGAATTAAAGGAAAAGTTGCAAAAAGCAGGTAACGATTCAGACGATGCAATGCGAATCTTAGCGAGAGAGACGATCGTTATAATTGTTTAAGAAAGTGCTAAACGACGATCCTTGTTTTTCATAATACAAGAGTTACAGTGGCCAACTATCACAACCAAGATCTGAAAAACAACCGTCTTACCAAAGCCAATAAACCTTTAAACAAAGAACATGTGTCTTACTTATATTTAGCCTGATGAGCTTCGGATGTTTTCGCAAGCGAAGGTTGTGCATGCAACACCAATGTTGAAAAATGTCTCAGACTAAATTTAGATCGGTGAATAGAAGTTCTTCCAACTGTTGACAAAGGATTGTGGTATTTTTTAGGTAACATGGAAACTTGTCTTATGCTTTTGCTCAGAATGAAACTAATAACTTCAAGATGAATTGCATATTTTAACGATTAATATCAACCATATCTTAGAATGATTTAAAACTTATTAAAGTTGTCCTTTGATTAGAGACTCGCATATTGTGTTCATGTCTATATTTAGTATTCTTGATATAGTATTAATTCATGATATTTCCTGAACCGTTTAGGAAATAGATTCTATAGATGGCCGGAAGAATATGGAGGTTTTCTTTTTCTGTTTCTGTTACTTCGAAGGCAGCTTATGATACAAGAGAAGTTGTTACATTAAATAGTATTTTATACTGGTCATTTATTGCTCGTATGTGTTGGTATCACTACTAATTGTCTCTGCTTATTGTTGTATAATTGTAGTTGGTGAATGGGAGCTTGATAAATATAGCTGCTGATATTCTTCAGAGGAATCGGGTTTTTTTCTATCTGAAAGGTACTGGATGTTTTTTGTTGAAGTCAGACTATGAAAGTGTCAGCATTATACTTAATCACAATGATTGGGTTCAAAGGTGTTTATCCTACAATCATGTCTTTAAAATACTCCAGTTATAAACTCTATTATGTAAGTATTATTAAGTAACACGTAATTAAAGAGTATAATTTACCTTCCATGATGCGATACTTCTGAGGTATAATCCTAAGTTTATGTTAACATGATTGTTATATTAATTTTAAGCGGATTTAGCTGTAATATTGATCATACTAAACAAAAGTCAATTTTGTTTATGAGTCTACACGTGTTTTATATTAGAATAACTTGAATATTTTGATACAAATGTGTAGTTTAAAGTTGGGACTTCTGGTAAATACTCAGTCGAATATTCACAAGTCTTAAATGAGTTTTCTTTTTAACTGTTCATTTAAATGATTTACAAAGGAAAATGAAAAATATTCCATTAAAATTGACTTATGCTTATTTGTCACGTATTATCTATACATTCACGATAACAAAAATTGTTAAGAATTATAATCGATATAAAGCCAAGTTCACACGAATGTGAGACAACCCTTTTGATTTCAGCAACATTCAGACATTAGTCATGGCAGGACAATTCAGTTAACAAGACAAACACATGTTGTAGGTTTCCACGCGAGTTGTGCGTTTATTTTTCTCCGACAGAACAACAACAACACGAGAAAAAAGAGAAAGAAGGGCAGATAACCCCCATTCTTACAAAGGTTAATCTCGTCCCCATATAATAATGGAACAAGGGATATGCCCCATCAAATAGATTTTGGTGCTTATCAATTTTGTCAGACTTAAAATCTAGGTGCTTATGCTGATTAACGGCCATATAAAAAATTATTTTCATATAAAAACAATAATATTTACTTATTAAGCATTATATTCTTACTCACTGTACGAAAAAGTAGAAAAAATATCCGCTAGAACTTTAATTACAAGTATTTTTCCATTCTGCGTATCATAACAGCGACTCGTTCAGTAAGCCTCCATCTTGTTTTTTAAGAAGATTTCAGTTATCTGCACTTTTTCGTACAGTGAGTAAGAATATAATGCTTAATAAGTATATATTATTGTTTTTATATAGAAATATTTTTATATGGCCGCTAATCAGCATAAGCACCTAGATTTTAAGTCTGACAAAATTGATAATTCAACAAAAAAGGTATTGTTTTATACGATTGCATTTTTTATTTCAATAAACAATCGATTTATAGTACATAAATAAGTTATTCTATGAAAAATTATCGGTTACATGGACACGAGAATAACACACACACACAGACAAGCGAAACATGGCCACACAATTTTAAATGAATTTATTGTTTACAATAAATTAAATGCAAGTTTCTTTTTTTGTACTTTTAATAGATGGGAAATGGCTAGGGTTAATACATTCCCAAATGGTATCAGTGCGTAAATGGCCACAAGAATTTGCTTTGGATGAGAACTTGGAATTTCCGATTCTATCATCAACAAGTTTATTCTTTAGGCCAATAACGCACACAGAAACATGTAAATAATAATAGCATATCTCAGAAATATCACAAAAAGTTGTTTAGATTGTAAACCGCCATCTTGTTTCTGATATTCAAACAAAATTACATTTTCTTTACAAAATAAAAAACTGACAATCATAAGTCCTTTTTTTTGGCATTTATTTTCTTTTTAAAATATATAATTACATTTTCTTTACAAAATAAAAAATGACAATCAAAAGTTCATTTTTTTGCATTTCTTTTCTTTTTCTAAATACAAAATGACATTTTCTTTACAAAATAAAAAATGACAATCAAAAGTTTTTTTTTGCATTTATTTTCTTTTTCTAAATACAAAATGACATTTTCTTTACAAAATAAAAAATGACAATCAAAAGTTCTTTTTTTGCCTTTATTTTCTTTTTCAAAGGGGGATAACCGTAAATGAATTACGCCTATTCCCCTTTGAATAAACCAAAATGGCTTTCATATTTGCTTTTCCTTTTCGTACATCGCCAAAATGTAATTTTCTTTTATAAAACAAAACTACTTGATTTATTTACGTGATTTTTGGTACAGGATATATATTCTTATATTGTTGGCGACTCGGAGGGAAGACATTCAGTTTGTATTCAACTTCGGACGAAAGGAGATCGGGCAGAGCCGAAGGGGATGAAGAGATTAGCTGACGACTTGAGTAATGACAATGTGGGTCTCGACAGTTCGCGACGGTATGACACACATACATAATTTCAACTGACTTATACACTGACTTATACACAATGAGTTTGTGTTTTTCTTATGCGTTTCTTGTTTCTCTAAACTTGTAAATCAGTGATGTGTCATGGACAATTCGTCAGTGAATAGACTAAATAGTCAGAACGAAAGATGAATAAGAACGAAGGATGAAGACGACGAGAAGAAAACACAACGTTGGAGTTGACGATTATCGAAAAGAACAGCATGGTTCTACAGCATCAAAAACTACACTTAAAGTTTTAAAATGACATTTTCAATCAAATTATTATTTACAGTTTATTCAGATGTAGTAGTTATTTTCCCCACCAAAAGTTGGATTTTACTAAAGGTCATGCACAAATTGACAGCACGATGAAATTGACGATACGTGGATGTAATGTCGCAAGTACGGACGGTTGTTCTGTATAGAACGGGCGACGTTGTCCCTATCTTATGTTTAACACACGAAATGAAATAACAAAACCTATTTATATCAACAACAAAAAGAGATTATTCAAAAAGCTGACCTATACCGTATGGTATAGGTGGAAAGAGAGTTAGACATTGTCCGAGAGAGAAAGAGCAAAGTAGGAAGTTCTTAGAGCTGCCGGAGGTCTGTCACAAACTATTCTCAGGCGAATATAGTAGTTGCTGGCACGTCCATATAGTAGGGCCAGGAGAGAGAGAGAGAGAGAGAGAGAGAGAGAGAGAGAGAGAGAGAGAGAGAGAAATAAAGAGAGATATATAAATGTTTATTCGTTGCTTGCCGGGGTCTCTCTGCTGACCCCTCGTGATTCCCAAAGGGTCTGAAGTAGTTCTTCAGCCGAGAGAGGGAATCCATGCGCCATGCAGGCTGATTGATCAGTGTGTGACCAGCCTACTCAATGGGGACATTTTTTAGGAGAAAGAAAATAGGTCTATGTTTATGAACTCTACATCACCCTCCTGCTTAGGCAGAAAGCCGATAGAGGAAAAGGTTTTCATTTGCTAAAAGTAGCAGTTATAAAGGAAAACAAATACAAAATATTTCAATTCTGTGTACAGAGTTGTATCTGTATCTGTTATATTTATCGGGGTACACATCTGACCCGGCAACGATAGAGGTACTCCATAAACAAGTTCGGCTGGCGAGTATCCGATGTCCTCTTTGATTGCAGCGCAACAGCCAACAAGGACAATAGGTACATACTCGCTCCATCGTTGTTGGATAAACACGCAACACAGTTTTCAATTGACGATGGAAGTGTTCTATCATCCCGTTAGAAGCTGGCCGATAGCTAGTCGTACGTGTACGCTTACTCCCTAAAATTCTGAAAAGTTCCTGAAGTAGATGGCGTTTAAACTGTCCACTACGGTCAATTAATAGTTGTAATTATCTCGTAGAAAAAGAACATATTTGGCGCCTAATTTACATGTTACGTGATAATTCTGTGGCACAGTAATTATCTCGTCGTGCGGTGATCAGGTCAATGGCCTTATCACCACTTGGCTGAGTGGAACTACATTCAGTTGATAATTCAACAAAGACACGAAATGAAATAACAGAACATCTTTATAACAACAACGAAAAGGGTTTATTCAAAAAGGTTACCTATACCGTTTGGTATAGGTGGAAAGAGAGTTGGACAGTGTCCGAGAGAGGAAGGGGAAAGTAGGAGGTTCTTAGAGCTGCCGGGGTCTGTCAGCAATTATCTTTGGGCGAAGATAGTTGTTACATTATGCTTCCCACCCATGTACGTTGGACTATAACCCCCCCCCCCTTTTCTCTGTTACTCTCGGCATACACCTACATCCGTTTCCGGCCCCTATCAGAATAAAGCCTGGCTTCGGCCAGTATGTCTTATCTCTCTCCTACACTTGTATTCACTTTACTTATTAAATACATCGTAATGTAACATGGTGGCAGCGGTGTAAAACACGTCTCAAAACCCGAAACACAAATTCATTGGCAGAACGAGCAACCGGTGGAGCTTTATCTCCTTCCCAAGCGATGGACAGTGCTACAACTACTACTACAAACTATACACAACGTCCCTTGTGCGAAAAAGATGCGGAGTAGTTGCTGGCACGTCCATATGACAGGGGCAGGAGAGAGAGAGAGAGAGAGAGAGGGCTGAAGTAGTTCTTCAGCCGACAGAAGGAATCAATACGCCCTGCAGGCTGATTGGTCAGTGTGTGACCAGCTCACTAAATGACGACATTTTTCGGAGTGAGAAAATAGGTCTATGTTTATGACCGCTACATTTCTTCCAAATTACCGAAACAAATAGCAAAATCTATCAAACAAAACTCTCATCATTCATAATAAATAAACAATGGCAAAGTAATAAAAATACATCGTTCTTATCAAGTCATCAATTAAAAAGAGAGAACAAATAAATATTAAAATTCAAAGATTTTTTTTAGAAGACATAAAATAATCTACTTTTTTACATTACAAATAATATCGTAAAAGATGTTTTGTTAATACCCTGTCGTATTCTTCTTCTTCTTCATCTTTTTTTTCTTCTTCTTCTTTCCAATGATGTATCTGTTTTAAAAAAAGAAATTACTTTAAAATTTAAAAATTTAAAAATTAAATTTCTGCTTAATCCGTTTTTTTTACAAACAAACCATGAAACTATGAAATTGCAAATAGCTTCTCCGAAATTCTAAATAGCCACTCTAAAATTAAAACAAAGGATTTTGAGAACGAAATTACCTCCCTTGATTATCGCTCTTTTGGAAACCATGAGTGAGAAGGCGATTTATCTGGAAGTCAAGCCATTACAATAAGGTAAATATTGCATGAAAAATACGTATCAATTATTATTGTATTGTTTTAAATATTTAAAAAAATCGATAAATGATGATTTTATTTTAATAAAATCTGTTGTGTTTGACCGACAGACGTGAATAAGATGTGAATACGAATTAAAAGGCTAAACAAATAAATGACCCCCCCCCCATATCCCCTGTTTGTTTTTATCTACGCATAGACTGACCATAGAGTTAAACATTACAAACAATTCTTTAAAAAATTACTATTTCACATGGAAATTATTGTTATAATTGTGGTAGTAAGACTCTGTACGTTACCTACACGTAGTTCAGCCATGAATGTAAAATGTGCAAAGGTTGAAAATCCGATGAAAGGAAATCAACCCGTACTCCATAAAAATGAATAACACATCCTATCACAAATTATAAACATATATTGGACCAAGACAACAATAGGGACCCCAGATCATTAACACAAGACGCGGGACATATTTTGAAAGTCACCGGTTGACCTCGCAATACACGTGGTCTCTATTTACAAAACACTTGTAAATAGATCTTTTATTTATGTTAATAAATGCAGTATATTTCGGAATTTTTTTATTTATGAACTCTCTGCCTTAAAATAAATATTAACATGTTAAAAGAAAAAAAAATTCCGAAATATACTGCATTTATTCAAATAAATAAAAGATTTATTTACAAGTGTTTTGTAAATAGAGACCACGTGTATTGCGAGGTCACCGGTGACTTCCAAAATATGTCCCGCGTCTTGTGTTAATGATCTGGGATCCCTATTGTTGTCTTGCTCCCATATATTGTATAAACAACTAAGACAAATTAACAATACATAACAAGTATTTATTTAGATTTTTTTTCTCCCCAAGATCAACTAATCTTCTCCGCACAAACGGGGTTATCTAAAATAGGAAAGGTCTTTTTTCTGACACCAATGTTATAATTGTGTCGAAAACCAAATGTTACAATTATTTTCACGCGTTCCTGCGCGGGTGCGTCGCTCTTTTGTGAAGAGACCGTAACTAGTTCAAATATATCAATTAAGAAGGCTTATAGCGTTTATGAAAATAGGAAAGTTTTTTTTTCATATGAAATTCGAGGAAAACAAATGAGCAGTCCTTCTCTTCCCATAGGAAATCGAGATATGAAGGCAAATGTGTTCAAATGGCAGGGACAATTGAATGAGATCATTTAACACGACAATATAAACAATATGAAAGTTGGATTTAGGACGAATCAAGGGAGGCGCAAGAGCGCTCTATCCCGTAATAGACCACAGGAATGGCCTATGCTGGAAATCTCATTTTTTGATCAATCATAACTAAAAAAAAAATAAACCAAATTAGTTAAAACTTTGTACAAAATTTTTATTTGATATGTTCTATAAGTGTGTAGAATTTCAGCATCATTAGTCAGGGCAATCCAGAGATCCAGAAAGTTCAATCATGAAATCATGTTATCTGTGTGTACGTACGTATGTGCCACCCTGTATCTCATCAACTATTTGATGGATTCAGCTGATTTTTGACAGAGATAGAGGTTCTAGGGCGTAGTTAATGGCATTTTAATTTCAGTTTACCATATACCTTAGTTTTCCAGAAAAATTCCAAAAAACCTTAAGAATTACCGGGTATCTTTTATTATAATCCGTACGCTGAAAACGATCAAAAAAACAAATATACAACAAATAAAAGTAACTGTCGTCGATAAAAGTTAATTTAAAACTGACCTGTGATATTTGTTTGTATTTTTAAACCGTTCCGACTGCTATTGATTAGAAATCAATAGTTTTTTCACACGAACATTGAAAAAAAAATGGCGCTTGCTCATAAGGAAGTGAGCACAAGACGCCATTTTGTCTAGATAAATATGAGTAAAAATGAACAAGAAATGTTTTTTTACATCTAATAAAAACCCATTTATAGTACGTAAAAATACAAACAAATATCATAGGTAAGTAGACAAATATCTCTGCTCGACGTAGGTTAAACTCACTTGTTGCATATTTATTTTTATAACCCCATTCTAGTTCGTTTTTTGGACCCCGTCCGCGACTGCACTGATCATTATAAAAGATACCCAAATTACCAGTATTCATACACTTTATTGTTTGCAATGAATACATGGTAAAGTTTGAAAGACTTTGTTCTAGTTTGAATTGTATCATGAGTAAATATACACTCATCATAATTAAAAAAAATATATTTACATGTGAATATTGGAAGAAACATTGATTAGTCAAACTACCAACTATATCAGTTATGAGAAGGCATTGTATTGAGGCATAGCCTTTACAAAAGTAGTGACATTCCATGGAAAATTGCAAGTATACTGAAATCATATGCCCTTAATAGGGTTAAGATGAAAATTGATATACACTTAATGTACAAAAACAAAGAAAATTCCTAAATTTTTACACTTTTATTGCCATTAACGGTATGATTATCGCATCACTACAGTATAAATCTTTATGCATGAGTGGATGAAGTGCGTGAGGTGCGCTGAAGAAAAAATCCTACCAGTAAAATACATAGCCCTGTTGTGCTCGCATACCCTTAATGACAATACAAGTGTACAAATTTGGGGATTTCCTTGCTTTTGTACATTTAGTGTATATGAATTTTCATCTTAACCCTATTAAGGGCATATGATTTCAGTATACTGGCAATTTTTCATGGAATTAATATAGTATTTCTTTTTTTGTTTTTTTGTTTTTTTTCTCATGTCGTAAACACATACTTTTTTGGTTTGACGGCGGAGGGAAGGATATTTTATAGAATTTTAGATTATGTGGTCTGTTCTTAGCGAGCTATTGTTAGGGTCCTGAGATATATGTAATCTCGACGTTGAAGAGGTATGTTGATTGACTGGTCTGTCGTAATCAATTTTGTTGGACCAGGGTTTTCCTTAGGTGACCGGTATACAGCCGTATTAAATGTCGCTGTACTTCTTAAGTGTTAATTTTCAATTCCTCTTTTCCTATTTTTTGATTTTGTATGCGGGGATAAACTGTCTGTATATGACAGTGGGGTGGGCCGTCGATTTCAAAGACGTCCGTTCTTCACACCGGTCCGGGACCTTCTCCTGTGCGGGGATAAATTCTTTGATATGACAGCGGTGTGAGCCGTCATCTCCAGACGTCCACTCTTAACGTCTGTTCGAGACCTTCTCCTTTGATTCGGTGTACAGGGACAAATTGCCCAACATGACGGCGAGGTGGGCCACCAGTCTCAGCCGACCGCTCCTAACGCTGGTCGGGGACCTTCTCCCTGATTTTGTGTGCGGGGATGAATTGTTTGAGATTGACAGCGGTGTGAGTCGTCATCTCCAGACGTCCACTCCCAACGCCGGCCGAGGCCCGTCTCCTATGCGGGGATGAATTGTTTGAAATTGACAGCAGTGTGAGCCGTCATCTCCCGACGTCCGCTCCCAACGCCGGCCGAGGCCCGTCTCCTCGTGTTTCCTCTCGCTTCGATTTTTCCGCTCTCTGTGAATAACCACAGTATTCTCTCATTTGATTGGTTGAGTCCCTCGCCCACGCAAATGCATGGGCTGACTTATGAAAGCCTGTCTGTTAAGCTTCCTGTTGAACCATTTTTGATAAACGTCGTCTGCACCCCCCTTTCTGTATGCGTAGGGGAACATGTGCCGACAAGTCCACTGCTCGCTTTTTTATGCTTTATAGGGCAAAATATATATATATATATATAATGCCAAAACGTCGCAATCAGCGCTGCCCAAGTGTCGCAACTGGTGCTGCCCAAGCGTACAGGCATTAAACTTCCTTGGTGATTCGACCCTACAACACATTCGAAGCCTTGTAAAAGATGGCGCCGGATTTTATTCGATGTAAACCCTCCATGTCAGTTATTTAACAACTCAAAGAGGCGAAAATCAAACAAAAATACAGCTAATAACTGTCACCAATCGGCCGAAATTTTATTTTCAACAGACTCATGTTTTTATTTGCTTAATTTTTTTTAATTTTGGATTTTCACATCAAGGTTTTTATTTCTGAGGTTTCACATCGAGTAAAATCCAGCAACATCTTCAATCCTTCAAGTTTGCAAGGCTCCGAATACAAGGATTTAAAAAATGTAATTAAAGCGGTTTAAAATACTTTAAAACACAACAAAAATAAGCATATAAATAGAAAACTAACTTTTATTACCTTTGGTAACAGTTATTTGTTTTTTGTTTGTTTGTTTTTCACCCCCTTTACTACTTTTTCCGTCTTGAGCTATAAAAAAAAGGTGTCATGAGCTAAAGGTACTACTTCCGGTTCCTTTTAATTAAAATCTCGATTATTCTTGCATATTTAAACATTTCAAACGTTTTTCTTCAGATTACATACTTCCTCATTTAATAATATTAAGAAAAATGTAGTGACGGCACGGAAGGAGACAGTCGTCAAACTGAGAGGGTAACCACACCCATTAAATTACTAGACTGAGAGGGTTGCATTATACAAATCAGGTGTGGCAAATACTAAATAAAAGGCGGTGTTTTTTGGGATCGGGTTGAGTTTGGCTAAGATCAAAGTGTAGTATCTGTTCCGATGGATACTGCACCCCATACTGCTATTGTCTTGGCCTTCGGGACTTGATTTACGCCGGTCAATGGGTCTGTCCTGTGCAGTTCTAGGAGGTCCACCCTCCCAGGCTTTGTCTCCCCTCTTTGGGGAAGAGTAAGTTTATTGCTTACTCTCTGAGGCGCCCCTACCGGGGAATGCCGACGGGGCTGCCCAGGCAATTTTTAATGGCCAGAGTGCTCACTTTCTCGGGCGCTGGTTTTTCAAACCCTACTTTCTCGACCCGATCTTGGGTCAAATCTTACTTGTGAGAGTAAGATAAAACTGGCCTTGTGCCTAACTCCTGGAGAGGAGTAAATAAAACGTCTCAACCGTTCGGTCTTATGAAGGGAGAACTTCGCTTAATCTGGCCTTGGGCGCCCGGGTTGAAATGTTTCGATAATTACGAGGTATCACTCACCTGGCTGATAATAAGAAATGCACTTTGGGTCGGCAAAAAGCTCTATGCAGCGGGCTTAACAGAGACACCGAGTTGTGTCCGATGTGGTGACTGGGAGGAAACAACCAGTCATGTTTTCTTTTATTGTGCCATCGTTCGCTCGCTGTGTGAGTTAGTTGAAGGCTATACGGTTCGTGTAATGAACGGTCAGGTCTTCGTTCTGGAGTCTTTTTCGACTTGCTGCAATTGGGCATCGACCATGAAGAGGGAGTGATTTGGTCGACACGACAGAAGGAAGTTTACGTGGAGGAGACCTTCACTGCTCTCCAGCTTGTTCTCATTTTAAAAGCTCGTCTGAAAATGCGTATCAGGCTGGAGAGGGTGAAACTCACTCCGGCAAATTTCAACGAAAGGTGAAAGTTGCGCGTTTGTGTCGAGTGAATGGAGCGAATCTCGAGTGGTACTTAGATGTGCCTTAGACTGAATATTGGGTAGCCAAAACGAACTATGACCATTTTATTTGACCCGGTTGGACAAGATTAGGTTATGTTTTGTTTTCTCACCCTTTTTTAACTTAGCTAGTGTATGTAAGGTGTCATAGAGTCCCTTTTATTTGTTGTCCTCTCCCCCCCCCCGTGTTTTTTTTCTTCCCCACTTTTATTTTATAATTCCCATTCCCGACCCCAATTAGGTGACTGATCTGTTGTTTTGTTAGAGATGCAGGTCTGCTTTCGTAATTTCGAAAGAGGTGTTAGGAATAAAGTTTTCATGACCTGCATCATCTTTTTCGACTGGCAAAACTTCTTATCGGCCACATTATTTAGTGGGAGGTTCTTTTACTAACACTTATTTTATTTATTTGTTCATTGAATATATATCATTTACTTGTATATAAATTTTTTTTTTCATTCCCCCAACTTCCCATTTCATGTATATATTGTCATTTTGGGGCTTTAAGTAGGTTAATCATGGAGTAAATTCGTTTTGGTGATTGTGACTAGTTAAGTTAATAATGTTAGTTATGTCCGCATTTTCCCCATCCTCGGTTCGGCCTGGTGCCACATTTTGTAATTTTACAAATAAATAATGAGAACGTCTTGTTGTTCGCACACATTTGGAGAATACAGTTCCAAGAAGGAAAACCCTGTTGCTCGGAAGAGGAAGGAACACAATTAACAAGTCACTATTACAAAAACACATCATTTTTTATAGCATTCTGTTGAGTGTTTACACCTTCGAACTCATCATTTCCCTGGAAAATAAAAACGTCTATTTAAATAATAAAATATTAAAAGGATTGAATAATATTTCCCCCTGAAATCAAGGTCGACACAATTTCGAAATCGCTTTGTTTTATCTCTATTTAAATTTTCTGCGAACCTGCATTTCCGGTCACCATCTTGAATTTACACGTAAACCCGTTTTAACTCGAACACTAACATAACATTTTATTTTAGAAATACGATTTCAGCTTATGAAAAAGTAAATATTACTTAAATTTCTTTGTTTTACGATCTTTTAAAAAGTATGCTATCAACTTTTTAAAAGTGAAGAAAAAAACTTTTTTTTTTAATTAAATTTTTACTTAAATTTCTTAGTTTTACGATTTTCTAAAAGGTATGCTATGAATTTTACAAAAATGAAGAAAAAAACGTTGACTTTTTAAAATTCATATCAATTAGAGGGTGCATGTTCCGGGTTTCGGCCAAACGGAAAATTATTTATGTGTGAAAACAATATCATGTCCTTCCTCACTGGTATTTTATTGTTCAATGTTGAAAAAAGTAGGAAAAATTATCCAGTAGAACTTTAATTACAAATATTTTTACATTTTTCGTAACGTACGAGTAACCTCGATGAATATGACTCCATTGGATACAGGTCGGCAGAAAGCAACGGCAGGTAATTTGTGGTGGTAGGACAGAAGGCCACCGGACAAAATAAGAAGTTTATTTAAAGTACAACAAGTGTTCAGAAAAGTTGGTTTCAGATGTGACACATTCATTTATATTGTAGCCATATACCGAGATTGTGTTTTTGAATTTGTTGTATAGTTATAAGGCTACTTATATAATAAACCTCATTATTTGCATTATTCGCCTTAGATTCCACTCACTTCCATTATTTCATGGTTAGATGAACACTGTATGAATATCAGCCTCTTAACCAACAAGTGCTCAAACAACCACACATACAGAAACTGGCTCATCGGTAAATTCAAGTCTCTTGACTTAGAGGTTGATATTTTATTTTAAGATTTCGATTTATACTCTAGTAACCAGTTGTGAGATTAAATGGTTTATTATTAAAATATATTTTTAAAAATAAAGTTTTATAAATACATTTTTAACAATGAGAAAGTAAAAGTCCTGAGTCTTTTTATTATGCAAAACCACAATTAATTTATTATTTTACAAACTTACTACAGAAAATCTGAACCGCATATATTTAGAGCTCAACACCTTAACCGAAGCTTTGTGGCTTTTAAAGAAAAAAAACAGCTGTAATGTTCAAATAATTGTTGAATAACAGGTAATCATCCACAAAAATGTATAGTGTTCATTATTCTTGAAATTTAACTTGTTGTCGAAAAGCCGGATATTAATGCTGTGTTAATCTAACAAGGAAATAGTGAATTGGAGCGTAATCTATTCTCTTTGGCATAGATGTGCTCGACTTACACTGCTGACGGTCTCCATTAAAATATATTAGCGGGGGATTATCCATCAAGTCATCTTATCCTTCTGACTCTGCACGTGCATTTCACTTAGTATGCTGATGTATACTCGGAGGGAAGAGATCTACACTGAATTCTCACAGGAAAACAAAACCCTTTCTAGTAATAAGAATGTTTGGGACATCTTAAAGCTCGTTTCAAAGTGGGAAACCATCCAATCCTCAGACTTCAATTATAGTAATTCATTTAAACTATGATAAATGTTCAGAAATGTTGGTTTCAGATGCTACACTTTCATTTATATTGTAGCCATATACCGAGATTACGTTCTTGAGATTGTTGTCTTGTTATAGGGCTATTGCATTATTCACTTTAGATTTCACTCACTTAAATTATTTCATTGTTAAGTGAACACTGCATGAATATCAGTGCATAGATAAACACTGTATGAATATCAGGCTCTTCAGCAACAAGTACTCATACATCAACACACACAGAAACTAGCCGATCAATAACTTGCAAGTCTCCTGACTTAGAGGTAGATATTCTGCCAGGAGCTTCTATTTCCATCAGGAGCTAATACCCAAGCAGGCTTTTACTCATTATCAGCACCTAAATTACAATCACAAATTCACATCAATTAATATGCTTGCATTGCATAGCCAAGAGTAATAACTTAACAGTTATTTTTTTTTGTTAATCCAGCATATTGTCTTGCTCACTATGGTGCAAAACCACCTTGAATCAACTAGTGCCTTTTATATGGAGATCAGGCAGTCCACTCTGTTCATCAAGCACCGCTGACACATGAAATCTGCTTTCTCAATCTATTCAATAATGGATTTGTTGGAGTCCGCACTTCTAATCAATAGTATCAGTTTTTAGTCTAGTTTGTCTAAGATAATTTTTAATATTTGCAAGTACAGCTCTTTCACCTTTAATCGCTTTATGTCTTCCTTCAACCGTAATTGCTGTCAAGTCTTTCCTCGGCTGTCATTGCTGTTAAGTCTTTCTTCAACCAATATTGCTTTCAAGTTTTCTTTCAAACTTCATTTATTCAAATTCTTTCTTTAACCATAATTACATTCAAGTTGTCCTTCCCCGTCAGTGCTTTCAACTCTCCATCACAACAAGTGTTTTCAAGTCTTCCTTAAACCATAATTGCTTTAAAGTCGTCTTTCAACCGTCATTGAATTCAAGTTATCCTTGAACCGTAATTGCCTAAAATTCTCCTCTAACAGTCATGACTATACATTTTTAATCAACCCTCTTTAAATGGTTTATTATTTTTTCTTGTTTGATAGTGTCAATTCCTTATTATTCGGCATCTTCTGACTGTTTACATTAATAGCCTGGAGATTAGAATAAAAGTCGCGTTTAGCATGGGTCAGAAAATGTTCCAGTACTGTTATCTTTCATGGCCTATCAACCCTTTGTGGGTAATTTTTGTGATTTTTAAATATTCTTCATTTTTTTAGTATCTTCAAATATTTATAGGTTAAATTGTTTAACGAAGAGCAATGGACAAGAATTGCCGGATTTATAGCAAGTTCTGTTGATATTAAGTACAATATTAAAAAAAGAAATTCATTTTTTTATTAATAGATAAGTATTGCTACAAATACCCTCATTGTATTTTGAATTTAATCAATAATGAATTTTGAGTCTAAATAAACTTGTACATAATAAATTAAATTTTACTTTTAAGTCCACAATGCTTAGTACTTTTATTTGTATAAAATGAATATCTTCTTTAAATTTATCTTCTAATTGTTTTTAATTTTGCAGAATATCAAGCATTCATGAGAATAACAAGTGTCATTGGATTTGAATGGATTTACATTCTTTTGTTTACTTGACATGTGGAAATATGTTACGAAAAGATATATTGAAATTTCAGAATTTCAGAATTTCAGACATGAAAAATACTTTTAAAAAGTCATACTGCTAATGGTGAAAATTGAAAGTATCGCTTGATTATGGCTGAGAAAATGGTCAGTTTTGTAGAACTATCTAAATATTTAGTAAATTATATTGAACCGAATTCTGAAAATATCTATACATTGTTATTTGCAAACGTTAAACTATCATCTGGATGAGGTGTATAAAAACTCACTGAATATATCATTTATTTTCTGTTTTCACCGCTCTGCATAGATAAAAGATCATTCCCCCCTAATGTCAAATCCACAGATCTACTAGTGAGCTGCTACACGGAGGAAAACATCAATTACAGCAAAAAAATAATGTTTTCACTTAAACGTGAGAAAAATATAAGTTATTACCCCTTCAATTATCTACAAATTTCTAAATCCATAAAAATGTAAAAGATGGAAATATCTTATAATTCAATCCGTTTCTCAGACTAAAACAAAATATAGAACAATACAGAGAAACAGTTTACTAAAAGCTGTCACATATTTCGACTTTAAAAATGAACAAATCTGATACAGGAGATAAACTATATTCTTGTAAAGTATATGGTTCTACTTTTTCAAATAAACACTGTAGGTATTCAAATGCAATCACATACCATAGAGAAAACACATGCTTGTGAAGTATGTAGCACTTCTTATACACAAGAAAACAGCATATGTTGATACATACGCGAATGCATACTCGAAAGAAACAATATTCTTATAGACTATGTGGCGATTTTTGTACACAGAAACAAAATATCTGGCAGCATAGTTCAGCACATACTGCAGAAAGACCATATTCTTGTAGAGTATGTGACGTTTACACAAAAAAAGACATTGCAACATATGCGAACACATACGGGAAATAAACTATATTCTTGTGAAGTATGTGGCTCTTCTTTTACATGGAACCCACATATGTTGTAACATATGCAAACGCATACAAAAGAGAAACTATGTTCTTGTGAAGTATGTGTAGGTTATTTTACACGGAAAAAAAAATGCATACTGCAGACAAACCATATACTTGTAGAGTATGTGGCTCTTCTTTTACATAGCCATCTAGTATATTGCAACATACGTCCATGCACACTGAAGAGAAACCATATTCTTGTGAAGTATGTGGCTCTTCTTTTGCACATTAAACAAGTATTTGGCGACATATACGAACGCATCTTGGAGAGAAACCACATACTTGTGAAGTTTTTGGCTCTTCTTTTACACAGAAACAAAATATGTTGCAACATATACGAACGCATACGGACGGGAACCCATATTCTTGTGAAGTATGTGGATCTTCTTTTACACATAAAACAAGCATGTTGAAACATATGCGGACACATACTGGAGAGCAACCACATTCTTGTGAAATATGTGGAGCTTCTTTTACATTGAAATCTAATATGGTGCAACATATGCGCACACATACTGGAGAGAAACCATATTCTTGTGAAGTGTGTGGCTGTGCTTTTACATATAAAACAAGTATGTTGCGACATATACAAACGCATACTGGAGAGAAGCCATATTCTTGTAAAGTGTGTGGCTCTTCTTTTACACAAAAACATCATATGTTGCGACATATGCGAACACATAGTGGAGAGAAACCATATTCTTGTGAAGTATGTGGATCTTCTTTTGCACAGAAAACAAGTATGTTGCGACATCTGCACAAGCATACTGGAGAGAAACCACATACTTGTGAAGTTTGTGTCTCTTCATTTACAGTGAAAGGAAATATGTTGCAACATATGCGAACGCATACTGGAGAGAAACCACATACTTGTGAAGTGTGTGGAGCTTCTTTTACACAGAAACAAAATATGTTGCAACATATGCGAACGCATACTGCAGAGAAACCATATATTTGTGAAGTATGTGGATCTTCTTTTACACATAAAAAAAGCATGTTGCAACATATGTGGACGCATACTGGAGAGAAACCACATACTTGTGAAGTATGTGGCGCTTGTTTTACACAGAAATATAATATGTTGCAACATATGCGCACACATATTGGAGAGAAACCATATTCTTGTGAAGTATGTTGCGCTTCTTTTACACAGAAATCTAGTATGTCGCAACATATGCGCACGCATACTGGAGAGAAACCATATTCTTGTGAAGTATGTGGGTCTTCTTTTGCACGAAAACCTCATATGGTGATACATATGCGAACGCATACTGGAGAAAAACCATATTCTCGTGAAGTATGTGGCGTTTTTTTTACATATAAAACAAGTATGTTGCGACATATTCACAAGCATACTAGAGAAACCATGTTCTAGTGAAGTATGTGGCTCTTATTTTGCACAAAAACAACATATGTTTATACATATGCGAATGCATTCTGTAGCGAAACTATATTCTTGTGACATATGTCGAGCTTCTTTTACACAAAAACAAATATTTTGCAACATAAGCGAACCACATACTTGTCAAGTTAGTGGCGCTTCTCTTACAAAGTAACAACATGTGTGTCCACATGCAAAAATACTGGAGAGAAATCATTTTCTTGGGAATTTTGTGGCGCTTCTATTACACATAAAACAAGTATGTTTACGCATATTCGAACGCATACTGAAGAGTAATAGCCGGTTAATGTCAGGCAACCGCTAGGATGCCTCATCCCATGCAATAAGGAGAGAAACGATATCTTTATAATTATGTGGCTGTTCTTTTCCACAAAACAAGTATGTTGCAACATATGCGAACACATACTGGAGAGAAACCATATTCTTGTAAAGTATGTGGCTTTTCTTTTCCAATGAAACAACATATGTTGCAACATATGCTAAAGCATGAGAGGAACAATTTTCTTGTAATGTATGCGGTTCTTGTTTAACAAGGAAAAAAGTATGTTGCTACGACTGCACACACTGGAGAAAAATTATATTCTTGTGAAGTATGTGCCTCATCCTTTACAAAAAAATTATATATGTTACGACATATGCACATGCATACTGGAAGTTAACTATATTCTTATAATCTATATGGCTCTTATTTTACTAAGAAATCCTATATGTTACTAGAGATGCACATTCATACTGGAGATTAACTATATTCTTATAATCTATATGGCTCTTATTTTACTAAGAAATCCTATGTGTTACTAGAGATGCACATGCATACTGGAGATTAACGATATTCTTATCATCTATATGGCTTTTATTTTACTAAGAAATCTTATATGTTACTAGAGATGCACATGCATACTGGAGATTAACGATATTCTTATCATCTATATGGCTCTTATTTTACTAAGAAATCTTATATGTTACTAGAGATGCACATGCATACTGGAGATTAACTATATTCTTATAATCTATATGGCTCTTATTTTACTACGAAATCTTATATGTTACTAGAGATGCACATGCATACTGGAGATTAACGATATTCTTATCATCTATCTGGCTCTTATTTTACTAGGAAATCCTATATGTTACTAGAGATGCACATGCATCTGGAAATTAACTATATTCTTAAAATCTATATGGCTCTTATTTTCTAACTAAATCCTATATGTTACTAGAGATGCAGATGCCTACGAGAGATAAACTATATTCTTATAATCTATATGGCTCTTATTTTACTACGAAATCCTATATGTTACTAGAGATGCATACTGGAGATTAACTATATTCTTATCATCTATATGGCTCTTATTTTACTACGAAATCCTATATGTTACTAGAGATGCACATGCATACTGGAGATTAACTATATTCTTAAAATCTATCTGGCTCTTATTTTACTACGAAATCATATATGTTACTAGAGATGCAGATGCTTACGAGAGATTAACTATATTCGTATAATCTATATGGCTCTTATTTTACTACGAAATCTTATATGTTACTAGAGATGCATACTGGAGATTAACTATATTCTTATAATCTGTGTGGCTCTTATTTCACTAGGAAATCTTATATTTTACTAGAGATGCACATCCAGACTGGACATTTAAATGAATCAACAACATAAAAATCACTACCTAAAAGGGGAGATGTTGTAATATGGTTCAACCAAACAGAGTTATCCCCCCTTACCAGTATATTAACGTCTGCTTTGTAACCTTGACGTGAGATGAATTAAGAGGCCAGTCATCTTGGATCTGAACGATGCACACATGCTTTTGCTTCAGTGTTTATTTAATAACATAACAGGCAGAATTAAAATTGCCAGTGTCGCTAATTATCATCAAATCTTCCGCTGATACGCGATTTATGAGCGCGAAATAGTTGTTATCTTCTTAGCCGTCAACTGAATAGATATAGAGAATGTCAGCTTCTAGTGTTTTGATCATTTTTTCACATTAGGAGCCGTAGATACGACATAGAATCTTTTATGGCGTAGTAGTATGTCCATTATGACAGTTTGTTATTAAAATTGTTTGATAAAGGATAAAAGCTGAGATAGATGTACCGCAACGAAGGTGTTACTAAGAAACAATTACACAAATGAAATCAGGTTTAAGATGGCGGTATTTTTGATTTTCCACCTCGCATGTAAGGGGATATTATTATTAATCGCAGTATAATAACTAACAGTACAACTTGTATAATTTATAACAATCAGAGTCAAAGAGTTTGGCTACGGTACTGGTCTATCTTTAAACCCCGAATAAGTGTAAAGAATATCAATGTTATTTTTGAAAATTACGAAATATTGATAAGTCTAAAGAGTTTAACAGGATGGACCATTGATATATGTAGGCTGTTTTTCCTTGGTCGGTTTTGGGCTACAATTTCGCTCCTCGGTATGTATTTTGTATGCTAACCTCGCTGCGATGTTTGAGGTGAATCGAATGAAATCTCAGCCTTTTAGATTATTCAAACTAATTGTAAGCGACATTCGCTTTCACCGATGCTTTATATACGTGTGTTGAAAACTTTGCTTCACATGTTATGGCTGAACCTGATCTTACCCAAGATGTCTTCACAAAGTGCTTGCCTCAGGTTATAATAATTCTCCTATGCCAACTATATAACAATACTTGTAATGAGCATTTTCGTGATTCTATGGGTAGACTTGGAAATAAGGTGTTATGTTATTATGACAGAGGAACATTAACTATGCAAAATATTGGGGATTATGCAATCGTACACTGAAGTGTGTATCGCTGCAAGTACCATTTAGCATTATAGGCAGCACTCGGAAGGTACTTAGCATCGACCTTGGTCCGGAACTTGAGCTTTAAAAAATATTTTGGGTGCAGAAAGTGATCACGGTCACATTTGGATTTGATGTCGAATGAATTTTTCATTTAAATGATCATAACGGTGTTACATATGTACCGACTCAGTCTATATCGACAAACAATACTTTTATTCGTGTTTTCCATTGTACTTTAAGTAATGCGAAACATATTAAAGTTGTAATGGCTTAAAAAGTTAAATCCCAAAATTTGACAAGTCAACAAAGATAAGTCACAAAATATGTTATCTCTATTCACCTGAAGACAATCTCAGAATGCTAGTCATTTAGATTCATCAACTTTGTATTCATATCTATTAGCTCCGATTTTGTAATGGAACTTATTACTATTGCACTCTTTACAAGAAGTGATCCTCTCCGTTGTTAACATGAATGCACACGGTGTAATTATATGTACATCTATTGCTCCAAAACAAACGCATGTTTTAGTGCAGATGCAGACAAGATTGCTATTGACATGGCGAGAGAGAGAGAGAGAAAGAGAGAAAGAGAGAAAAAGACTCGATAATAACCAATTGTTATTCTCTATGAATGTAATTTGAAATTATTCGATTAACCAGCTATGCTTACTTTTGATTTGAGCGCTCAGCTAAAATGTCTTACTAACAATTAAGGCTCACGTACCTGTCTAATAATTTGGAACGGCCCATGTGTCGACAAGAAAATATACTTAATTGCACTGGTAATAATCCGTAGTTGCATGCGCCGTATAAATGTAATGTGTCCATTTATCACAGCTTTTTATTTTACTTTAGTTCGTCCGCTGTGGAAGTAACTTAGTGCTTACATAATTTCTGTTAGTTGAGGAGAGTTATTTGTCCTAGAACCCGTGTGTTTGTGAACAGTAGGCTCCCTTGCTACATATGAAACTTATACACTTCACGTACTAAACATTATCAGTTGTGATATGAACACGCACCAGAAGTAATTTTAAGATTATATTTATGTCTTAAATTGAGAATTATTTGCAGGTGAAACTCTCTTCATTAAAATATGACGTGTGAAAGACTTGCGATTGTGTAACATCAACGGTGCTAATGTTTCGATTATTTAGTTGTCGACGAAGTAAGAGCATTTTGAGTTTCCAATACGAACCAGTCGACCAAGTAAGAGCGTTTTGAGTTTCCAATACGAACCAGTTATCTCATCAGATTATGCTTGGAAAATCACTTCTAAAAGTTGTTTTTCTTTTCAATTTAATGATGGCTTTATTCGCTAGAGACATACACAAACCATTCACTAAAACAAAAACCACTACAGGAATAAAAGAACTTATATACTGTTTGAAGTTGGAAAACAATAACAAATTTTGTACAAATAACAACTTTATACAATGGAAAAGAAAGTTGCATTAGTATAAAACACCGATAGTGTAGCGGAGAGTAGGAGAGGCAGCCGACTGCTGTGGACCAACACGCTTGTCCGCGGCGGTCGAGGAGAAGACGTTTAGTTTGCTGCTTGTGTGGAGAGCTGCAGGCGCGAACCCGGAAACTCTCAGTCACGAAAAGTTTGTTTTAAATTTTTCTTTAAAGAGGAAACAGCGGCAGGCGGTTTTAGCGTGCTCATTTGCATATGTGAGATGTCGTTACTAAAAGAAGCACAAAAAACGTGATTTGGCGAACGGAATAATAAGAAGAAAAATCATAATAATAATAATAATTAGAAGAAGAAGATGAAGATGAAGAAGAAAGTGCCGCATTTATCTTAGTGAAACGTTGCATTCACTCGTTCAGATAGAGATAATGTCCACATACCAGTTGTGCATTAGTGTTAAATTTTTGTCACACAATTTAGTACCTTCAAAAGTGAGTTGTATGTATGCGTTTGTTTAAATAATTATCACACGGTATTACAGTACTTAATGATGGAAGACCCGTGCTTTACCCCGTATTGGTATTGGTGTTAAAAGAGATGGTTGTAAAATATGTCTCAAAGTCAGACGAGGGTCAATTTATTATGCAGTCACACTAGAACCAGATTTTTGTGCAGAATTCAATCACTTACGAAATGAATGGATTGTGTAATAGAAGTGAGCATAAACGAAAACACTCTGCGAGCTATTAAAAGGATTCACGTTGTATTGATGCCGGTTACAGTTTGAAAAGTCCTTGGGCAAAACGTAAAGAAATTGATCAAAACATATTTATTGCTTGCTATAATAAAAAATCGTGGATCACCAGAGGGTTGCTTCAATTGACGGCCGTCATGCAGCCAAAAATATCAAACGTGCCATCTGTAATTCGTTAAAAGAAGCTCAACCGTCACGTCAATGCTTATATCACAAATGATGATGTGACAAAAAAACAATAGAGATGGACACGGTGAGGACTTATCGTTGGGAATCGAAGAATCTTTGATCTCTATCAGAAAATTGTTTTCTAAAATAAAATACTTAATATTACCGGGATTTAATCTGAACGTAGTTATGCACATAATGAGGGAGCAGCCTTGAGTATCACAGTCAACATAATTTGCATAAGGATCCAACTCTCTTTGAAAAAAAAAGGCTGTGACATTTGCAATTAATTCTGTCAAGATTGCATGCACATGAAATAAGCAGTTTAACAGAAAAAGTGAAGTTTTCCATTTTCACTTGTTCACCGGAAATATAAATTATTGTTATATTCTATTACTTTTAAAGAAGCCATGGTGGTACTTTTCATATAGAAATGTAAATCCAGAAATGGTTTTATCGACTTTATAAAAGCAAGTTGTTTTTGTCAAGATATTGGCGGGATAATACGACCTATTGGCTCTTAAAGGCCTAGAATACATGGCTTACCAAACATTTTTGCCACGCGTTTGAAGATTGCCAATTTGCCATTCATAATTATCATCTTCCACTTACGTTCGCGCTCCTTGCTAAGCAGAACAAAAATTCTCCATGTGAATCAAAACATTTGGACTTTATTTCCCAGTTCTCCAGCAACATACGGCATATATCCGATTCACAGAACACTGCTGCAGACACATTATCTCGTCTAGCCATTAGCGCTATTTCTTCGGCATTAGATATTGACCTCCATCAAATGGCTCTTGATGAGACAGCTTTAGAGGATCTGAATCTTTCATCTCCACAGTTTGCGAATTGTAGCTTTCAATACATGTCCATTCCTACAGCGGATGAGGACATTTTATGCGATATTTCTACTAATTCAACTCGCCCACTTGTTCCTGACACTCATCGAAGGATTTTTTTTCTCATCTTTGTACGGATTGGCCCACAACGGTGTCTCTCTCTAATTTCGACCAGGTTCTTGTGGTTTTACATGAGACAAACATGTACCAGCCTCCCCCCACTCTTTGGCACATTCAGCACCCCTGACTCTAGATTCAAACACATACACATTGATTTGCTTTGACCCTGGTCTGTCAACCACGGGTATTATTACTTACTGGCGTGGTTTGATCGTTTCTTCATGATGGCCTGAAGCTATCCCACTAAGCGATATATCTGCTGAAACTGTAGTGAGTTATTGTATCCCAGCAACAATTACCACTGATAATGGCCGACAGTTTGAATCCTGCCTTTATCAAGAGCGAGCAAAGATACTCGGTGTTAAACGTGCTAGGACTATTAGTTATCACCCAGCTTGTAATGGAATGATTTAGCGCTTTCATCGGATATTAGAAGCCGCATTACGTGCAACGTCTGACCCACACCGTTGGATGGAGTACGTTCCCATCGTTCTTCTTGGTTGTCGCTCTGCTATGAAAGAAGACTTGTGATATTCCTCAGCCGAACTGCTTTACGGTACACCATTGACGTTACCTGGTCATATATTCACTCCTTCAGACTAACTGGTAATAGATTTAGAACTCTATGTAAATAGACTTAGATGCTATTTCAGCAGTTTATCACCCATGAACACTCGTCATCAAAGCATCAGGTCAGCTTTACACAAATACATTTTATCATGTAAAACGTGTTTTTGTTCGCAGTCACTCGGTTAAACAACCACTAGCACCATATTATTCCGGTCTTTATCGGGTGCTTGATCGTAACAGAAAGTATTTTACTCTAGATATTGGAGGAACTAAAGAAACAGTGTCAGTTGACAGACTTAAGCGAGCATATACAGACAATGACACCCTGGAACCCCACGTGCCACCCACTATAACATTGATTAAATTGTCTGATGTAGTATCTTTGGATATTTCCCAGTTATGTATACCCACTCACCTAACCACTACACGTTCTGGTAGACATGTTCATTGGCGAATAAATCTATATATCCTATCAGTTGATGTATCTCCTTTATTCAGTGACCATACAACAGCTAACTAACAATTTGTATTAAGAATGTGCAACTCAATCAAAATTTATAGAAAGGGAAACATTTTTTAAAGAATCGTTAATTCTGTCTACAACAACATAATGAAAGCAATTTGTTTCCTATTTGCTCATCCATACATATTTAATATTTCACATAATAATCTCATTTAAAACAGATTCCGTACTTAAATCTCAATATAAAGAAGGTGTTCAGTTCACAGTTCGATAATTTAATCTTTAAATAAGTGTTTTACTTTAAAACAACTTCCTATAAATATAACTTTATTTTAAAGAGATTTAAAAACACAATACAAGTTACGATTGGATTTTTTAAAGGACGGAAAATCGGTGACGTCACAATTCTGTGTTGTGTTTTGGATGAAAACTTTTGTAGAAATGTTTATTTTAAGTAATTTATTTTACAATAGTAAGTAATCAAATAGGTCGTTTAATGTTTTGGTACTTCTGCAGTTTACGGACCGTGGTGAAATAATGACTTATTATTTAGAAATACATTCTTAATATGGGGAGTGGATTTGTTAACTATTCTGTACTTTCACCAAACAATTTAACAACAAAATAAAATACATTTGAAAAACTGAAACTCTCGACAGAATTTATATTATGGAAGACAACATCCGAGCCAACACCGTTTGCTGTTAACTTACTTCTATACTAAGTCGGTTAATATTTGCCTAATTTTTTATATTATTAATTGTTTTTGTCATTAAATAAAATAATTTTACGCGTAATATTCACCAAAGAGATTTAATTTTCTGCGAACCTGCTTTTCAGTTGCCATCTTAAATGTGACCTCCACCCATCATCTCGGCTCGTTTTAATTAACACATTTTATAATCGTTTCTTTCTTGAAAGCAGATTGTAAAAAAATGTAAGTATTGTTTGAATTTACTTATCTTGGAGGTATTTTTTTTTTACTTCATGGGCGCATCCGAACCGTTTTGAGTCCCTTTGGTTTTGTTATAGAAATGAGTCAACCTTCCAAGTTTGCATGTAAACGAAGATTCGTCTCCAATCGGCTGTTTTTTGTTTTTATAGTTTGTTTGTTTTTTGTTTCTTTAGCGTTTTTATAGTGTTTTGTTACTTTAGCGTTTTTATAGTTTTTTTTTTTATTTCTTTAGCGTTTTTACAGTTTTTTGTTTCTTTAGCGTTTTTATAGTTTTTTTTGTTTCTTTAGCGTTTATATAGTTTTTTTTTGTTACTTTAGCGTTTTCATAGTTTTTTTTTGTTTCTTTAGCGTTTTTATAGTTTTTTTGTTACTTAGGCGTTTTTATAGTATTTTTGTTTCTTTAGCGTTTTTATAGTTTTTTTGTTACTTAGGCGTTTTTATAGTTTTTTTTGTTTCTTTAGCGTTTTTATAGTTTTTTTGTTTCTTTAGCGTTTTCATAGTTTTTTGTTACTTTAGCGTTTTCATAGTTTTTTATTTCTTTAGCGTTTTTATAGTTTTTTGTTACTTTAGCGTTTTTGTAGTTTTTTTTTACTTTAGCGTTTTCATAGTTTTTTGTTTCTTTAGCGTTTTAGTAAGTTTTTTTTGTTTCTGTAGCGTTTTTATAGTTTTTTTTGTTTCTGTAGCGTTTTTATAGTTTTTTTTGTTACTTTAGCGTTTTTATAGTTTTTTTTTGTTTCTTTAGCGTTTTTACAGTTTTTTGTTTCTTTAGCGTTTTTATATTTTTATTTGTTTCTTTAGCGTTTTTATAGTTTTTTTGTTACTTTAGCGTTTTTATAGTTTTTTTTGTTTCTGTAGCGTTTTTATAGTTTTTTTGTTACTTAGGCGTTTTTATAGTGTTTTTTTTTCTTTAGCGTTTTTATAGTTTTTTTGTTACTTTAGTGTTTTCATAGTTTTTTTGTTTCTTTAGTGTTTTTTTGTTTCTTTAGCGTTTTTATAGTTTTTTGTTTTTCTTTAGCGTTTTTATAGTTTTTTGATTTTATGAGAGTGTCTTGAAGAATTTTTTTTTACATTGAAAACCGTTGCAATTTTGTTATTACTCGGTACGTGCAAAATCAATGGCCGACTCTCAAAATGTAGAAACATTTACTTAAAAAAATCACTAAAATTACGGAAATCAACCAATTTTATGAAATTTTCAATATTTATTAATCAACAATCACGGAATATGAGTAAACCATCATTATTTTTTTTAAATTGTAGTGAAAATGTATTATTTTTTTGAAACAAAATACACCTTTACTAAAATTATATTTTTATATATTAGGTACGTGCAAAAATGGCCGTCTCTTGTACGAACTATACTTATTAAAAAGCGTTAATTATTTAATTTGTTTCCGTGTAAACTTTGATTGGGTTTTAAAGATAAAAACCTAAACTTAATCTCTAAACGAAAAAAACTGCATATTTACGTATGAAAAATAAATATAATAAAATATGTAACCACGGCGGTCAAAAACCGCAAAAATTCAGTGAATTTGAACTTTAGAAAATTACTTGTAAAAATCCCTTTAAAGATAAATATTAGTTTTTGGGAACTATTTCATAGAGAATTATTAAATGAAAGTCATAAGATACTGAATTAAAAAAAATCCCACGTTTTACTAAAAATTATCAAAATTATCCCCCAAAACGTCATAAATTAGTAAAATCCGGCATAACTTAATCGGTAAACGATTTTGTTTACCAATTGACTATCGCTATGCAAAATATATGGAAGACAAAAATGTCCTAATTTATCATTTTTAACTTTATATATACAAATAGTTTTGTAATCGTTTATAGAAGTTGAAAATTTATTATCCATTAATTTCTTTATACTTTTTTAAGATTGTAAACAAATTTAAGTACCCTTATTTTGTTATAATAAAAAAGGAAATGCTTATTTAATTAAAATATTTGTGAGGGTACGCAATTAAGATCTTATTTTATTGTTAACTAAAAAGGTTCATATTTAACTTGGTATTAGTTTTTAATTTAATAATCCTCTGAAATTATTGATGACGTCTGTTTACCAATGTGTTTCCTTAGAATTTGAAATAAAACTTTTGTTTAAATGTTAAAAATTATTTTTACGTTACGAACTGCGTCAATTTTATCATTTTTTTTTACATGATTCAAAACTTTAGTGACTCGATTTATTCTTAATGTGTCGTAACGATAATTTACATTGATTCTTTTTAAAATCAAGTGTTTTTTTTATTTTAGTGTGAAAAAATAAATTAAAGTCAATGACTACACTAGATATGTATTCATTGAAAAAATAAGTTAAGAGATATTTATTGATAAACAGAATTGCACTTATTACAGAAAATATGAACTGCACATATTTATAGCCCAACACCTCTGTGGTCTTTTAAAAACAGACAGCTTTAATGTTTTAATAATGTTTGAATAACAGGGTATCATCCACATTTGTAAAAATATTAAGTATTCATTATTCTTTAACTTTAACTTGTTTTCGAAGAGCCTTATATGCAACAAAATAATGAATAGATCAGCTAGACTTACACTGTTGACGATCTCCATTGTGCATAGATTTCTCACAGGGAGAAAACTCCTTATGATAATAATGTTTGGGACTTCTTCAAGCTCGTTTCAAAATAGAAAACAATCCAATCCCCGGACTCCCAATTTTAGTAGTTCATTTAAAGTATGACAAGTGTTCAGAAATATTGGTTTCAGATGTGACACATTCATTTATATTGTAGCCATATACCGAGATTGTGTTTTTGAATTAGTTGTCTAGTTATAAGGCTACTTATATAATAAACATCATTATTGGCATTATTCGCCTTAGATTCCACTCACATTCATTATTCCGTGGTTAGATAAACATAGAATGAATATCATGCTCTTCACCAACAAGTGCATGTACAGCCACACATACAGAAACTGGCTCATCAGTAACTTCAAGTCTCCTGACTTAGAGTTTGATATTTTATTTTAAGATTTATATTTATACTCTAGTAACCAGTTGTGAGATTTAATTTTTTAGTATTAAAATATATTTAAAAAAATAAAGTTTTATAAATACATTTTTAACAATGAGAAAGTCAAAGACCTGAGTCTTTTTATGATGCAAAACCACAATTGACTTCTTATTTCAAAGACTTATTACAGAAAATCTGAACTGCATATATTCAAAACCCAACACCTAAACCGAAGCTTCGTAGCTTTTAAAGAAAAAAGACAGCTGTAATGTTCAAATAATTGTTGAATAACAGGTAATCATCCAAATTCATGAAAAACTTGTTAATAATTCTTTAAATTTAACTTGTTGTCGAAAAGCCTGATATTCATGCAGTGTTTATCTAACAAGGAAATACTGAATTTGAGCGAAATCTATTCTCTTTGACATAGATGTGCTCGACTTACACTGCTGACGGTCTCCATTAAAATATATTAGCGAGGGATTATCCATCAAGTCATCTTATCCTGCTGACTCTGCACGTGCATTTCGCTTAGTATGCTGATGTATACTCGAAGGGAAGAGATCTACACTGATTTCTCACAGGGAGACAAAACCCATTCTAGTAATAAGAATGTTTGGCACATCGTCAAGCTCGTTTCAAAGTAGGAAACCATCCAATCCTCAGATTTCAATTTTAGTCATTCATTTAAACTACGACAAGTGTTCAGAAATATTGGTTTCAGATGTTACACTTTCTTTCATATTGTAGCCATATACCGAGATTGCGTTCTTGAGATTGTTGTCTAGCTATAAGGCTATTGCATTATTCGTCTTAGATTTCACTCACTTTAATTATTTCATGGTTAAGTGAACACTGCATCAATATCAGGCTATTCAGCAACAAGTACTCATACATCAACACACACAGAAACTAGCCGATCAATAACTTGCAAGTCTCCTGACTTAGAGGTAGATATTCTGCCAGGAGCTTCTATTTCCATCAGGAACTGAAACCCAAGCAGGCTTTTACTCATTATCAGGACCTAAATTACAATAACCAATTCACTTACCAATTGATATGTCTGCATTACATCGCCAAGAGTAATAACCTTAACAGTTATTTTTTTGTTAATCCAGCATATTGTCTTGCTCACTATGGTGAAGAACCACCTTGAATCAACTAATGCCTTTTATATGGAGATCAGGCAGTCCACTCTTTTCATCATGCACCGCTGACACATGAACTCTGCTTTCTCAATCTATTCAATAATAGATTTGTTGGAGTCCGCACTTCTAATCAATAGTATCAGTTTTTACTCTAATTTGTCTGTCATCATGCGACTGAGATATGTTTTAATATTGGCAAGTACAGCTATTTCACCTTGGTCGCTTGATGTGTTCCTTCAACTATAATTACTGTCAAGTCTTTCCTCGGCGGTCATTAGTGTTAAGTGTTTCGTATCCCAACATTGCTCTCAAGTCTTCTTTCAAACTTCATTGATTCAAAGTCTTTCTTTAACCATAATTACATTCAAGTTTTCCTTCCCCCATCAGTGCTTTCAACTCCTCATTCAAACAACAGTGTTTTTAAGTCTTCCTTAAACCATAATTGCTTTAAAGTCGTCTTTCAACCGTCATTGCTTTCAAGTTATCCTTGAACCGTAATTACCTTAAAGTTTTCCTCTAACCGTCATTACGTTAAATTTTTACTTCAACCCTCATTGCGTTAATGGATGTATTCAATGTGAGCAATGCAAAGAACTACTCGATTTTTTAACTGTTACAATAGCCGTTATGCATTGCACAGTCGACCTAATGTCGTTTACATCAGGGGATAGGCTCTGCCAATTACAATTGGCTTGTTTGGGAACTTTCTATGTACATTGTAAAACATGTGTCATGTGTATATTGAATACCTTGTTTTAATGGCCCGTGACTGACGTTTAAAGAATAAACACTTTGTTCATCAGTTAATATAGACTGTTACAACTGTAAAATTTGGGATGACTTTTTTCACCCTAACCATAAACCCTAACCCTAAAAGAAAAAGTAAAAATTGTTTTTCGTACTTTAACCTTAACCTTAAGCTAACCCTAAACGTACTCTAACCTAACTTTCTCATAACACTAAACTAACACCAATCTAAACGATCTGGATCAGAAGCTGAACCATTAAAAAAACAATTCATCAAAAGAAAAAGAAATAATAATTTAAAAAGCTTAAGTTTCTCGTAAAAAAACAAAATACATTTTGATCCTAAAATAAATACTTGATCCTCTCTCTTAAAATGGTTTGTTATTATTTCTTGTTTGATAGTGTCAATTCGTTATAATTTGGCATCTTCTGGCTGTTTACATAAATAGCCTGGAGATTAGAAGGAAAGTCGAGTTAATCATCGGTCAGAAAATGTTCCAGTACTGTTATCTTTTATGGCACATCCCCCCTTTGGGGGATATTTTTGTGATTTTAATATATTATTCACATTTTTAGTATCTTTAAATATTTATAGGTCAAATTGTTTAACAAAGAGCTATGGGAAAATTGCCGGATTTATTGCCAGTTCTGTAGATATTAAGTACACTATTAGAAAAAGGAATTCATTCTTTTTATTAATGGATAAGTATTGCCACAAATATCCTCATTGTATTTTTAATTTAATCAATAATTAATTTTGGGACTTAATAAACTTGTACATGATAAATTTTATTTTGCTTTTAAGTCCACAATCCTTAATTCTTTTATTTGTATCAAATTAATATCTTCTTTAAATTTATCTTTTAATTGTTTTTAATTTTGCAGAATATCAATCATTCATTGGAATAACAAGTGTCATTGGATTTGAATGGATTTATATTTTTTTGCTTACTTGACATGTGGCAATATCTTACAAAGAGATAGTTTTAAATTTCAGAATTTAAGACATCAAAAATACTTAAAACGCATACTGCTAATGGTGAAAACTGAAAGTATCGCTTTATTATGGCTGAGTAAATGGTCAGTTTTGTAGAACTATCTAAATATTTAGTAAATCATATTGAACCGAATTCTGAGAATATCTATACATTTTTATTTGCGAACGTTTAAATATCATCTGGATGAGGTGTATAAGAACTCACTGAATATATCATTTATTTTCTGTTTTCACCGATCAGCATAGATGAAAGATCATTCCTCCCTAATGTCAAATCCACAGATCTACTAGTAAGCTGCTACACGGAGGGAAACATCAATTACAGGAAAAAAAGTAATGTTTTTACTGAAACATGAGAAAAAATATTAGTCATTTCCTCTTCAATGATCTACAAATTTCTGAATCCATAAAAATGATAAAGATAAAACTATCTTATAATTCAATCCGTTTCTAAGACTAAAACACAATATAGAACAATACAGAGAAACAAATTTTACTAAGAACTGTCACATATTTCGACTTAAAAAATGAACAAAAAAATCTGATACAAGAGATGAACTATATTCTTGTAAAGTATGTGGTTCTACTTTTACAAATAAACACTCTGTGTTCTCATATGCAATCACATACCAGAGAGAAAACAAATGCTTGTGAAGTATGTAGCACTTCTTTTACACAAGAAAACAACATATGTTAATACATATGCGAACGATTACTATAGAGAAACATAATTATTGTAGATAACGTGGCGCTTTTTTTACACAGAAACAAAATATGTTGCAGCATATTTCAGCACATACTGGAGAAGAAAAACAATTCTTGTAGAGTATGTGACTCTTTTTTTACGCAAAAAAGTATATTACAACATATGCGAACACATACGGGAAAGAAACTGCATTCTTGTGAGGTATGTGGCTCTTCTTTTACAATGAAACAAAGTATATGTAACATACGCGAATGCATACTGAAGAGAAACTATACTCTTCTGAATATAGAAACAAAATATGTTGCAACATAGGCATACGCATACTGCAGAGATACCATATTCTTGTAGAGCATGTAGCTCTGCTTTAACACATAAAACAAGTTTGTTGCGACATATGCGAACACATACTGGAGAGAAACCACATACTTGTTAAGTTTGTGGCTCTTCTTTTACACAGAAAGGAGATATTTTGAAACATATGCAAATGCATACTGCAGAAAAATCATATTCTTGTGAAGTCTGTGCCGCTTCTTTTGCACATAAAACAAGTATGGTTCGACATATGCGCATGCATACTGGAGAGAAACCATATTCTTGTGAAGTGTGTGGCTCTTTCCTTTCACAAAAACATCATATGTTGCTACATATGCGAACGCATACTGGAGAAAAACCATATTCTTGTGAAGTCTGTGGCTCTTCTTTTTCACAAAAACATCATATGTTGCTACATATGCGAACGCATACTGGAGAAAAACCATATACTTGTGAAGTCTGTGGCGCTTCTTTTACACAGAAATCTCGTTTATTGCAACATATGCGCACGCATACTGGAGAGAAACCATATTCTTGTGAAGTATGTGGCACTTCTTTTTCACATAAAACAAGTATGTTGCGACACATGCGAACACATACTTGAGAGAAACCACATACTTGTGAAGTTTGTGGATCTTCTTTTACACGGAAAGGACATATGTTGCAACACATGTGAATGCATACTGCAGCGAAACCACATACTTGTGAAGTATTTGGAGCTTTTTTACACATTAACAACATATTTTGCATCATATGTAAACGCATACTGCAGAGAAACAATACTCTTGTGAAGTATGTGGATCTTTTACACATAAAACAGGCATGCGGCAACATATGCGAACACATACTGGAGAGTAACCACATACTTGTAAAGTATGTGGAGATTCTTTTACACAGAAACAAAAAAACTGGTGCGACATATGCGAACGTATACTAGAGAAAAAACATATTCTTGTGAAGTATGTGGCGCTTCTTTTACGCATGAATTTAATATCTTGCAACATACACTTACGCATACTGGAGAGAAACCATATTTTTGTGAAGTATGTGGATCTTCTTTTGCACAAAAACAACATATTTTTGAACATATGTGCACGCATACTGGAAAGAAACATTATTCTTGTGACATATGTCAGGCTTCTTTTATACAGATACAAAAAATGTTGCGACATATTCGAACGCATACTGGAGAGAAAGCACGTGATGTCACTGGGGCTTCTTTTACACAGAATAAAACTTGTTGCAACATATGCAAAAACATACTTTAGAGAAACCATTTTCTTGTGAAGTTTGTGGCTCTTCTATTACACATAAAACAATATTGGATAGAAAACAAGTATTTTGATTATTTTTTATTAGACATAAATAGTTGATTAAAATATTATTCTGTGACGAATCGATTTGAAAAGATGGTAAAGTTAAACCCATCGCTTGTAAAATTGAGATACTAAATCTGTTGCTGGTTCCTAATTGGTTTATGAAATATGACTTTTCATTAGTTTATATTACATCAGTTATAGTCAAAAACATTTATTTTTATTCTAACAATTTTCGTGAATTTAACTCTTATTACAAAGGCACAGCATTTTTAGCGTGTTGGGACTCTTTTTCTATTAGGTCAGTTTTGTAAATATTGAAAATAAATCTGTTTTTAGTTAGTGTTGTTTTCAACATTTATTTGAATAACAATCTGTATTCATTTTTTTGCTTTTCTATATAAAAACGTCGATCCATATTTTTACCAAATACTCTCACACAAAATGAAACTAAAATCGTTTTAATGAAAAAGTAATTACGTCAAGCTTATACTGAGATAAAGACGGTAAAGCGTGGGAGGAGGGAAGAGTTTATTTGGTGAAGAAGAATTTGAATGCGCTGTTAGAATTGATTATTTTTCTAAAGAATTGAAGTTATAAAGAAGCTTTAAAAGAAACAAGGGAATAAGGAGGAGTAGAAAAACGACAGAAACAAATTATTAAAAAATTGTTTTACATAGTTTTATTTGCAATATTAACAAATAAGTCGTATTGCAGTGAGAAAGAATGTTTATCGAAACTGTAAAACCATTTGAAGGAAAATGTAATTACTCTGACCTCATGCTGAAATAAAGATAGACAATTGTGGATGGAGAAATTTATTGGGTTAGGCGAAAGTAAAATGTATATTAGGAATTGGTTGTTTTATTTAAAAGATAATTTGCAGATCATGAATCTGCTGTTTTTCTCTCAAATTTCTTTTCTCGCTGGACCGTCTTTTTAATTTAAAATCCGGAAAGCCTGTGTAAACACATTTCCTTTACCTACTTTTTAGATTATAATACAATTTTTTTATAACTTCTTTACAAAAAAGCACAGGTTTAAATTATGAATATGGCTGTTTACCCACTAACTCAAAAAGACCTCATGCTAGGAACTACATGTAGATTTTCATGGATGTATTTCATGACATAAAAGATGTAAATGTAATCACCGATTCAGAACTATAATTGGGACATTGACACGTTGAAGTTAACAAAATATATAGGCACATGACCTATTTCTTGAACTTTAAGGAGATCGAAAGCCAACCATAGAATTTACTTCTTATATTAAACACGATGTAACTTTAATATAGATTTATATTACTATCGTAAATGTCATACCAGTCAAAATGCGAACCGTGAAATAAACTGCTAATTATTTTTCAACATTTGTTCAGCGTACAAAATAATGAAAATGAGAAGCTAAAATCGTTTTTACATTAAAACAATATTCTTGTGTAGTGGCCATTTTGTACAAACTTGCACCCATGTGTTTGATAAATCTAGCAGAAATCAACTCATGGTCTGATTTTAACGAAATTTTCTGATATTTATTTAGTTTTAGATTAATTAATTTCAAAATGCGGTTTTCGAAACAAATATGATGGATAATATTTTTTGTAATCTTGCATCATATTTCATTTTATAAAATCTGAACAAAATATATTATAATCGATCGTAATTTTTACAGTTAAAGAAGCGAGTAAGTTTAAATAAACATATCAGATTTACTTTTGTATTTTGAAACGATAAACGCTGAGAGAGATGACCCGTAATGAAACTTTTTATAACAAACAATTACACATATTAAATCAAGTTAAAGATGGCGGTATTCCTGATTATTTACCTCACAAAAAATGGGAGATAATTTGGTGTCATTAGTTTATCTTATTATAGTACTTAATAGAGTACGACTTGTTTAATTTATTACATATTTCCCTCCCAGAAACAATGAGAAAAGAGATTTTTTTTAATTTTATAGCCGTTTATCTTCAAGTAGTACTAATAAAGAAGAAAGGAGTGATCTCTATTAAGTTTCAAAGTCTCTGTATTTGTCAGGAGCCATTTGCACTCTAGAATACATCGATACAGATTTGGCGGAGGTCTCACTTTATGCATCAATTTTACTAGGACAGTCAGTTCCTTGCTCAGATACTAGGATCCTCTCACTTTTAACGATAAATATTTTGTAGTTATATGTTGTCCATTCGAATGAGTTGTCGTGTTTTTAGGGATAATACAAATGCTATTGTCACTAGTTAATTTGGAGGCTATATCTGGCACATTCACTGTTGTTTCGACTACACGTGGGCACAGTGAGGATTTATGTCTACAAGAGTGTGAGGGTATAGGTGAGTCGTTCATACTTGATTTGTGATGATATCTGATTACAGATCCAAGTTTGCCCAAGATAGAATAAAGGACCCAAAAGTTGATTTTCAGCTTTATTTGAATTTTCTATCATAAGGATAACATGATTTTATGTGCAGAGTAGTAATCGGATCGAGTGGAGTGTATCAGTTAAAACGTTTTCCCAATGCGAGAATAACATGTTACGAGAATATAAACTTACCTGAAAAGCTTTCCATAAGGTGTCATTTAGCTTATCTCCTTGTCTGTCCTCTTTCGGGTGGTATTTATTTGTTTGCCATGTTGCGATTACCTTTTCTGCAGATTGTTTCTGGTTTCCAATGCGATGGAAATCGGTAGGCCGATCAGAGTTTTTCAGATCAAACATACCAAAAGTCAAAAATAGTTCGTTCAGGAAATGCGTGAAGGTTTTGCTGGTCATATATTTACAAGGAAAGGCAAATGGGAAAGAAAAGAATTCGCCAGTTACTGTAAAAGAACATTTGTAACCACGTATAGATAATGGTACAGCTCGTTAAGATTCTATATTCAGTCATTGGAATGGCAGTATTTCTGTTATGAGTCTTTCTTTACTAATGGTCATTATTTTTTGTTTCAAATACGGGCAAGACGTACAGGTATTTGTTACACTGCTTACTTGATCGAAATAGAATTGGAGGTTTCTTGCTCTAGTAAAATGAAAGAGGCGTGTAACTCCAGATATAAATTATAAAGATCTTGCAACGCATAAGTGAGGGTAGTGATACGTGTGAGTAAATCGGCGAAAGTATTTCGGTTCCGGAGCGATAAGTAATGCTGAACATTAATTGGGAGAGTTTGATGCGCAACTGACCTATTTTATCGTTTGTTATCATAGATTTGTCCAGTATTAAACTAATTCTCTTTTGATCAGTTCTAACCTGAGAGTATCTGCCGATTATGAAGTGACTCCACTTACGCAGAGATTCAACTATAGCAGCAGCTTCTTTTTCAACATCATGATGTTTGATTTCGTTAGTGTTTAGAGTATGTGAGGAAAATGCAACGGGTTGACCTTTTTGATTTAAAGTTGCTACGATACAGTAATGGCTGACACCAGTTTCCACTTTCATTCTTTATTAGGGTCAACGGTTATTAATTTAGCATCTTGTAAATTGTTTTAAAGCGATAGTAGAAAATTCTTCATTGTGATTCAATTGAAATATTTTGTCAGAAGTATTCAATAAATTTGCTGTAATAGGAAAACATTCCAATTATCCGCCGCTGAGATTTCGAATTAAAGGGTGATAGCATTTAAAGAAGTGGTTTGAGTTGATTATAGTCGGGCGCTATTTAGTTATTGTTAATATTTAGTTATTGTTAATATTTAGTTATTGTTAATATTTAGTTATTGTTAATATTTATCCAAGTAATGTGATTGATGAAGCTGAAGTAATGTTTTGAATGTGATTTTGTATTTATAGCTGCATCATAAAAATTTCGGATGCTGTAGTCGTTTTCTTTTTTAGTTTTCCTACATATTGTGACATTATCCACTAAGATGTCCAACAATTTGTGTTTGTCGGTGATGCTGTCGATACTGCTCTGGAATATATTTACTCCATTTGTAACGCCAAAAGAGAGATGGGTAAATTCTCACACATTACGATTTACCTCAAAGACAGTGTATTTGCGATCTGTTTCGCCAATGAGGATTTTATGATAATGTACTATGTCTTCTGCCATTGGAGAAATATCGGGCATAGGGTAAGCATCTAGTTCTGGGAATCTGTTCATGGTGTTACTGTAATCGATTATTAGCATTTTTTATGAGTTACATTTGACTTTACGATTACTTGGCCTCACCACGGAGACACTGCGAGGGGGGGGGGCTCGAGAATACTTTCTTTGACAGTCTATCAATTTCTTCGCTTATAAATGTGTTTGTCAATAATGTTATGACGACGTGACTTATTTACGATTAGAGGGTGTATTAACGGAGAAGTAAAAGAAGAATGAAGGAAGTAAAACCTTTATTAGTGGGAAGTTATTATTATTAACAAGTTCATTAAAATGTCAGCGTATCTTTTCGTATGATTATACAGATGAAGAGGTATGTTATCACTTTAACTACCATGTCAGAATGGGTCTTATTACCAACAGAGATATTGGCTATTATTTTACCAATAATTTTCGCGTGTTTATCGGGTCGGTCAGGACTATTGTTTTTCTCTTCAGAAGTCACCGCTTGGAAGTTGCCAGTGCTGGCTTAGTTTTCTAATTTTTGTAGAAATGCATCGATATTTTATGCCAGTTATGAGCTGATGTCTATAATATAGAGTTTAAAGGTCATGCGACTTCGAGGGCTTCCATGGCAGAATTGAAATCGTCAGTGTTGATAATTATCTTCAACTCTTTCGGTAATACGTGATTTATGAGCGCGAAATAGTTGTTGTCTACTAAGCCATTATCTGAATAGATATAGAGAATGTAAGCTTCTCGTGTTCTAATCATTTTTCCACGACACATAATCTTTCATGGCGTAGTAGTATGTTCATGATGACTGTTTGTTATTTAAATCGTTTGATAAATCATAAAGGCTGAGATAGATGTACCGTAATGAAGGTTTTACTAACAAACAATTACACACATGAAATCATGTAAAAGATAGCGGTATTTCTCATTAGAAGGGGAGATAATTATGTGCCTTGTTAATCGCAGTATAACACCTAATAGAGTATAACGACCTGTATAATAAATGACAATCAGAATACAAAGATTTTGGCTACGGCGTTTGTCTATCTTCTTAAAACCCAAAATAAGAGTAAAGAATATCAATGTTATTCTTCAAAATTACGAAATTGACTAATATTGATAAGTCCGAAGAATTTAGCAGACTAGACCATCGATATATTTAGGCTGTTTTTCCTTTGTCGGTTTCAGGCTACAACTTCGCTCCTCGGTACGTCTCTTGTATGCTAACCTCGGTGCGATGATGGAAATGAATCGAATGAAATTTCAGCCTTTTAGATTATTCAAATCCAATTGTAAGCAACATTCGCTTTCACCGATGCTTTATATACGTGTGTTGAAAACTTTGCTTCACATGTTACGGCTGAACCCGATCTTACCCAAGATGTCGTCACAAAGTGCTTGCCTCAGGTTATAATACTTACCCTATGACAACTATATAACAATACTTGTAATGAGCATTGTTGTAATTCTATGGGTAGACTTGGAAATAAGATGTTATGTTATTATGACAGAGGAACATTAACTATGAAAAATGTTGGTAATTATGCAATCGTACACAGAAGTGTGTATCGCTTACAGTACGATTTAGCATTATAGGCAGCACTCGCAATGTACTCAGCGTCGACCTTGGTCCGGAACTTGAGCTTTAAAAAATATTGGGGTGCAGAAAGTGATCACAGTCACCTCTGGCTTTAATGTCGAAAGGATTTTTCATTTGAAGGATCATAACGTTATTTAGTGCTTACATAATTCCTTTTATTGAAGGAGAGTAATTTGTCCTAGAAGCCGTGTGTTTGTGGAAATTTGACTCCCTTGCTACATAAGAAACTCATATACTTGTGCTTACAAGACATAATCAGTTGTGATATAAAAACGCACCAGAATGAATATTAAGATTATATTCATCTGTCTTAAAATAAGAATTAATTGCAGGCGAAACTATTTCCATGAAAATATGACGGGTGAACTATTTGCTATTGTGTTACATAAACGGTGCAAATTTTCAGTGGTATTTAAATTGTCGACCAAGCAAGAGCATTTTGAGTTCCCTAGTCGAACCAGTTATCTCATCAGATTATGCTTGTAAAATCACTTCTAAAAGTTTTTTTTCAATTTAAAGATGGCCTCATTTGCTAGAAACATACATAAACCATTCACTAAAATAAAAACCACTATAAGAAAAAAAGAACTTATATAATGTTCGGAGTTGGAAAACAATAGTATTTTTGTACAAATACCAACTTTATACAATGGAAAATAAAGTGTCATTAGTATAAAACATCGATAGTGTAGCGGAGAGCAGGAGAAGCAGTCGACTGCTATGGACCAAGACGCTTGTCCCCGGTGGTCGAAGGGAAGACGGTGTGTGTGCTGCTTGTGCGGAGGAGAGCTGCGGGCCCGAACCCGGAAACGCCCATTCACGAAAAGTTTAATTTATTGTTGTTTTTTTTAGAGGAAACGGCGGCAGGCGGCTTTGGCGTGCTCATTTGCATATGCGAGATGTCGTTACTACAAGAAGCACGACAAAAAAAACGTGATTTAGCGAGATTCGTTGGGAGGTGAACGTGAACGAAATAAAAAGAAAAAGAAGAAGAAGAAGTGCCGCATTTATTTTTGTTAAACGTTGTGTTAACTCGTTCAAGGAAGCGAACAGAAGAAGAAAGTGCCGCATTCATTTTTGTGAAAAATTGTGTTGACTCGTTCAAATGGAGATTATTTCCACATACCATTTATGCCTTTGTGTTACATTTTTGTCACAAAATTTAGAACCTTCCAACTGAGTTGTATCTATCTGTTTGTTCAATTAAATATTACACAGTATTACAGTTCTTATCAAGGTTTTGTTAATGATGGAAGACCCGTGATTCACTTCGTATTGGTATTGGTGTAAAAAAACTGTTGGTAAAATATGTCTCAAAGTCAGACGAGGTTCAATTTATTGTACAGTCACACTAGAACTGAATTTTTGTGCAGACTTCAATCACTTACGAAATGAATGGATTGTGTCATGGAAGTGAGCATAAACGAAAACACTCTGCGAGTTATTAAAAGGATTCACATTGTATTGATGCCGGTTACAGTTTAAAGAGTCCTTGGGCAAAACGTAAAGAAATTGATCAAGAAACATTCCTTGCTTGCTATGATAAAAAAAATCGTGGATCACCAGAATGTCGCTTCAATTGACGGCCGTCATGCAGCAAAAAAGAATCAAACGTTCCATCTGTAATATGTTAAAATAAGCTCGACTGCTACGTCAATGCTTATATCACAAATGATGATGTGACAAAAAACAATAGAGATGGACACGATGAGGACTAATCGTTGCGAATCGAAGAGTCTTTAATCCTTATCAGAAAATTGTTTTCTAAAATAAAAGAAAATACTTAATAATACTGTGATTTAATCTGAACGTAGTTATGCACATAATGAGAGAGCAGGCTTGAGTGTAACAGTCAACATACTTTGTCATAAGGATCCAACTTTCTATGAAAAAAGGCCGTGATATTTTCAATTGAGTTCTGTCAGGATTGCATGTACATGGAATGAGCGGTTTAACCGAAAAACTGAGGTTTTCCATTTTCACTTGTTCACCAGAAATATAAACTATTGTTATATGTCTATTACTCGCTCTTAAAGAAGCCATGATGATACTTTTCGCATGTAAATGTAAATCCAGAAAAGGTTTCTTCGACTTTATGAAAGCACTTTTTTTCTAAAGATATTGACTGGATAATACTACCTATTGGATGTTAAAGGCCTAGAATGTATGTCTTACCAAACATTTCTTCATGCCATAATCAAAGTTTTGCACACGAACTTGCAGAATGGTTAGTAAATATTCTTAATCCCGTACTTACATTTTGCTCCACTGTATCTCGGATTCCATTCAATTCGTGTCTTATGCACACAAATCATCTCTATCAAAAAATACCGAGTTCTTGACATTAACAGTCTGTTTACTAATGTGCAATTGGATGAAACCATCGGTATATGAGCATATTATCTTTACCGTGGCCTCTTAAAATTTCCAAAATTTCCTGATCAAACTTTTGTTGAACTGAGTGAGCTTGCTACTCAATATGTGTTCTTTAGCGTTGAAAATATATTGTATTGGCAAATAGCATATCCACTATTTAGCAACCACTCACACCACCTTATTCTGGTCCTTATCGGGTGCTTGAACGTTTTATATTATGCGTAGATACAGGTGAGTAATAAATAAAGCCATATTAGTAACTTGTTATTGAAGCATTAATTAACAGAGTCGAGACACGTGCGAACATAACAAGAATTTATTTACACTCACCTGTATCTACGCATAATATAAAATGGTGTCAGAATAGAACATCGAACCGTCAACACTCACAGCCGTATATAAATATTTTCAAAAAAAAAAAAAAAATGGAATTTTTACCACATCCAAAAGAATTAAATTTCTCTTCGGATAATCTCGGACAGGAATGGGAAACTTGGAAAAACCAATTTCAATTGTTCCTGCAAGCTACAGAGTCGGACAAGAAACCGGAGAAGGTGAAAACTTCAATATTACTGACCTGTATAGGAACCGAGGGAAGGAAAATATATTATACGTTTAACTTTGAAAATGACGAAGAGAAGCTAAACTTGAAAAAAGTTATAGAAAAATTTGATGCGCACTGCCAACCAAGAAAAAACCTGACGTTTCTCACATATCAATTTCTCACGTGCAAACAGAAAGAAACACAGAGATTTGATGAGTACGTCACAGAACTACGGCAAAAGGCAAACAAATGTGAATTCGGTGACCTCACTGAAAGACTAATAAAAGACATTCTAATTTGTGGCGTTAATGACAACATGTTGAGAGAAAGAATGCTCAGAGAACCTTCACTGGATTTACAAAAGGCGATACAAGCAGGCCTGAGTGCTGAAGAAACGAAGAGACACTCCAAGATAATGGCTACATATGATACAGAAAATATCGCAACAATTCGCAATCCAAAGAAAAACAGGCTGTCGTCCAAAGTCATGTTCAAACGTGAAGACAAAAAGCCCGCGAAAACACAACAATGGATTGAGACATGCACCTACTGCGCTGGGTCACATCAGAACGGAAACTGTCCAGCATACAATAAAAACTGCACAAATTGCGGCAAAAAAGGACACTTCGCTCGAATATGTCGAACGAAAAAGAAGAAACTATATAATGTCGGACAATCACACAATTCAGACCACGTGGAGCAAAATCAGTTTAACATGGACGCCATATTGAAAAAAAATGTAGACGCACTACAAACTGACAAATGGAAAGTAAAGATTCGAGGCAACGAAACACTCATCAACTTCAAAATCGATACAGGTGCTGAAGTAAATGTATTACCAGCAAAAATATATAGAACTGTTGAACCAAAGCCAAAATTAAATAAAACGTCCATAAAATTAACCGCCTACAACTGTACGCAAATTCCCACGATAGGGAGCTGTGTTATACAATTACAAAATAAAAATATAAAAGTAAATTCGCATTTCATTGTGGCAAACACAAATGCAAACGCAGTAATCGGCGCAGAAACAGCGGAAGAATTAGGACTGATAAAAAGAACTTATGAAATAAACAAGACGGACATAGAAGCATTAAAAGAAAAATATAAAGATTGCTATGGTGACATCGGAAAATTACCAGTCACACATCATATAACAATAACTCCGGACATAAAACCCGTCATAAATCCTCCAAGGAACATACCGTTTGGGATGAAACCAAAATTAAAAAAGGAGTTAGAAAAAATGACAAAAATGGGAATAATAAAACCCGTTGAAGAATCGACAGATTGGGTAAATTCTCTGGTAATAGTGGAGAAACCGAACGGAAAATTAAGACTATGTTTGGACCCTAGAGATCTAAACAAGGCCATAAAAAGAGAACACTACAAATTACCCACCGCCGAAGAAATATTTGCAGAAATGGAAAATCCAAAATATTTCACGAAATTAGACGCTTCAAATGGATATTGGCAAATACCCGTTGATGAAGAAAGCTCTAAGCTATTAACATTTAATTCGCCATTTGGTCGTTATTCGTTCACGCGCCTGCCATATGGAATACATAGTGCCTCTGAAATTTTTCAAGCACAAGTTGCAAAAATAATAGAAGGCATACCTGGAACGAAGAACTCACAGGATGACATAATAATATGGTCAGAAACATTAGAGGACCATATAAAAACATTAGACAAAGTATTCAGTCAACTACGCAAAGCTGGATTAAAATTAAACAAAAATAAATGTGAATTTGCAACAAAGCAATTAACATATTTAGGTCATTTAATCACTGATGAAGGAATAAAACCAGACCCTTCTAAAATAAAGGCAATAACACACATGCCTCTACCCGAAAATAAAAAAGATATCCAACGATTTTTGGGGATGACCAACTACCTGTGCAAGTTCATACCAGAGTACTCAGAGGTAACTACACCGTTGAGAGTACTGCTACACAACGATACGCTGTGGTCATTTGATAAACCTCAAATAGAGGCTATAGAAAAACTAAAACGGATAATAACTAGCCTACAATTTTAAAATGTTATGATCCCAGCAAAGAAATTAAAATCACCACCGATGCCAGTAAACATGGATTGGGTGCAGTGTTACAACAGAAACATGATGAAAAATGGTTACCCGTGTCATACGCGTCACGATCAACAACCTCAGCAGAACAAAATTACTGCCCGATAGAATTGGAAACGCTCAGCATAGTGTTCGCCTGCAACAAATTCCACCAATATATCTATGGAAGAAAATTTCTCATAGAAAATGATCACAAACCATTGAGGCAAATTTTTAAAAAATCCATTACAAAAATCCCTCCGAGAATACAAAGATTCATACTCGCGCTTCAGAAATACGAATTCGAAGTAATATACATTCCAGGGCGAGAATCCGTAATTGCTGATGCATTATCACGTGCATACATATCAGACAGCGAACAAGAAATATCGGATACAGAAATGGACAAATATATCCATACCATTATAAAACAATATCCAATGAGCGACCAAAAACTCAACATATACCGTGAAGAGACTGGGAAAGACCCAACACTAAAAATGCTCATGAAATATGCGACATCAACTTGGCCAGAAAAAATGGAAGTGCCACCCACAATAGCACCATATATGCCAGTCCGCGATGACATATCGGTTGTGAAAGGACTAGTATTGAAAGGTACACGAATAGTGGTCCCAACCTCCCTAAGGAAGGAAGCCCTACAAAAAATCCACACTGGACATTTGGGCATAGAAAAGTGCATTACAAGAGCAAAAGAGGTCGTATATTGGCCTAATATAAACAATCAAATAAAAGAAATGGTTAGCACATGCACACATTGTCTAGATCACAGAAACCGACAACCGTCAGAATCACTAATACACCATGAAATACCCGTAACACCATGGACCAAAGTTGCGACAGACGTATTTTACTCATATAGTAAAGCATATGTAGTGATAATAGACTACACGACTAGATATTTCGATATCCACAAACTTGATGACTGCAAATCAAGTACGGTGATCAATAAAATAAAAAACACCTTCGCAAAATTTGGCATTCCACAAATAGTGATTAGTGACAATGGACCCGAGTACCGATCATCAGAATTTAGACAATTTGCTAAAGATTGGGATTTCAGGCATATCACGACAAGTCCGAACTATCCACAGTCGAATGGCTTAGTAGAAAGAAACATTCAAACAATTAAAAGAACATTAAAGAAATCGTTTGAAAGTAGACAAGACCCATACCTAGCAATGTTAGCGTTACGGACTTCACCATTAAAAGATAAAACCCCGTCACCAGCCCAACAGTTGATGAAAAGAACGCTAAGGACAAATCTTCCAAATATCATGCATAACAAAACAATGAAAAAGCATGAAATAAATAATAAGTCCAGAGAGCTACCAGAACTAAATAAAGACGATACTGTCCGTATTCTTTCACAAGGAAAATGGAACCGAAAAGGTAAGGTTGTGAAAAAATTAAAAGAGCCTCGTTCATATCTAATAAAAACAGAACAAGGAAATTATGTACGGCGCAACAGACGTCATATTCTAAAAACAAAAGAAAATCAAAAGTACAAAATCGAACACGACTATGAAAACATAATAAACCAAGAAAATAGTCGAAAACAAGTCGTATCAAAAACGGGCTCGGAAAACAAAATAATACCAAACTCTACAAAGAAAGGGAGACCAATTAAGTGTCCAGCCCGATACAGAGACTAAATGAGAAAACTCTAAAAAATAGAAATACTTTTGTTTTTCAGTTAAAACAAAGAAATAAAAAACGGAGATGTTACGTAAAGACGAGAGTTATCTCCCGTTGACTTAAGTGACTCCCACCGTCACTCTTGACGGCAACCTCCCACTACTTGTATTAGTAGTAAACGGCTATGTAATCAGTGTAAATAAATTCTTGTTGAGTTCGCACGTGTCTCGACTCTGTTAATGAATGCTTCAATAACAAGTTACTAATATGGCTTTATTTATTACTCACCTGTATCAACGCATAATATAAAAGAACGTAACAGAAAGTATTATACTCTGGATATTGGAGGAACTAAAGAGACAATGTCAGTTGACAGACTTAAGCGAGCATATACAGACAATGACACCCTGGAACCCCACGTTGCACCCACTATAACATTGCCTGAATTGCTTGATGTAGAATGTTTGGATATTTCACAGTTATGCCTACCCACTCACCTAACCACTACATGTTCTGGTAGACATGTTCATTGGCGAATAAATCTACATATCCCTTCAGTTGATGTATCTCCTTTATTCAGTGACCATACAACAGCTAACTAACAATTTGTATTTAGAATGTGCAACTCAATAACAATTCATAGAAACTAAAAAAAAATAATTTAAAGAATCGTTAATTCTGTCAACAACAACATAATGTAAGCAATTTGTTTCCTTTTCGCTCATCCATACATATTTAATATTTCACATAATAATCTCATTTAAAAGCGCATTCCGTACTTAAATCTCAATATAAAGAAGGTGTTCAGTTCCCAGTTCGATAATTTTATCTTTAAATAAGTGTTTTACTTTAAAACAACTTCCTATAAATATAACTTTATTTTAGGGAGATTTAAAAACGCAATAAAAGTTACGCAGATGCTTGAATTTTTTAAAGAACGCAAAATCGGTGACGTCAGCGATGCTGTGTTGTGTTTTGGAGGAAAACTTTTATAGAAATGTTTATTTTACGTAATTTATTTTACAAAAGTAAGTAATCAAATAGGTCGTTTAATATATTCGTACTTCTGCAGTTTACGGACTGTGGTTAAATAATGACTTACTATTTAGAAATACATTCTTAATATGGGGAGTGGATTTGTTAACTATTCTGTACTTTCATCAAAGAATTTAACAAATAAATTAAATACATTGGTGAAAGTGAAACTCTCGCCGGAATTTATATTATGGAAGACAACATCCGAGCCAACACCGTTTGCTGTTAACTTACTACGTCGGTTCATATTCCGGTTTGCCTAAGTTTTCATAATTATTAATTGTTTGTGTCATTAAATGAAATGATAATGATTTTACGCGTAATATTCACCAAAGAGATTTAATTTTCTGCGAACCTGCTTTTCAGTTGCCATCTTAAATGTGACCTCCACCCATCATCTCGACTCGTTTTAATTAACACATTTAATAATCGTTTCTTTCTTAAAAGCAGATTGTAATAATAAAAATGTAAGTATACTTGAATTTACTTGTCTTGGGGGGTATTTTTATTTTACTTCATGTGCGCATGCGAACCGTTTTGAGCCCCTTTGGTTTTGTTATAGAAATGAGTCAACCTTCCAAGTTTGCATGTAAACGAAGAACGGCCATTTTATAGATTCGTCTCCAATCGGCTTTTTTGTTGTTGTTTCTTTCTTTAGTGTTTTTATATATTTTTATTTGTTTAGCGTTTTTATAGTTTCTTTTTGTTTTTTTAGCATTTTTATAGTTTTTGTTTGTTCTTTAGCGTTTTTATATTTTTTAGTTTAGCGTTTTTATATTTTTTAGTTTCTTTAGCGTTTTTATAGTTTTTTTTTGTTTCCTTAGCTTTTTTATAGTTTTTTTTTTGTTTCTTTAGGGATTTTATAGTTTTTTTGTTTATCGAGTGCCGTGAAGAATTTTTTTTTTACATTGAAAACTTTTTTTAATGAATAAATTGTATGTGCAGTCATTGACTTTAATTTTCTTTTTCACACTTAAAATAAAAAAACACTTTATTTTAAAAAGAATCAATGTAAATTATCGTTACGACACATTAAGAATAAATCGAGTAACTAAAGTTTTAAATCATGTAAAAAAAATTGATAAAATTGACGCAGTTCGTAACGTAAAAATAATTTTTAACATTTAAAAAAAGTTTTATTTCAAATTCTAAGGAAAAACATTAGTAAACAGACGTCATCAATAATTTCAGAGTATTACTAAATTAAAAACAAATACCAAGTTAAATATGAACCGTTTTAGTTTAAAATAAAATAAGATCTTAATTGCGTACACTCACAAATATTTTAATTAAATAAGCATTTCCTTTTTATTACAACAAAATAAGGGTACTGTTTATAATCTTAAAACGAATAAAAAAATTAAGGGATGATAATTTTTCAACTTCTATAAACTATTGCAAAAACCATTTTTATATATAAAGTTAAAAATGATAAATTATGACTTTGTTTACCTGTAAAGTTATGCCGGATTTTACTAATTTATGACTTTTGGGGGGATAATTTTGCTAATCTTTATTAAAACGTGGGAATGTTTTTAATTTTTAATTCAGTATCTTATGACTTTCATTTAATAATTATTTTTGAAATAGTTCCCAAAAACTTATATTTATCTTTCAAGGGATTTTTACAAGTAATTTTTTCAAAGTCTAAATTCACTGATTTTTTTTGTTTTTTTACCCGACATGATTACATATTTCATCATTTTTCACACGTAAATATGCAGTTTTTCTCGTTTAGAGAAATTAATTATGAAAAAGGCCTCATTATTTGCATTATAATTTATTTTTCACACGTAAATATGCAGTTTTTTTTCTCGTTTAGAGATTAACTTTAGACTTTTAGCTTTCAAACACAATCAAAGTTTACACGGAAACTAATTAAATAATTAATGATAAGCGCTTTTTAATAAGCATAGTCCGTACAAGAGACGGACATTTTTGCACGTACCTAGTTATTACGTACCCTCACCTTAAATGTAACGGCATAAAATACATTAAAAAAACGATTTGGAGACGGGAGTGATTCAGTTAAAATACCCCTCCCTGCTGCATAAAACATCTAAAAACTGAACATACTGCATGATTTAAAGGAACATTTCAGTATTTATCAATTTAAAAAAAAATAAAGGATGAATTTATAAACCTGGATTTAAAAAATAAAAAACTTTTCATTCTACAACAAAAATGAAATTTTCTTTTGTTTTCTTTTAGTTAAAAATATGAATCAGAGAAAAACAGCAAATTATTGAGCGTTCCAGAAGTACGGATGATCATAAATGATAAAAAAATAACTTGTTCCAGAAGTTCCAGCTGACTTTCGATTCATCCTGCAGTAAATTAGAAAAAATAACTTTTTTTTTATGGAAATTTAGAATTGCATTTTTATTATTTAAAATAAATTGTAAGCAAAACAAATTATCAAATATATGTTGTTTTTAAATTTTAAGAATGTCAATTTTTTCTAACTTATTCGTATATTTAGATGTAAACTAAGCATTAAATTTACTAACAGATCTATGCGATTAATAATAATATAAAAATAATTCTACAAAAGTCTGTCTAAGCTCTTGATTACGAACATTCCATGATATTTTGATGGATTATGTTCTTTGTCGACTTTTTTTCTGATTGCAAAACAAAAGAATTTATAAAGCCTTAAAAACGTTTTGTTGTAATTTTTTAAAAAATAAACATCAACTTGGTTTCCTTTTTCTTCAGATAAATCACAGAATACATAAAAATGTAAGTATAATCTCCAACTAATTATTTTAACTTAACCGTTCATTTCTTTGCATTTTTGAAAATCAGTTTTTGTTTTGATGTAATTAAGTACTTTTTTACTTCTATGTAGTAAATTTAAAGTAAATTTTACTTCAAATTATTTGATTTCTAATTAGATTATTTTAACTTTCAGATTTGTATTCACATTCTAGTAACCAGCCGTGATATTTTATTTTTAGTATTAAAATATATTTAAAATAATAAAGTTTTATAAGTACATTTTTGAACATGAGAAAGTAAAAGTCCTGAGTCTTTTTATCATAGCAAACCACAATTGATTTATTATTTTACAGACTTATTACAGAAAATATGAACTGCATATATCTATAGCCCAACACGTCAACCGTAATTTTGTGACCTTTTAAAAAACAGACAGCTTTAATGTTCAAATAATGTTTGAATAACAGGTAATCATCCAGATTTGTAAAAATGTTAAGTGTTCATTATTCTTTAACTTGTTGTAGAAGAGCTTTATGTGCAACAAAATAATGAATAGATCGGCTCGAATTACACTAGGGACGATCTTCATTCTACACTAATGACTCACAGGGAGAAAACCCCTTATGATAATAATGTTTGGGACATATTCAAGCTCGTTTCAAAATAGAAAACAATCAAATCCTCAGACTCCCAATTTTAGTAGTTCATTTAAAGTATAAGTGTTCAGAAATGTTGGTTTCAGATGTGACACATTCATTTATATTGTAGCCATATATCGAGATTGTGTTTTTGGATTTGTTGTCTGGTTATAAGGCTACTTATAGAAAAAGGCCTCATTATTTGCATTATTCGCCTAAGATTCCACTGACTTTCATTATTTCATAGTTAGATGAACACCACATGAATATTATGATCTTCACCAACAAGTACTCATACAGCCACACACACAGAAACTGGCTCATCACTAACTTGCATGTCTGGTGACTTAGAGATAGATATTCTGCCAGGAGCTTCTGTTGGATCTATTTCTATCAGGAGCAAAATACCAAGCAGACTTTTACTCATTATCAGGACCTAAATTACAACCACCAATTCATTTACCAATTTATATGTCTGCATCGTCAAAAGTAATAACCAAAACAGTTATCTTTTTGTTCACTGCAGAACCACCTTGACTCAACTGGTGGCTTTCATCTTTTCCCTCACATATGCACTTGGCAGTGAGATGCGGATGCAAGACGTTGCTCTATCATTTAAGCAAATATTACATGTACATTTTGTAAATAAGGCTTTTAACCATAAACACACCATCTGTTATATGGGTATCAGGCAGTCCACTCTTTTTATCAAGCATCGCTGACACATGAACTTGCAAGTCTCATGACTTAGAGGTAGATAGTTTGCCAGGAGCTTCTATTTCCATCAGGAGCTAAAACCCAAGCAGGCTTTTACTCATTATCAGGACCTCAATTACAATCACCAATTCACTTACCAATTTATATGTCTGCATTGCCAACAATTATTTTTTTGTTAATCCAGCATATTGTCTTGCTCACTATGGTTCAGAACCACCTTGAATCAACTAGTACCTTTTATATGGAAATCAGACAGTCCACTTTTTTCATCATGCACCGCTGACACATGAACTCTGCTTTCTCAATCTATTCAATAATGGATTTGTTGGAGTCCGCACTTCTAATCAATAGTGTCAGTTATTACTTTAATTTGTCTGTCATCATGCGACTGAGATAAGTTTTAATATTGGCAGGTACAGCTTTTTCACCTTTGATCGCTTAATGTCTTCCTTCAACTGTAATTGTTGTCAAGTCTTTCGTCGGCCTTCATTGCTGTTCAGTCTTTCTTCAACCACCATTGCTTCCAAGTCTTCTTTCAAACTTCATTGATTTTAAGTCTTTCTTTAACCATAATTACATTCAAGTGTTCCTTCTCCCATCAGTGCTTTCAACTGTTTTGTACCTACGTTTTCAGGGTCCCAAAATCTCTAAAAAAAACATCCATTTCTATACGATTTATAGTTTTAAAATTACATTGCAATTTAGGACATTTTTTTTTTTTATAAATATTAAATTTTATCGATTCTAGTTTTTATTTTAAGAGAATTTAGTATTTTTTGCAGATTTCTATTTTCACTTGGAGTTAAATATTGATTTATCGTCCTTCTCATTATTTAGGACTCTTAAGTTTTTTTCTTCTTCTAATATTGAAGTTAAAACAAAATATTAAAAATCGATATTAAATTAAATCTTTCTGAATATTTGTTGCTACATTTTAAATTGTGATATATAAATCGAATAATCGTATTAGAAATGACGTTTTTTGAAAAGGCAATTTTGGACGATGAAAACAATGAAATATAATTCTTTACGATGCAAAGAAAAATATTCGAACGTACGATTAAAAAAAAACAGTGTTTCAAGTCTTCCTTAAACCATAATTGCTTTAACGTCGTCCTTCAACCATCATTGCTTTAGAGTTTTCCTGTAACCATAATTATTTTAAAGTGTTTCTCTAACAGTCATTACTTTAAAATTTACGTTCAATGATGTATTCAATGTGAGCAATGCAAAGAACTGGTCGTTTTTATAACTGTTACAATAGCATTTATTCATTGCACAGTCGACCTTATGTCGTTCAAATCAGGGAGATAGGCTCTGCCAATTACAATTGGCTTTATTATGGACTTTTTAAGTCAATCGTAAAACATGTGTCACGTGTGTATTGAATACCTTGTTTTAATGGCCCTTGACTGACGTTTAAGGAATAAACACTTTTTTAATCAGTTACTTACTGTAAAATTTGGGATGACTTTTTTCACCCTAACTGTAAACCCTAACCCTAAAAGAAAAGGTAAAAATTGTTTTTTCTTACCTTTACCCTTAGCTAACCCTACACGTACTCAAACGTAACTTTATCCATACACTAAACTAACGCCAATCTAAACGATCTGGATCAAAAGCTGAACAATTCCAAAAAACAATTTATCAAAAGAAAAAGAAAATAATAATTGAAAAGGCTTAATTTTCGTGTGAAAAAAAAAAAATATTCTTCGTCAAATAAATATTTTATCTCTTCTCTTTAAATGGTTTATTGTTTCCTGTTTAATAGCGTCAATTCGTTGTTTTGGCATTTTCCGGCTGTTTACATAAATAAGCCTGAAGATGAGAGTGAAAGTCAGGTTTAGCATGGGTCAGAAAATGTACCAGTACCGTTATATTTTATGGCATATCCACCCTTTGGGGGTAATTTTGGTGATTTTTAAATATTCTTCAACATTTTAGTATCTTGAAATATTTATAAGTTAAATTGTTTAACGAAGAGCAATGGAAAAGAATTGCCGGATTTATTGCAAGTTCTGTTGATATTAAGTACAATATTAAAAAAAGAAATTCATTCTTTTTATTAATGGATAAGTATATCCACAAATATCCTCATTGTATTTTGAATTTAATCAATAATTAATTTTGGGACTTAATAAACGTGTACACATAATAAATTCAATTTTGCTTTTAAGTCAACAATGCTTAATACTGTTATTTGTATAAAATTATTATCTTCTTTAAATTTATCTTTTAATTGTTTTTAATTTTGCAGAATATCAAGCATTCATGAGAATAACAAGTGTCATTGGATTTGAATGGATTTACATTCTTTTGCTTACTTGACATGTGGAAATATCTTACGAAAAGAAATTTTTAAATTTCAGAATTTCAGACATCAAAAATACTTAAAAAACGCATACTGCTAATGGTGAAAACTGAAAGTATCGCTTGATTATGGCTGAGAAAATGGTCAGTTTTGTAGAACTATCTAAATATATAGTAAATTATATTGAACCGAATTCTGAGAATATCTATATATGGTTATTGGCGAACGTTTAACTATCATCTGGATGAGGTGTATAAGAACTCACTGAATATATCATTTATTTTCTGTTTTCACCGATCTGCATAGATAAAAGATCATTCCTCCCTAATGTCAAATCCACAGATCTACTAGTGAGCTGCTACACGGAGGGAAACATCAATTACAGTAAGAAACAAGTAATGTTTTCACTGAAACATCTGAAAAATATTAGTCATTACCCCTTCAATAATCTACAAATTTCTAAATCCATGAAAATGTAAAAGATGGAAATATCTTATAACTCAATCAGTTTCTCAGACTAAAACACAATATAGAACAATACAGAGAAACACATTTTACTAAATACTGTCACATATTTCGATTTTAAAATGAACAGCAAATCTGATACTAGAGATAAACTATATTCTTGTAAAGTATGTGGTTCTACTTTTACACAAGTAATGTTTACACTGAAAGTAATGTTTTCACTTCAATAATCTACAAATTTCTAAATCCATGAAAATGTAAAAGATGGAAATATCTTATAATTCAATCCGTTTCTCAGTCTAATACACTATTGAACAATACATAGAAACACATTTTACTTAAAACTGTCACATATTTCGACTTTAAAATGAACAAATTTGATACTAGAGATAAACTATATTCTTGTAGATTGTGTGGCGGTTTTTTACACAAACAAAATATGTTGCAGCTAATTTTAGCACATACTGCAGAAAAAACATATTCTTTTAGAGTATGTGACTCTTTTACACAAAAAAGTATATTGCAACATATGCGAACACATACGGGAAAAAAACTATATTCTTGTAGAGTATGTCGCTCTTCTTTTACATAGAACCAATATATGTTGTAACATATGCGAACACATACTAAAGAGAAACTCTATTTTTGTTAACTATGTGTAGCTTATTTAACATAGAAATTAAATATGATGTAACATATGCGAACATATACTGCAGAGAAACCATATTCTTGTAGGGTATGTGACTCGTCTTTTACACATAAAACAAGTATGTTCCAACATATGCGAACGCATCCTGAAGAGAACCCACACACTTGTGAAGTATGTGGATCTACTTTTACACATAAAACAAGCATGTTGCAACATATGCGAATGCATACTGCAGAGACGCCATATTCTTGTAGAGTATGTGGCTCTTCTTTTACACATAAAACAAGTATGTTGCAACATATGCAAACGCATACAGGAGAGAAACCACATACTTGTGAAGTATGTGGAGCTTCTTTTAGACAGAAACAAAATATGTTGCGACATATGCGCACGCATACTGGAGAGAAACCATATTCGTGTGAAGTATGTGGCTCTTCTTTTACATGTAAAACAAGTGTGTTGCAACATATGCTAACGCATACTGGAGAGAAACCACATACTTGTGAAGTGTGTGGATCGACTTTTACACATAAAACAAGCATGTTGCAACATATGCGAATGCATACTGGAGAGAAACCAGATACTTGTGAAATATGTGGAGCTTATTTTACACAGAAACAAAATATGTTGCGACATATGCGAACGCATACTGGAGAGAAACCATATTTTTGTGAAGTATGTGGTTCTTCTTTTGCACATAAAACAAGTATGTTGCGACATATGCGAACGCATACCGGAGAGAAACCATATTCGTGTGAAGTATGTGGCTCTTCTTTTGCACATAAAACAAGAATGTTGACACATATGCGCACGCATACTGGAGAGAAACCATATTCTTGTGAATTATGTGGCTCTTCTTTTGCACATAAAACAAGTATGTGGCGACATATGCGAACGCATACTGGAGAGAAACCGTATTCGTGTGAAGTATGTGGCTCTTCTTTTGCACATAAAACAAGCATGTTGACACATATGCGCACACATACTGGAGAGAAACCATATTCTTGTGAAGTATGTGGCTCTTCTTTTGCACATAAAACAAGTATGTTGCAACATATGCGAACGCATACTGGAGAGTAACAACATACCTGTGAAGTATGTAGATCTTCTTTTACACATAAAACAAGCAAGTTGCAACATATTCGAACGCATACTGGACGGAAACCACATACTTGTGAAGTATGGTGAGCTTCTTTTACATGGAAACTAAACATGTTGCAACATATGTGAACACATACTCGAGAAAAACCATATTCTTTTGAACTATGTGTCGCTTCTTTTACACAGAAATCTAATATGTTGCAACATACACGCACGCATACTAGAGAAAAACCATATTCTTTGAAGTATGTGGCTCTTTTTTTGCATAAAAACAACATTTGTTGACACATATGCGAATGCATACTTGAGAGAAACCATATTCTTGTGACATGTCGAACTTCTTTTACACAGAAACAATATATGTGGCGATATATGCGGACGCATACTGGAGAGAATGCACATACTTCTGAAGTTACTGCCCCTTCTTTTACAAAGAAAAAACATATGTTGCAACATACGTAAAAATATACTTGAGAGAAACCATTTTCTTGTCCAGTTTGTTGGTCCCCCGATTTATAAAATCGGGGGACCTATATTTTAGGCATTTACGTCCGTACGTCCGGATTTTTTCCGCAACCATCCACTGAATTTCTCTGAAATTTTGCAGGAAGTTGTAACTTGTGTCAGGTTAGAAAGTGACATTCTCTGATTTTTGTAAAAATCTAGTTTGACCCCCAGGGAGTCAAAAAGCCCCAAAATGGCAAAAAATGATATTTTTCCCCCATAACTTTTCATCCATCCATTCAATTTGTCTGAAACTTGGCCAAAGTGTGGGGTCAATTGTTCCTAATAGAAATAAGTATTGCTGACTTTGGATAAAATCTGGTTCGCGCCCCCAGGGGGTGAAAAGCCCCTAAAATTGCAAAAAAATGACCCTTTTTCCCCATAACGTTTGATCCATCCATTCACTTTTTTTAAAACTTAGCCAAAATGTAGATGGCTATTGTTCTGGAGCATCCTTAACGTCAGAAAAATTCTGGTTCGCGTGCCCAGGGGGCAAAGGAGGGTCAAAAATGCCCCAAATTGCCCAAATTTATTGCATTTTACACTCGTCACATCGAGTCATATACAGAGGAGGACCACACACGCGCGGCTTGTTTCTCTTCTATTACACATAAAACAAGTATATTTACGCATATGCGAAGCATACTGGAGAGAAATAGCTGGTGAATGGGTGCAAAAAAGGAGAGAAACAATATTTTATAAGTATGTGGCTGCTTTTTTCCACAAAACAAGGGTGTTGCAACATACACGAACACATATTGGATAGAAACCATATTCTTGTGAAGTATGTTGCTCTTCTTTTACACAGAAACAACATATGTAAACATATGCGAACGCATACTCGAGAGAAACAATTTTCTTGTGAAGTATGCGATTCTTGTTTCACAAAGAAAATAAAGTATCTTGCGACATCTGTGACACATAGTGGAGAGAAACTATATTCTTGTGAAGTATGTGCCTCTTCCTTTACAAAGAAATTATGTATGTTACGACATATGCGCATGCATACTTGAGATTAACTATATTCTTGTAATCTATATGGCTCTTATTTTACTACGAAATCCTATATGTTACAAGAGTTGCACATGCATACTGGAGAGTAATTATATTCGGTTGATATAGAATGCCCTTCACTTACAATTAAACAACATATGTTATAACATTCGAACGCATTCTGGAGAGAAACAATATTTTTCTGAGTATTAGTGTCTTCTTTTGTTAAGAAATCAACTACATTGCATGTTAACACATACTTTTTAAGCATATTTTCGAGAAAAAATATCTTACCTTTTTCTACAGATACACTGTGTTCAAGCACGTCCGAACACATACTGCATAGACACTATATTCCTGTGAAATATGTGGATCTTCCTTTTCAAACTAATCCAATATTCCGATGCTAAAAATAAACCATATTCTATTAAAATAGTCGGATAATTTATAATATAACAACATATGTTGCAACACAGGCGAATACTATTAAATGTTGCATTGTGAGATTTCATTAAACAGAAAACACATGCTGTGCTGCATATGCGAACACATACTTGAGGGAAATTATTATGGCTTATTTTGTTACACAGGCAAACATATGTCAGAAACCATATTCTTTTGAAATATGTTGCCTGTCTTTTTCAAAGAAATTCAATACGTCGCAGACTATATTCTAGACAAGAAAACATGTTGTGACGTATATAGCTATTCATTTGCACAGACATCTAGTATGTTTTAGCTCATAGGAAAGCATACGATAGAAACACAAATGCTGTGAAGTATGTTACTATTATCAATAAAAACTCATATTTTGGTAGTTATGTGCCTTTTCTCTATCACAGAAGCCCTGGAGAAACAACATATTTTTGTTAGTTATGTGGGTTTTTTTCTAACACAGAAAGCAAGTTGGTTACAACACATGTGGACACACACCAGAGATAAATTCCAGTAATCAACGGCGTCACTTGGATCATGAGAACACTTTTTAAATTACCTGGCTAATATAACCGGAAAACCAAGTAAAAAGGGGTCCAAATTGCACTAATACGAACGGATTGAATCCGAAAATCATTTCACTAAGATGAATATTTCGATCTTGTTCACACAAATAAAAACTTTTTGATGCTTACGTTTAAATACATTTAGGAGAAAATATATCTGATATACAATACAATTGTAGTTTGACAATATTGATTTAATGCAAATATGGAACACTATTTTTAAAATAAATAAAAATGTTGAGATTATTTTTAAATAGATGATTGTTTAATAACAGGTAAATAAAGTAATTTTTAACATCTAATAAAATTTTAGTATGACCTTTCGGATATACTATCAGAAATCAATTTCTATTTGATGAGAGTAAAAGAAGACTTCTAATATCACATCTTTGAATACTACTATAATACTTTCTCATCAAATAAAATAATCTCATCCAAGAATGCATATGAAAAATCGTGCATTTTTTTTTCTGTATTCGTAAATTAATATGTCTATTTGTTTCTTTTCATTCATGTATACTGTCGACAAAATGTAACATTTACAATTTGTACAATATATTTTGAAAAGTTGATGCTTATTTGTAAAAAAGATGCATATTATTGATATTGGATAGAAAACGACTATTTTTATTACGTTTTAATGAGACATAAATAGTTGATGAAAATGTTATTCTGTGACGAATCGATTTGAAAAGATAATAAATTAAACCCATTTCTTGTAAAATTGATATACTAAATCTTGCTAGTTCCTAATTGGTTCATGAACTATGATTTTCATTAGTTTATATTACATCAGTTATAGTCAAAAACATATCTATTCTAACAATTTTTGTGAAATTAACTTTTATTTAAAAAGCGTAGCATTTGTAGCGTGTTGAGATTCATTTTGTATTAGGTCAGTTTTGTAAAAAATCGAAAATAAACCTTTTTTTAGTTAATGTTGTTTTCAAAAATTATTTGAATAAAAATCTGTATTCATTTTTTTTGTTTTTCTATATAAAAAAGTCGATTCCATAGTTTTGTCAAATACTCTCACACAAAATGAAACTAAAATCGTTTTTATGAAAAAGTAATTACTTCATGCTTATACTGAGATCAAGAAGGTAGGGCGTGGGAGGAGGGAGGAGTTTATTTGGTGAAGGGAAGTTGAATGCGTTGTAAGAATTGGTTATTTTTCTAAAGAATTGCAGTTATAAGGACGCTTTGAAAGAGAAAATGATTAAAAGGAACAAGGGGAGGAGTAGAAAACGAAAGAAACATGTTATTAACACTAGGAGGGTTTTTTTATATAGACACGACAAAGTTGTATTTGCAATATTAACAAATAAGTCGTATTGCAGTGAGAAGGAATGCTTATCGAAACAAATTATTTTAAGGAAAAAGTAATTACTCTGACCTCATGCTGAAATAGAGAAGGCAAATTGTGGATGGAGAAATTTATTGGTTGAAGCGAAAGTAAAATGCATTTTGAGAATTGATTGGTTTATTAAAAAGATAATTTGCAGATCATTAATCTGCTGTTTTTTTTTTATTATAATTCCTCACAAAAAAGAACAGTTTTTAATTAAGAATATGGCTGTTTACTCAAGAGGACCTCATGCGAGGAACTACACCATGCAGATTTTCATGGATGTCTTTCATTACATAAGAGACGCAAATGTAATCGCCGATTCAGAAGTATAATTGGGATATTGACACGTTGAAGTTAACAAAATATATGGGAACATGACTTCTTTCTGAATATTACGAACATCGAAAGCCAACCATAGAATTTACTTCTTATATTAAACACGATGTAACTTTAATATAGATTAATATTATTATCGTAAATTTCATACCAGTCAAAATGAGAACCATAAAATAAACTGCTAATTATTTTTCAACATTTTTTCAGTGTACAAAAATAATGAAAATAAGAAAGTAAAATCGTTTTTACATTATCGACGCCTTAAAACAATGTTCTTGTGTAGTGGCCATTTTTGTACAAACTAGCACCCATATGTTTGATAAATCTAGCAAAAATCAACTCATGGTCAGACTTTAACGAAATTTTCTGATATTTATTTAGTTTTAGATTAATTAATTTTCAAAATGTGGTTTTCGTAAAAAAATATGATGGATAATATTTTTTTGTTATCTTGCATCATATTTCCTTTTATAAAATCTGAACAAAATATATCATAATCGATCGGAATTTTAATAGTATAAGAAGCGAAAGAGTCTAAATAAACATATCAGATTTACTTTTGTGTTTTGAAACGATAAACGCTGAGAGAGATGAACCGTAATTAAGGTTTTAATAACAAACAATTACACATTAAATCAAGTTAAAGATGGCGGTATTCCTGATTATTTACCTTTCGAAAAAGGGGAAATAATTTGGTGTCATTAGTTAATCTTATTATAGTACTTAATAGAGTACGACTTGTTTAATTTATTACATCTTTCTCTCCCCCCAAAAAATGATAAAAGAGGTTGTTTATTTAATAGCCGTTTTTCTTCAAGTAGTACTAAGAAAAAAGGATGGGGTGATCTCTATTAAGTTACAAAGTCTCTGTATTTATTAGAAGCCATCTGCACTCTAGAAGACATCGATACAGATTTGGCGGAGATCTCACTTGATGCATCAATTTCACTAGGACAGTCAGTTCCTTGCTCAGATACCAGGGTCCTCTCACCTTTAACGATACATATTTTGTGGTTATATGTGATCAATTCGGATGTGTTGCCGGGTTTGTAGGGATAATACAAATGCTATTGTCACTAGTTAATTTGGAGGCTATATCTGGCACATTGACTGTTGTTACGACGCCACATGGGCAGAGTGATGATTTATATCTACAAAAGTGTGAGTGTATCGGTGAGTCGTTCTTACCTGATGTGTGATACTTGATTGAAACAGATCCCGGCTTAGCCCAAGATAGAATAAAGGACTCAGACGTGGATTTCCAGCTTTATTTGAATTTTCTATCACAGGGATAACATTATTTGATGTGCAGAGTAGTGATCGGATCGAGTGTATCGGTTAGAACGTTTTCCCAATGGCAGAATAGCATGTTACGAGAATATAAAGTTAGCTGAAAAGCTTTCCGTAGGGTGACATTAAGCTTATTTCCTTGTCGGTCACCTTTCGGGTGGTATTTACTTGTTTTCCAAGTTGCAATTACCTTTTCCGCAGATTGTTTCTGGTTTCCACTGTGATGGAAATCGGTAGCCCGATCAGAGTGTTTTAGATCTAACATACCAAAAGTCGAAAATAGTTGATTCAGGAAATGAGTGAAGGCTTTGCTGGTCATATCTTTACAGGTAAAGGCAAATGGTAAAGTGGAGAATTCGTCAATTACTGTAAAAGAACATTTGTAACCACGTATAGATGATGGTACAGCTCGTTAAAATTTTATATTCAGTCATTGGAATGGCAGTATTGGTTTTATGAGTCTTTCTTTACTACTGGTCATGAATTTTTGTTTCAAATACGGGCAAGACGTACAGGTATTTGTTACACTGCTGACTTGGTCTACAGAGAATGGGAGGTTTCTTGCTCTAGTAAAATGAAAGAGGCGTGTAACTCCAGGGTGACATCATAAAATATGTAAATTATGAAGATCTTGCAACGTGTGGGTAATGATACGTGTGAATAAATCGGCGAAAGTATTTCAGTTCGGGAGCGATAAGTAATGCTAAACATTAATTGGGAGAGTTTGATGCGCAAATGACATATTTTATCGTTTTTTATCTAAGATTCGCTAGGGTTGCTCAGTATTTAACTAATGTTCTTTTGATCAGTTCTAACCTGAAAGTATCTGCCGAATATGAAGTGACTCTAATTACGCAGAGATTCAACTATAGCAGCCGCTTCCTTTCCGACAGCATAATGTTTGATTTCGTTAGTGTTTAGAGTGCGTAAGAAAAATGCAACGGGTTTACCTTTTTGATTTAAAGTTGCTACGATACAATAATGGCTGACACCAGTTTCATCTTTAATTCTTTATTAGGGTCAACGGTTATTAGTTTAGCATCTTGTAAATTGTTTGAAAGTGATGGTGGAAATTCTTCATTGTAATTCAATGGAAATATTTTGCAAGACGTTTTCAATAAATTTGCTGTAATAGGAAACCATTCCAATTATTTGCCTCTGAGATTTCGAATTAAAGGGTGATGGCATTTCAAGAAGTGGTTTGAGTTGATTAAAGTCGGGTGCTTTTTAGTTATTGTTAATATTTAGTTATTGTTAATATTTAGTTATTGTTAATATTTAGTTATAGTTAATATTTATCCAAGTAATGTGATTGATGTAGCTGAAATAATGTTTTGAATGTGATTTTGTATTTATTGCTGCATCATAAAGTTTTCGGATGCTGTAGTCGTTTCATTTTTAGTTTTCCCACATATGGTGACATTATCCACCAAGATGAGTGTGTCCAACAATTTTTCATTGTCGGTGATTCTGTCCATACTTCTCTGGAATACACTTACTCCATTTGTAACACCAAAAGGAAGACGGTTAAATTGGCACAGTTTACGATTTACCTCAAAGTCAGTGTATTTGCGATCTGTTTCTGCGAATGAAGATTTGATTATAAACAGATTAAAGATCAAGCATAGTGAAGATGTCATACTGTGCCATGTCTTCTGCCATTATAGAAATATGGGGCATAGGGTAAGCATCTAGTTCTGTGAATCTGTTTATGGTGTTACTGTAATCGATTATTAACATTCTTTTTGTGAGTTACATTTGAGCTTACGATTACTTGGCCTCACCAGGTGGACACGCGGGGGCTCTAGAATACCCTCTTTCAACAGTCTATCAGATTCTTCGATCATAAATGTTTTTGTCAATAATGGTATGACGACGTGATGGCCAAAAATGTATGATCATTTCATGTTCAATTTATATAGAAATTCCCCTCATAAAATCTCAAATTAAAAAAAAACAAAGAATTCTCAAGCTACATAATAAATAATTGTACACAGAAAAAAGGAATTTCAAAAATGTGTGATGGTCAAAAAATGGGGGATCAGTTTATGTTCAATTTATATTGAAATTCCCATTATAAAATCTCAAATTTGAAACAAAGTTTTTAAAAAGACACAGTTCTCAATCTACATTATAGGTAAATTACATAGAAAAAGGGAATTTTAAAAGTTTGTGATTGTCAAAAAGTGTGGGATTAGTTCCCATCACATTTATATAGAAATTCACCTCATGAAATCTGAAATTTTAAAAATATTTTTAAAAACACAGAGTTCTCAAGTTACATTATAGGTAATTGTAGACAGAAAAAGAAATTTAAATAATGTTTGATGGTCAAAAAGTCATTTCATGTTCATGATCAGTTAATGGGGGATCAGTTTATGTTTAATTTATATAGAAATTTCACTCCTAAAACTTCAAATTTAAAACAAATTTTAAAAAACATGGAATTCTCATGCGAACTGGTAAGTAATTGTATACAGAAAGAAAGGATTTTTAAAATCTGTGATGGTCAAAAACAGAGGATCATTTCATGTTCAATTTATATAGAAATTCCCCTCATAAAATCTCAAATTGGAAACAAATTTTAAAAAAACACGTAGTTCTCAAGTTACATTATAGGTAATTCTACACAGAAAAAAAGAATTTAAAAAATGTTTGATGGTCAAAAAGTCGGGGATCAGTTTATGTTCAATTTATATAGAAATTCCCCTCATAAAATCTCAAATTTAAAAAAAACACGGAATGCAAACTAGTAAGTAATTGTACACAGAAAAAAAGGAATTTTAAAAATGTGTGGTGGTCAAAAAGTGGGGGACTAGTTTATGTTCAATTTATATAGAAATTTCCCTCATAAAATCTCAAATTTGAAACAAATTAAAAAAAAAACACGATTATCTCAAGTTATATGATACACCGTAAAAATGAAATTCCCCTCATAAAATCTCAATAAAATTTCTGCTGTAGGTTTTGGGGTGTCCCTCTTATTTGGGAGCTGTTCAGTTTGATGTCTGTTTACATTAATTTTAAATTTCTTCATATCATACTATAAAGGAAACAGGGAGCAGGGAAGCAGTTATAGTGACTAGCAAATGAGGAAATGTGCTATTTGAGTAGAAGGCTCTTCAGCATCTCGGAACCTTTGCAGTGAATGGATGGAATTTGACTGATTGTCAGGTCCTAGTGAATTTACGTTGAGGCGGCACTGGCGTAGCAAGTACATCAGAACACAATCCATTAACGTACTTGTAAAACAGGCACGAGGATGAAACATTGCGGACAGGGGCTGGAGCTTGGTGGTTAGTGAGGGACCTATTAAGTTGGTGATCTTTTGGACCTTGTCTAAGAGGGAGAGACTAGTGGATGTGGCACCAGCCCAGATGTGGTAACAATACTCCATGCATGGGCGGATGGTGGCTTTGTAGAGATATAGGATAATATCAGGTGTTAAAAGTGTAATACCATGGTAGAGGGAGCCCACCTTCTTTGCAGCAGCCTTGGCAATATATTTATTCCAATTCATGTTACCTGTGAATGTTAGGACACAGACTTTGAGCGTTGAGCTCTCTGGTTAGGACTTATTTGCGATGGCACTCCGTGGTTGAATAGGTTTCTTGTAGTTATTGAAAGAAATGAGCTTTGTCTTTGCGGCATTAAAATTTACCATCCATTTATGACTCAATCGAATACAACCTGGAAGTTATTTTCTAAGGATTTAGCCATTGTCTCGGATATGTGCTGATCCGCTTTGCCTATGTCTCAATGGAATCATGAAGGTCGTTTATTAAAATCAGGAATAGTAGAAGTCCAAGATTGAATCTGTGGGGTACACCAGCATTTATGTCATGTTGCTTAGATGAACGGCTGTCGAGGACCACCTGGATCTTTCTTTTGGGTAGGAAAGATCTAATTATATTAAATATTTGTCCAGTAAATCCATATAAGTGAATTTTTATGAGAAGCCCTTTATGTCAGACCTTGTCAAAAGCTGTGGATATATCAAGCGCTACAGCCCTAGCTTCATCTGTCTTGTCTAGTGTATGATATATGCATTCAGCATTGACCGTTAGGATATCCGCAGTAAATCGTGCTTGTCTAAATCTGTACTGATGATCAGAAAGTAGTTTAGCATTAACTAGGTGCCGGATTATCGCTAGATTGTATTAATGATTCAAAGATTTTAGCAAAGATCAAGAGCAGATATTGGACGGTAGTTTTGAGGATTAGTTCTGTCTCCAGAATTCTTGAAGACTGGTACCTCAGAAGCTATAGGAACACTAAATATTCTCTGAAGTGGATAGACGATTAGCATTTCTCAAGGTTCGATATAGTAACGAAATACTACATAATAACATTTAAAATCGCTCCATATGTCGCCCCTGATTATTGTGCCCTGTGTCCCCGTCAATATGAATATTACAAAAATGAGCCCAGATTCTGTCTGAGACAATTCTGAAAATGAATATATCAGCTTTTTTGTCTTGTGTACTTTCCAAATTTATGCGAGACTCACACACAAACATACACACGGACAACTTCTGTTGATATAATAGATTGTTACAGCTATTTTTAAATTTGATGGTCAAAATCAAATTTATTTAAATCCTTTGATTCATGTAATCTTACATCAAACTCAATTCTGGAGATTTTTTTTCTGATTTCTTCGATTTACGTAAACCTCTCGTATATTCCTCTTTAATGTCCCAACTCGAAATGGCGCTTATATTTATTCTCCTTTCCTCACTGTGGATTCCTGATCAGATCCTGCTAAGAAGTACTGAATGCTATGTACTAAATCATATTTACCTTCTAATTTTGATGTCTTACACATCAGATGTGTAAGAGAATGAATGGTGCAATGTCGGTGTGAAGCATGTAAAATGATCATTACTTGTAAGAGAATAAATTGGACAATGGAAGAGTGTAGCATTCAAGACAAATGATTAATTAAACAACATTTAGTTTTTATAAAATTATCACTAATTAAATATTTCATTATTGTTTCATTATCTTTTATAATATTTAAAATTTAGGAGAAGCCATTTATGCCAGAGAATGAATGGTGCAATGTCGTGGTGTAGCATGTAAAATGATCACTAATTAAATCTTTGTTACATTACCTTTCATAATATTTAAAATCAACATAATTTTAAGCTCAGATATTCTTCAATATTTTTATTACACGAATCTCATTTGTGTCTTTATTAATATTTATTTTTACCATATTTTTTACAATTATCTTAGTTATTTAAATAAATTGACAATGGCACAGCTTTTAAAGTGACTACAGAGTTCAGTCGAAAACATCTACACAACTAATCTTAAAACTATTAAAAAGTAGCATCTTTAAAAGATTGAGTGTTTGAAATATCTTTGGTCAATTCCAGTTTTAAAAGAAATGGTAAACATTATTTTAGCTTCATGTAGAAATTCCATTTATTGGGCATGTTTCATTTAAATTTTCGTTTATCTATGTTGAAAGTTTTCCTACTGATCAGAAAGAAAGTTTTTTTTTTAAATATTTTCCCGAGCAAGGCCGCATGTATTCGCTTGTATACGGTTGCTAAAAATAAAACACACACATAGACATAGACACACACACACACACACACACACACACATACATATATATATATATATATATATATATATATATATATATATATATATATATATATATATATATATATATATATCACTAGATAAAGTAAAATAATAAAATAAGGTGCGAATCAAATTTTATTAGCATTCAATTAATTTGCATACACCTTCGATAGACTTTTCACTGTCATCTACTACATCTATAGCAAACAAATTTCCCGCCTGGATAACTTTTTCGTTTTTGGACTACCATTAACCAGCTGGATTGTTTTTTAATCAACCTCTTTGATATCTTTCTTGAAGCTGTTTTAAACTTTATGACTTGAATTAACTGTATAAGTTTAACAGAAAAGTGTGTTTTGGGCCGATATATTTGATGTTTTATATACTTTTATGTATTTTTTTTATATATTTTTATATATATTTTCAAAGTTTAATTTTATTATCTGCAGTAATGTCATTGCGGTAATGGTTCTCTGAGGAGAAGAATTTTCTTTGAAAACTCATGAGTTAAGAACTGTAAAGTACTTTGCTTGAACATTGAATGCTAATAAAATTTGGTTCGCACCTTATTTTATTCTTTCACTTCATCTAGTGCTATTAGTGTTCTATCCAGTATATTGAGCTTCATTTTTATCCGGATGTTTATTAATTACAGATATTAGTTGCCTCTTATATCTTTTGTTGTATTAACCTTATATATATATATATATATATATATATATATATATATATATATATATATATATATATTAAATATAACTTACTTTTCGTCTTTTAATCATTATAAAAGTGGCACTAATTAAATCTTTAATTCTTCTTTTCTTTTGGAATATTTAAAATAAACAGAAATAGGAGCTCAGATACTCTTCAATATTTAATTATTCATTACAGTCATACAATACAACGATTTATTTAAAACAAATTAACAAATAAATAACACAACAAAAAATCAACTTGGGAAGAGACTTAGCGTTTATTTAAAATTGTAGCTCCCTCCAACTTAGTAAAAAATTTAGATTTTATTTGCTTGAAAACAATAGAGTAAATGGTAAGAGTGTGGAATAGTTAACAGACGAGAAGTCGTAAACAAAATGCAACAACGAAAGCCTTATACTAAACGCATTCAAAATTAATTATCTACCGACCTGTATACTTTTAACATGCTGAAAGTGTTTAAAACTGTTTTATTTCAATATTTTTAAGCTGTCTTTACGATACATGGGGATAAATAGTCACTTGCCACTTTACTGTTCGGGAGCTTTATTCTTGAAAAGAACACTCGATCCAACTCAGAGGTGAATACATGCAAAGACCACTAAATCTGTAACTCTGTCGATAAGCTGGTCAGTTCTACATTTGTCGGTATGCTCTGGGGTACCCAGTTAAAATAGAACCAGAAACAAATGGTACGATAAAAATGGCAGAAATTAATAAATAGATAAATAGGCACTCCAGAAGATGACACTGCCGCGCTGACTTCCGGTTTATCCTGCAGTAAATTTCAAGTACGGATGATTAGAAATGATTAAAAAAAAACTTTTCTTAAAATTCATATTAATTTGAGACTTTACAAATACATTTTATTACTAATATAAGTGTTTGAAATAAATACAAAAATAATTGAATAATTGAACGTTTTATTAAGATTTCATTGTAAAACCTACTGAAAGACTCCTATTTTGGAATAAATAAACATTTTCTTTAAAAGATGTGTATGTTAAAAACACATTCATTTGAGTATTTGTAAAAAGAAAAACATTCTCTGACGTTTATTTCATTTAATTTATTTCATATTTATAAAAAAAACTATTTTTATTAATTATTTATGTAAATAAACATATTTTAATGAAAGAAATAACTTTTCAGGTGTTCTTATGTGTTGACCTACATTTTCGTATGTTTAGAATGCACAATAACGCCCCAGTCTTTGTCTGCTCACCTTTGAGACAGGGGTAAGGTGATTGCTAATCGACTGAGGCGCCCCTACCAGGAAATTCCGACGATGCTGCCCAGGCATTTTTTTTGGTAGGCCAGAGTGCTCTTCCTCTACGGTACTGGCTTTTCAACCCTTCTTTCGGACCTTGTGTCATATCTTACAACGCGCAAGAGACTAAATTTCAATGTCGACTGCGGAAGACATTTTTAGGCGGAAGTGACAAAACCCTGGTGTAATTCCCTAACACCCAAAACTTGAAATGATTGAAGAATATTTTCCTGTTAAATTGTCGCTCGGCACATCATTGTGACTTGCGTTAAGTCTGTAATGGCTCGATTGGCGGTAAATGCCCTGAGAATGTCCTGTAGTATCAAAGGTAATTGATGCCCGTCTCACCCGTTTGATTAATGATGGAATATGGTTATACATTCGTGTATATATTAATGTTATATTATAGATGCGGCTTGATATTTTTAGATACGATTAAGTTAGCTAGTGTGAATTATGGCTGGGGTCAAATGAGACATTGTGTGCGGGTCAAGCTGACATGCACCAATGGGGACCGTTATAAGTCAATCATGTTTTTGTAAAACAATAACAAAGTTACACATTCGGCGGAGACACAGGGAAGGTCAGATATGAAGCGATTGTGAATGTCGTGTTTGATTGGCCGACCCGAGGAAGTGTCGATTACGTCATTTGTTTTTTATCAAAAACGAAAGATTTTGAAAGAGAACGCTTTTGGAGCTGAGAGCGTGGACTTCACAATGTAGCCGCTCGTCCTGAAAGCAAGCGGACCCATGAGAAAATGGGCTAAAAGTTATAAGCTGGATCTCGAATGAGATCCAGCAGAGATCCCCGTGCATCGTCGCATCCCACAGCGAAAAGTATGAATGAGTGAAGTACAGAATCAAGCGAATGTATGGAAAACTCCTCCTCACCCAAGTCCAGAATAAAATAATCGAATCTCTCTGAAGAAAAACTGCCTCCGAGTCTTGTCTCCTACCTGTCTATAAAGTTTATCCACAGATCAAAGACCACCAGCATCGATCACGGCCAGAGACACGCAATAAAAACCGGTAGCACCAATGGCGATCACGACCAGTAGACGAAAGAAACTGTAAGGTAACTTTTTGTGCATAACATTTTCGGGTTCAAATTTGAAGTTAAAATTATAAACTGAAAGAGTTTAAGACAGAAAGAAAACCTGTACTATGTTTAAGGTGAACAATGTTTCATTTGAAGTGTAATTTGAAAAACTGAAAAGATAAAATGTGACAATGTTTTAACGAGAAGTGTTTAAAAAGAAATGTGTTCAAATAGTAAATGATGAAACGAGAACAATATTTTAACGCAAAATGTGTTTAATGAGAAGTGTTAAAAATGTGAAGATATATGTAAGATATCAACAGAGGGCGAAGGGTCACCACTTCACCGATCTTAAAAAGTTGCTTTTACAGAAGTAAAAGGAAAATCGATAGCAGACCCATATAATTTTCCACATGCCCCCCTCGTTTGTTAACTGTCATACAGTTTCGAGAGGAATGAAAACTGGTTTGGAGGATGATAGAGGTGGCGAACATTACCTTTGACATTTCCCCACAACTAGCAATTCACAAAACCCCAAACTTCAGAAACTTACGAAAATCATGTCATAGGAGGATCCGCATTCTTTTGCACCCCTCCTTGTACAAAGCAGTAAAACTAATCTTCCCCTTTGATGTCAGCAGTGTGTCCCAGGATGGCCCAATCAATACTGCAATAAGCACTTATTCGATGGGAAAACCGCCGGTATCTTGACCCCATCAATGTTCGTTGGAGAAACTCAACACTAAGACACTACAATGGCATTCTTTCTAGCAAGCATGAATATCTGCGGTATCAGGGCCTTTTCTAGGAAGTTACGATTCTGCCTGGACCTTCAAAGCCTTGGAGTGGATGTATGCTGTGTTCAGGAAACTCACTTAATTCAAGGTGATTATTTCAGTGCACTTTCTAGGGATGTTGATGTCTTCAGCGTACTTCAATTCTAACTCAAGGGGGGTTTCCTGGCAAGTGAAGTAAACTTTAGATGTGTCGTGTGACCCTTGTTTCATGGATTCGGAAGGAAAGCTTTGCTTCTGCATGTTACCATAAAAGATAGAGAGTTTCGATTGATTGGGGTTTTAACTTCCAAGTGTGTACCATTTTTTCGGCGAATCGAGCAGTTAGTGACCAACCCTCGTTAAGTTATCTTAAATTTGAAACAAATTTCCAAGAAACACAAAATTCTAAAGCGACATGATGGGTAATTGTACACAGAAAATAGGAATTTTAAGAATTTGTGATGGTCAAAAAGTGGGGGATCAGTTTATGTTCAATTTCTATATAGAAATTCCCCTCGTAAAATCTCAAATTTGAAACAAATTTTAAAAAAAAAGAATTCTCAAGCGACATGATAGGTAATTGTACACAGAAAAAAATTTTTTTACAAATTTGTGATGGTGAAAAAGTGGGGAATCAGTTTACATTCAATTTATATAGAAATTCCCCTCATAAAATATAAAATTTGAAACAAAATTTTAAAAAACACTGAATTCTCATGCGAAATAGTAAGTAATTGTACACAGAAAAAAGGAATTGAAAAATTTCTGATGGTCAAAAAGTACGGGATGAGTTTACATTAAATTTCCATAGAAATTCCCCTTATAAAATCTCATATTTGAAACAATTTTAAAAAAAAACACGAAATTCTTAAGCAACATGATATGTAATTGTACACAGAAAAAAGGAATTTAAAAAATTTGTGATGGTCAAAAAGTTAGGGATCAGTTTATGTTCAATTTATATAGAAATTCCCCTCATAAAATCTGAAAATTTTAAACAAATTTTCCCCAAAAAACACAATACTCAAGTTAATTGATAGGTAATTGTACACAGAAAAACGAAATTCAGAAGATTTTTGATGGTCAAAAGTTAGAGGACTAGTTTACATTACATTGATATAGAAATTCCCCTCATAAAATATAAGATTTGAAATAAATGTTCTAATGATACCAAATTCTCAAGCAGCATGATAAGTAATTGTACACAGAAAAAATACCTTTAAAAAATTGTGACGGTCAAAATGTAGAGATAATTTTATGTCCAATTTATATAGAAATTCTCTTCATAAAATCTCAAATTTGAAACAAATTTTAGAAAAAACATGGAATTCTTATGCGAACTGGTAAGTAATTGTACCCAGAAAAAAGGAATTTTTAAAGTTTGTGATGGTCAAGAAGTGGGGGACTAGTATACATTACATTTATATAGAAATTCCCCTCATAAAATATAAAATTTGAAATAAATTTTCTAATGATACCAAATTCTCAAGCGACATGATAAGTAATTGTACACAGAAAAAATACCTTAAAAAAACAGTGGAGATAATTTTATGTTCAATTTATATAGAAATTCCCCTCATAAAATCGAAAATTTGAAACAAATATCAGAAAAACAAAGAATTCTCGAACGACATGATAGGTAATTGTACACACAAAACAGAAATTTTTAAAAAATTTGATGGTCAAAATGTGGAGGATCAGTTTATGTTCAATTTATATAGAAAATCCCATCAGAAAATCGCAAATTTGAAACAAATTGTAGAAAAAACATGGAATTCTCATGCGAACTTGTAAGTAATTGTACCCAGAAAAAAAGGAATTTTTAAAGTTTGTGATGGTCAAGAAGTGGGGGACTAGTATACATTACATTTATATAGAAATTCCCCTCATAAAATATAAAATTTGAAATAAATTTTCTAATGATACCAAATTCTCAAGCGACATGATAAGTAATTGTACACAGAAAAAATACCTTAAAAAAATTGTGATGGTCAAACAGTGGAGATAATTTTATGTTCAATTTATATAGAAATTCCCCTCATAAAATATAAAATTTGAAACAAATATCAGAAAAACAAACAATTCTCGAACGACATGATAGGTAATTGTACACACAAAACAGAAATTTTTTAAAAATTTGATGGTCAAAATGTGGAGGATCAGTTTATGTTCAATTTATATAGAAAATCCCCTCAGAAAATCGCAAATTTGAAACAAATTTTAGAAATAACACGGAATTCTCATGCGAACTGGTAAGAAATTGTACACAGAAAAGAAGAAATATAAAAAGTGTGTGATGGTCAAGATGTGGGGTGCTAGTTTACATTACATTAATATAGAAATTCCCCTCATAAAATATAAAATTTGAAATAAATTTTCTAATGATACCAAATTCTCAAGTGACATGATGAGTAATTGTACACAGAAAAAAATACCTTGAAAATTTTGAATGGTCAAAAAGTGGAGATCATTTTATGTTCAATTTATATAGAAATTCCCCTAGTAAAATCAAAAAATTGAAACAAATTTTCCAAAAAATACACAATTCTTAAGTTAATTAATAGATAATTGTACACAGAAAAAAGAAATTTAAAGAATGTGTGACAGTAAAATAGTGGGGTATCATCTTATGTTCAATTTATGTAGAAATTTCCCTCATAAAATCTCAAATTTGAAACGAATTTTCCCCAAAAAACACAATTCTCAAATTATTTAATAGGAAAATTTACACAGAAAAAAGAAATTCAGAAAATTTGTTATGGTCAAAAATTAGGGGGATTAGTTTATGCTCAATTTATATAATAATTCCCCTCATAAAATCTCAAATTTCTAACAAATTTTCTAATAAAACCAAATTCTCAAGCGACATTATAAGTAATTGTACACAGAAATAACTACTTGAAAAATTTGTGATGGTAAAAAAGTGGAAATCATTTTATGTTCAATTTATATAGAGATCCCCCTCATAAAATCTCAAATTTGAAACAAATTTTAGAAAAAACACGGAATTCTCATGCGAACTGGTAAGTAATTGTACACAGAAAAAAGGAATTTTTAAAGTTTGTGATGGTCAAAAAGTGGGGGATCTGTTTATGTGTAATTTATATAGAAATTCCCCTCATAAAATCTCTAATTTGAAATAAATTTTAGTATAAACACGGAATTCTCATGCGAACTGGTAGGTAATTGTACACAGAAAAAAGGAATTTCAAAAATTTGTGATTGTCAAGAAGTGGGGGATCAGTTTATGGTCAATTTATATAGAAATTCCCCTCATAAAATCTCAAATTTGAAACAAATTTTAGAAAACAACACAATTCTGAAGCAACATGATAAGTAATTGTTCACAGAACAAAGTATTTTAAAAATTTGTGATGGTCAAAAAGTGGGGGATCAGTTTATGTTCAATTTATATAGAAATTCCCCTCATAAAATCTCTAATTTGAAATAAATTTTAGTATAAACACGGAATTCTCATGCGAACTGGTAAGTAATTGTACACAGAAAAAAAGAATTTCAAAAATTTGTGATTGTCAAGAAGTGGGGGATCAGTTTATGTTCAATTTATATAGAAATTCCTCTCATAAAATCTCAAATTTGAAAGAAATTTTCAAAAAAAACACACAATTCTCAAGTCTACTGATAGGTAATTGTACACAGAAAAAAAGGAATTTTAAAAATTTGTGATTGTCAAAAAGTGGAGGATCAGTTTATGTTCAATTTATATAGAAATTCCCCTCATAAAATCTCTAATTTGAAACAAATTTCAAAAACATGTAATTCTCAAGGGACATGATAGGTAATTGTACACAGAAAAAAGGAATTTTAAAAATTTGTTATGGTCAAAATGTTGGAGATCAGTTTATGTTCAATTATATAGAAATTCCCCTCATAAAATCTCAAATTTGAAACAAATTTAAAAAAAAAAACACGGATATCTCAAGTTTCATGATAGCTAATTGTACACAGAAAAAAGAAAATTCCCCTCATAAAATTTCAATAAAATTTATACTGAGAAATAAGGTGTAGGTTTTGGGTTGCATCCTAATTTTGGAGCTGTGCAGCGAGATGCTTGTTTGCATTAATTTTAAATTTCGTCATGTCATACAGTAGAGAAAACAGCGAGCAGGGAAGCAGTTATAGTGACCAGCAAATTAGGAAATTGGCTATTTGAGTAGAAGGCTCTTCAGGATCTGGGAACCTCCACAGTGAATGGGTAGAATTTGACTGATTGTCAGGTTCTAGTGAATTTACGTTGAGGCGGCACTGGTGTAGCAAGTAAATCAGAACACAATCCATTGAAGTACCTGTAAAACAAGCACAAGGATTTAATATTGTGGCGATGGGGCAGGGCCTGGAGCTTGGTGGTTAGTGAGGGGCCTATTAAGTTGGTGATCTTTTGGACCTTGTCTAAGAGGGAGAGACTAGTGGATGTGGCACCAGCCCAGATGTGGTAACAATACTCCATTCATGGGCGGATGGTTGCTTTGTAGAGATATAGGATAATATAAGGTGTTAGAAGTTTAATATCATGGTAGAGGGAGCCCACCTTCTTTGCAGCAGCCTCGGCAATGTCTTTAATGTATTTATTCCAATTCATGTTACCTGTGAATGTTAGGCCAAGGACTTTGAACGTTGAACTCTCTGGTTAGGTGTTATTTGCCATGGCAATCGGTGGTTGAAGAGGTTTGTATGTATTGAAGGAAATGAGCTTTGTCTTTGCGGCATTAAAATTTACCATCCATTTATGACTCAATCGAATACAACCTGGAAGTCATTTTCTAAGGATTCAGCCATTGTCTCGGATATGTGCTGATCCGCTTTGCCTATGTCTCAATGGCATCATGAAGGTCGTTTATTAAAATCAGGAATAGTAAGAAGTCAAAGATTGGATCTGTGGGGTACACCAGCATTTATATCATGTTGCTTAGATCAACGGCTGTCGAGGACCTCCTGGATCTTTCTTTTGGGTAGGAAAGATCTAATTATATGAAATATTTGTCCAGTAAATCTATATAAGTGAATTTTTATGAGAAGCCCTTTATGCCAGACCTTGTCAAAGGCTGTGGATATATAAAGCGCTACCGCCCTAGCTTCATCTGTTTTGTCCAATGTATTATATATGTATTCAGAGATGACCGTTAGGATATCCACAGTAAATCGGGATTGTCTAAATCCGCACTGATGATCAGAAAGAAGTTTAGCATTAACAAGGTGCCTGATTATCGCTAGATTGATTAAGGATTCAAAGATTTTAGCAAAGACGGGAGCAGACTGATTTCGCGGTAGTTTTGAGGATCAGTCCTGTCTCCAGAATTATGGAAGACTTGTACCACAGAAGCTATAGGAACACTAAATATTCTCTGAAGTGGATGGACGATTAGCATTTCTCAAGCTTCGGTAAAGTAACGAAATACTACATAATAACATTTAAAATCGCTCTACATGTCGCCCTGATTATTGTGCCCTGTGTCCCCGTCAATATGAATATTACAAAAATGAGCCCAGATTCTGTCCTAGACAATTCTGAAAATGAATATATCAGCTTTTTTGTCTTGTGTACTTTCCAAATTTATGCGAGACTCACACACAAACATACACACGGACAACTTCTGTTGATATAATAGATTGTTACAGCTATTTTTAAATTTGATGGTAAAAATCAAATTTATTTAAATCCATTTGATTCCAACAATCTTACATCAAATTTTGGAGATTTTTTTCTGATTTCTTCGATTCACGTAAACCTTTCTTATATTCCTCTTTAATGTCACAACTCGAGATGGCGCTTATATTTCTTCTCCTTTCCTCACTGTGGATTCCTGATCAGATCCTGCTAAGAAGTACTGAATGCTATGTACTAAATCATATTTACTATCTAATTTTGATGCCTTACACATCAGATGTGTAGGAGAATGAATGGTGCAATGTCGGTGTAAAGCATGTAAAATTATCATTACTTGTAAGAGAATAAATTGGACAATGGAAGAGTGTAGCATTCAGGACATATGTTTAATTAAAAAACATTTACTTTTTATAAAATAATCACTAATCAAATCTTTAATTATTGTTTAATTTTCTTTTCATAATATTTAAAATCAACAGAATTTTAAGCTCAGATGATCTTCAATATTTCATTAAACACATCTCATTTGTGTCTTTATTAATATTTATTTCTACCGTAGTTTTTACAATTATCTTAGTTATTTAAATAAATTGACAATTGTACATCTTTTAAAGTAATTCTAGCGTTCATTCGAAAACAACTACACAACTAATCTTTAAACTATTAAAAAATAGCATCTAAATGTTTAAAAGATTGAGTGTTTGAGATATCTTTTTTTCAGTTTCAGAAGAAATGTTAAAAATTTTAGCTTCATGTAGAAATTGTATTTATTGTGAATGTTCCATTTTAATAGTCTTTTATCAAGTTTCAAAGTTTTCCTACTGATCAGAAACAAAGTGGGTTTAAAAATATTTCTCCTGGGCAAGGTCGCATTTATTCTCTTTCATACGGTTGCTCTTGAAAACAATAGAGTAAATGGTAAGAGTGCGGAATAGTTTACAGACAAAAAGTCGTAAATAAAATACAACGACGAATGCCTTATACTAAACGCATTAAAATTTAATTATCTACCGACCTGTATACTTTTAACATGCTGAAACGGCTTTAAAATGTTTGCTCCATTTGTTAAACCTGTCTTTACGATATACGGGGAAAATAGTCACTTACTACTTTACTGTTGGGGAGCTTCATTCTTGAAACTTGTAAAAAAAAGATCGCTTACCCTACCACTAACCGTAAGTAAGCAGAGGGGTTGAAACTCAGACTAAGGGTTAGTGGTAGAATAAGTAAACTTTTCAGGAATTTTTTCTCCTGCGTGTAAAGATTGTTTTGAACGAAATCAAATTTTGAAATAATTAACTTAAAAACTGTTTCAGCACATTGAAAGTATACAGCTCGGTAGATAATTGTATTCAACTGCGTTTGGAATAAGTAATTTCTCGTTGTTGTTTTTTTTGTTTTTATTTTTTTGTTTTTCAACTGCTTACTCTACTTTTACCAAATGGTTACATACTTATTTTAAAATATGAGGGTGACTTAGGCCCTATTTAAAACTAGAGATTAAAGAACGCAGCCCACTCTAAAAAAGTTTTTAGAAAAGTCGCTTTTATTTGCTTGAAAACAACAAAGTAAAAACTTGTTTTGAACTATTGATTTTAAAGAATGGGTGCTGAGCCAGTATTTAAAACTCATGGGGAAGTCCCGCTTCTTCTGAACGATCCTAACTTTCTGTTACTGAATTGTTCTTGCTTTGTGTCATTTTTCCTATTAATGAACTTGTGCCACTTTTACCGGTGCCATTTTTACCGGTGTCATTTTACCTCGTCTATTTTTACTGTGCAAAATATATAGGTACGTGCAAAATCAATGCCCGATCACCCAAATGTAAAAACATTTTAACCCTCTCTTCACCTTAAAATTCACCAAAATTCAAGAAATCAACCAATTTTAATTAAATATTCAGTATTCATTAATAAACGATCACGTAATATAATGAAATCATTATTTTGTTTTTAATCTTAGCGAAAATGTATTATTTAAAAAAAATACACTTTTAATAAAGTTATATTTTTATGTATTAATATAAAATGTATGAATTAAAAAAGATGTTTCATGAAAATAAAGTATTGTAGATGTTTAAATTTAAAAAATTGTGTTAAAAATTATTTCGTATATATTACGTGTTAATAAAATCACCATAACTCGAAGAAAAATTAATTTCTTGAATTGGCAATGTTATCATTAATAAAGCATTGTTTTATCAATATGTTTACCAAAAAAAAATTGTTATATAATTGAGAAAAGTATTTCATGGGATTTTTATGAGAAATGCTATGTAATTATATTTCCCTTTCATACATGAACGTGTTATTATCAGCGTAAGAATTTTTTTTATAATCTTGAAAATAAACAAAAAAAAATGAAGAAAAATACGGTCAGGATCATTACGAAAAAAATAAGAATTTTAAAAAATCGGATAATTTCTACTAACGATTGACTTGGTCGTGTTCTGTAATAAACAGGCGGGATCAGCTCATCTACAACCACCTACTTCCACACCGGCCTCAAAATGTTATTGTTAGAGATTCAACAATTTCGTTAATTTCACAATTCATCGTCAATTATTTTGAAAGATAAAACGTAAGTTTGTATTTATTTCGTCATTTTTTCATTAATAAATATTTAAAAGTTAAAAACAATTATTTGTTAATAAAAAAATAAAATTCAAATATGACATTTTTTTTTCAAAATTAAATTCTATTAATAAATAATTGTTTTAACTTTTTATTTCAATTAATAAATTTTCAGTCATTGATTTGATTTACTTTTTTACACTTAAAATAAAAAAATACTCTTTTAGCTTTATTTAAAAAAACGAATTAATGTCATTTATTGTTACGACACGTGTAAGAATAAATCGAGTAACTAAAGTTTTTAATCATCATGTAAAAAAGAATTGATAATATTGACGCAGTTCGTAACGTAAAATTTTATATTCAACAGATTCATGTTTTTATTTGCTGATTTTTTTGTTTTTTAATTTTGGATTTTACATCAAGGTTTTTATTTCCGAGGTTTCACATCGAGTAAAATCCAGCAACATCTTCAATTGTGCAAGGCTCCGAATACAACGATTTAAAAAATGTAATTAAAGCGTTTTAAAATACTTTAAAACAAAAGAATTAAGCTGGTAAATAGAAAACTAAATTTTATTGCCTTTGGTAACAGTTATTTGTTATCTGTTTTTTTTTGTTGTTGTTTTTTCAACCCCTTTAATACTTTTTTCGTCTTGAGCTATACAACAACAAAAAACATGGCGCGATGAGCTAAAGATACTACTTCCGGTTTGTTTTTCTTTAAATCTCGATTTCAAACAAACGTGTTTTTCTTCAGATTACATGCTTCCTCATTTAATAATATTTTTTTTAAATCACATCATTATCGCCTATACACAATGTTTTTTTATATATCATTCTGTTGAGTGTTTACACCTTCGAACTCATCATTTCCCTGGAAAATAAAAACGTCTATTTAAATAATAAAATATTTAATTGATTGAATAATATTTCCCCCTGAAATCAAAGAGATCGACACAATTGCGAAATTGCTTTGTTTTATGTCTATTTAAATTTTCTGCGAACCTTCATTTCTGGTTGCCATCTTGAATTTATACTTACAGCCGTTTTAACTCGATCACTAACATAACATTTTATTTTAGAAATACGATTTCAGCTAATCAAAAAGTAAGTATTGCTTAAATTTCTTTGTTTTACAATTTTTAAACAAGTATGCTATGAACTTTTTAAAAGTGACGAAAAAAAAACGTTCTTTTATTTAGTTTTTTATTTAAATTTCTTTGTTTTACGATTGTCTAAAAGGTATGTTATGAATTTTCTAAAAATGAAGAAAAAAACGTTGTTTTTAAAAATTCATATTAATTTGAGATTTTTCTATCTTCATATTCGGTTTAACATAAACAAAACAAAAACAAAAAATAAACGATTCTGATAATGATAAACTTATTGATAGTAAAGCATGTAAAACTGCGGTTATAGTTGAAGATAATATTCAGATAAAATTAACTGTTTCAAGTGAAATGAAGAGCCTGTGCAGATTGGAAGGTGTTTATTCATATTATATTTTTAGCAATTATGCAGAGTTTTTATTTTTAAGTAAACTAGCAAATATATTCTCCCACCGATCGCATATATTTGCTAGTTGTTTTATTTAATTGCTCAGTAAATTTGTGGTTTTGTTCATTTGTTTTTTAAGAAAAAAAATCACCCCATCCTTTATTTTAATAAATAAAACTTGAATAATAAAAACAGTTTTGAAACCGAATTTACCCTTTACGGCGTCAAATGTAAAACAAAAAGTCCTAAACTCACTTAAGGTCGTAAAAAGATGATAATATTTCAAGTTTTTCAAATCGAAAAAAATGTGTACCTAAAATAAAATCAACAATTAAAAAAATGAAATACAGTTATTTATTTGCTCATTAAAATGTGTTTAGTTTTTCTTACAAAAAATAGTAATTTTTTAATCAATCGTTTTTTAAATTAAATTATTTTATTCTTTAAATGTGTGCTTTAAAACATAATTTGTTATAATATTATAAAAACAAATAACCCAAAACGTTTTAATAAAAAATCAAATGAAATATATCATTTTTTAGCGAGTCGCACGATAAATTTAAGAGAATCTGTTGTTTACATGTTATTAATCAAATAACGCGCCACTGCCTTCTCTCTCTCTCACTCTTTCTCTCTCTCTCTCTCTTGAAATAGAACTTTCTGTGCGTTCGAAATAGAACATTATACTTAATAATCAGAGGGCGGGTAAGACATATACTATATTATACCCCTCCATATCAAAAAATATTATAATGCATGGGAAGATAGTATAATTAAAACAGAACAGATAATACCCTACCTCCACATTTCTCAAAAAAAAGGAAGTAATACTTGAGAGGTTGGTATAACAACAGAACAGATACTATACTACCTCATCACCTCTCAAACAATTAGGAGGTAATGCTTGGGAGGATGGTATAATGAAAACAGGATACTACACAAATTCCACACCTCTCAAAAAAGAGGAGTAATGCATGAGAGGATGGTATCATGTCAACATAATAAATATTACACTACCTCCACACCTCTCAAAAAATAGAAGTAATGCCTGGGAGGATAGTATCATGTAAGAAAAACAGATACTACACTACCTCACTAGCTCCCCATTAAAGGAGGAGGTAATGCCTGGGAAAATGGTATCATTACAACAGAAAAGATACTACACTACACCCACACCTCTCAAAAAGGGGAGGAGGTAAATCCTAGGAGGATGGTATCATGACTACAAAACCGATACTAAACTACTTCCACACCCTTCAAAAAAGGATGAGGTAATGCCTGGGAGGATGGTATCATGACAACAAAACAAATACTACACTACCTCTTCACCTCTCATAAAAGGAGGAGATAATGCCTGGGAGGATAGTATCATGACAACAGAACAGATATTACACTAACACCACATCCCTAAAAAAAGGAGGATGTAATGCCTGAGATGTTGGTATCATGACAAGAAAACAGATATTACACTTACTCCACATCTCTCAAAAAGGAGGTAATGCATGGGAAGATAATTTGACAACAAAACAGATACTACACTACCTCCACACCTCTAAAAAAAGGAGGAGTTAATGTCTGGGATGATGGTATCAGTACAAAAGAACAGATACTAAACTATGCCCCTGAATTGAGCATTTAAAGATAGTACATTAGTCTGAAATAGTATATACTATACTATTTCATGATACATACAATAGTCTTAAATAGTTTAGTTTTGGCTTCAGACAGATACATAATCTCCATTACTAATAGATATGCTATGATAATAATACATTTTATTAATAATTTAAATGTTTGGAATAAACAAAAATATGCTCTCATAATAATCGATTTATTAAATTTTTTTTTGGTGGGTATGTTTTCACAAATTGTTTTTTTTTAATTTAATGGGCACTCTAGAAGATAACACTGCTGTGCTGACTTCCGGTTTACCCTGCAGTAAATGTAGCTTCCTTATCAAGTATGGATGATCAAAAATGATTAAAAAAAACTATTTTTTTAATTCATATATGACAATATAATAAAATCTTTGTTGCCGTTTAATAAAATACAAAAATACGTTTCAAATCTTTGTTTAAAACAATGTTTACTTATGTTTTTTGTTATTAAATTGTTATAAAATATTTGCTTATTTTATATATCTATATGAATATATTATATAGTGTTTTTCCTGGAAGCTTGAAGAAATTCGTCACAGTATTTAGAATATGCCACAAAGTTTTTGGAATTGGAATTTAGTGTTCGCCAGTGTCATCAAAAGTTCCCTAAGGTTCTGTTATGTTGCAAGTTTTGCATTGTGCTTCTGTCTGGTGACTACTTGTATATAGTCATTTGCCAGCATGTCATTAACGACCTTATGTGCTGAAAAGAATGACTCTCGTACTTCTTTTCATAGTACTCTAGTAATTTAAGGTCTTGCTCGTATGTGGAACTGAATAATAGTTTTATCGACAATCTGATGCAAGTATTGAGTTTCACAAAAAAGTGTTTTAAAGGACGATTAATTCCGGCCGAACATTGTGAGATCTTTATCCTCATTATCAACAGTTTTGAACATCTCAATACAAACATTCAACATTATGTTAATCTCTATATTAGTGCCAATTCATCCCCGCCACTGATATATAACATAAGTGTATCTCTGGTTAAACTCACTAGAATGAGTTCATCGTCATTTTCACTGTAAATTGGCCTAACTGCATGAATGTGTATGCATATACTAACACATTGAATCATTGTTAGGTTCGATATATTCAATATTCGGTGATTGTAGTGTCTCATGAATCTGAGGAGTGAGGAAGGTCTTGGTAGCTTTTACATGCTCCCATATGTTGTTTCTAATGACTGCTGTAAATAATAATGCCTGACAGAGCAGATATTGTATGGGTGCCTCCCTTCGTAAAGTCTTAGTGAAACGAAGTAGTAATCAAACTTATAGAAAGAAAGAGAAAGTAGAAGATAAAGATACATGCTTACAGAAACAAACCCAAGAATCTAATTTTTGAAAAGATGATATCATGAGCGAATAGAGCTTCTGCAGTTTAACATTATGCCTTGACAACTCATAGGAATGTTTATTTACTTGAGTCATCCTATAGTAGTAGGCCTAGGTTGACAAATCTCGAGCTTCAGAGGTGGTGCAATGATTTATCACGTTTTTACTAACAGCTAAATATGTATATGGATCGCAACACTTGTATACATATATAGCACATGGTATTCCCAAATGGTCACCCTTCTGGTATTGGCCAGGCTCAACGTTGCTTATCTTCAGTTATCTAACAAGAACCGTTTTGTCAACATGATTATGCCGTATATATGTAAATGTGATTATGCTGTATATAATGTGATTGGCATCGGTTAAATAATAATATGAGTCACATTCTGGTCAACGTCATGCATAGGGCTTTTCCACCATTGCTAGTTGCCATGTTGAGATTGAAATGAAATTGATCATTTGGGACCATCTGTGATAAGTAGAATTTAGATGTATTTTCTAACGCATATATATATATATATATATATATATATATATATATATATATATATATATATATATATGTTTATCATGCCACACTGATTTGAGCAGAGATGACACTGATTATTTGTGATATAAAATTCAGTGTCAAGTGAATAGTAGGTATTAGTCTGAGAAATTTAGAAATTACTTTTAAGTGGATCCAGCAGATCTTTTTAGAATTTGTCTTTGTTCTACATGAGATGAGTCAGGGATATTAGTTATGCTGGATTATTATATTTACCTTTCAATTACCTCTGTCCAAATGGGTAAGCAATCATTCTGGGACTCTCATTGTACCATTTAGTAGTTAAAATGTCGGATTTCTCTTTTGTTATGATTATTTTCCTCTTTTGGATAACATATCTAGATTTTGGTACACGTTCTTCACATTTCTTATCATCCCACAATAAAAAGAAACCACTATAGATGGCGAGCAGCTTTATTATATGAGTGAGAATTTTTCATGTCTTCTACAGTGGTTACTATTGTGCAATAGTGCAGGTTTTGGCTTTCTGGAACCATCATCAATAATCCGACCCCTGCACATTAGATAATGTGACAGAGTACATTGTGTTGTAGAGATAAAGTATTGTATTATTTGACATTTCTTGACTGAAACATATATAGATCTGTGAGAGTTGTGGACTCTGCCAATATTAGGGTGTGCAACATGCATTATTTGAACAAATTGGCCATAACCATCTTAATCTTGGCAATTTGTGTGCGGGAGGCATATTAAGCCCTATTTATGAGTGCAAACTTACAGTGGTAAGTTTTTGTTGGTAATTGAAATGACAAAATTGTTGTAAAAGTTGTTATCCATTTCTGAATTCTATCTACTGTGTCGGATAAAATATCAATGAACAAAACACCCTGAAATACCAACAATAATATGTTATGGTATTAAATAGATAAAGTTTTGTGAATGGAATTAATTAAAATATCTCAAGTTGTTGGCATGGAAACGAAGAATACATGACTTGGAATAAACACAATCTCTGTGAATTAAGAACTATTTAAAATGTACTTATCTTTTGAAGAGATGGGCGCATGTTACTGAGTTATTAATATTTTTACAATCAGTTATGTTGTTGAAATATTCGTATTTCGAAAAAGGCAACGGTCTGCAAAATCGAGAGGACAGAAATCTCTACTAGATTTAAATGCAGGTTTTTGATAGAGTTTACAATACAGTGTTTGAAAACATCCTTTTCATGAGTTGCTTTCGATTCTGGGTTTAGACGAGTCTGATCAAATCTGATGACTTTGAGAATAGATAAGAAGTCGACTCTAAAAGAAATTACCCTTTCTACTGGCAGAATCAAAAAGCCAAATTTATTTTAGCTAAGAATGTATATGAGAGGAAAGCGGACGGCTTTTCTTATGAGCTTAGAGCACCAGGTAACATAACATTTCACATTACTCAGTTCGACCTTTCTTCTTTTTGGCCAAAGTTATATGAGGATATCGGTTTGGTAACAATCTTTCTTTTACGTCTCAATTTGCTATTTTAAAAGGTATTTTAATTGGAAATTTATAGTCTTTTCAGCAAGGTGTTAAGAAAGATTTTTGATTGATTATTCCGGATTTTTAAACAGGAGAAGTTGGTTTAGAATTTTCCATGTCTGTGATAAAAAGTTTTCTTTTCACATCAAAATTGTGCAATATCAATTTATCATCGAAACTGAACAACAAAATATTACGTTTGCTGAAATTGATTGCATACAAATATAAATTATGTTAAAATGTTTTGATAACATATTTTCTTTATTTACAGATTGAAACTATTATAGAAAAGGATGGTTGTTTTCTATTTCCACAAGAATTAAGAAAAGTCTGCATCAATAAATAATTGCCATCTCATTTTTCTGTATGTACGTTTATCATTATTGTAAAATAATTCCTGTTTACAAAACCATGTAGATGCAGTTAGGAAAGAAATATTTTATTCTGTAAAATGTGCAAATTAATATTTTCCATAATGTGCTTTGACAAGACATGAGAGTACACACGGAGAAGATTAATATCATGTCTCTTATAGGATCCTTAATCTCCAGAAAAGTCTTGTCGAAAATATCGATACTAACTCATTGAATGCATATTAGACTCATCAATCCTGATCTTTGAAAGGAAAAATACAAAAGAATGGTGAATGCATATAATTGTTAACTTAAATTAAAAATGTTAAAAACCCTACCAGTGTAACATTTCTGAATTTGTATGTTCACACAGTTTCTATTTAAAAATTCACATGTGAATACACACCTGTGAGATGTTGTCTCAAGTACCAACACTAAGCTGGATACTCTAACCAGACTAGATGAGTTCTTGTCCTGGAATCCGGTAAGACAAAAAGACCACAAGAAAAATATACTGTAACATAATAAACTGATCAATTAGAGAGAGGACATTTGATGTTCTTTACTTCTATGCTAAGTCAACATTTAAAAAGGTAAAGGAAAGCTTTAATTGAATTCTCAGATATCTATGTATCTCATATAGAGATCTAGTGTTAGTCTCAGGATCGGCCATTTATTTTCTGAGACATTAGACTGAAGTAAAATGAACAAAAATAAGAAAAGTTACTCTTGCAAAGTTTGTGGAACTGAATTTTATCAGCGTGCCAATCTGAAAGCACACATGCAAATACACACAGGTGAAAAACCTTATTCTTGTAAGGTTTGTGGAACTGCATTTTCACAAAATACAAGTTTGAAACGGCACATGCGAATACACACAGGTGAAAAACCCTATTCTTGCAAAGTTTGTGAAACTGCATTTTCAGAGATGGCCAATCTTAAATCTCACATGAGAATACACACAGTTGAAAAACCCTATTTTTGCAAAGTTTGTGGAACTGCATTTTCTCGAAATACAAATTTGAAACAGCACATGCGAATACACACAGGTGAAAAACCCTATTCTTGTAAAGTTTGTGGAACCGCATTTTCACAAAATACAAGTTTGAAACGGCACATACGAATACACACAGGTGAAAAACCCTATTCTTGCAAAGTGTGTGGAACTGCATTTTCAGAGATGGCCAATCTTAAATCTCACATGAGAATACACACAGTTGAAAAACCCTATTTTTGCAAAGTTTGTGGAACTGCATTTTCTCAAAATACAAATTTGAAACAGCACATGCGAATACACACAGGTGAAAAACCTTATTCTTGTAAAGTTTGTGGAACCGCATTTTCAAAAAATACAAGTTTGAAACAGCACATGCGAATACACACAGGTGAAAAACCCTATTCTTGCAAAGTTTGTGGAACTGCATTTTCATGCGATACAAGTTTGAAACAGCACATGCGAATACATACAGGTGAGAAACCCTATTCCTGTGAAGTTTGTGGTACTGCATTTTCACTCGATACAAGTTTGAAACAGCACATGCGAATACATACAGGTGAGAAACCCTATTCTTGTAAAGTTTGTGGTACTGCATTTTCACAGCATTGCCATCTGAAAACTCACATGCGAATACACACAGGTGAGAAACCCTTTTCTTGCAAAGTTTGTGGAACTGCATTTGCACACGATACAGGTTTGAAACAGCACATGCGAAAACACAGGTGAAAAATCCTATTCTTGCAAAGTTTGTGATACTGCATTTTCACAGCATCACAATCTGAAAATTCACATGCGAATACACACAGGTGAGAAACCCTTTTCTTGCAAAGTTTGTGGAACTGCATTTTCACAGCATCTCTATCTGAAAACTCACATGCGAATACACACAGGTGAAAAACCCTATTCTTGCAAAATTTGTGGAACTGCATTTTCACAGCATCCCCATCTACAAACACACATGCTAATACATACAGGTAAGAAATCCTATCTTTGTGAAGTTTGTGGAACTAAATTTTCGGTCCGGTCTACTTTTAAAAAGCACATGCGAATACACACAGGAGAGTTTGAATTACCTACTAGAGACTATCCCTGAATGTCTTCGGTCTCTCTGTACAAGGATTTGTCAGGACAACCTGACATGAGGATACTTACCCCTACAAGTAAACCCTGACCAAATATTCAAAATTACATAGTATCCACAGCACAAATAAGATCCCCTCATACGAGGAATAGTGCATCTTCTCCTAGTGATGTTACCTCAAGTAACACCACGTAGCTGGATACTCCACCAGACTAGATTAATTCGTGTCCTGGAATCCGGTAAGACCAACAGACCACAAGAAATATATACTATGACATAATTGACTGGTCTGTTGGAGAGAGAAGAAATTTATTATTCTTAACTTATTTACTAACTCAATGTTTGAGAAATAAAGGAGAATTTTAATAGAATATTTGGATATCTATGTATCTCATATAGAGATCAAGTGTTAGCCCCAGGGATGGGCCCCTTGATTTCTGAGACCTTTGACTGAAGTAAAATTAAACATTAAGTGAGAAACCCTATTCTTGTAAAGTTTGTGGTACTTTATTTTTACATGATACAAGTTTTAAACGGCATATGCGAATGCACACAGGCCTGACATTGTAATATGGAACAAGAGAGAAAGAGTGGCAACTTTGGTTGAGGTAAGTGTCCCTAATGATGGGGGCCTAAATAGAGCTGAAAGGGAAAAAATAACAAAATATCAGGGTCTAATGTATGATATGAAAAGAAACTAGAACCTCAAAAATATCTCTATCATTCCAGTTATCATAGGAGTCACTAGACTCATGAAGAAGAACTTGAAAAAGAATTCAGCAAGTATACCTGGTGAACCAAGTGCAAGAGAAATCCAAACAACTGCACTCAAGGGAATAGCCAGAATCCTTAAAAGAGCTCTCTGTTTGAGTCTGTAAATAGCGGGTGGATGTATGACATTTGGAAGAATGCCCCGTCCCCAGCAAATGTATGAAAAGAAGAAAAAAAAGTGAAAAAACCCATTCTTGCAAAGTTTGTGGAACTGCATTTTCACAGCATCCCAATCTGAAAAAGCACATGCGAATACACACAGGTGAGAAACCCTATTCTTGCAAAGTTTTTGGAACTGCATTCTCACAGTATTCCCATCTGAAAAGTCACATCAGAATACACACAATTACCGACTAGACACTATACGCGAGTGTCTTCGGTCTCTCTGTACAAGGGTTTCTTAGGACAACCTGACATGAGGATACTTACCCCTACAAGTAAACCCTGACCAAATATTCAAAATTACATAGTATCCGCAGCACAAATAAGATCCCCTCAGCATGGCTATACACTTGCTCATACAAGGAATAGTGCATCTTCTCCTAGTGATGTTACCTCACGTAACACCACATAGCTGGATACTCTACCAGACTAGATGAATTCTTGTCCTGGAATCCAGTAAGACCAATTGACCATAATAAAGATATACTATGACATACTTGACTGGTCAGTTGGGGAGAGAATAAATTTATTATTCTTAACTTTTTTACTTACTAAATGTTTTAGAAGTAAAGAAGAATTTAAATATAATATTCGGGTATCTATGTATCTCATATAGAGATCAAGTGTTAGCTCCAGGAAGGGGCCCTTTGATTTCTGAGAACTTCGACTGAAGTAAAATTAAACATTCAGGGAGTTTGAATTACCTACTAGAAACTATCCTCGAGTGTCTTAGGTCTCTCTGTATAAGGGTTTGTCAGGACAACCTGACATGAGGATACTTACCCCTACAATAAAACCCTGACCAAATATTCCAAATTACATAGTATCCGAAGCACAAATAAGATCCCCTACGCACGGCTATACACTTGCTCATACGAGGAATAGTGCATCTTCTCCTAGTGATGTTACCTCAAGAAACACCACATAGCTGGAGACTCCACCAGACTAGATGAATTCTTGTCCTGGAATCCGGTAATACCAACAGACCACAATAAAGATATACTATGACATACTTGACTGGTCACTTGGGCAGAGAATAAGTTTATTATTCTGAACTTTTTTACTAACTCACTGTTTGAGAAATAAAGGAGAATGTTAATAGAATTTCGGGTATCTATGTATCTCATATAGAGATCAAGTGTTAGCCCCAGGAAGGTGCCCCTTGATTTCTGAGAACTTCGACTGAAGTAAAATTAAATATTCAGTGAGAAACCATATTCTTGCTAATTTTGTGCAACTGCATTTCTCCAGTGTGCCACTCTAAACACTCACATGCGAATACACACAGGGAACAACATATCTCCTTAAGACAGCACTCGGATATAAATTATACTCATAGATAAATAAAGTGGTAGCTTCAAGGGGGGGCCCTAAAATTAAAATGATAAAAAAGTGAGAAACCCCTATCTTGCTAAGTTAACTAGATTAATTCTTGTCCGTGAATCCGGTAAGATCAAAATACCACACAGAAGATATATTATAACTTATTTAAGTGGTCAGTTAAACAAAAGAAAATTTAATGTTATAAGTTTTTTACATACTCAATGTTTAGAAGTAAACGAGATCTTTAATGGAATATTCAAATATCTATGTATCTCATATAGAGATCAAGTGTTAGTCCCAAACACATGTGATAACAAGTGATAGTTTTACCACCCGTCAAAACTTAAAAGTTTAAGGTATCTGACATCCTGTTGTACGGTTCTGCTTTAGGACGACTACTGCACAATGCAAAATAAAAGATTGTGTATACATTTCCACTAGACCATCAATCAAACGAGTTCCTCTGATATAGCATCAAGTCCTTGAAAAATATACAAAAAAGAATAGTGGCAAATAAGTAATACACAACCCAATATGACTATACAATCTTAACAGCTACATACTTTGAAAATGCAGCTGGTAAACCTAACATAGTTATGTGAGACAAGAGGGAGAGATCAATGTGTTTTTCCGAAATAAAATTATTAGCTCATCAGTAAAAAGCACAGACGATTATTGATCCAGTAAAATGACTATTAATACATTTCTTGTACAAGAATATCCAATTTGCTATGTGTTCGAAATTAAGCCACCTTAAATGTTTTTAATGTACAACTACATTAGTATAAACATAGGGGAAAATGTATTCATTTAAATATTTAAATTCGTAATAAAAACATATCCATTCATTATTATGGACATTTTCTGTGTGTGTCTGTTTGTCGGTCAGTCACAATTTTTGATGAAATATCGAAACTTCTTTTGGGAATGGAAAATAATGCATTCATACTAAATAATAAATTTCCAACAAATAAAGTGGATACTTTGACTGGAAATCGAAACCGAAACCTTGAGATCTTCAGTTTGATGTTCTACGAACTGAGTGATTAAGATTTATGAATAAATCTAGAAAAATAATCCATACAACACGACATATGTGCCTTTTATAAAAATAAAATTCATTGTTTTGATTAATTAAAATTTATAATAAAAGTGTGAGAAATATACTTGACCTTTCAGTTTTAAAAATATTGGTTTGGTGCGAGGCAGATTTAATTGTCTAGTATACGTTTGCTCAAATTAAAACATACTTATCGAAGTACTCTGGTTAATGTAGTTTCAAAATATATCTTGTCATGAGGTTCTTTCTACACACCCTTGTAGCAGTTTGTGACTCATTAGTATTCTATGGATGTCCGGCATTAATGCATACCTCCACAGTAGCCTGGAGAGGACTGGTGATAGTATTATGTAATAATTCGTCATTTTATAAAAAAGAGTTGCAGAAGCGATAGGAATGATATATAATCCTTTAAGTGGATGGACGATAAACATTTCTGAAGGCTCGATAAAGTGACGAAATACTACATAATAACATTTAAAATCGCTCTACATGCCGCCCACTTATTATTCTTTTTCTGTGTCCCCAACAAACGTAATATTACAAAAATGTGCCTATTATTCCCTTCGAGAAAATTCCGAAAATGAATAAATCAGCTTTTTTGTGTAGTCTCCCCATAAATACTAGACATACACACACGAAATTGTTTTGTTGATTTCTTCGATTTACCTAATCCTCTCTTATATTCCTTTTTAATGCCACAACTTGATTTTATTGTTTTGTTTAATAGATAGTGGGTAGATAATTGTATTCAACTGCGTTTGGAATAAGTAATTTCTCGTTGTTTTTATTTTGATATTTTCGGCTTCTTGCTCTACTTTTACCAAATGAGTACATAATTATTTTAAAATATGAGGGTGACTTTTCAGGTTTTCAGGATGTTCAACCATAACCGCCTAAATAAAGTAGAATCTCTATTCTGGCGATATACACATTTTTTATAAATATATATGTTAAAAATACATTCATTTGAGTATTTGTAAAAAGGAAAACATTCTCTGACGTTTATTTTATTTAATTTATTTCATATTTATAAAAAAAACTATTTTCATCATTATTTATGTAAATAAACATATTTCAATGAAAGAAAAACTTTTCAGATTTTCTTATGTGTAGGCCTACATTTTCATATGTTTAAAATACACAATACAGTTCTAAGAGGTCCAACCTCCCAGTCTTTGCCTGACTACCTTCGTGAAGTGGTTAGTTTATTGCTAATAAATTGCGGCATGCCTACTGGGTAATGCCGGCGAGTCTGCCCAGACATTTTTTGTAGCTTAGAGTGCTTTTCTTCTACGGTACTGGCTTTTCAATCCTTCGTTCCGTCCTTGTTACCGGTGTGGCAGGGAGATATAAAATTTTAAAAAATAATTAAAAAAAGATACACAACACACAATGGATTGAATATCAACGTACACCGTTGACTGCAGAAGACATTCTTAGGCGGAAGTGGCAAAACCCGGGTGTTATCCCCTAACATTCAAATATTCAAATGATTTAAGAATATTCCGGCAGCTCCGTCTTCAGCTTCCTGCAGAGTTTTCTTCAGTGGCTCCTTCTCCGGTTATTCCCGGCAACGTCTGCTTTAGTTCCTTCCAGCAGCTCTTGCTCCAGCTTCTTCAGTGGCATTTTACAGCAGCTCTTGCCCCAGTAGTCTTCAGCAACGCCTCCTTCTCTAGTTCACTCCAGCTCACTCATTCTAGCAACGCCTGCTCTAGCTCTCTCCAACGGCTCCTGTTTCAGCTTCTAGCAACACCTGCTCTAGCTGCTTATAGTGAATCTTGCTTGAGCTTCCTGCAGTGTGTGCTACAGCTCCTTTCAGCAACGACTGCTTCAGCTACGTGCAGCGGCACTTGCTCCAGCTCACTGCATCGTCTGCTGCAGCTTCTTCAGCGGCACCTTCCAGCAGCTGTTGCCCCAGCACTTGCTTTAACAACTCCTAATACTCCAGCCAACTCCTGTTCCGGCTCACTCCTACATCAGCGGTTCCTGTTTCAGCTTCCAGCAACGCCTGCTCAATGCTCCTTCTATCGGAACTTGTTTCAGCTTCCAGCAGCACCTGCTTCAGCTCATAGCAGCGGCTCATGTCCCAGCCTTTCCTACTTCCAGTGACGCTATACCTGTTATTTCAGTTGTACTTCTCCCGTTATTACTTTTATGGTAAATAAACATTTTCTTTAAACTTTTCATCAGCGTTTGTTCTCTCTTTTTGTCGTTGCAGTAATTTGCCCGTGTCTCTTTTTTAGTTGTAAGACCGATCACTCCAGAGCAGTTGCAGTTCCCAAATGTCAACCGGACGCTCCCCAAGCATGGCACCTGGCGCTGCCCAAACGTACGGACCTAAAGCTCCCTAAGTGATTCGACCCTACAACACATTCAAAGTCTTGTAAACTCGACGGATTAAAGATAACGCCGAATTTTACTCGATGTAAATCCTCAAAGTCGTAGATGTAAAAACACAAAGAGGCGAAAATTAAACAAAAATACAACTAATAACTGTTACCAATCGCTCGAAAAATTTATTTTCAACAAACTCATGTTTTAATTTGCTGTATTTTTGGACAGAAAATGCTGGTAATTGGGATTAGATAATCGTATTACTTTTAAAACTAACTAAACTGAATTTAATAACTTTGAAAATTTTATTTGAGCTGAATTTTTTGAATTAGCGATATTATCATTGAATAAAGCATCGTTTAATCAATATTTTCGCACACAAAAAAATTCTTCGAATTTTTTTTTACATTCGTAGAATTTGGTATATTCGGACCACCGTTGGTAGCATTTGGTATATTCGGACTACCGCTCTCATCTTGGCTGTTTTCTCACAAGGTGTACTTTTGTCGAACTCGGGAATCTTTCTGTCGAACTCGGCAATCTGGACGGAATTACGAACGGAACCCTTTATTTAATCCACGGTGGTAGCATGCTCTCATTCCATCTGCAATAACTAGGAAGAAGTATTCAGTAATTCGCAATTATTCGCATCGCCCGCACTGAGGATTGAACCTTCAACCTTCAGATGATCCACTTAGAACTGGATTATACTTAGTACTATATCCTTCAAATATATTGAAATTAAGTTTTGTCTGAACAAATTTGTCAAGTTCTTTCTCAGACCTAGTAAAAAAAAAGGTAAATGTCGCATAGCCTGGACGCGCACGAGTGTCGTTGCCGATTTCGCACACTGCCCATGGCCGTAGCGGCGGTGATTTGTTAAGAATCACCGTGTCTAGGGCACAGCATATGGAAGGCGGAGCCCATCCCTCTCCTTCCGCTGCCTTGAACCTTCCCTGAGTTTTAGTCATGTACCCATTTACTGCTGGGTGGACAGAGGGAGTTTTCAGACCCGAAAATTCGCATGCCCGGTCGTCCAGCCCAAAGACAACTGCTATAACCACTTGTTAGGATCGAAGGTCGTGTCCCCCGATTATTTACGTGTTCAGTAAATCAAGCAATGTTGCATGCAAAGACAGAGTAATAATTAACAAACAATATGAAGTAGTTCAAATAAGGTTTATTGAACGTGTGTGTGCGTGGAATGATGAAGTGTGTGATGTATGCATGTGTGTCGATGGAAAAACAGTTCTTGAAAAGGTATAAGAAGAAATGAATCCGGCGTAGGAAAAGTCTTTGAAAGCCGTACACCAAGAAAATGAGTTGAAGACTCTTACCGTTGTTTGACCACGTGCTGACGGAAGAAACGTGTGTTGGTAGTTGTTATGCCGAGACCAGTTCAAGAGAAAAGCGTGAGACGAAGCGCTAGTGTATTAGCGTCGTTCTGCCGAGGCCAATCGACCAGAAGAGAAAAGTGAAACGGAACGCTAGTGTCAGCGTCGTTCTGTCGAATCTGGTCGGTGAAGAAGAGATGGATTTTCCGTTTGCAACGATTTTTATAGTCAGAATGGCAGATAACTCTGGTGTCGCTTTACAGTGCCACCTGTCGGTGAAAAAGCGACACCTACCGGCAAACCGGTGTAGTTATGTTTTGAAAGGAGGAGGTAACTGCTACACACTCGTCCACAGGCCTTCCGTAGTAATAATTAATAAATAAGAAATAAATAGAATTTGAAAGAAAATGATTATTTATTAATTTAATAAACACTCATTTTTGTCAGTGTAGTGTTTGACTTTTATTTAATTTTTCACGCTGAAAATAAAAAAATACACTTTCAGATTTATTTTAAAAGAATTAATGTAATTTCTCGTTACGATACATGCAAGAATTTCTTACGTGTGTCTTAACGATAAATTACATATTGATCAAGTAAAGTAATTGTTCAAGTTTTTAATCAATTATCATGTAAAATTAATTGATACAATTGAAGCAATTCGTAGCATAAAAATAATTTTTAACAACATGTTAAAAAAGTCTTATTTCAAATTCTAGCGAAAAATACTGGGAAATAATTTCTTTAGCTATTTTTTTTTTAAAGAGATGGCTAACATGTCGGAGCGAAACTAAAGAAGCACCATTATTATTTTTTTTAAACATTCCAATAAATTATTTTTTTAAACATTCCAATAAATTATTTTTTTAAAACATTCGTTACAATCTTCTAACCTAAGCCTAAATGACAGCCACTCGGACTTACGGTTAATGGTAATTTTTTTAGTGTCATAAAACGCCATTCTAGGCCCGGAAATGGGATCATATTATGCAACATTTATGTTCCTCTTTCCACCAAAATTTTACGGGGAAAGGGGTCAGCGAATGCTGATTATTAATTAATTGCCGATCCCTAAAATGTAAAAACATTTTGACCCTTCCACTTCAGCTAAAATAAAATAGTCAAATGTAAAGTTTAAAAAAAGATAAAACTTAAATATGAATCTTTGTAGATAAAATAAGGTTTGTGGCAGGGTTAACGTGGGTCCTAATCTACATTCGTACATAAAATTAGGAAAAAGAGAAAATTATTAAAAACGTTCTGTTCAAGATAACAATAACATTGGAAAGTCAGGTTACGTTCTTCCATACTTGTCAATTTAATGCAGACATTTTTCTCATAACCTTAAAAATTAAAAAAATTAACGTCTAATCATTGTTCAATTTCTATAAACAATTACACAAAAATAACTTCGATATACACAAAAAGTAAATATTACTGCAGTTCGAGTCTTCCATACCTTGAGATTTGGAAGCCATATTTTTTGTTTACAATTACGCAAACGTCAAAACGAGGTTTTGAATGTTGCTTAAACTTTTTTTATAATTAAGCAACTTTTAGTAAACAAAAGGTACATTTTTTTTATTCACACTCTTCATACTTTAAATTATATTTGAAAACTGATATTTTATTATGCAATTAGAAAATGTTATTACGTGTAATAAAATGTAACGTTATTAAGAAAAAAGAACTTTCGGTTGATAATTTATTAAAATTAAGGCACATGTTCGTCTTTGTCCACTGTCCGTTTTTCACAACTTTTTACTGACCATTTTTTTTTCCTTTTTTCGGTGTACACTTATCTATCATGCTGCTAGAGAATTCTGGGGTTTTTGGAAAACAATTTCAAATATTTTACATTTTAGGAGGGGGGATCAGTTTCCAATGTTAATTCAACGTAGACTGATCCCTCTCTTTTTGACCATCTCAATTAAAAAAAAAATATTTTTCGGTGTACAATTACCTATCATGTCAGTAGAGAATTCCGAGGTTTTTGGAAAGAATTTTTTTAAAATTGAGATTTTAAGACGGGGAATCCGTTTTCAATGTAAATTCAACGTAGACTGATCCCCCTCTTTTTGATCATCTCACATTTTTTAAATTATTCTTCTGTTTACAATTACCTATCATGTCGCGAGAGAAATCCGGGGGTTTTGGAAAGAAATTTCAAAAAATATAGATTTTAAGACGGGGGATCAGTCTTTTACCATAGTCCGTTTTTCACAACTTTTTACGTCTTAAAATCTCAATTTTTAAAAATTTCTTTCCAAAACCCCCGGAATTCTCTCGCGACATGATAGGTAATTGTAAACAGAAGAATAATTTTAAAAATTTGAGATGGTCAAAAAGAGAGGGATCAGTCTACGTTGAATTTACATTGAAAACTGATCCCCCGTCTTAAAATCTCAATTTTTAAAAATGTCTTTCCAATAACCCCGAAATTCTCTACTGACATGATAGGTAATTGTACACCGAAGAAGATTTAAAAAAAAATTGAGATGGGCAAAAAGAGGGGAATCAGTCTACGTTGAATAATGAATTAACATTGGAAACTGATCCCCCTCCTAAAATGTAAAATATTTGAAATTTTTTTCTAAAATCCTCAGAATTCTCTAGCAGCCTGATAGATAAGTGTACACCGAAAAAAGAAAAAAAAATGGTCAGTAAAAAGTTGTGAAAAACGGACAGTGGACAAAGACGAACATGTGCCAAAATTAATTCAATAAAATGTCTTATTATTATAGCATATGGTTTTATTGATTTCAAACACTTACATTAATTTACGTTTTTTTTCCAATGTAAATATTATTTGTTTATTACTACAGAAAACTAAAATAAAACAATAATTAAACAAAAGTACATTATTATTAAACGATAATTCGAATGAACAATAATAATAATCAAAATTCTCAAAATCCCGAAATGATATATATATATAAAAAGTGTTATTTTTCATTTCTGGCCATCCGTACGTCACGTGACGCGGTATTTGTTGCAAGATTCGCAGGAAGACACAAAAACATGAACAAATAACCTAATAACTTTACCGGTAATATTCACCAGAGATCGACGCTGTTTTGAAATGGTTCATGTAAATTCCCCTTTCCGTTTTAATTTTCTGCGAATCTGCTTTTGCTGTCGACATCTTGAATTTAGACTTCCACCCGTCTCACTCGTCTCGTTTTAATTAACGTATCTTATATAATCGTTTCTTTCTTGAAGGTAATTTGTCAAACAAAAAGTAAGTATGACTTGAATTTAATTGCTTTATTAGGTTCTTTTTTACTACAGGGGCGCGTCTGAACGATTATGATTTCCTTTGATATAGAAACGTGTCAACGTTCCAATTTGGTTCTGTTATAGAAATGAGTAAACGTAAAATTGCATGTAAACGAAGAACGGTAATTTTATAGAATCGTCTCCAATCGGTTATTTTTTGTTTGTGGGTTTTTATAGTTTTTGTTTTGTTTTCGAGTGCCCCGAAGACGATTTTGACATTGAAACCCGTTGAAAATACGTAGTTATGTTATTACGTATCTTAAGCTTATCTCTAACGCCAAAATACATTAAAAAAACGGGGTTAAGACGTGAATGATTCAGTTATCCCCCTGCTGTTACTTAAAACATCAACAAAATAAACATATTACAGAATGTTAAGTAAATTTTGTGTAATTATGTAAAAATAATATTTTTTTTTACAAAGGAGGAATTAGTAAACCTGGATTTTTATTACTTTTCATTCTACAAAACAATTAACCTTTTTGTTATTTGCATTTGCTTTTAAAAAAAAAAAAACGTAATTTGCAGCTCGTATGTACGAAGAAAGGACACGATTATTTTTTAATTTAAATAAATATTTTATTAATTGAATATGAGTGTCTCGATTGCTATCTCTAAATTATGAAGTGATGTCGAATTAGAGTGTCGACCCAAGCCCCCAAATTCGCGACCAACATCCTGATATTACTGTTTAATTTACGCTGAAATGAAAGCACACTAGTGTCTTCATCATCATCAGCAACTAATTGCATCTTCCACCATGTTCAAAAGATGACATATGTTCACTTTTCTCACGAATACTCTATTCTATTCTCCATTTTTAATGTGAGAGTAGCATTCTTTCTTATTGATGTAATGAAATGAAAGAAAGAAAACTTTTCCTAAAAACGTAATATTTAACACAACACAAGCGATTGTCCATATACCGAAAGTTACTGCTTTTTTCATGTTACTCCTCTCCCTCAAATATTTGTTATGGGGTTCTGTTTTCGTTACATTTTGATAGCAGATTGAAACCAATTAACATAATTTTAGTTTCAAAATATTATTTGTGGTGACTTTGAAGTTATAATTCCAGACATTAAGACAAGGATAAAAGTCTAGTATCTGTCCTCACTCAGAGGAGGAGAAATGCTGGTTCACTGAGTTAATTTTGGGTTGGTTGCATATCCCTCACTTTAAACACCAACCATGTATGTAACTATCCATTGTGTGGAAGTAAGTAAATACACATGATTATATTGTTCGGAATGGCACTATTGATTTAAGGTAGAAAACACCCTGATACTTTCTCTGTTCTGTCTTCATTTTTTTCCTAAAATAAAACCATTGAATTTGATACATAATTCATGTTTTAATGCCCTTAAAAATCAGCAAACATGAATAATTGAAAGTACACCTGATTTATGGAGACCTTCATCATAAAGCAGGAGTTGCATGACAAATTGGTTCAATTGAGTGTTTCGATGCATTTGGCAATGATGTATGAACCTGTAAAAAGCAATTTGATGTGCTTATAGAAGAGCAGTTATTGTCTTGTAACGCCAGTTTTGCGCACAGAAATGTCGTGTTGCTATTAACCCAATCGAAGTCAATTAATGTCCAACGATGAATCAAGTATTGACATGATAAGTTACGATGATGATGTACTTACAGATTTATTGTTTAGTGACATGAAATGAAATTCTATTTGTTTTGTATCGGTCAATATTTCAGATTATTGAACCCACATTGAATAAGTCATAATGATGGAAACATCGAATGACTTTTAATCTGATGTATTATTAAGAATTAATCTTTAAAATTTTAAGAATGTACAATGTTTTTTTTCTAATTTATTCGCTAATTTATATGTGAACTATGCATTATATTCACTAACGAAATATGCGATTAATTATAAAATAAAGATAATTCTACAAAGGCTAAGCTCTTCATTAACAACATTCCATTATATTTTGATAAATAATCTTCTTTGTTGACTTTCTTTTTCGATTGCAAAACAAAATAATATGTGGAGCCTTAAACACGTTTTGCTGTAAACGTCTTTTATTATTAAATATCAACTTGGTTTCCTTTTTCTTCTCAGATAAATCACAAAAATACATAAAAATGTAAGTATAATCTCTAATTAATACTTTCCATTACCTGTTTAGATTTTGTATTTTTGAAAATCAATTTTTGTTTTGATGTAATTAAGTTATTTTCCCTTCAATGTAGAATAATTAGCTTGATCTTGAATTCAAATAATGTCATTTTTTTATTATAATATTTAATATGCAGATTTATATTTAAATTCTAGTAAAAAGACGTGTGATTTGAGTTTCAGCGTTAAGAATATATTTAAAAATTAGTATTTTATAAATACATTTTTACAATAAAAAATCAAAATTCTTCATGCTTTTTTATTATCTAAAACCAAAGTTTATTGATGTATTATTTTTATAGGCTTATTAAAAAAAATATGATCAAATATTTTTGTACTTCAAATAGCATGTTTTTAATTTTTCAACTGTGATAGTAAATATTCTTAATATATGATTGCTACATCTAAATATAGAATTATGTAGATAAATAATATTTTACTAGCAAAACATAAGATTTATCATAATATATGATTTTTCCGTTAATATTTTTATTCATATATTCCTTTAGATGAAACAATGCAAAATGTGTGCTGGTGTTCCAGAATTGCAATTGAAATTATCAAAAAATCAAATTTAATTAAAATAGAAAAATTAAATTATAAAGAGAGAAAAGAAATTAACTTTACAAAAGAAGAATGAAAGTATAAAAATTAGGCGAAATAAAATTTAAAAATTAAGCAAGTATTTTTATGTCATGGACAAATATTTGATTTAAAGGAGAGGAGTAATAAAAATAGGTGACTAAAATTCAATTTTACATGAAAAATATAAATTATAAAAAGTTAAGAGGGGAAACTAAAATTACTGCAAATAAGTTATTTGAATTGTAAAAATAAAACAGGTTGGAATAGAGTAAGCACTAAAATAGAACTTTACATGGAAAAAATAAAAAATAGAAATTAATAAGAAAAAATCACATAACTTAAGTAAAAAAAAAGAGAGATTTTTTATAAAAATAGAAACTATGTGATAACTTTTGCTGGCATTAGAAAAGGAATATGAAAAAACTTGAAAAACAAGCAAAGAAAGAACATAGGTGAATGTTTAAGAATTAGAATGTTTAAAAGCAAAAATATAATTTTATTTCAAAATAGTATTCCACTGGTACATTCAAAACCATATAAGCATTGTTACTTCTATAGAATTGATTCTTAGGGCTCAACTGTACGATCAGTTGAGCAGCAAGATAAGTAATGACTTAAGTAACCAAAAAGCCAGTTTATATGAAAGCTGGACTGCTCCACCATGCCAAGCTGGGCAAGTTCATTATATGAATTCTGATTGACTGCCAGTCTGAAAGTCAATAATTATATACATAAATACTGCTCCATTCAAGCAATATTTGCCTATAAGACATTGGAGCCGGTAAGTGTTAATTTGATTGACATATGAAAATAGAAATTGTTATCTGACGAATAACAAATACACATTTAATAATAAAAAAATCAGATAATTTAAGTAAACATATAAGAAATTTGTTACAAAAATAGAAACTATTTTTTAACTTTAATTGACATTAAAAAAGGAATATAAAAAAACTTGAAAGACAAGCAGAGAAGGAACATACATGATTATTTAAGAATTACAATCTTAAAAAGCAAAAATATAAATTAATAACAAAATAATATTCAATGTGTACATGAAAAACATATAAGCATGGTTACTTTCCTCTTTCAAGTAAAATATAATAATAAACTACTATAGATAAACTGATTCTGTGGGTTGTAACAAAATTACTTCATATTATTTACATTGAATGTTTCATGTTGATTCAAGAATATATTCGATATTTGGTGAAAAAAGGTTTACTCAGTTAATGTAAATTTAATGATAATTTTTTAAAAGGGAAACAGTTTTTCAGATTTAAGACTTTCATTAATGTAATTTTAGCGATACTGCAAGATAACTAATTAAATTTAGTGTTTCAAATGTATTAGATGTTTATTGATGATTATTGAGTTTGTATTTTTCAAAAAAAATTAACATCATACAACAATTTTTTTCAAATTTTTCATGAAAAAACTATCTAAAAAGATTTGTGTTAGATTTTCACATGACTCTATAATTTTTTTAATTCTAATTAAAAAATGGAAATATATTTTTTGAAAATGCTGAACTATAATGTAATAGACAGTTTTTACTTATGCTTCTCAAAACATAAAATCATAAATTCTCCAGTGTTTATTTCATGATATGAAATCATTAAATATCAGTGTTTATTCTATGATATAAAATTATTAAATATCAGTATTTATTCTATGATATGAAATCATTAAATTTCAAGTGTTTATTCCATGATCGCTATCATTGCCCTTTCGCCTTAACCTCTTTCCCTCGAATGAAACATAGCAGCACTCTTTAAAAGTCTTGTTCACCTTTTCTAGAATTACCCCATGGATGTTGAGAGCGGGAGTTCTGGCCTTAAAACGAGTCTATACTGCGACCAGCGATAATAGCTTTTTTTTACAAAAAATTATTATTTCTCTATTTTCTTTATTTTTTTACAGGAAATCTAACAATTTGTTATAAAGTGTTGCAAAAAAAAAAGAAAAGACTCATAGCTTGTATTTGTAAACTAAAATATCAGTTAAAAATCACTGAAAATTTTCCGAACAACGGTAATAGATTTTCACATTAAAAAAACCCAAAATAAACGTTTATAAGTGAAAATAAGGAATACATTAAGAAAAGATAGAATGACAGTTACATTTAACAATTAACATACAATATATTGTTCAATACATGTAACAAACAAATACCTTATTTACAACCATTGACCTTTATAACTTCCAAATATCTTAGATAAGTCAATTTTTCAATAGTGGCTGATAGCACTGTCCTTGCGGTAATATTAATGGCTTCTTGTAAGTCTATTTTAGATGAAGATTAACGTCTATTGACATCTCGTTTGATGATAGACTAAAAGATTTCTATTAGGTTTAAATCTGAGAAAGCATGGTCATAGATCATTAACTGTGTACCTTTGATGCGCAAAGATGCTAAGAATGCTAGATTAGCATGGACAGAGTGAGAAGGAGTATTGTCATGCATAATAACAAAGGCTTTTAGTAGAGTTGGATTTATGTCATCTAGTCAAGGTACCAGAAATTCTCTGAAGAGAGTGCAATAGGCAGAAGACATAATATTCTAATATTCCAATCTAATAAAATCTAATCTAAATATGAATAAATGCAAATCTTTTCTTAGTATATTAACATTAAACCTTTAAATATTACTAAAATATAATGATACAGAATATATAGTAATCTCTGAACACTGTGAAATAAAACCCATTTTGGCACATTTGTATATTTATTTTGTTTTAAGATTTCTAACAAATTAATATTCTGTAACATATATTTATAATTGGTATTTTCAAATCTTATATATATATATATAGTTTTTCCTCAGTAGTAATGTTATTATAATTATTAATACTATCAATTAAAGAGATTTTATAGAGACGATAGCATTTTAAAAAAAAACATGCTTTTAAGCATGTTAAAACTTTTAGAAAAATAAATAAATTTCCGGTGATGATGTTAAGAGAACAGGTATGACACTTTGATCTTAGCCAAAAGGCCAAGGAGCAATACAATATTATTGTTTTGTAACTAGACATTTTTAAATGAATGAAAACAAAACTCAATTAAATTGGAATTTATAAGTGTAGTATCTGTTCCGTTCCCAGAGTCGAGCAAAAATATGCGACGAGAAGAAGTATATACTTGCTAGTTATACAAACTCAGTAAATGTCCCGTGTTTATTCCATGATATAAAATTATTATATCCGTGATATAAAAAATAAAAGTTCCAATGTTTATTTCATGATGTAAACTCATAAAACTTCAGTGTTTTCTCCATAACATAAAATCATTAAATCTTCACCGGTTAATTCATGATATAAAATCATAAAATCTCTGTTGTTTACTTCATGATACAAAGTCATAAAACTTCAGTGCTTGCACCATCACATAAAATCACTAAACCTCTGTTGTTTACTTCATGATACAAATCATAAAACTTCAGTGCTTGCTCCATCACATAAAATCACTAAACCTCTGTTGTTTACTTCATGATACAAAATCATAAAACTTCAGTGCTTGCTCCATCACATAAAATCACTAAACCTCTGTTGTTTACTTCATGATACAAAATCATAAAACTTCAGTGCTTGCTCCATCACATAAAATCACTAAACCTCTGTTGTTTACTTCATGATACAAAGTCATAAAACTTCAGTGCTTGCTCCATCACATAAAATCACTAAACCTCTGTTGTTTACTTCATGAGCACATCCATAGCAAAGTCTTCAGTAATTTTGAAGATTCTAGTTTTCTTTCTTTTTAGAATCGAATCTGCACCGGATAAATGGACATACACTATCAACAAAATGCAGTTTAAGATCACAGGAACCATTTGTGTTGTAAGAGTGGCGATTTCCTTAAGTTACTTGTCCATTTCAGGAGTATACTCGCTATTTACACACACTTTTACTTTCCATAGATCGTCTTGCCTAATCCTATCATATATCAGTGGTAGATTATCCATTTTGTCATCCTATCTTGCTGGAAATGTTCTTTCCGTTCACTTAGTATGCTGCCGGTTACTAAGAGGGAGGATGTACACTGAATATTTACAGAGATGAAACACCTTTCCCTTGACATTTACTGCATCCAAAAGCTCGTTTCAAATATAGTAAACCATTTAATCCCCAGACTCCCAATCCAATCACATAATCAAAAGTGTGACAAGTGTTAAGAAATATTGGTTACAGATGTGACACGTTTGTATATGTATATATTTTCGACATATGCCGAGATTGTCTCATCGATTTGGTTGTCTGGTTATAAGGCTACGTCCATAATAGGATCTCATTATTTGCAGAGTCACGTTCAGACTAAATCCCACCCTTGTTAAGCAGAAACTACTGCCGTAGAAAAGAATTGTCGATCTTTTATGGGCACTTAAAGATAGGCAGATCGTAGATCAAGCATCCAAATGTTTAATCACCATCGTCTATTTTCTTTTAGTTAGGGCAATAATCAATGCAAGCACTGTATGCATCAATATAAAGGTTGAGATCCTAGTAGTTAATAACACGATTCGTTCTACTTGCTGAGAACCATCAACAAAAGTAGCCATTTTGTACCTCAACTTTTTATTTGTGATAGAGAGCAAACCAACAATTATTTATCCATTGCTTTAAATATCAGTTGAACTTTGTCCTGGCTGTTTCCAGCATTTATACATAATACTTAAGCTTGATGGGCCCATTGCCTTTAACTCACATGCATTATTTTGTGGCTAGTTGAACTCTGCATTAAAATAAGGCTCTTCGACAACAATTTCTCATGTAGCCACACATACAGAAACTGGCTTATGAAAAAATTCTCTCTCCAAACTTAGAGGTAGATATTCTGCCTGGAGCATTAATTGCATTTATTTTAATAAGGAGCTAAATCGCAAGCGGTTCTTCCAACATTATCAGCGCCTAAATTATAACCACTCTTTCATTCTCCGACTTAATGTGTCTTCTTTCCACCACCATCTCATTTTAACAGTTTTATTTCCAAGCATATTCTTCTACTTGATATGGTGCAGGAGCATTCATATTCAAACAGTCGTGTATTTGAAGAGATGGGAGGCTGCAAGACCTCCCTTTGTCACACCATCGAATGACATACATTACTGCAGTGCAAATGTTGTGAATAAGACTTTCCTTTATAAAGGTCAAGTCATAATTTTCCCCTAATAACTGCTGACATAAGTTTAATGCACAACCTGTTATATGGATGGAGATCAGACACTCCACTCTTTACATTAACAACGGCTGACACTCGAGCCTAGCATTCTCAATCCATTAGATAATAGATTAACTGCGCTCCGAAAGACAAATATATGACAGCAGCTTTAAGTCAAAGTTGTCTGTTATCATGCTACTGAGATAACTTGTTATATTTGCAAGTACAACTATTTCACTTTTGATCACTTCTTTCTTCAACAGTAAATTCTTTAAAATTGCCGTCAACTGTAATTAATTACAAGTCTTCTTTTAATCTCAATTTCTTTTTTCACTTAAGCGTTTATTAGTTACAATACCGTATTCAAAGTTTGGCAGTGCAAACAACTGACTGCATTATTACAGGTACAATAGCCATGATGCATGGCCCAGTTGATTCGATTTCGTTTACATCAGGTGGATAGGCTTTGCCTATACAATTGACTGTATGTGCGTCATAAAACATGTGAAACACTCGTATTGAGAATAGCTTGTTTTCAATGGTACGTGACTGACATGTAAACAATAGCCAGTTCATCAATTAGTGAATGATATAAAACGTGTGTGTATACGTGTATAACCAAAGTGCTAAAGCTTTCATTGACATTCAATCGATCACCAAATGCTAAATGATTAATATACATGAAATATATTTTTATCAAATCGGAATTTTTTAGTATCTTCAAATATCTATGAATTAATTTTTTAATGAATTCTAGCACAGCAGATATGTTTGTAAAGCAACTGATCGAATCTGACTCGTATTTGTGTTTCTTAAATATGATTAGATATAATTTTAGGAACTATAAATATTTCGTAAATTATATTTTTGATCACATTAAGTTTATATCTTGTAATAAAGGTTTTGTAGATTTTTAGGTCCATATAAGAAAAACAAATTCATTCTTGCTATTAATAGATAAGAATTGCAACAAATGTCCTCATTATATTGCAACATTATTAGACATCCGTAATGAGTAAAGAGTATTCTCCATTAGATTTTACATAATTTGACACTTTCACAAATTACATTTTACATAATTTGACACTTTCATAAATTACATTTTACATAATTTGTCCATTTAATAAATAACATGGTATATTATTAGGCCATTTACTAAATAACATATTACATAATATCGCCATTTCATAAATCATTACATTATACATAATATGGCAATTACATAAATATCATTGTACATAATTTTGCTATTTAAAAACTAACATTGTACATGATGTAGCCATTTCATGAATAACATTGTACATTATATAGCCCTTTCCTAAATAACGTGGTATATAATTTGACCATTTACTAAATAACATTTTACATAATTTTGCTATTCCATAACTAAGATGTTACATAATTAACCAATGTCATGAATTATATTGTCTATTATTTGGTCTTTTCTTGAATTACAGTGTATATAATTTAGCCATTTCCAAAATAACACTGTACATAATATAACCATCGCATAAATTACATTGTACATAATTTGGCTATTTTGTAACCCATATTGTACATCTGGTAATTTCATTAATTATATTGTTTATAATATAGCAATTACATTAATATTGTACATAATTTGTACATTTTATAAATAATATTTTACATAATTTTGCCATTTCATGAATAACATTGTACATAATTTGGCCATTCCATAAATAACATTGTACATAATTTGGGCATTTCATGTATAACATTGTACATAATTTTGCCATTTCATAAATAACAATGTACATATAGCTTTTTCATAAATTACATGGTACATAATTTAGCCATTTGATGAAATACATTGTACATAATATATGCATTTCATAAATACGATTGTACATAATTTGGTTAATTACTAATAAACATTATTAATAATTTTGCCATTTCATAAGTAACATCGTACATAGTTTGGTAAATTCATAAATTAGATTGTACATAATTTGGCTGTTTCATAAATAACATTGTACATAATTTGGCCATTTCATAAATAATATTGTTCATAATATGTACATTTAATAATTTACATTATATATTAATTTAGAATTTCATAAATATAATTGTACGTTTATTAACTATGTCATCAATTACATTGTACACAATTTAGCAATTTTAAACATAACATTATACATAAAATTTTTTATTTCAGAAATTATATTGTATATAATTCGACTATTTCATAAATTACATTGTGCATAATTATGCTATTTCATAAATAACATTGTAAATTATTCAGCTATTTCATTAATAACATCATACATAATTTTGCCATTTACTTTATTAAACTGTACTATTATATAAATATGGTACATAATATATCTATTTCATGAATTACATTGTACATAATATTGCCATTACAGTAATATTTTACATAATTTGGTAATTAGATTAAAAACATGATACATAGTATAGTCATTTCATAAATAACATTGAATATAAGATGCCCATTTTCAAAAAAAATCATAGTACATAATATTGCCATTTGATCAATTACATTGTACATAATATGGCCATAACATAAATAATATTGTACATAAGACATTTCATAAATAACATTGTACATAATTTGGCCACATCATAAATGATATTTACATAACATTGCCATTTCATGAATAACATTTTACATAATTTGGCCATATCATAAATGATATTTGCATAACATTGCCATTTCATAAATAACATTGTACATAATTTGGCCGTATCATAAATGATATTTACATAACATTGCCATTTCATAAATAACATTGTACATAATTTGGCCATATCATAAATGATATTTACATAATATGGCCATTTTATCAATAACATTGTACATAATTTTGCCATTTCATAAATAACATTTTACATAATTTTGCCATAGTTTAAATAACAATGTACATAATGTAGCCATTTAATAAATAACATTGTACATAATAGCTACATTTAATAATTTACATTATATATTATTTAGCCATTTCATAAATATAATTGTACGTTTATTAACTATGTCATAAATTACATTGTACATAATTTAGTCATTTCATAAATAACATTATACATAATTTTGTTATTACATAATCTATATTGTATATAATTTGACTATTTCAGGAATTACATTGTACATAATTAAGCTATTTCATAAATAACATTCTAAATTATTTGGCTATTTCATAAATAAGATTCTAAATTATTTGGCCATTTCATAAATAACATTGTAAATTATCTGGCTATTTGATAAATAAAATTGTAAATTATCTGGCTATTTGATAAATAAAATTGTAAATTATTTGGCTATTTGATAAATAAAATTGTAAATTATCTGGCTATTTGATAAATAAAATTGTAAATTATTCGGCTATTTGATAAATAAAATTGTAAATTATCTGGCTATTTGATAAATAAAATTGTAAATTATCTGGCTATTTGATAAATAACATTGTAAATTATCTGGCTATTTGATAAATAACATTGTAAATTATCTGGCTATTTGATAAATAAAATTGTAAATTATCTGGCTATTTGATAAATAACATTGTAAATTATCTGGCTATTTGATAAATAAAATTGTAAATTATCTGGCTATTTGATAAATAAAATTGTAAATTATCTGGCTATTTGATAAATAACATTGTAAATTATCTGGCTATTTGATAAATAACATTGTAAATTATCTGGCTATTTGATAAATAAAATTGTAAATTATCTGGCTATTTGATAAATAACATTGTAAATTATCTGGCTATTTGATAAATAAAATTGTAAATTATTCGGCTATTTGATAAATAACATTGTAAATTATCTGGCTATTTGATAAATAACATCGTACATAATTTAGCAATTTACTTTATTAAACTGTATATAATATAGCTATTACATTAATATTTACGTAATATGATTGTTTCTTGAATAAAATTGTACATAGAAGTACCATTTCCATAATAACATTGCACATAATGTCTATTTCATAGATTACATTGTACATAATATGGCGATTACAGTAATATTTTACATAATTTGGTCATTAGATAAAAACATTATACATAGAATAGCCATTACATAAATAAAATTGTATATAAGATAGCCATTTCCTAAAAATCATTGTACATAATATGACCATTTAATGAATCACATGGTACATAATATGGCCATAACATAAATAAAATTGTTCATGAGACATTTCATAAAAAAACATTATATATAATTTGGCCATATCATAAATAATATTTATATAACATGACTATCTATAAATAACATTGTACATAATTTGGCCATATCATAAATGAAATTTATATAACATGACCATTTCCTAAATAACATTGTACATAATTGTGCCTTTTTATTAATAACATTGTACATAATATGGCCATTTCATAGATAACATTGTACATAATTTAGCTATTTAATGAATAACTTTGTACATAATGCTGATTTCATGAATAAAATTTTACATAATCAAGCAATTAAAGTGTATGTACGCCATTTGGCAATTTCATAAATAACATTGTATATAGTTCGGCAAGTTCATAAATTACATTGGCCATAATTTAGTCATTTCATGAATATCATTGTTCATAATATGGCCATTTCATAAATAACATTGTACATAATTGTACATATGACCATATAATTAATAACATTGCACATAATTTATCCATTTTATCAATAAAATCGTACATCATTTGGCCATTTCATGAATTACATTTGACATAATTTGTTTATATAATAAATAACATTGCACATAATTTATCCATTTTATCAATAAAATCGTACATCATTTGGCCATTTCATGAATTACATTTGACATAATTTGTTTATATAACCAATAACATTGTACATAATTTAGCTATTTCATAAATAAAATTGTACATTATTTGGTAATTTCATAAATTACATTGTATATAGTTTAGCTATTTAATAAATACCAAATATGACCATTTCATTAAGAAATTGTACATAATTTTTCCACTTCATTAATAACATCGTACATAATTTGTCCATTTAATAAATTGCATTGTACATAATATGGCTATCACAATTATATTGCACATAATTTAGTTAATTTCATGAAAAGGATTGTACATAAAATTCCCATTTCCTAAATATCATTATACATGATATGGCTATTTAATTGGTTATATTGTACATAATATGGCCATTACATAAATAATAGTGTAAATAATTTAGACATTTCATGAAAAACATTGTACATTATTTGGCTATTTCAAAAAAATATTAACATAACATTGCCATTTTATCAATAACATTGTACATAATTTGGATATTTAATAAATAACATTGTACATGATATCGCCATTTCATAAATAACAGTGTACATAAAATGTCTATTTCATAAATAACTTATTACATTATTTAGCTATTTCATAAATAACATTGTACATTATTATGCCTTTTAATAAATAACAATGTACATAAGTTTCCATTTCATGAATAACATTGTACAGAATTGTGCCTAATAATAATGCCATTTTATGAATAACATTGTACAAAAGTTGGTCATTTTAAAAATTACATTGTATATAATTGGTTTATTTAATAAATTACATTGTACATAATATGGCCATTTTATTTGTACATTGTACATAATATTGCCATTATATTTATATTCTACATAATTTGGCCATTTCATAAATAACATTATACATAGAATGCCCATTTCCTAAATAACATTGTACATAATATTGCCATTTCATTAATTACATTATACATAATGTGGCAATTACATAAATAATATTGAACATAATTTAGCAATTTCATGAATCACATTGTACATATTTTAACCATTTCATAAATTACATTATACATAATGTAGCTATTTCAGTAATAACGTTACACAATTTTATAATTTCATGAATAACATTCATAATAATTTCATAAATTACATTTTCCATTTATGTAGCCATTTCAGTAATAACGTTACACAATTTAATAATTTCATAAATAACATTTTACATAGAATGACCATAATCTAAATAACATTGTACATAATATTGCTATTTCATTAATTACACCATACATTATATAGCAATTGCATAAATGACATTGTACATAGTTTAGCCATTTTATAAATTACATTGTACATAATGTTACCATTTCATTAATAACATTGTACATAATTTAATAATTAAAATTGTAAATAATTTGGCTATTTCATGAGTAACATTTTTCATGATTTTGTCATTTTATAAATTTCATTGTACATAGTATAGCCATTGCATTAATAACATTGAATATAATATAGCCATTTCATTAATGACATTGTAAACAATTTAGCCACTCCATAAATAACCTTGTACATATATTGGCCATTTCATTAATTAAATTGTACATAATATTGCTATTACATTAATATACATCATATGGTAATTTCATAAATAACATTGTACATAAGTTAGCAATTTCATAAAGATTATGGTAGATGATTTAGCCATTTCATAAATTATATTGTACATAATTTAGCCATTTCATGAATTACATTGTATATAATTTTGTACTTTCATAAATTACATTGTACATAATTTAGCCATTTCATAAATAACATTCTACATATTTTATCCATTCAATAAATTACATTCTACATAATTAAGCCATTTCATGAATTACATTGTACATAATTTAGCCATTTCATAAATTACATTTTACATGATTTAGCCTTTTCATAAATTTCATTTTACATGATTTAGCCATTTGATAAATTACATTGTACATAATTTAACTATTTCATAAATTACATTGTACATAATTCATCCATTCAATAAATTACATTGTACATAATTTAGCCATTTCATAAATTACATTGTACATAATTTAGCCATTTCATAAATTACATTGTACATAATTCATCCATTCAATAAATTACATTGTACATAATTTAACCATTTCATAAATTACATTGTACATAATTTAGCCATTTCATAAATTACATTGTACATAATTTAACCATTTCATAAATTACATTGTACATAATTTAACCATTTCATAAATTACATTGTACATAATTTAGCCATTTCATAAATTACATTGTACATAATTTAGCCATTTCATAAATTACATTGTACATAATTTAACCATTTCATAAATTACATTGTACATAATTTAACCATTTCATAAATTACATTTTACATAATTTAACCATTTCATAAATTACATTTTACATAATTAGCCATTTCATAAATTACATTGTACATAATTTAACCATTTCATAAATTACATTGTACATAATTTAACCATTTCATAAATTACATTGTACATAATTCATCCATTCAATAAATTACATTGTACATAACTTAACCATTTCATAAATTACATTGTACATAATTTAGCCATTTCATAAATTACATTGTACATAATTTAACCATTTCATAAATTACATTGTACATAATTTAACCATTTCATAAATTACATTTTACATAATTTGGCCATTTAATAAATTACATTCTACATAATTTAGCCATTTAATATGTTACATTTTAATTAATTAAGCAATTTCAGAAGTTACATTTTACATAATTTAGCCATTTCATAAATTACATTTTATATAATTTAGCCATTTCATAAATTACATTCTACATAATTAAGCCATTTCATAAGTTACATTTTAATTAATTTAGCCATTTCAGAACTTACATTTTACATAATTTAGGCATTCCATAAATTTAATTGTACATAATATAGCCATTTACTAAATTAAATTGTACATAATTTAGCGATTTCATTAATTACATTGTACATAATTCAGCGATTTCAAAAATTACATACTACATTATTTAGCCATTTCATGAATTAAATTGTATCTAATCCAGCCATTTCATACATAAAATTGTACATAATTTACCCATTTCATAAATAACATTTTAAATAATTTAGCTATTTCATAAATTACATTGTACATAGTTTAGCCATTTCACAAATTACATTGTACATAGTTTAGCCATTTCACAAATTAAATTGTACATTATTTTGCAATTTAATTAATAATATCGTACATCATTTGGCTATTTCATGAATTACATTGTACATAATATGGCCATTACCTTAATATTGTACATAATATGGCCATTTCATAAGTAACATTGTACATAATATGGCCATTTAATAAATAACATTGTACATAATTTCGTCATTTCTTAAATAACATCATACATGATTTAACTATTTTATTAATAGCATCGTACATTATTTGGCAATTTCATGAATAACAGTGTACAGAATTGGACCATTTAATAAATAACCTTCTACATAATAGGCCCATTTTATAATATTAGACATTATTTTTTCCATTTAATAAAAAACGGCGTGTGCATTTAAAAAATAATTTTGTATTCAATGAACTTGTATAAAATATTTCTTTTGAATGTTTTAAATTTTATTTTGATATTTGCAGAAACTCAAATAAAAGTAAATGCATTAATATATTTTAATGGATCTCACTTTCTTTGATCTTTTATTTAATTTCTTTTTTAATTTCTTTTCCTATTTGCAGAATATCCAGCATTTATGAGAAACACAAATTTGGATTGTAATTTATCTACATTGCGTTTGTCACTTGAAATATGGAAATGACTTAGAGAAAGATATTTTGAAATGTTTGTATTTAAATTGTCCAGAGTTAAAAGCAGAAAATTATGGAATTCAGGCATGAGTACTTGTCGCAAGTCTGATTGACGTTGCTAATGCACTCCTGTTTCTATTAGCAAAAGCAATATTTCAGGTAATCAAAATACTTAAAAAGAAACACATACTGCTAACGTTGAAAACCTTTATCATAGCAACATTATAAGTTGCAGAATTGGGCAGTTTTATAGAATAACCTATTATAATATTTAGAAAATTATCCATATTTGACTGAATTCTGAAAAATCTCTATACTCTATTTTATTTATGTAGATTTTAAAAAGCATTTTGATGAGATGTATAAAAATTCACTGAATATATTATTTTTGTTCAAATTACACCTATCTGCATAGATATGAGATCATTACTGCTCAACAATATTCTTGTGAAATATGTGACTATTCTTTTTTAGATAAACAAGATATGTTGCGACATATGTGAATGCATAACATAGAGAAATAAAATTCTTGTGAAACATCCGGCTCTGTTTTTAGAATGAAACAACATGCGTTCAAACATTTGCGAATGCATACTATGGTGAAACAATATTCTTGTGAAAGATGTGGATCTTCTTTTAAAAGAAAACAATATTTGTAGCAACATATGTGAATGCATACAGGAGAAAAAACATATTCTTGTTTTAAATCTAAACAAAGTATGTTTCGACATATACAAACACATACTGGAGAGAGACATTATTCTTGTGAAGTATGTGGCTCTTTTTTTACAAGTAAAGAAAGTATGGAGCAACATATGCGAACACATACTGAAGAGAAACCATATTCTTGTGAAGTATGTAGCTCTACTTTCATAACTAAACTTGATATGCTGCAACATATTCAAATGCATAGTGAAAAGAAACCATATACTTGCGAAGTATGTGGCCTTTCTTTTACACTGAAAAAGAATATGTTGCTCCATATGCAAACACATACTGGAAAGAAACCATATTCTTGTGAAGTATGTGGCTCTTCTTTCATAAAGAAACAACATATGTTTCAACATATGCGAACGCATTCTGGAGAGAAACCATATTATTGTGAAGTATGTGGCTCTTCTTTTACATTTAAACAAAGTATGTTGCGACATATGCGAACACATACTGGAGAACAACCATATTCTTGTGAAGTATGTGGCTCTTCTTTCATAAGAAAACAACATATGTTGCAACATATGCGAACACATACTGGAGAACAACCATATTCTTGTGAACTATGTGGCTCTTCTTTTACATGTAAACAAAATATGTTGCGACATATTCAAACACATACTAGAGAGAAACCATATTCTTGTGAAGTATGCGGCTCTTCTTTTAAATATAAACAAAGTATGTTGCGACATATGCGAACACATACTGGAAAGAAACCATATTGTTGTGAAGTATGTGGCTCTTCTCTTACATGTAAACAAAGTATGTTGCGACATATGCGAACACATACGGGAGAACAACCATATTCTTGTGAAGTATGTGGCTCTTCTTTTACATGTAAACAAAGTATGTTGCAACATATGCGAACACATACTGGAGAGAAACCATATTCATGTGAAGTGTGTGGCTATTCTTTTACAGTTAAACAAAGTATGTTGCAACATATGCGAACACATACTGGAGAGAAACCATATTCGTGTGAAGTGTGTGGCCATTCTTTTACAGTTAAACAAAGTATGTTGCGACATATGCGAACACATACTGGAGAGAAACCATATTCTTGTGAAATATGTTGCTCCACTTTTACAAGGAAACAAGATATGTTGCAACATATGCAAACACATACTGGAAAAAAAACATATTCTTGTGAAGTATGTGGCTCTTCTTTCATACAGAAAGAACATATGTTTCAACATATGCGAACACATACTGAGCCGAGACTATATTCTTGTGAAATATGTGGCTCCGCTTTTACATGTAAACAAAGTATGTTGCAACATATGCAAACACATACTGGAGAACAACCATATTCTTGTGAAGTATGTGGCTCTTCTTTTACAAGTAAACAAAATATGTTGCGACATATTCGAACACATACTGGAGAGAAACCATATTCTTGTGAAGTATGTGGCCATTCTTTTACAGTGAAACAAAGTATGTTGCAACATATGCGAACACATACTGGAGAGAAACCATATTCTTGTGAAGTATGTGGTTCTTGTTTTTCACAGAGAAAAACAATGTTGAACCATATGCGAACCCATACTGGAGAAAAACCATATTCTTGTAAAGTGTGTAGTCTTTCATTTACACTGAAACATCATATGTTGCGCCATATCCAAACGCATACTTGAAACAAACTATATTCTTGTGAACTATCTGACTTTTCTGTTACAAGGAAACAACGTATGTTGCAACATATGAAAACGCACACTTGAAATAAACCATATTATTGGTAATGTTGTGTCTTCGTTTTGAAGGAAATTCAATATGTTGAAGGCGAACATATTGCGAGCAAAAAATTATTATTCTGCAGTTTCTTACTCTTACTTTTTACATAGATGCACTATGTTGAAACACATCTGAAAACACACTGCATAGAAACTATTTTAATTAAGTATAGGGCTCTCTTTTTTTGACATACTAAATATGATTATGTTAAAGAGAAATAATATTCTCATAAATATTTGGTTCATTTACAATGTAACCGCATATGTTGCAACACAATACTTTACAATTTTCTTCCCTACAAAATAATTCAATTTCGAGAACTTTCTTATTTTATATCGATTCTTCGGTCGTTCAAAGCAAAATCTAGTCATGTGAAATTATTCCTTTTTGGCTGCTATGGTCTAAAATCCTTTTTTGTAAAACTGACAACACCACTTCTGCCTTAAAAATAAACTTGTTTAGTTTCTCAGCTCATGGCATTTATTGTCTTAGAAAGAAAAAAATTGCAACCTTCCTACTGTATAGCACTTTTTTTACTATGGAAAATTAATGAATTTTCTTACTTCATGGAAATTTTCTAGTTTGGGAATTTCTCTGATTATGTCAATTTTTCTTCCTGTGCAAAGAAAGAAATCGTTTTTGTGAACTTAAACTTTAGGCCATTTCCACCTTGGAAGACTACTTCCAGATCCCTTGGGATTTCAACAGTCGCCCAAGACAGATTCCCGATACTTACAAAAAAAGACGTCCTCTCTCATGTCGCCATCACCGACGCTGATCAAACCTATCTACACTTAACAATATAATGTATAGAGAAGGCTTTCGGCAGCCAACAAACTTTCTCAGTTATTTATTACTTCCTTCACCAAAAAACTGTCTCAACTGTTGGCTACCGTACACTACACAGTCAATAAATATATATATATATATATATCGTTGTTGTTTGTACAAGACTTTGACGCCGTTTTATTACACGAAATATTATAGTAGTTGGTCTAACAGTTCATGCTGAGATGATCTATAAAATCGCTTCTTAATATCAAATGCTGATAATCCTGTGGAAAAGAAAATTTAATTTATTTTTAACGCGTTAAAAATTTAACTTTTATGCCAATATTTACCGTCGTGGGCATCTTTGTAAAATAATTTATCATTCTTAATTTTGCATAAAGAACATAGATTTTTTTAAGATTCGAGGAAATCAATTCCACAAATATATTCTTGATTTTTTAACAAATGGTTGTAATATAGGGGAAATCATGATTGGAAACTATCTTTGTCAATGTATAAATGAAGGACATTTGTATACAGAAAATAAAAATGTTCTTATAATTGCAAAGAAATCATTTCATATGTATTCTTGACTTTTTAACATCGTTACAGTGACTTGTATAGTGAGAATCGTTATTGGAAAAACATTTGTCAAGTTATACATGAAGGAAACTTCTGTAACATTTATAAATAAAAAAGGTGTCGCATTTCAAAGCATTTTGGGAGAAGTAAGTACAAAACATTTTCTTTCAAGCTGTATAAATTATAAATAAGAAATTCATCTCTTCAAAACGAATTCGGTTTTTATACCGTTACACCATAAGGATTTACCAAGAAAGACGTGATCCAGGAGAAAATATCAAACTTCATTATCTACCGCAGAAAATGTGTAAACATTTTCTTAACAGTCACAACATAAGTAACACGTAATTAAAGAGTAATATTTATCTTCCATGATAATATACTTCTGAGGTATAATCCCAAGTTTGTGTTAACATGATTGTTATATTACTTTTAAGCCGATTTCGCTGTAATATTGATCATACTAAACAAAAGTGAGTTTTGTTTGTTTGTCTACACATGTTTTATATTAGAATAACTTGAATATTTTGATACAAATGTGTAGTTTAAAATTGCGTCTTCTGGTAAAAGCTTAGTCGAATATTCACATATCTTAAATGCCTTTTCTTATTAACTGTTCATTTTAATGATTTACAAAGGAAAATGAAAAATATTGCATTAAAATTAATTTAAATTATGCTTATTTGTCACGTATCATCCATACACTTCACAATAATAATACAATTCTCAAGTATAAATTTACATGTATTCTTTTTAATTTGGACTCTTTGAGAATGTTGAGCCACACACATCACACTCACATTTCTTTATTTTACCTTTTAGATATCAGTTTTGGTCTCAAAATCTTCTCAAGTGTGAATTTACATGTATTCATTTTAATTTGGACTCTTTGAGAATGTTGAGCCACACACATCACACTCACATTGCTTTATTTTACCTTTTAGATATCAGTTTCGATTTTAAAATCTTCTCAAGTGTGAATTTACATGTATTAATTTTAATTTGGACTCTTTGAGAATGTTGAGCCACACACATCACAATCACATTTCTTTATTTTACCTTTTAGATATCAGTTTCGATTTTAAAAACTGCTCAAGTGTGAATTTACATGCATTTTTTTTAATTTGGACTCCTTGAAAATGTTGTGCACTTCACAAGAACAAGGTTTCTAAATTTCTTGATTTTACTCCTTAGAGATCAGAAGGGTTCCTTCCCGCTCTAACAGGTGGCTGGCTTATCAGTGTATTTTATGTATGTTCAACTTGACAAACCTCGGGAATAGGTAGGAGGTTGCTAGTTGGGCACGAGTGTGTGTTTGTTTATACCTTTGATACTTATGCAGTTTATGAACTGCGTTTTCATAGGCACATTTCGACAGGTTTCGTAAACTGCTGGAAGGTGCTGAAACGCTTTGCAGACAAAAATTGCAGTCGCTGACAATTTTAAGAGCTTAATCTTTGCCAATGAAATTCGCAGCAGCCGATATTTTGTACCTAAACCTAATCTGATCCTAAAAGAAAGAGTACCCTAATGTAACTCTAAAAGAAACAATACCTAACCCTGATCTAACTCTAAAAGAAACAATACCTAACCCTAATCTAACTCTAAAAGAAACAATAACTAACCCTAATGTAACTCTAAAAGAAACAATACCTAACCCTGATCTAACCTTAAAAGAAAATGTACCTACCACAAAAAAACAGTACCTAACCCTAATCTAACTCTAAAAGAAACAATACATAACCCTAATGTAACTCTAAAAGAAACAGTACCTAACTCTAATTTTATCTTAAAAGAAACAATATCTAACCTTAAAATAAACAGTGCCTAACACTAATCTCTTATTTTAGAATTGGCAGTTTTTTCTTAAGTGTTTGATATCAGTCGATCCCAACGTAACCTCTTAAAATAAATGTAACCCATAAACTACTCGGTAGGTTTTAAAAATAATTGACAAGAAAAACATATTGGATAAAGAAGAAAACACATAATTAAAAAACTGTTTCTTCACAAATAAATATTTATTCATGAAACTTACCACATCCGATGAGTGTGTTGTTCCTCGATTTGAATTATTTGTTTTATTTTAAAAGTTTCTTACAAATTTACATTTTTTTCATTGAATCTTTACGTTGAAATTAACATACGATTCCTGTTTCTAGCGTTTCACATTCGCCAGTGTTTTCGACACAAAAAATACGAAGTTTTTGTTCGGCACCTTCCGTAACGTGCAGTAATGTGCTGATGAAAAAATCGTAAACTGCATCAGTACCATTTTTTTTATTTGTATCTCTTATATGTTGAGGCACACACTTAACAAAAAAGTTTTTTCTAGATGTCATTTTAATTTGATTGTTTTGCGAATTGTAAACCACACACGCCACAAGAATAACTTTTAAATATGGTGTATGCTTGCATTATTATTTGTAAATTAAATGTTTGAATTTTTCTTTATATCCGTTTCTACGTCATATATTTTCATTAAATTCTTTGCTTTTTCTTGTCTGTGAATAAAACAGTTAAGTTTATAAAACGTAATACTAAAATAATTAAGATGTGCATAAAATGATTACAATTTTTAAATAAATGTTTTAACATTAAGTACTTGAAACATTTACCAATGTTACCATTCAGTTCATGTAGTTTATTTATAAGAATTATACATCTGTAGAAATGCTTACAATGTTCATAATGCATGATTTTATGACCAAAGATGAACATTTACCCACAATATATTCATCCCATATTTGATGGTGAAGGTGTTTAAGGAGACATTGTTAGAGGGAAATGATGAAGCTGTGAAACTTGGCAGCTCCATTTATTTTTTGATCCTATATTCTAGAAGAGTAAAAACGTCATATCTGCTTATTTGCAGGTAAAGAAACAATACAAGTTCGTAAACTTCAATGGGATGAGATATTGAGGTTGTTTAACTATTTATAATTAAAATACTTCTATTGAAAAATTGATCACGTCCTAATATTGATTATCAATTTTCATGACTTACTTTTAAAAAAGATTGCTGTGCTCACAACAGAATTCAAGGAAAAGTTGCAAAAAGCAAGTAACGATTAAGGCAAGGCAATGCGAATCTTATCGAGAGAGACGAGCGTTATAATTGTTTAAGAAAGTGCTAAACGAGGATCCTTGTTTTTCATAATACAAGAGTTACAGTGGCCAACTATCACAACCAAAATCTGAAAACCAACCGTCTTACCAAAGCCAATAAACCTTTAAACAAAGAATATGTGTCTTACTTATATTTAGCCTGATGAGCTTCGGATGTTTTGCAAGCTAAGGTTGTGCATGCAACACCAATGTTGAAAAAATGACTCAGACTAAATTTAGATCGGTGAATAGAAGTTCTTCCAACTGTTGACAAAGGATTGTGGTATTTTTTAGGTAACATGGAAACTTGTCTTATTTTGCTCAGAATGAGACTAATAACCTCAAGATGAACTGCATATTTTACCGATTGAATCTCAACCATATCTTAGAATGGTTTAAAACTAATGAAAGTTGTCCTTTGATTAGAGACTCGCCTATTGTGTTCATGTCTATATTTAGTATTCTTGATATAGTATTAATTCATAATATTTCCTGAACCGTTTAGGAAATAGATTCTATAGATGGCAGGAAGAATATGGAGGTTTTCTTTTTCTGTTTCTGTTACCTTGAAGGCAGCTTATGATACAAGAGAAGTTGTTACATTAAATAGTATTTTATACTGGTCATTTATTGCTCGTATGTGTTGGCATCACTACTAATTGTCTCTGCTTATTGTTGTATAATTGTAGTTGGTGAATGGGAGCTTGATAAATATAGCTGCTGATATTCTTCAGAGGAATCGGGCTTTTTCTATCTGAAAGGTACTGGATGTTTTTTTGTTGAAGTCAGAGTATGAAAAGATGAAGAGATTAGCTGACGACTTGAGTAACGACAATGTGGGTATCGACAGTTGACGACGGTATGACACACATACATAATTTCAACTAACTTATACACAATGTATATGAGTTTGTGTTTTTCTTATGCGTTTCTTGTTTCTCTAAACTTGTAAATCAGTGATGTGTCATAGACAATTCGTCAGTGAATAGACTACATAGTCAGAACGAAAGATGAATAAGAACGAAGGATGAAGACGACGAGAAGAAAACCACGGCAAACACAACGTTGGAGTTGACGATTATCGACAAGAACAGCATGGTTCTACAGCATAAAAAAAAACACTTAAAGTTTTAAAATGACATTTTCAATCAAATTATTATTTACAGTTTATTCAGATGTAGTAGTTATTTTTCCCACCAAAAGTTGGATTTTACTAAAGGTCATGCACAAATTAACAGCACGATGAAATTGACGATACGTGGATGTAATGTCGCAAGTACGGACGGTTGTTCTGTAAAGAACGGGCGACGTTGTCCCTATCTTATGTTTAACACACGAAATGAAATACAAAACCTATTTATATCAAGAACAAAAAGAGATTATTCAAAAAGCTGACTTATACCGTATGGTATAGGTGGAAAGAGAGTTAGACATTGTCCGAGAGAGAAAGAGCAAAGTAGGAAGTTCTTAGAGCTGCCGGAGATCTGTCACAAACAATTCTCAGCCGAATATAGTAGTTGCTGGCACGTCCATATGACAGGGCCAGGAGAGAGAGAGAGAGAGAGAGAGAGAGAGAGAGAAAGAGAGAAAAATGTTTCTTCGTTGCTTGCCGGGGTCTCTCTGCTGACCCCTCGTGATTCCCAAAGGGTCTGAAGTAGAGGGAATCCATGCGCTATGCAGGCTGATTGGTCAGTGTGTGACGAGCTCACTCAATGGGGACATTTTTTTAGGAGAAAGAAAATGGGTCTATGTTTATGAACTCTACATCACTCTCCTGCTTAGTCAGAAAGCCGATAGAGGAAAAAGTTTTCATTTGCTAAAAGTAGCAGTTATAAAGGAAAAAAATACAAAATATTTCAATTCTGTGTACAGAGTTGTATCTGTATCTGTATCTGTTATATCTATCGGGGTCAACATCTGACCTGGCAACGATAGAGGTACTCCATAAACAAGTTCGGCTGGCGAGTATCCGATGTCCTCTTTGATTGCAGCGCAACAGCCAACAAGGACAATAGGTACATATTTGCTCCATCGCAGTTGGTCAGGATAAACATGCAACGCGGCTTTCAATTGACGATGGAAGTGTTCTACCATCCCGTTAGAATCTGACTGATAGCTAGTCGTACGGGTACGCTTAATCCCTAAAATCCTGAAAAGTTCCTGAAGTAAATGGCGTTCAAACTGTCCACCACGGTCAATTAATAGTTGTAATTATATCGTAGAAAAAGAACATACTTGGCGCCTAATTTGCATGTTACGTGATAATTCTGTGGCGCAGTAATTATCTCGTAGTGCGGTGATCAGGTCAATGGCCTTATCACCACTTAGCTGAGTGGAACTACATTCAGTTTATAATTCAACAAAGACACGAAATGAAGCACCAACACATATTTATAACAACAACGAAAAGGATTTATTAAAAAAGGGTAGCCTATATCGTTTAGTATAGGTGGAAAGAGAGTTGGACAGTGTCCGAGAGAGGAAGAGAAAAGTAGGAAGTTCTTAGAGCTGCCGGGGTCTGTCAGCAATTATCTTTGAGCAAAGATAGTTGTTACATTATGCTCTCCACCCATGTACGTTGGACTATAACCCCCCCTTTCTCTGTTATTTCCGGCATGCACCTACATCCGTTTCCGGCCCCTCTCGGAATAAAGCCTGGCTTCGGCCAGTGTGTCTTATGTGTCTCCTACACTTGTGTTCTCTTTACTTATTAAATAGATTGTAATGTAACATGGTGGCAGCGGTGTAAAACACGTCTCAAAATCCGAAACACAAAGTCATCGTCAGAACGAGCAACCGGTAAAGCTTTATCTTTTTCCCAAGCGGCGGACAGTGCTACAACTTCTACTACAAACTATCAACAAAGTCCCTCGTGCGGAAAAGATGGCGGAGTAGTTGCTGGCACGTCAATATGACAGGGGCAGGGAGAGAGAGAGAGAGAGAGAGAGAGAGAGAGAGAGAGAGAGAGAGAGAGAGAGAGAGAGAGATGTGTTTCCTCGTTGTTTGCCGGGGTCTCTCTGCTGACCGCTCGTGATAGCCAAAGGGGCTGAAGTAGTTCTTCAGTCGACAGAAGGAATCCATACGCCCTGTAAGCTGATTGGTCAGTGTGTGACCAGCTCACTAAATGTGGACATTTTTCAGAGTGAGAAAATAGGTCTATGTTTGTCATAAACATAGACCTAACAAATTACCGAAACAAATAGTTCTTCCAAATTACCGAAACAAATAGCAAAAACTATCAAACAAAACTCTCATCATTCATAATAAATAAACAATGGCAAAGTAATAAAAACACATCGTTCTTATCAAGTCATCAATTAAAAGGAGAGAACAATTAAATATTAAAATTCAAAGATTTTTTTTGAGAAGACATAAAAAATAATCTACTTTTTTACATTACAAATAATATCGTTAAAGATGATTTGTTAATATCCTGTCGTATTCTTTTTCTTCTTTTTCTTCTTCTTCTTTCCAATGACGTATCTGCTTTAAAGAAAGAAATTACTTTGAAATTTTAAAATTAAATTTCTGCTTAATCCGGGTTTTTTTTTTACAAACAAACCATGAAACTATGAAATTGCAAATAGCTTCTCCGAAATTCTAAATAGCCACTCTGAAATAAAAACAAAGGATTTTGAGGACGAAATTACCTCCCTTGATTATTGCTCTTTTGGAAACCATGAGTGAGAAGGCGATTTATCTGGAAGTCAAGCCATTAACATAAGGTAAATATTGCATGAAAAATACGTATCAATTATTGTTGTATTGTTTTAAATGTTTAAAAAAATCGATAAATGATGATTTTATTTTAATAAAATCTGTTGTGTTTGACCGACAGACGTGAATAAGATGTGAATACGAATTAAAAGGCTAAACAAATAAATGACCCCCCATCCCCCGTTTGTTTTTTATCTACGCCAAGACTGACCATAGAGTTAAACATTACAAACAATTCTTTTAAAATATTACTATTTCACATGGAAATTATTGTTATAATTATGGTAGTAAGACTCTGTACGTTACCTACACGTAGTTCAGCCACGAATGTAAAATGTGCAAAGGTTGAAAACCCGATGAAAGGAAATCAACCCGTACTCATAAAAATGAATAACACATCCTATCACAAATTATAAACATATATTGTATAAACAACTAAGACAAATTAACAGTCCATAACAAGTATTTATTTAGGTTTTTTTTCCACAAGATCAACTAATCTTCTCCGCACAAACGGGGTTATCTAAAAGAGGCTGTTTTTTGTTATTCCGAGAAAGTTGATCAGAATTAAAAGTCCAAATATAGCAATTACGAAGGCCCCCCTTCATGAAAATGAATATAGGAAAGTCTTTTTTCCTGACACCAATGTTATAATTGTGTCGAAAACCAAATGTTATAATTGTTAAACTTATTTTCACGCGTTCCTGCGCGGGTGCGTTGCTCTTTTGTGAAGAGACCGTAACTAGTTCAAATATAGCAATTAAGAAGGCTTATAGCCTTTATGAAAATAGGAAAGTTTTTTTTTCTTATGAAATTCGAGAAAAGAGATATGAAGGCAAATGTGTTCAAATCGCGGGAAACAATTCAATGAGGTCATTTAACACAACAATATAAACAATATGAAAGTTTGATTTAAGACGAATTAATACAGTATTTCTTTTTTGTGTTTTTTTGTTGTTCTTATGTCGTAAACACATACTTTTTTGGTTTGACGCTTGAGGGAAGGATATTTTATAGAATTTTAGAGTCTGTGGTCCGTTCTTAGCGAGCTGTTTTTTTTTCTTTTAGGGTCCCGAGATATACGTAATTTCGACGTTGGTGAGGTCTGTTGATTGACTGGTCTGTCGTAATCAATTCTGTTGGACCAGGGTTTTCCTTAGGTGTCCGGTAGAAAGCCGTATTAAATGTCGCTGTATTTCTTAAGCGTTAATTTTCAAATTCCCTTTTTCCGATTTTTTATTTTGTGTGCGGGGATAAATTGTCTGAATATGACAGCGGGGTGGGCCGTCGATTTCAGAGACGTCCGTTCTTCACGCCGGTCCGGGACCTTCTCCTTTGATTCTGTGTGCAGTGACAAATTGGCCGACATGACGGCGAGGTGGGCCGCCAGTATAAGCCGACCGCTCCTAACGCTGGTCGGGGACATTCTCCATGGGTTTGTGTGCGGGGATTAATTGTTTGAGATTGACAGCGGTGTGAGCTGTCATCTTCCGACGTTCATTTCCAACACCAACTGAGGCCCGTCTCCTATCCGGGAATAAATTGTTTGAGATTGACAGCGGTGTGAGCCGTCATCTCCCGACGTCTGTTTCCAACGTTGGCCGAGGCCCGTCTCCTATGCGGGGATTAATTGTTTGAGATTGATAGTGGTGTGAGCCATCATCTCTCGACGTCCGTTTCAAACGCCAGCCGAGGCCCGTCTCCTATATGGGAATAAATTGTTTGAGATTGACAGTGGTGTGAGCCGTCATCTCCCGACGTCCGTTTCCAACACCGACCGAGGCCCGTCTCCTCGTGTTTCCTCTCGCTTCCATTTTTTTCCTGCTCTCTGTGTATAGTAACAGCATTCTATCATTTGATTGGGTGAGTCTTCCGCCCAAGCAAATGTGTGGGTTGACTTATGCCAGCCTGTCTGTCAAGCATCCTGTTGACCCATTTTTGATAAACGTCGCCGTCTGCACCCCCTTTCTGTATGCGTAGGGGAACATGTGCCGACAAGTCCCCTTCGTCCTTTATTATTATTATTATTATTATTATTATTATTATTATTATTATTATTATTATTATTATTATAATAATAATAATATTTATATTTATTTATTTATTTATTTTATCTCGTATTTTATGCTTGTGTTAACCTTTTTTTTTCATTATAATAACACTTAATAACGCAGGGCAAGAGAAACGTTATTGGGTGATATTGAATAACTAGATTTATCACGGTGCTATTTCACTTGGGTATCATGAAGTTAAATCTTAGCCTTTTTCATGCCAAGAGAACCATCTTCTTCATAATTAGAAGACAAATTTATTTAATTTTTGTAATCTTGCCGTTTTTAGCAAAAAATTATAAAATACCAAAATAATTAAAGATGTCGATTTTTAAGATAGTGGATGCAACTGTCAACGTTGGCGGAAATATCCATTGTTTTTGTTTTATCTTGTTTTTATCATTGTGACGAATTAAAGAAATTAAATCAATGCAAATGTCTAATATGTTTGTCTACATGGATACGATATTGACGGGCATATTCCTTCTTTCTAGTTTATATTTTGAAAAAAAAATCCTTAATTATATTTTTCATTTAGTAAAATTTATTCGATTATTTAACTTCCTAATATTTTTCGATTTCCAGTTTATTCTAAAATTCGCGATTTTATTTTGTTCGACGTATCCAAGTTTTTCTTTTATAAAACAATCAATTTTTAATATGAGTGTGGCTAAAAAATGCTTGCAATGAAGTTTGAGTGAGAAATTGATTTATCCGGAAGTCAAGTTGAACAAGAAGACGATCATTATTATAAGGTAAATATTGCATGAAAAATCCGTCTCCATTAATTTTAAGTATTGTTTTTAATGTAAAAGAAAAGTCGGTAAATGATGATTTTATTGTAAAAAAATAAATCTTTAATAAGATTTGAATCGGAATAAAAGGGCTAAACTAAAATAACCTTTGTTTGTTTTTACATATCCACGCCATTTGTGTTTGAAGGGCCAACGTGAATAACCTTTTGCGAGGAAAATTCATTTTTAAATAAATTTAAAGATTCTCAATAGTCGCAAGGTTAATTGTTTTTATTTATCTGTTCTTTAGATCGCGACAAAAATAGAAATTGATTCATGAGCATGTTCTTGTACTTTTCCATACGAAAAATGTCAATGAAAATAGTGTTTATTCAAGTAAATAAAAATAATTAAGGTGTATCGACCGTTGCGTTTCTTCAAATATCGCCATTTTAATTTAAAATTATAGTTTCATGACCAAAGAATACTGATTGACAAGATTATCAAAGGAATTTTTTTTTTCACACCCATCCTAGTTTATCCCCCCAAATTAGTTTCAATTTTTTTGGTGATCACTTGTAAGCAGCCTGAAAATATTATCCACAAGATAGAAATTTTTTTTTTTTAATATCTTAGAATGGTGACTCGCTTTCCTTTATTAATATTACGAAAAATGATTGAACAGTAAATGAAGATGTGTAACATAATGTTTCTTCAATATTTTGAAGAGAAATACGTACTTGTGTATAATGGAGGGAAGTGTGGGTCAACTAATTTTTTTTGGGGGGGGGGGGGCGATGACCAGAAAATTGAAGGGAAGCTTTTTTTCTACAATAAAATATAGAGGGGAAAAGTCGTTAATGTTTTAGCATACATTTTTGGGGGCCAAAAACAACGTGTGTGTTGGGGACGGAATTGTTATTCCCACAAGAAAATAACATGTGGAAACAATATTTAATGTTGGTGTCAATTCCGAATATGCATTCATTAATTGGCAGTCGTGACGTAAGCAAAAAAGAGAAAGTCAAAGCAGTTCCAACGTTTCCGGAGTCTGAAAAAAACTTATAAAATATATTTCGTTACTATTTAAAGATAAACCTTCGTTTTTACATGATACTATCTTACCTTTTTAGAAAGTTGTAGAATGATAAACGCCTTCTACAAACGGATCCCAATCTCCAACAAATAAATAAATAAATTGGAAACTCCACCGCCTAAAAATCCTTACATTAAACTAAACGACAAAAAATCCTCAAAACTTCTTTTTCTCAAGCTAAAAAAAATATTTTCCTCTTCCGTGCAATGAAAAAAATACTTTGCGTTAAATATATTGGAAAATAAACCTCCTTTTATATCAAATAACAAAAAAGAACAACCAAACAACAGCAATAAACAATACACTTAAACACAAGAAAAATAAACAAATTTTTCTTTAAATACATTTTTGCTTACCCTTTTTAAGTAGGTACTATTGAAAAAAAATTTAATAATTTATTTTATTTTAAAAAATAGTTTAATAGTTTTTTATGAATAAAAATGTAACAAAATGTTAATATACTAAACATCATAGTAATAATGTATCCAATACAGAATATGCTTATCTCGGAATTGTTTCCAGTCGTCTTGTACTACTCCTCTCCACTAGATCGAAACAATTCATGATATGTGTGTGGGGACATTAAAAGTGGGCTAGGAAATTTGTAGAGATTTTTATGCATGGATTTTTATTTAAAACAAAATTTATTTTAAATTATATAAAAAATATGATCAAATGTAATTGTACTTCAAATAGCATGTCTTAAATTTTTGAAATAAGATAATAAATAAATAAAAATAAATTAGATAAATATTTTTCATAAATAATTGCCACATCAAAATGTAGAATTACATAGATAAAGAATAGTTTACTAACCAAACATATAAGATTTAATAAAATATATTCTATGGTATTCATTTTCATTCATATATGGGTTTACATGAGAATAACCAAAATATGCCATGGGGTTCGAGAATTTCAGTAAAAATTATGAGGAAAATTGAATTTAATTAGAATAGAAAAAATGAAATCATAAAAAAAGAAATAATAAAAATTTAATTTAACTAAAAAAGGATAAAAGCTATAAAAATGAGAGAAAATTAAATTTTAAAATGAAAATACCTAATTTAAGATGTAAAAAGAGAAAGAGTTATGAAATTAAACTAAAATTGAATTTGACCAAAAAAAGATAATTTATAAGAATTTTAAAAACTAAACTAAAATTACTAAAAATAAATAATTTGAAGGTAAAAGAAACACTAGTGTGAATTTAGGAAATAATAAAATATAAATAGCCATGAAATGAATTAAAAAATATATAAGAATAAAAAAATTAGATAATTTAAGTAAACATGAGCAAAATAATTTAAAAAAAAGAAAATATTTTAGAGCATTATGGGCTTTAGAAAGGAAATATCAAAGATAAAACTAATTAATCCGAAACAAAGCAGAATTCCACAGTGAATTAGAGGCCATTTTTATTGGGGAGTTTTGCAGTGAGATATTTGTTCACATTACATTTAAATTTATCTATATTGGTATGATATGAAAATCAGGGAGCAAGAAGGTAATAACTAGTTGTTAATGCACCAGCGCATATGTGGCAACAATACTTTCTACATGGGTGAGTGGTGGATTTGTTGATATTGGACACTAGCAAGTGTGAGAAGTTTTCTATCATGCTAGAGGGAGCCCACCTTTCTTGCAGAAGCTTTGGCAATATTTTTTATTTGTTCGAATCCATGTTACCTGTAAAAGACTCTTAAATAATGTTTCCTTCATCATGGCAATCTTTGGTTAAAAACGGTTTCTTATAACTTTTAATCGAAAATAACTTTGTCTTAGTAGCAATAAATCTGACCATCCATTTATGATAATATTCTACTACACAGCGTAGGTCATTTTCTAAGGATTCAGCCATTGTTTTGTATATGTCCGCATTGGTGTTGAGCACATGCCGCGAATAGAGCATGCTGTAATCAGTAAATATATCCATCTCAGACACAATTGCATCAAAGTGTTCGTTAATGAAAATCAGGAATAATAAAGGTCATGATCGACTCCTGAGGCTAATCTAATTTAATGTCATGTTTAGATGTACATCCAGCAAAGACAACCTGGATCTTTCCTTTACAAAAATGATCTGATATGTAATATTTGTTTACTAATACTGTACGAATAACTTTTATGAAAAAACCTTCATGTCAAACATTGTCAAACGCTTTAAATATATCAATCGCTGCCGCCCTATCTTCATCTGCTTTGTCAACTGCATTGTCTATGTATTAAGAAATGACAATTAAGATTAGTGGAACAGACTTGCTTAAATCATAATTAAGTTTGCCATTAATGAGGTGGTAAACGAGCACTAAATTGATTGAAGATTCAAATATTTTAGCAAATAGTGAAATGAGATTTATGGGGCTATAATTATGCTGGTCAAATCTTTCCCCATAATTCTTAAACACTGACAACACAGACGCAATTATTCAGATATCATGAAAGCACGATTCAGCAAGCCATGTATTGTAGAGTTTGGAGAGGACAGGTTCCAGCTACTGATGATAATTATGGTAGTATTCTTGATCTACAACTTAACATTATATAATGTAGGAAAAAAAGAATAACGAACTAATCTTTAAATAGAGATGTCGCCAAGATCAAGTCCAAATGGCAGGAAAAAACCGTCTCTCTAAATTGTATATAAAAAACCTCCTTCAAATCAACATGAAAGAAAATTCATCACTCTTTTCTTTTGCTCGCTTTCCAATACGCATTCAGAACGATATCCACGAAAAAACTGCCCGACTCTTAAGTTTTCGCTCTCTTATTAAAACGAAAATTCTACGCATGAAAACAACCTAATTTGCATGAACAAATAAAATAATTAAAATCTTATTTCACTTTCTGACGCCTCTCTCCTCCCACTCCTCTTTCTTTTTATGTTGGCAACGAGGGTTTTCGAGTTCGCCCCACACACACAGCATAGCACACACACAGCATAGCGGCGCCGACAAGTGTCTGCATCTACTTCAATCGGCCGCTCTCCGTTACATATAACCAGTTTTTGAATTTTGTAGGAAGAAACGAACTAAAATTTTCTGTAATTTTTCACCGTCCTTTTAACATTTTCTAATAAAAATTGAAATCTTGCATTCTTTTGAAAATGCTGAAAGATAATTCCATAGACAATTTTTACTTTTGTCCATGAAATAAAATCATTAAATGTTCAGCGTTTATTCCATGACTTAAAATTATTAAATTTTTAGTGGCATATTATGTAAAAAGGAAAGTTATTCATGTTATTTATATATAAGTATTGCAACAAATGTTAAATTTAATCGATAATTAATTTGAAGACTTCTTCATAAAATTGTACATTACTTCAACCTTGCATTTTAGTCCATCTCTAATTTTGTCATTTAATAATAACTGTTACATCATCTTCTCAAAATTTTAAAATAATTTTGTTTGCACAGAACATGTATAAAGATTAATATTTTTCTTGAAATGTGTCTTAAATTTTTTATATTGTAGAAATTCCAACAATCAAATAAAAGCAAAATGTCCAATTAGATTTCCATGTATTTACATTCTTTTATTTTTTCTTTAAAATTATCTTTTATTCCTTTTACATATTTGCAGAATGTCCAGCATTCATAAGACGAACAGGTATTATAAAATTTGAATTTATCTTCATTGGCTTGGTGACTTGAAATATGGAAATGTCTTATTGAAATATATTTTTCGATTTCCCGATGTTAATTAAACAAGAGTTAAAAGCAGAAAACGACTGAAATCATACACTTATGAACTACGCGATTCCTTTCTTTCATCAAATCGAACTTTGTGATAACATATTGGAAAACAAACTTTCTTGTAAAATGTATATGTATTTCTTCTCTTTCTAGTCTCATGAAATAATTGAATACTTGTTGCAAAGTAAAATTTCAGGTATCCAAAATACTTAAAAAGAAACAGATACTGCTAATGGTAAAAAGCTTAATTATAGTTAAATTATAAGCAAATTGGTCCATTTTGTTGAATAATCTATTAAAATAGTTATAGAATGATTTATGTTCCACCAAATTCTGGAGAATCACTATACATCATGTTATTTATGGGTTTAAACAGCTTTTGAAGAAGATGTAAAATATTCACTGAATATCTTATTTATTTTCTATTCAGGCCGATCTGTATAGATACAAGATCATTACAGCTCAATTTGGCAGTCATAGACCTAATAATAAACTGCCACACAGAGGGTTCCATAATTCTTCTGTTTAAATATTTATGAAATAATTTCTGCTAGACCAAATCTGGAGAATCTCTATACATCATGTGATTTACGAATCCATTAATCTAATACTGAGCTGCAACACAGAGGGTCATACATGTCTTATATTGACATATATTATCAATTACAATTAAAAGCAAGAAATAATTTTACTAAAACTCAAGAGAAATATCAGTCACAACGCCGATTCAACCAGCTACTTAATTTCAAATATATAAGAAATTAAAAATAGGTGAATGTTTCATAATTTATTCCGCTTTTTGGAGAAAAGCACAAGGTATAAAATAATAGAAATAAATTGTACGAAACAAATCACTGATATGTTATAATGGAAAATGTTCAATAAATCTGATACTGAAGACCAACCATATTCTTGTGAAGTATGTGGCTCTTCTTTTACATCTAAACAAAGTATGTTGCAACATCTGCGAACACATAATGGAGAGAAACCATATTCTTGTAAAGTATGTGGATCTTCTTTTACAGCTAAACAAAGTATGTTGCTACATATGCGAACGCATACTGGAGAGAAACCATATTCTTGTGAAATATGTTCTTCTTTTACAAGGAAAGACAGTATGTTACAACATGTGCGAATGCATACAGGAGAAAAACCATATTCTTGTGAAGTATGTGGCACTTCTTTTACAATGAAACAAAATATGTTGAAACATATGCGAACACATACTGGAGAGAAACCATATTCTTGTGACGTGTGTGGCTCTTCTTTTACAGAAAAACAACATATGTTGAAACATATGCGAACGCATACCGGAGATAAACCATATTCTTGTGAAGTATGTTGTTCTTCTTTCACAACTAAATATTATATGTTGCAACATATGAAAATTCATACTGGAGAGAAACCATATTCTTGTGATGTATGTGGCTTTTCTTTCACACGGAAACAGAATATGTTGACACATGTACGAACGCATACTGAAGAGAAACCATATTCTTGTGAAGTATGTGGCACTTCTTTTTCAACTAAACAAAGTATGTTGCGACATATGCGTGTGCATACTGGAGAGAACGTTGGGTGATGTAAGTGTCCATGATGATGGTAGCCTAAACAGAGCTGAAAGGAAGAAAATAACAAAATATCAAAGACTAATGTATGATATGAAAATAAACTGGAACCTCAAAGAGATCTCCATCATTCCAGTTATCATAGGAGCACTGGACCCATGCAGAAGAACTTGATAAAGTATTTGGCAAGTATACCTGGTGAACCAAACACAAGAGGAATTCAAACAACTGCACTCAAGGGAACAGCCAGAATCCGTACAATAGCTCTTAGTTTTAGTCTTTAAATGTGTTGAAGTTTAAATAATTAATCTCAGAGCAACCCACCGTCTTGTACAAGCAATATTTTACAGTGAATAAACTTCCGTCAAGCTTCCCGAACCCAAGCAACAGACACACAAACTATACTATTGTATTTCTCAGAGCCAATAATTCTGTCTTCAGGGTGAAAGTCTTAGTATTGTTGGAATACAAATTCGAATGCACTCCAACATTATTCGCAAATGCAAAAATAAATGAATATATACTCATAGCAACCACCACTTCGATGTGTTTACTTATAATGGTTAGTTATGTAAACAAGCGCAAAAATACGTTCCGTATGCCTCACCCCCACCAACCAGATGTTTCATGTGAAATCCATCTGCTATCAAAGTGACCCGATACTTGGGAATATTAGCTGTGTGGGGTATGCAAAGGACATCACAATGTAGCGCGCACACCACCCACATAACTTACAGAAGATTTCACCAGCTGTATTTGTTTAGGAATCCATAAAAAAATAGGTGTAGCAATGCCTTAATATTTACACATTTATAAGCATCTATTATTTCTATTTGGCTAAAGGGAGATTTACCGATGAACTCTGGATAAATTACCTAGTAATCGAAGGTATTGCACTGTCTAATTTATCACGTCGTCGTAATAATACCATCTTTCTCCAGATGGAATCCGAAAAACTTATCAAATGAACAAAGGGATGAAGCAACTATTAAGTACCTTGTAAGAATGCGTGCACATAATACGTTCATTAGAAGCTGCTTAGACATTTTGTAGGGTTATCTGTCGATTGCCATAATAATGTAATCAGAAAACACCAATAACTACTTTAAAAAGTTTACTCAGACTTTCATATTGATGAAAGCGAATTACAGTCGCTGCTGTTTATGTTAGGGTGCCTAAAATGTGCGTCCCCTTATTATCCTTTTATCTTCCTCCTTAAGCATGTAGAATGCCATTCTATTTGTGTCTGGGTCAGCAATATTGGGACATGTACGAAAATATGGAATGACGTGCTGGATGTGAATATGTTTTATTCCTGAAATACGGTAAAATCTTAACTGTTTCCTCCAACAATCTACCAGGATTATAGAGTTTATACATCCTAGAATTCCTACTTCATAGGAAAGTATTTAACGTACTTCTTATCTAAAGATGGTAGAGATATACTCCTCGTAACGCAGGAAAGAGACCTTTATAAAAGGTTCGATCTCTCGCATTCAACTGACCCCTCCAAAAATTAATTTGAGACAACTCTGATTAATCCCACTAAGTGAATTTACAACGAATAACTTTAACCAAACAAAAGTAACTCAATTTTTAGCACAACACATATTAAAATGTCTGTCTCTACACAAGAGACACTTCTATTAAAATCATCGTTTCAAGCACGGTTTTAACAAATAGTTATTCCAGTAAATAATATCTCCATTATCGACAACAAAAAATTTAGATTAAAAAAACGAGAACTAGTCTCGCTTTCCTACTCAAAACAAGTGTTACTTGAAGAGACGACTGACACACAAAGTAGACATACAATAAAATTCAGTAAAACATTTAGATTTAGTTTTCTTCCAATATATTTTACTTTCGACAGAACGTTTCGAATTCTAAGTCTACAGTAAAACGCGTTACCAGGGAAAACGCAAACATTCATAATAACGCAGTGTGCGTTGACAAATAAGGAAAAGAGTTAAACTCATGTGCGTTTATTTAACGTTTGTTTTGACAAACGTTGGCACGATCAAAAATGAAGAAATAAACATTTACTACAAGTCCTAAAACAATTGAATGCACATATAGTCAGGTTGAAATGTGGCTGAACCTCAAACAAATCGCTAACAAAGGTTTTTAACTTTGATGTTAGACATGAATAACCTCTCTTTCAGATAAAAGAAACGTTGACCAAAATTAGCCTTGCGGAAAAGAGTCAACGGGCGCCATATTTAAAATCCAACTTAACAATATTAAAATTTCGAGACATAAAATTCCTGACCAGTATGTCCATTATTCCTGACAATTACTGACAAAAATAAACGTTTTTGCTGACAATAAACCTTATTAAATTAGAAATAAAAATAAATTGTTTGCATGAAAACCTACACAGAGCCAACCCTAAGCCAGCTTGACATTTTCTAGGCGTTTTAAATTGTAATGATAGGTATCTATATGCTTAATAATTAACTAACACCAGAAAATGACTAACCCCTTGCATTTGTTTTCATGTTTTTTTTTAATTTCTTATACAAATATGAATATAAAAAGGTACAAAAACAGAATAAGTAGCCTTTTTTAAGGCAACAATTGTCACATTAATTCCTGACATTTCATAAAAAATATGTACAAAATAAGTACAATTTACAATAAAAGAATCGTCAGTTGGTCGACTGCTGAGGCAAGGGACTTGCATAACCACCACAGAACAAGTTCATGAACGGACCAAAGAACATTTCTTGTCAAGAACTAGTCAAAGGTAACGTCATCATCATCAATTTCTGGCTGTGGTAAGTTGCTGTAGTGGAGGTCTTTGCAATTACTACACAAGTTTGAACAGTCAATGCCATCTTTCTTGCTGTAGTACACCTTGAAGTACAGTTACATCTAATTATAGCCAGGAAATGTACAGGACCAGCTGGCAAGTCAGTCTTGATTGGTTGTAATTTACCTCTGAAAGTTTCCTTCCCCACTCGTCAGGTTTTAGCTGGTTTCTACATTTTAATTCCGGAATTCTGAAATAAACTCGAAGGCTATGGAATTTAATAGCTGATCTTGTTGGTGGCAATGATTTGGCCTCAACATACTTTAGCTTTTTGCAACCTTTTCCTTAAAGCGCCTCAGTCGGAGATGATTGATGTTGTTCCCATCATTACAATTGTACAGGCACACTAAAGTATTCTCCCCAGCTGCAATAACCTCTTCTGCACTGCTATCCTTGCCAGACACTCCTGCCAGTTTGAGGAAGTTTCTATTGTTTATCACCTTTCGAAGGATGCTGCCTTCCTAATTTCATAAACACTGGATGTAGAATCACAACTCGGTAGTGAATATATGAAAAGAATGTTAGAAAAGAGTACATCTCCCAAAGATTTCCTCATCTCTTTGATGTTCCAGACTTTCACACTTTTTGCACTATCCTTTGGTTGTGGCGTGAAGAAGATGTTGCAACCATCATCTATATTAGCATGATAACATAGAAAGACCAATGGGTCATTGTCATCTGCTATCAAAATGGTTTCTCCTGTCTGTGCCAGTTCTAGAGCAGTCTTCACAATCAATACGTCAGCGTCTCCAGATGCATGGATTACTTTACACTCTGCTTCCTATAAACTCTTTCCCAGCAAGTTGATGAATAATTGTCTGTTTTCTTGATTAGCAAGGAAGACATCTTTTTTCAATTTAAAAATCATTAAAGGAGTCAGTGATACATTAACACCAACAGATCCCCCTGCTGGTCATCGGTGAGTCGCGTCTTTAATGGATGGACCACTTTCATACCCATGAAAGACAATGCAGGTTTTTACATATCTAGTTCTGACATATTTGCGGTCTTTAGCACAGATTTGATCAAATGTATGACTTTTTGCCATGGGAGGCGTTGAAGTAGAGCTCCACTATCGATAGCCTTTTACATGGCTGTATAAGCCAGGTCAGGTGCTGGTTCAACCAATTCGCGTATATGACGAAGTAACTTAGTAGGCAAATGATTTCCGAGAAATTCATCGTTTACAAGTGTTTGGAAAAAACACTTCTAGAAAGAGAAGTACGACAAAGTACCAGCAGGTTAACTGTCTCATAAGAAAGACAGGCGTGGTTGAGGGTCTGTAATTATATCCTTCACTGTAGCTGTCAGTGATGCGGGAAATGCACTAAGTGATAGGTTTAGCTGTTTCGATTCTGACGCTATGCCGTGGACAGTGAAATGTACCCAAATCTGTCCAAACCATACACACCCATCGCAAGAATAGGCCGGGATTGATTTAATGGTCATCGTAAAACAGAAAAGAAAGGAATGTGATTCCCGAATGATCAGTCGTAAAAATAAAACAGAGCCAATGGAAGAGGAATATTATTGTTTAGCCACCAGACTGAAATAATATCAGAGACACTAATATTAAAAATACAGATTCTTTTTTATGAGCGAATGATGTAAGGAAAGAAATCTGGAAATATATGGAAATACAGTGCCCTAAATTCAAACCGGCGACAAAACTAACGTCAATGGCAAACATTATGTGTCGAGACAAGAAAATGACGGCATGGACTAAAGCAGTATTTAAGAATATTGAAAAAAAATGGCGCGCGTAAAATGTCACGCGGAAAGTTAAAATCAAAACCTATTATGTCTTTATAGTAAATTTCAAGCCGCAATATATATTAGAAACATATGAGAACAAACGTTACTGTGCATTGATAATCCTTAAACTACAGGTCTACACAATAAAGGACGAATTAAAATATATGTATTTAAAGGTGTTGTACTTGGATGTGAGGTCGAAACTAACAGCCACATTTGAATTACCGACGAGCAGCAAACCGAGTGACACGTGACGACTATTTCGAAATGAGCGTGGAAAACAAAAAAAAATACGTTAATAATACAATTTCAACAATCGCAATAAATCTTGACTCAATCCTTAATTAATCGAAATGGAAATTGTAGTTTGTTACTAAATCATCACGACTTAAGCGCGACCAAATATTATTTAAAAAGATATACTTTAGAGTTAACAAAAACCTTAAGCGCGACCAAATATTATTTAAACAGATATACTTTAGAGTTAACAAAAACCTGAATGACAAAAATCTGAACGAAATGCAATGAAATATAACATGTCAGAAAAATTTAAAAAAACATGATAATGTGTACATATTGACGGTTGATGAATCGTAGGAATCGATGCACTGGTAAATCCACGAAATTTGTCTGAATTGGATGGAAAGTTACGTTTTTCATGGTAGTTTGTGAGTCTTTAAACTGTTAAATATGATGAAAATAATTTTTGTCAACGAATTTGTGTTGCTCGGTGATCAAGAAAAATGTATCTTTATTTTTCATGAAAGTTGCGCGTTTATGTCACGTTCAAAGGTCACCAGTTTATTTCACGTTCGAAGGTCACCAGTTTATTTCACGTTCGAAGGTCACCAGTTTATTTCACGTTCAAAGGTCACCAGTTTATTTCACGTTCAAAGGTCACCAGTTTATTTCACGTTCAAAGGTCACCAGTTTATTTCACGTTCAAAGGTCAGCAGTTTATTTCACGTTCAAAGGTCACCAGTTTATTTCACGTTCAAATGTCACCAGTTTATTTCACGTTCAAAGGTCACCAGTTTATTTCACGTTCAAATGTCACCAGTTTATTTCACGTTCAAAGGTCACCAGTTTATTTCACGTTCAAAGGTCACCAGTTTATTTCACGTTCAAAGGTCAGCAGTTTATTTCACGTTCAAAGGTCACCAGTTTATTTCACGTTCAAAGGTCACCAGTTTATTTCACGTTCAAAGGTCACCAGTTTATTTCACGTTCAAAGGTCACCAGTTTATTTCACGTTCAAAGGTCACCAGTTTATTTCACGTTCAAAGGTCACCAGTTTATTTCACGTTCAAAGGTCACCAGTTTATTTCACGTTCAAAGGTCACCAGTTTATTTCACGTTCAAAGGTCACCAGTTTTGGCAAGCTGGAGACAATTTGGGGTATCAGTTTCAGATGGATGAGAGACGGCGTGAATTAAGACGGTTTAAACCAGGAAGAAAGTCAGAATCACTTAGAAGAGTATTACCGGGAACTGCATTGACGCCGTATATTGTCTTTGGCGCCAAATATGGTGACACGCATGAATTTCGCTACACGTTTACGTGTCATACGCCTACGCAGTAAAGAGTGAATGATTACGCATGCGCACAGCCAAGTCATCATTTCAGTTAAATCTAACGTACATCGATACAAAAATATTGATAGTATATATATATATATATATATATATATATACTATTAATATTAAAAAAAATATTTTTGCATGTTTACACTCGGGGAAGATCTGCAATCTCCTGTATTACACCAACTGTGAAGCATTACAGACACTTCGTATAGTATTCAGATTCTGGCCGAAAACTGACCGACCCTGGTCTAAGATCCACATAGAGTTTGTTGACCCATTAGATGGTTTCTATTACATAATAGTGGTGGACAATTGCTCAAAATGGCCTGAAATATTAAAATGTAAGAAACCAACTGCAGAAGTAAGCATTAGTTTTGACATGAATTTTAGTTTCGGTTGATTTGTTAGTTTTCATAGACTTGATGAACTAAGTATTTGAATGAATTTATAATAATTTAAACTTTGTGTGAAATATAATAAACGCACCGGTGGTGGATACCATCGTATTGATGTCATATTTACAGTTCACCGGGCTGACATTGATACCAGATCACGTTGCAACATTGGATAGTATCGTTTAGAGAAAAGGGACAGTTTATTTCTACTTTGAAATTTAAATGGTTCCTGTGTGGTTTGATCAAGGCCCCGCGTCGCCATATGCGATTAAGTTAGGCAACATTATCTCGACTGACTCTTCTGAACTCGTTGCCCGAATGCAACGACCGATGCGGGCCATTTAAAGAAGTTCCAGCGATTTTGAGAATGCGGTAACATTACGAACACTGGTCGGCGTGGTTTTCACGGCTAGCGTCACTCGACCGTGTTTTACGAGAGAAACGATTGCTTTCTCGAAAAAAAAAATAACTCTAACATCCAGTGAAGAGAAAATGGTTACCATTCTACGTTGAAATAAATAATGTTTCCACAACTTAATAGATGTCAATACTTATTAACGAGAACACATGAACAAAGAGAGATGGTGCAATGGACTTGCTCATGTCGATTAAAGATTGTTCAATCCTGGAGTTCTGCATCTTGTCTACGTGGTGTTAAAGCAGAGCGAGATCAAGATAAGTTTGCATTTTGATGGCAAAAAGAATAACCGGGAACTGCATTGACGTCGTATATTGTCTTTGGCGCCAAATATGTTGACATGTATGAATTTCGCTACACGTTTACGTGTCATACGCCTACACAGTAAAGAGTGAATGATTACGCATGCGCACAGCCAAGTCATCATTTCAGTAAAATCTAACGTACATCGATACAAAATAGTTCGCTCATGCCACTGCTACAGCTCCTTAATAGATCGCAAAAAAGGACGGGTGTCCGAGGCGCATGGTGGATCTACAAATGTTGAATGATGCTACTATGAGAGAAACACATCACACCTCATCCACACTCAATCAGGTTTAGATGATACCGAAATTGTTGCAGAAATAATTACGACATCAATAATAAAAAGGGAATTTAAACGATCCTTCCTTGTGGTGTTGAAGCAAGCAGCTTTTGTTTTAAAAACAAGTCATAACTCAGGTGTTTACTTAAAAATCAGGTACTCATTTTTTTATTAACCTCGTCAAACGAAGGCAAGATAGAGAGAGAGAAAAAGGAAAAGTTTTTTGAAGTCAGGGCTGAGCGACACCTTACGAATAAAACAGAAAATATAAGGGACGATAACTCTAGCCCCTTAATTACGATGTATGACGAGAGTGAAATAATCAACACTCCTTCTCACTCGCTGTCAAACAATTTAATTAGGGGTTTGACATTCAAAAGTCTTCCGAATTTTTCAAACTGTGCGTCGGTGAGTCCTTTCGTCTGCAACCAATCTTTGATTGGACACTATTGCAGTTGAATTGTCCTTATTTCCACTTGTTCCCTTATGAAATGAAATTTAATATAATAGGTTTAGCACGTCCATGGTACTGTGGTTTTTTCGCCATGCAAATTGTTGATTGGTTATCCTCATAGCTGACCATTGGATAAACCGAGGTTTCATTAAGATCACAAGCAAGACGTTGCAACTAGACTGCTCTTTGTGTTACACTTGCTAGTGCCATATCTTCAGCCTCAGCTGTAGATAATGCTACACAGGTCTGTTTTTTGCTTTTCCAACTGATGGCAGCTCCACTCAGTTTAAACAAGTAGTCAGAAATGGATTTACGATCATTCAGATCACCAGCCCAGTCTGCATCTTAATATTCTGTGATGTTACTCATTTCGCCATAATTTTGTGTACAATTCAAATATTGCATAATATGCTTCACAGCAGTCCAATGTTTCTTTGTAAGCTGAGAGCAAAATCTTGCCACCATGCCAACAGCATAAGAAATATCTGGTCTCGTTCTTGTTGACAGCTATAGTAGACTTCCAATTGCGGATTGGTAAAACTCTCTATTAAACAGTTCACTGTCATCAGCCGCTTCTGTCAATTTCGTTCCAGTATCACATGGAGTTGTTGTAGGTCTTGAGTTCTCCATCTGAAAAGTTTTCTGGCTTTCTGCTGCATATGTTGGTTGACCAATCTAAATAATTTCCTGGTTTAGGATAAACAACTTTAACACCTACAAAGTAGTACAATTTTCCCATGTCTTTGATGTTGAATTTCTCTGATAATTTTCCATAGATTCCTTGACGTGTGTTGGGGATTTGCTTGCCACAATGAGGTCATCAATATAGACAGCAACTATAAACATCTCTTTTTCTGAAGATAGAGTATAGATGCACGGATCATTTTTTTAATTGCTGGAATTCCATCTTTTTCAGTTGACTGTCCAGCTTTTCATTCCAACATCTTGGCGATTGTTTCAGACCATATAAACTTCGCCTTCGTTTACAGACAAGGTGCTCTTTTCCTTGTATTTACAACCCCTCCGGTTGCTTCATGTAGATGTTTTCTTTAAGCTCCCCATTAAAGAATTCAGTAGTAATGTCTGCCTGATGTAGCGTCAGGCCATGTTTTCATTCTAATGCAATAACCGTTCTTATGGACTCAAATCTTACAACGGGACAAAATGTCTCGTCATAGTCAACTGCATATTTTTTATTAAAGCCTTGAACTACTAGTCGTGCTTTGTGTCTCTACAAACTTCCATCAACATCATATTTTCGTTTGAAAACCTTCTTACAACCGATAGCCTTTCTTCCACTAGGCAGCTAAACCAAATCACATACTTCATTTGTACGAAGTGACTCTATTTCTACTTCCATGGCTTACTTCCAGTTGTCTTTCTCAGGACTGAAAAGAGCTTCTCTCACTGTTAATGGGTCATCTTATTCATGAACGATGGTGACCCATTCACCATACAGATCGGGAGGTTTCCTTAGTCTAGTCGATCTCCGTAGCACTGTAAGCTCTTGTGAGTCGTCATCATCATTCTCACTGATAATCTGACATTTGATTTCAGTGACAGAATGTTTTTTGTCTCCGTCTTTCTCTTCAGTATTCTTTCGTTCATCTTTTGATTTTGATTCATCAAATATTACATCTCGACTGAAAAAGACTCTCGAATTGTCGGTGTTGTACAGTCTATATCCTTTAACACAAGTGCCATATCCAAGAAAAATGCTTTTCTTAGCTTTAGGATCAATTTTATGTATTTCATCCTTTGGTATATGAGCATAAGTACTGCATCCGAACACTGACACATGTTTCACTTTTGGATTATAACCTGTCTATGCTTCATATGGTGTCATTCTGTGAACTGCACTTGTCGGGCTTTGATTTCAAACATATGTAGCTGTTGATAAGGCTTCTGCCCAAAATCTTTTATGTAATTTTGAATCAGACAACATTGCTCGAACTGTTTCTACCAATGTTCGATTCATCCTTTCAGCTACTCCATTTTGTTCAGGTGTCTAAGGAACTGTGTATTCATGGCGTATGCCTTCCTTCTTCAAGTAGAGTTCCATATCTCTGGAAGTGTATTCACCGCCATTGTCAGTTCTTAGCACTTTGACTTTGTGCCCACTCGACTTCTCCACCATGGTTCTCCATTCGACAAATTTCTCAAAAACCTCTCCTTTGTGTTTGAGCATGTACATCCAAATATATCTTGATTTATCATCAATTTATCTGACAAAGTACTCACATCAACTGAGCGATTTTTGTTCAATTTTTCCACACACATCACTGTGTATGAGTCCGAGCAATTCATTCGCTGTTCTTCCAGCAGTTTTTGGAAATGACTGACAATGATGGTTTCCATCTGCACGTGGTTCACAGAAATTTCATTCTTTTGTCACATCAAAATCAAATCCATCCACATTTTTTCCTTCGTTAATTTCTGCAAATTTTTTGCTTCGAGATGACTATATCTTCTATGCAAAATCTCCTCTTTTGTATCATTATTTGAACATGTTGCTGTTGCATAGACAGACTTTTGTTTTTCCTCACAGTTCAAATAATAGAGATTTCCGAATTTGGTAGCTGTAGCAATAATGTTTTCTTTTTCATCAAACAGTTTTCAACCGGATTCCGAAAAAAACGAACTTTTTACCAGATTTTGTGCTTCTGGATACACTCAGGAAATTAAATGAAAGTTTAGGCACATACAGTGTCTCATATAAATTGCATCTTTGCCATTTTTTTGTGAGATATATTCATCTACAATTCAAATGTTCCCTTTCCCAAAGCTTCCACTGAGTATCCATCTCCAAGGATTATTTCTTTTGCGACTTTAAAATTTTCCAAGTCAACAAATTTGTTGGCATCATTGCACATTTGGCACGTTGCACCCGAATCCACAATCCACTTATTTTATTTACGACTATTGAAGACAGCATTAAGTGCTATTAAATCAACGCCGTCATTTTCCGAGCTACTAGAGTCTGCATTATCTTTCGTCATGTTACACATGTATCTTTTTGTGTGGCTTCGTTTGAAAGAAGCATTACTAGTTTTCTCCAGTCCACGAAAAACGCGACAATCACGCTTAAAATATCCATATTTGCCACACTTATAACAAATCAGCGGCTCTCTTTAGTTCACATGTGTCGACATCATTGCCTTCGTTTCAGCACTATACGTATCTTTGTGTTTACTTTTTGTTTCTTCGTATAGCAGCCGTTCTGTTACTACATCCCAGCTTGGGACTTCTGCATTTGCTTCCAACGCCGTCACCAAAATGTTATAAAACTCCGGTAGGCTAGCTAGAAGATAGATAACCCGGCCTTCCTCTTCGATAGAGTCGCCAATTACACATAACTCTTCGAAGATTTCCGTCATAGTCTTAACATGATTTGAAACCGGATTTCCTTCTCGCAATTCGAGAGAAAAAAGTCTCCTTCTTAAAGCCAATTTATTAGCCCAAGTTTTCTTCTGAAACTGGTCCGCTAGCTTTTTCCATACAACAGTCGGATCCACGGGGTCGCCAATCATATATAGTAGTGACGGATCAGTAGACAAAACTATCGTAGCTAATGCACGATCCTTCCACGACGAATATTTCTGATACGAATTGTTTTCAGTAACAGAGTCCGGTACTGTCTCAGTTTGGTTTACAATGTTCCACAAGTTATCCCTAATAAGTGCCATTTTGCATTGTATTTTCCAGGTAGCATAATTTGCTCCTTCCAGCCATACAATATTCGATTTTGTTTCCATAGTTTTTGATCTTGAGTTCTTTTTAAACACGATAAACAAAAACCGATTCTCCGGGCAAAAAATGGCCGTCGTCAGACACGTGGGTATGCTTCTTTTATGTTCAATCCTTCCAAAATGTTCTGGGTCCCTATAACCGTTGTTGCAGAAATTTATACGCCATCAATAATAAAAAGAGAATTGAAACGATCCTACCTTGTGGTGTTGAAGCAAGCAGCTTTTCCTTTAAGAACAAGTCATAACTCAGGTGTTTACTTAAAAATCAGGGATTTATTTTTATTAACCTCGTCAAACGAAAGCAAGATAGAGAGAGAAAAAAGGAAAAGTTATTTCAACTGAGGCCGATCGACACCGAACGGATGAAACAGAAAATATAAGGGAAGATAACTCTTGTCCCTTAATTACGATGTATGGCGAGAGTGAAATAATCAACAGCTTTTATTATTCTTTTTAAATGCTTTAGATTATGTTGCTGTTCACTTTTATTGTTACTAAATTGTTATAAAATATTTGCTTTAAAAATTACTATTAAAATACTTAGCTATTTTATTATATTTTCATAAAAAATCAAAACACATATATTATGTTGCTGTTTCACTTTTATTGTTATTAAATTGTTATAAAATATTTGTTTTAAAAATTACTATTAAAATACTAAGCTATTTTATTATATTTTCATAAAAAATCAAAACACATATATTATGTTGCTGTTTCACTTTTATTGTTACTAAATTGTTATGAAATATTTGCTTTAAAAATTACTAGTAAAATACTAAGCTATTTTATTATATTTTCATAAAAAAATCAAAACACATATATTATGTTGCTGTTTAACTTTTATTGTTATTAAATTGTTATAAAATATTTGCTTTAAAAATTACTGTTAACATACTAAGCTATTTTATTATATTCTCATAAAAAATCAAAACACATATATTATGTTGCTGTTTAACTTTTATTGTTATTAAATTATTATAAAATATTTGCTTTAAAAATTACTATTAAAATACTAAGCTATTTTATTAAATTTTCATAAAAAATCAAAACACATATATTATGTTGCTGTTTCACTTTTATTGTTATTAAATTGTTATAAAATATTTGCTTTAAAAATTACTGTTAAAATACTAAGCTATGCTATTAAATTTTCATAAAAAATCAAAACACATATTATGTTGCTGTTTAACTTTTATTGTTATTAAATTGTTATAAAATATTTGCTTTAAAAATTACTGTTAAAATACTAAGCTATTTTATTATATTTTCATAAAAATCAAAGCACATCTATTATGTTGCTGTTTCACAAAATAAAAGACATTCCAAAACTTTGATTATATCAATAAAAAGAAGACATTTTGTTATTAAAGAGTTGTATTATATTTTAATTTAAAAAATCAAAACACATATTTTATAATTTGTTTCATAACAACTTATTTTTTTATAATAAAAATACAATTCTAAATCTTCCGTTCTTATTTTTGAACAGGTGACAAAATAATGTTTTGTATTTATTTCCTACACTAACATTATTAGCAAAATGTATTTGTCATATATATATATATAATAATAAATCTTTCAAATTATTTTTGCTTTGTGTCATTTTTCTATTTATTAATTTCAGCCATTTTTACCGTACCATTTGTTTTTGGTTCTATTTTTACTGGGTACCCCAGAACATACCGATAAATGTAAAGCTAGCCAACTTAAAGACAGGGGTTGCAGATTTAGTGTTCATTGCATGTATTTCCGCCCGAGTTGGATCTAGTGTTATTTGGTTTAATGAGGGACATAATCTTGTATTATTAATGAATTTTATTAACGTGATATAAATATTTTCCAATAGTAAAACATTTTCAGCAGCAAGTGTAACAGCACAGGTAGAGCTGCCTGCTATATTGAACAGTAAAAAAAGACGAGGGAAAAATGTCACCGGTAAAATGGCACAGGCGAAAATGGCACCAGTAAAAATAGCACAAGTGAGTTCATAGAAAAATGACACAAAGCAAGAACAATTCAGTAACAGAAAGTTAGGATCGTTCAGGAAAAGCGGGACTTCGCCTCGAGTTTTAAATACCCATTCTTTAAAACCAGTATTTAAAAACAAATTTTTACTTTGTTGGTTTCAAGCAAATAAAAGCTACTTTTCTAAGTGTATATATATATATATAGCTTCTCAATTTTTTTTCATTTTAATTTAGGGGCCCACTCTTGAAGCTAACACATTATTTATCTATGAGTATAATTTATATCCGAGGGCTGTCTTAAGGATAGATGTTGTTTATTGTGTGTATTCGCATTTGAATTTTCAGACTGGTACTCTGTGAAAATCTAATACCACAAACATCACAAAAAACGGTTTCTCACTTGTATATTCGCATGCGCTTTTTCAAACTGGCACGCTGTGAAAATGTAGTTCCACAAACTTTACAAGAATAGGATTTATAACCCTTAATGTTTAATTTTACTTCAGTCGAAGTTCTCAGAAATCAAGGGGCCCCTTCCTGGGGCTAACACTTGATCTCTATATGAGATACATAGATACCCGAGTATTCTATTAAAATTCTCTTTTATTTCTCAAGCATTGAGTTAGTAAAAAAGTTAAGAATAATTTCTTCTCTCCCCAACTGACCAGTCAATATGTCATAGTATATCTTTCTTGTGGTCTATTGGTCTTACCGGATTCCAGGACAAGAATTCATCTAGTCTGGTGGAGTATCCAGCACGTGGTGTTACTTGAGGTAACATCACAACGAGGAAGATGCACTATTCCTCGTACGAGGGGATCTTATTTGTGCTGCGGATACTATGTAATTTGAATATTTGGTCAGGGTTTACTTGTAGGGGTAAGTATCCTCATGTCAGGTTGTCCTGACAAACCCTTGTACAGAGAGACCGAAGACACTCGAGGATTGTGTCTAGTAGGTAATTCAAACTCCCCAGTAGGTAATTAAAACTCCTGTGTGTATTCGCATGTGTTGTTTCAAACTTGTATGGTGTGAAAATACAGTACCACAAACTTTACAAGAATAGGGTTTCTCACTTTTTTTTTTCATTTTAATTTAGTTTATCTAAAGAGATCAAGGGGCCTACTCTTGAGGCTAACACTTGATTTCCCTATGAGTAAAATTTATATCCGAGGGCTCTTTTAAGGATAGATGTGGTTCCTTTTAGGGCTGCTATCTGTACTTCCCTACAATTTGGTTTTTCGGGGATTGTTTCTAAGTATTTACTTAGATTTTTTTTCACCAGACCAGTTGCCCCCACTACAACCGGTATGATGTTTATTTCATCGAGGGACCATGTTATTTTTAGATCATTTTTGAGATCTTGGTATTTTGTTATTTTTTCCCGTTCGGCTCTATTGAGACCGTAGTCATTTGGGACGGTTACATCAATGATGAGAGCAGTTTTATCTGGTTTGTTCCAGATGACAATGTCTGGTTTGATGGCCTTGTCTTTTATGTATCTGCCCGCCTGTATGTCTTTATCATAGAACACTGTCACTTTTCCATTCGATGTTATGGGTGGGGGTTCATGTTCCCAGATGTTCAGTGATCTTTCTAGCTGCATCTCTCCGCAGATCTTCCAATGTAGGTATTTACATACATTTAGTTGTGGCGGGCAGTGTAATGGCCATCAGCCAAAAGGATCTTGCATCCAGACATTAGGTGGCTTGGACTTTCGATGGCAAAGTGGCAGAACCTGCACTGGTCAGTTTTTTGTAGATCCGCCATTTTCTTAAATCCATTAGTAAGTAGGCCTTGGTCTTGTGCTGCTATTAATATCCGTTCCTCATCGAACGGGAAGTTGCCACTCTTGAGCCATTGTAGTGAAGCCTCCTTGTCGATATAGCTCTTGTTGAGTTCTTCAATGAACTTTCCTGCTCTTTTATTATTTCGTCATCCTTCTAGTCTGGTCTTCAGCTCCTTTTTCGTGTACTCCTCCCTCTTCTTGCGCGCGATCAGGGTTGCTGGGTTGTTATCATCTTCGCTAGTGTCCTCCAGTGTGTTTCCACTGAAATTATCGGCTAGTTTTGTTGTTGAGGTCTGCTGAGGAAGGTATTTGGTGTGATGTTCATTCACCATTCTCATTTTTTTATCACAGGAGCTCTTTATATATTGTCCCACACTGACCACTGTGTGTATTCGCATGTGCTGTTTCAAAGTAGAACTGACTGAGAATTTAGTTCCACAAACTTTACAAGAACAGGGTTTTTCACCTGTATGTATTAGCATGTGAGTTTTCAGATGGGGATGCTGTGAAAATGCAGTACCACAAACTTTGCAAGAATAGGGTTTTTCACTTAATGTTTAATTTTACTTCAGTCGAAGTTCTCAGAAATCAAGGGGCCCCTTCCTGGGGCTAACACTTGATCTCTATATGAGATACATAGATACCCGAGTATTCTATTAAAATTCTCTTTTATTTCTCAAGCATTGAGTTAGTAAAAAAGTTAAGAATAATTTCTTTTCTCCCCAACTGACCAGTCAATATGTCATAGTATATCTTTCTTGTAGTCTGTTGGTCTTACCGGATTCCAGGACAAGAATTCATCTAGTCTGGTGGAGTATCCAGCACGTGGTGTTACTTGAGGTAACATCACAAGGAGAAGATGCACTATTCCTCATACGAGGGGATCTTATTTGTGCTGCGGATACTATGTAATTTGAATATTTGGTCAGGGTTTACTTGTAGGGGTAAGTATCCTCATGTCAGGTTGTCCTGGCAAACCCCTGTACAGAGAGACCGAAGACACTCGAGGATAGTGTCTAGTAGGTAATTCAAACTCCCCCTGTGTGTATTCGCATGTGCTTTTTCAAACTTGTATTTTGAGAAAATGCAGTACCACAAACCTTACAAGAATAGGGTTTCTCACCTGTATGTATTTGCATGTGTGCTGTCAGATTGTAGAACTGCATTTTCACAGCATGCCAAACTTTGCAAGAGTATTTTACTTATTATTGTTCATGTTACTTTAGTTTAAAGTCTCAGAAAACTAGTGGCCTATCCTGGGACTTACACTAGATCTCTATATGAGAGACATAGATATCAGAAAGTTAAATTAAAGCTTTCCTTAACCTCTCAAATATTGAATAAGCATAGAAGTAAAGAACATCAATTTTCCTCTCTCTAATTGATCAGTTTATTATGTTACAGTATATTTTTTTTGGTGTTTATACTTACCGGATTCCAGGACAATAACTATCTAGTCTGGTTACAGTATCCAGCTTAGTGTTATTACTTAAGCCAACATCTCACCGCTGTGTATTCACATGTGAATTTTTAGATTGAAACTATGTTAACATAAAAATTCCGAAACGTAAAAATGGTAGGGTTTTTAACCTTTGTGTATTTACATGTTATTTTTCAGACAAGTACTCTGAAGATACAAATCAACAAAATATTCAATAATATTATTTGACACATGCGAGGTTTTGTTACGTCTTTTGAAAATAGAACTCACTGAGAATTCAGTTTTATGTAGTTGACAAGTATATGCATTCACCATTCTTTTGTATTTTTCCTTTTAGACATAAAGATTGATGAGTCTAATATGCATTCAATGAGTTAGTATCGATATTTTCTACAAGATTTTGCTGGAGATTAAGTATCCTATAAGATACATGATATTCACCCGCTCTGTGTGTACTCTCATGTCTTGTCAAAGCACATTATGGAAAAAATATTAATTTGCACATTTTACAGGATAAAAGATTTCTTTCTCAACTGTCTCTACATGGATTTGTAAACAGGAATTCTCCCAAAATAATGATGAACGTACATACAGAAAAATGAAATTGTAGTTATTTACTAATGCAGACTTTTTAAAATTCTTGTAGAACTGAAAACAACCATCCTTTTCTATCATAGTTTCAATCTGTAAATAAAGAAAATATGTTATAAAAACATTTTTACATACTTCATATTTGTATGCAAACAATTTCAGCAAACGAAATATTTTGTTGTTCAGTTTCGATGATAAATAATTAATATTACACAATTTTGATTTGAAAAGAAATTTTTTTGTCACAGACATGGAAAATTCTAAACCAACTTCTCCTGTTTAAAAATCTGGAATAATCAATAAAAATCTTTCTTAACACCTTGGTGAAAAGACTATAGATTTCCAACTAAAATACCTTTTAAAGTAGCAAGTTGAGACATAAAAGAAAGGTTGTTGCTAAACCGATATCCTCATATCACTTTGGCAAAAAAGAAGAAAAGACGAAATGAGTAATGTGAAATGTTGTTACCTGGTGATATAAGCTCATGAGAAAAGACATCCGCTTTTCTCTTATATACATTCTCAGCTAAAATAAATTTTAGTTTTTGATTCTGCCACTAGAAAGATTAATTTTTTTAGAGTCGACTCCTTATCTATTCTCAAAGTCATCAGATTTGATCAGACTCGTCTAAACCCAGAATCGAAATCAACTTATGAAAAAGAGATATTGTTTATTCCAAGTCATGCATTCTTCGTTTCCATGCAAACTTGAGATATTTTAATTAATTTCATTCACAAAACTTTATCTATTAAAAACCATAACATATTATTGTTAGTATTTTAAGGTGTTTTGTTCATTGATATTTTCTCTGACACAGTAGATAGAATTCAGAAACGGATAACAACTTTTAAAACTATTTCATCTTTTCAATTAACATAAAAAACTGACCACTGTAAGTTTGCACTCATAAATAGGGCTAATATACCTCCCACACACAAATTGCTAAGATTAAGATGGTTATGACTAATTAGTTCAAATGATGCATGTTGTACACTCTAATATTGGCAGAGTCCACAACTCGCACAGATCTATATATGTTCCAGTCAAAAAATGCCAAATAATACAACACTTAATCTCTACAACACAACGTAGTGTCACATTATCTTATGTGCAGGGGTCCGACTATTGATGATGGTTCCAGAAAGGCAGACCTGCACGATTGCACAATAGTAACTACTGTAGAAGATATGAAAAATTCACACTCATATCATAAAAGCTGCTCGTCAGCCAAAGTGGTTTGTTTTTATTGTGGGATGATAAGAAATGTGAAGAACGTGTACCAAAAACTAGATATGTTATCCAAAAGAGGAAAAGTGGAAAATAATCATAGCGAAAGAGAAATCCCAAATTTTAACTACTAAATGGTACAATGAGAGTCCCAGAAAGATGGCTTAGATATTTGGACAGAGGTAATTGAAAGGTAAATATGATAATCCAGCATAACTAATATCCATGACTCATCTCATGTAGAACAAAAACAAATTCTAAAAAGATCTGCTGGATCCACTAAAAAGAAATTTCCAAATTGCTTAGTCTAATACCTACTATTCACTTGTCACTGAATTTTATATCACAAATAATCAGTGTCATCTCCGCTCAAATCAGTGTGGCATGATAAACATATATATATATATATATATATATATATATATATATATATATATATATATATATATATATATATATATATATATATGCGTTAGAGAATACATCTGAATTCTACTTATCAGAGATTGTCCCAAATGATAAATTGTGTTTCAATCTCAACATGGCAACTAGCAATGGTTGAAAAGCCCTATGCATGACGTTGACAAGAATGTGACAAACCACTATTAAGACGGTGCCAATAAACATTATATACAGAATAATCTGTGACAATAAAGAAAATCAGGAAAAAGAAGGAGGTGCTTTGCATGTCGTATGCAGCTTTAAAAAGGGCTTCTCTTCATAGGTGCAGGTGTTTATGTGATTTGCATATGTGGATATGAGGTGAGATAAATGAAGACGACAGCTGGGAAGGAGGGGAAGTGATTTGGGTATGGAGAGAGAAAGGCAGAAAGTGGGTTGCACGAAATTTTGCTGGAAAAAAAAAGATAGACAAAAACGTTTGGAGAAAAAGGCAGAAAGTGGGTTGCTCAAAATTCGGTTCGGTTGAATTACAGTCAAAACTTTTTTTTTTTAATTTGATTTTTCTGGCTAAGTTAGTTAACATAATCACATTTATATAATGATCAATTTTTATTTCATTTCCAACATGGCAATTGCAATGGTGGAAAAGCCATATGCATGACATTGATCGGAATGTGACACATACCAGTAGTTAGCCGGTGCCAATAAACATTATATACAGATTAATCACATTTACATATATAGGGCAAAATCACGTTGACACACCGGTTCTTGTTAGATAACTGAAGATAAGCAACGTAGAGCCTGGCCAGTACCAGAAGGGTGACCATTTGGGAATATCATGTGCCATATATGTATACAGGTGTTGCGATCCATATACATATTCAGCCGTTAGTAAACACATGATAAATCATTGAACCACCTCTGAAGCTCGAGATTTGTCAACCTATGTCTACTACTATAGGATGACTCAAGTCAATAAACATTCCTATGAGTTGTCAAGGCATAATGTAGTACTGCAGCTATTTCCTCGTGATATCATCTTTTCTAAAAATTAAATTCTTGGGTTTGTTTCTGTAAGCATGGATTTTATTTTCTATTTTCTCTTTCGTTTTCTCTTTCTTTCTATAAGTTTGATTACTACTTTGTTTCATTAAGACTTTACAAAGGGAGGCATCCACACAATATCTGCTCTATCAGGCATTATTATTTACAGCAGTCATTAGAAACAACATATAAGAGCATGTAATTGCTAGCAAGACCTTCCTCACTCCTCAGATTAATGAGACACTACAATCACCGAATACGGAATATATCGAGCCTAACAATGATTCAATGTGTTGGTATATGCATACACATTCATGCAGTCAGACCAATTTACAGTGAGAACGACGATTAACTACTTCTAGTGAGTTTAACCAGTGATACACTTATGTTATATATCAGTGACGGGGATGAATTGCTACTACTATAGAGGTTTAAATTATGTTGAATGTTTGTATTGAGATGTTCAAAACTGTTGGTAATGAGGATAACAATCTCACAATGTTAGGCCTGAATGAATCGTCCTTTAAAGAACCTCATTGTGAAACTCAATACTTGCATCAGATTGTCCATAAAGGCATTATTCAGTTCCACATACAAGCAAGACCATAAATTACTAGAGGACTATGAAAAGAAGTCCTAGAGGCACTCTTTCCAGCACATAAGGTCGTTAATGACATGCTGGAAAATGCCAGTCAATTTCTGTTTGTGCCAGTCTATATACAAGTAGTAACCAGACAGAAGCACAATGCAAAACTTGCAACATAACAGAACCTTAGGGAACTTTGGTGACACTGTTGAACATTAAATTCCTATTCCAAAAACTTTGGGGCATATTCTAAATACTGTGACGAATTTTTTCAAGCTTCAAGGAAAAACACTATATAATATATTCATATAGATATACAAAATAAGCAAATATTGTATAACAATTTAGTAACAAAAAACATAAGCAAACATTGTTTTAAACAAAGATTTGAAACGGCTTTTTGTATGTTGTTAAACAGCAACGAAGATTTTATTATATTGTCATATATGAATAAAAACGTGTTTCAATCATTTTTGATCATCCGTACTTGATAAGAAAGCTACATTTTCTGCAGGGTAAACCGGTAGTCAGTGCAGCAGTGCTATCTTCTGAAGTGCCCATTAAATTAAAAAAAAACAATTTGTGAAAACATACCCCCCAAAACAATTTTATCAAATGTATTATTATGAGAGCATATTTTTTTGTTTTATTCCAAACATTTAAATTATTAATAAAATTTATTATTATCATAGCATATCTATTAATAATGGATATAATGTATCTATCTGAAGCCAAAACTATACTATTTAAGACTATTGTATTATCATGAAATAGTTTATTATATACTATTTCAGACTAATGTACTATCTTTAAATTCTCAATTCAGGTGCATAGTTTAGTATCTGTTCTTTTGTCATGATACCATCCTCCCAGACATTAACTCCTCCTTTATTGAAAGGTGTGGAGGTAGTGTAGTATCTGTTATGTTGTCATGATACCATTTTCGCAGGCATTACCTCCTCCTTTAATGGGGAGGTGTGGAGGTAGAGTAGTATCTGTTCTGCTTACTCTATTTTTGGGGAGGCGTGGAGGTAGTGTAGTATCTATTATGTTGACATGATACCATCCTCTCATGCATTACCCTCCTTTTTTGAGAAGTGTGGAGTGTGTGTAGTATCTGTTCTGTTTTCATTATACCATCCTTCCAAGCATTACCTCCTAATTGTTTTAGAGGTTATGAGGTAGTATAGTATCTGTTGTCATACCAACCTCCCAGGCATTACTTCCTCTTTTTTGAGAAATGTGGAGGTAGTCTAGTATCTGTTGTGTTTTAATGATACTATATTCCCAGGCATTACCTTCTCCTCTTTTGAAAGGTGTGGATGTAATGAGTATCTGCTCTGTTGTGATTATACCGCCCTCCCAGGCATCACGAACTCCTTTTTGTGGAAGGGGGTGTAGTATTTTTTCTGAGCTCATCACACTTCCCACCCAGAGATAACCTCTCCTTTACATTTTTTAGGCGGGAGGTAGTGTAGTATCTGTTCTGTTGTCGTTATACTATCCTCCCAGGCAATACTTCCTCCTTTTTTGAAGGGGGGTGTAATATAGTATATGTCTTACCCGCCCTCTGATTATTGAGAATAATGTTCCATTTCGAACGCACAGAAAGTTCTATTTCAAGAGAGAGAGAGAGAGAGAGAGAGAGAGAGAGAGAGAGAGAGAGAGAGAGAGTATAAACAACAGATTTTCTGAAATTTTTTTTTATTAAAACGTTTTGGGCTATTTGTTTTTATAATATTATAACAAATTATGTTTTAAAGCACACATTTAAAGAATAAAATTATTTAATTTGAAAATAAATAACTGTATTTCATTTTTTTAATTGTTGATTTTATTTTAGGTTCACATTTTTTTCGATCTGCAAAACTTGAAATATTATCATCTTTTTACGACCTTAAGTGAGTTTAGGATTTTTTTGTTTTACATTTGACGCCGTAAAGGGTAAATGTCGTTTCAAAACTGTTGTTATTATTCCGGTTTTATTTATTAAAATAAAGGATGGTGTGATTTTCTTTCTTAAAAAAAAAGAAAACAAAACCACAAATTTACTGAGCAATTAAATAAAACAACTAGCAAATATATGCTTCCTCCGGTCGCATATATTTGCTAGTTTACTTAAAAATAAAAACTCTGCATAATTGCTAAAAATACAATATGAATAAACACCTTCAATTATGCACAGGCTCTTCATTTCACTCCAAACAGTTAATCTTATCTGAATATAATCTTCAACTATAACCGCAGTTTTACATGCTTTACTATCAATAAGTTTGTAATTATCGGAATCGTTTGTGTTTTGTTTTTTGTTTATGTTAAGCCGAATATGAAGATAGAAAAATCTCAAATTAATATGAATTTTTAAATAAGAAGTGTTTTCTTCTTCATTTTTAGAATATTCAGCTTTTTAAAAAGATTTTTATGCGAACGTGGCTTCCGGTTAAATTTATGACGTCACGTCCGCTACGGATGACCACAAATTAAAATAAAAGTTTTTGTTTATGCGATTTTTTAAAATTAGTATTGTTTCTTCGAATTATAGTTTAATAAAAAATATTGAATGAATTTTAACAAACAAATTATCAACCGAACTAGCAGGGGAAACTTTACTAGTCACCTGCAAGAGTTTCTTTGGCGGCGGCGAACGAAAAACAATTTATGGAGAAAGTTATGAATTGTAATAAAAAATAACGTTATTAAGAAGAAAAAAATAACTTTCGGTTGATAATTTGTTAAAATTAAATCAATACAATGTCATGTTTTCAAAAACGGGAACTTTTGGTTGATAATTTGTTTGTCAAAATTAATTCAATAAAATGTCTTTTTTTTTCAATGTAAAAAGAAATAACGGCTCCTGTATAGATCGAATACACGAGCGAAATTTATTTTAGAAGAGTTCCACTGGTGTAAGGGGCTGTAACTCTCTTTTTTAGTACGCAATGTCTCCGAAATGGAAGATATCCATTTTTTTAATAAGAAGTCATGCAAATTCAATTAACAGAACCTTTTTCGAAGACCCGATCTATACAAGAGCCAATATCTGCGATAATTTAATATTTTAAACTATAAAAAAAAATCTGTTAATCAAACCAATAGGACTGTTCGTTTTGCTGGTTTTGAAATGAAAAAAATATACTGTTGATTTTCCCAAATTCTATTTTGGTCAATAAATGTTCTATCAATATACTGTTGATTTTCCCAAATTCTATTTTGGTCAATAAATGTTCTATCAATATACTGTTGATTTTCCCAAATTCTTCTTTGGTCAATAAATGTTCTATCAATATACTGTTGATTTTCCCAAATTCTATTTTGGTCAATAAATGTTCTATCAATATACTGTTGATTTTCCCAAATTCTATTTTGGTCAATAAATGTTCTATCAATATACTGTTGATTTTCCCAAATTCTATTTTGGTCAATAAATGTTCTATCAATATACTGTTGATTTTCCCAAATTCTATTTTGGTCAATAAATGTTCTATCAATATACTGTTGATTTTCCCAAATTCTTCTTTGGTCAATAAATGTTCTATCAATATACTGTTGATTTTCCCAAATTCTATTTTGGTCAATAAATGTTCTATCAATATACTGTTGATTTTCCCAAATTCTATTTTGGTCAATAAATGTTCTATCAATATACTGTTGATTTTCCCAAATTCTATTTTGGTCAATAAATGTTCTATCAATATACTGTTGATTTTCCCAAATTCTATTTTGGTCAATAAATGTTCTATCAATATACTGTTGATTTTCTCAAATTCTATTTTGGTCAATAAATGTTCTATCAATATACTGTTGATTTTCTCAAATTCTATTTTGGTCAATAAATGTTCTATCAATATACTGTTGATTTTCTCAAATTGTTATTTCTTCGAAAAATGTTCTATTAATGGAATTTACATGACTTCTTATTTTAAAAATGGATATTTTCCATTTTCAGAGACATTGCGTACTAAAAAAAGAGAGTTACTGCCCCTTACACCATTGGAACTCTTCTAAAATAAATTTCGCTCGTGTATTCGATCTATACAAGTGCCGAAATAACTTTCGGTTGATAATTTGTTTGTTAAAATGAATCCAATAAAATGTTTAATTATTGTAGCATATGTTTTTATTTATTTCAAACATTTACATTAATAATAAAATGTGTATTTTCAATGTAAATATTATTTGTTTATTGCTACATGAAACTAAAAAATATATAATAATTAAGCAAATGTATTGTTATTATTAAACTATAATTCGAAGGAACTTTACTTATTAATCGCATAAACAAGGTTAACAAAAACGTTTTTTTTTTTCATTTCTGGTCATCCGTACCGGACGTGACGTTGTAAATTTAACAGGAAGCCACGATCACATAAAAATCTTTTAAAAAGTTATACATTCTTAATATGGGGAGTGGATTTGTTAACTATTCTTTACTGTCACTAAACAATTTAACAAATAAAGTGGCACATGTTTTTCTTTTCTCACAGTCCATTTTTCACAACTTTTTACTGACCATTTTTTTGTTATTTTTTCGGTGTACACTTACCTATCAGGCTGCTAGAGAATTCCGGGGTTTTTGGAATTTTTTTTCAAATATTTTACATTTTAGGAGGGGGGGATAAGTTTCCAATGTTAATTCAACGTAGACTGACCTCCCTCTTTTTGACCATCTCAATTTTAAAAAAAATCTTTTTTTGTGTACAATTACTTATCATGTCAGTAGAGAATTCCGGGGTTTTGGAAAATAATTTTTTTTAAATTGAGATTTAAGACGGGGGATCAGTTTTCAATGTAAATTCAACGTAGACTGATCCCCCTCTTTTTGACCATCTCAATTTTTAAATCTTTTTTGGTGTATAATTACTTATGTCGCGACGGAATTCCGGGTTTTTTGGAAAGAAATTTTTAAAAATTGAGATTTTAAGACGTAAACAGTTGCGAAAAGCGGATTATGGTAAAAAGGCGAACAAGACTGATCCCCCGTCTTAAAATCTTTTATTTTAAATTTCTTTCCAAAAACCCCGGAATTCTATCGCGACATGATAGGTAATTGTAAACAGAAGAATAATGTTAAAAATTTGAGATGGTCAAAAAGAGGGGGATCAGTCTACGTTGAATTTACATTGAAAACTGATCCCCCGTCTTAAAATCTCAATTTAAAAAAAAATTATTTCCGAAAACACCGGAATTCTCTATTGACATGATAGGTAATTATACACCGAAAAAGATTTTTTTTTAAATTGAGATGGTCAAAAAGAGGGGGATCAGTCTACGTTGAATTTACATTGGAAACTGATCCCCCCTCCTGAAATGTAAAATATTTGAAAAAAATTTCCAAAACCCCGGAATTCTCTAGCAGCCTGATAGGTAAGTGTACACCGAAAAAAGAAAGAAAAAACTGGTCAGTAAAAAGTTGTGAAAAACGGACTGTGAGAAAAGACGAACATGTGCCAATAAAGTAATTGAATAATACATTTGTGAAACTGAAACTCTCGCCGGAATTTATATTATAGAAGACGACATCCGAGCCAACACCGTTTGCTGTTTAATATTGCTTCTAAACTGAGTCGGTTAATATTCCGGTTTGTCTAATTTTTCATAATTATTAATTGTTTTTGTCATTAAATGAAATGATAATAATTTTACCCATAATATTCACCAAAGAGATTTAATTTTCTGCGAACCTGCTTTTCAGTTGCCATCTTAAATGTGACCTCCACCCATCATCTCGGCTCGTTTTAATTAGCACATTTATTAATCATTTCTTTCTTGAAAGCAGATTGTAATAATGAAAAAGTAAGTATTGCTTGAATTTACTTGTCTTGGGGGTATTTTTTTTTTTTTACTTCATGGGCGCATCCGAACCGTTTTGAGTCCATTTGGTTTTGTTATAGAAATGAGTCAACCTTCCAAGTTTGCATATAAACGAAGAACGACCATTTTATAGATTCGTCTCCAATCGGCTGTTTTTTGTTGTTTCTTTCTTTAGCGTTTTTATAATTTTTTTTTGTTTCTTTACGTTTTTATATATTTTTTTTGTTTCTTTAGTGTTTTTATAGTTTTTTTGTTTTTCTTCGAGTGCCGTGAATTATTTTTTTTACATTGAAAACCGTTGCAAATACGTAGTTTAGTTATTACTCGGTACGTGCAAAATAAATGGCCGACTCCCAAAATGTAAAAACATTTTGCCCCCCCCCCCTCACTTAAAAATTCACTAAATTTCAGGAAATCAACCAATTTTAATGAGATTTTCAATATTTATTAATCATCAATCACGGAATATAATGAAACCATTATATATATTTTTTAAAATCTTAGTGAAAATGTATTTTTTTTTTAAATACACCTTACTACTAAAATTATATTTTAATATGTTAATAAAAAAATGCATTACTTTTTTTTGTTTTTATGAAAATAAAGCATTGTAGATGTTAACAATAAAAACATTTAAAAATATTTTGTATATATCACGAAAAAGGCCCCTAAATACCGTGTTAACAAAATCACTATAACTCGAAGAAAAATTAGTTTTTTGAATTAGCGATATTATTATTGAATAAAGCATTGTTTAATCAATATTTTCACCAAAAAATAATATAATTGCAAAAAAATATTTCATGTGATTTTAATGATTAGAGTTTCTGGGAAAATAAAAAATGCAACATAATTATATTTCCCTTTCATACATGAACGTGGGATTATCAGCGCAAGAAATCTTTTTTATAATCTTGAAAATAAAACAAAAATTGACAAATTTGTGAACCAAAAACTTAACGAAAAAAAATATGGGATAATTTCTACTAAAGATGAACTTGGATTGGTATGGTAGCCCCGTTCTGTAATAACCAGGTGGGATTAGCCTTCCAACAACCACTCACTTTTACACCACTCTCAAAATTGTATTTTTAGAGATTCAACAATTTGGGGGATTTCACAATTCATCGTCAATTATTTGGAAAGATTTGTATTTGTTTTGTCTTTTTCCTTTATAAATATTTAAGAAGTTAAAAATGATTATTTATTTATAAATAAAGAGAATTCAAACATGACATTTTCTTTCAAAATTGAATTCTGTTTATCAATAAATAACTGTTTTAACTTTTTTTTCAATGAATAAATTGTCAGTGTAGTCATTGACTTTAATTAACTTTTTCACACTTAAAATAAAAATACATTTTATTTTTAAAAGAATCAATGTAATTTATCGTTACGACACGTTAAGAATAAATCGAGTAACTAAAGTTTTAAATAATGTAAAAAAAATTGATAAAATTGACGCAGTTCGTAACGTAAAAATAATTTTTAGCATTTAAAAAAGTTTTATTTCAAATTCTAAGGAAAATCATTGGTAAACAGACGTCATCAATCATTTCAGAGTATTACTAAATTAAAAACTAATACCAAGTTAAATATGAACCTTTTTAGTTAAAAATAAACTAAGATCTTAATTGCGTACATTGACAAATATTTTAATTAAATAAGCATTTCCTTTTTATTATAACAAAATAAGCGTACTTAAATTTGTTTATAACCTTTAAAAGAATAAAGAGATAAATGGATAATAATTTTTCAACTTCTATAAACCATTACAAAACCATTTTTTTATATAAAGTTAAAAATGATAAATTATGACATTTTTGTCGTCCATATATTTTGCATAGCGATAATCAATTGGTAAGCAAAGTCGTTTGCCGGTTAAGTTATGCCGGATTTTACAAATTTAGGACTTTTGGGGGGATAATTTTGCAAATTTTTAGTAAAACGTGGGAATTTTTGTATTTTTAATTCATTATCTTATGACTTTCATTGAATAATTATCTTTGAATTAGTTCCCGAAAACTTATATTAATCTTTCAAGGGATTTTTACAAGTAATTTTTTCAAAGTTCAAAATTCACTGATTTTTTTGGTTTTTTTAGCCGCCATGATTATAATTTAGTTTTCACAAGTAAATATGCAGTTTTTTTTTCGTTTAGAGATAAAGTTTAGACTTTTATCTTTCAAACACAATCAAAGTTTTTACGAAAACTAACTGAATAATTAATGATAAGCGCTTTTTAATAAGCATAGTCCGTACAAGAGACGGTCATTTTTGCACGTACCTAGTTATTACGTACCTTTAATGTAACGGCCTAAAATACATAAAAAAAACGATTTGGAGATGGGAGTGATTCAGTTAAAATAACCTCCCCGCTACATAAAACATCTAAAAACTGAACATACTGCGTGATTTAAAGGAACATTTCAGTATTTATCAATTTAAAAAAAATAAAGGATGCATTAGTAAACCTGGATAGAAAAAGAAAAAACTTTTAATTTTACAACAAAAATTACCTTTTCTTTTGTTTGCGTTTAGTAAAAAATATGAATCATAGAAAGACAGCAAATTATTGAGCGTTCCAGAAGTACGGATGATCATAAATGATAAAAAATAACTTTTTTTATTAACGGAAAATTTAGAATTGTATTTTTATTATATAAAATAAATTGTTGGCAAAACAAATTATGAAATATATGTCGTGTTTAAATTTTAAGAATGTCAATTTTTCTAACTTATTTGTATATTTAGATGTAAACTAAGCATTACATTTACTAACAGATCTATGCGATTAATAATAATATAAAAATAATTCTACAAAAGTCTGTCTAAGCTCTTGATTAGAAACATTCCATAATATTTTGATGGATTATGTCCTTTGTCTACTTTTTTCTGATTGCAAAACAAAAGAATTCATGAACTCTTAAAAACGTTTTGCTGTAATTTAAAAAAAAATAGATATCAACTTGGTTTACTTTATTCTCAGATGAATCACAGAATACATAAAAATGTAAGTATAATCTCCAACTAATCATTTTAACTTAACCGTTCATTTCTTTGTATTTTGGAAAATCAGTTTTTGTTTTGATGTAATTCAGTACTTTTTCACTTCTATGTTGAAAATTTAAAGTAAACTTTACTTCAAATTATTTGATTTTTAATTAGATAATTTTATTTTTAGATTTAGATTCATACTCAAATAACCAGCCGTGAGATTTAATTTTTTAGTATTAAAATATATTTTTAAAAATAAAGTTTTATAAATACATTTTTAACAATGAGAAAATAAAAGTCTTGAGTCTTTTTATTATGTAAAACCATAATTTATTTATTATTTTACAGACTTATTACAGAAAATATGAACTGCATATATTTATAGACCAACAGCTCTGTCGCCTTTTAATAAACAGACAGCTTTACTTTTTAAATAATGTTTGAATAACAGGTAATCATCCAGATTTGTAAAAAATATGTAGTGTTCATAATTCTTTAACTTTAACTTGTTGTAGAAGAACCTTATCTGCAACAAAATAATGAATAGATCGGCTCGACTTACACTGTTGACGATCTCCATTGTACACTGATTTCTCACAGGGAGATAATAATGTTTGGGACTTCTTTAAGCTCGTTTCAAAATAGGAAACAATCCAATCCTCAGACTCCCAATTTTAGTAGGTCATTTACAGTACAAGTGTTCAGAAATGTTGGTTTCAGATGTGACACATTCATTTATATTGTAGCCATATACCGAGATTGTGTTTTTGAATTTGTTGTCTAGTTATAAGGCTACTTATATAATAAACCTCATTATTTGCATTATTCGCCTTAGATTCCACTCACTTTCATTATTTCATGGTTAGATGATCACTGTATGAATATCAGCCTCTGAACCAACAAGTGCTCGTACAATCACACATACAGAAACTGGCTCATTAGTAACTTCAAGTCTCCTGACGTAGAGGTTGATATTTTATTTTAAGATATAGATTTATTTATACTCTAGTAACCAGTTGTGAGATTTTATTTTTATTATTAAAATATATTTAAAAAAATAAAGTTTTATAAATACATTTTTAACAATGAGAAAGTAAAAGTCCTGAGTCTTTTTATTATGCAAAACCACAATTTATTTATTATTTTACAAATTTATTACAGAAAATCTGAACTGCATATATTTAAAACTCAACACCTCAACCGAAGCTTTGTGGCTTTTAAAGAAAAAAGACAGCTGTAATGTTCAAATAAATTTTTAGATAACAGGTAATCATCCAAATTTGTAAAAAAAAGTAGTGTACATATTTCTTTAAATTTAACTTGTCGAAACGCCTGATATTCATGTGGTGTTTTTTAACAAGGAAATACTGAATTGGAGCGTAATCTTTTGCATTGATGTGCTCGACTTACACTGCTGACAGTTTCCATTAAATATATTAGTGGGGGATTATCCATCAAGTCATGTTATCCTTCTGACTCTGCACATGCATTTCGCTTAGTATGCTGATGTAAACTCTGAGGGAAGAAATTTACACTGATTTCTCACAGGGAGCAAAAAACCCTTTCTAGTAATAAGAATGTTTGGGACATCTTCAAGCTCGTTTCAAAGTAGGAAACCATCCAATCCCCAGACTGCAATTTTAGTAATTCATTTAAACTACGACAAGTGTTCAGAAATATTGGTTTCAGATGTTACACTTTCATTTATATTGTAGCCATATACCGAGATTGCGTTCTAGAGATTGTTGTCTGGTTATATTGCATTATTCGCCTTAGATTTCACTCTTTTTAATTATTTCATGGTTAAGTGAACACTGCATCAATATCAGGCTCTTCAGCAACAAGTACTCATACATCAACACACACAGAAACTTGCTCATCAATAACTTGCAAGTCTCCTGACTTAGAGGTAGATATTCTGCCAGGAGCTTCTAATTCCATCAGGAGCTAAAACCCAAGCAGGCGTTTACTCATTATCAAGACCTAAATTACAATCACCAATTCACTTAACAATTTATATGTCTGCATTGCATCGCCAAGAGTAATAATCTGAACAGTTATGTTTTTGTTTATCCAGCATATTGTCTTGCTCACTATGGTTCAGAACCACCTTGAATCAACTAATGCTTTTTATATGGAGATCAGGCAGTCCACTTTTTTCATCATAAACCGCTGACACATGAACTCTGCTTTCTCAATCTATTCAATAATGGATTTGTTGGTGTCCGCACTTCTAATCAATAGTATGAGTTTTTACTCTAATTTGTCTGTCATCATGCGACTGAGATATGTTTTAATATTGGCAAGTACAGCTCTTTCACCTTTGATCGCTTTATGTCTTCCTTCAACCGTAATTGCTGTCAAGTCTTTCCTCAGCTGTCATTGCTGTTAAGTCTTTCTTCAACCAACATTGCTTTCAAGTTTTCATTCAAACTTCATTGATTCAAATTCTTTCATTAACCATAATTACATTCAAGTTGTCCTTCCCCTGTCAGTGCTTTAAACTCTTCCTCCAAACAACAATGTTTTCAAGTCTTCCTTAAACCCTAATTGCTTTAAAGTCGTATTTCAACCGTCATTGCTTTCAAGTTATCCTTGAACCGTACTTGCCTAAAAGTTTTCTTTTAACAGTCATTACTTTAAAATGTACTTCAACCCTCATTACGTTCAAGGATGTATTCAATGTGAGCAATGCAAAGAACTACTCGATTTTATAAATGTTTCCATAGCCGTTATGCATTGCACAGTCGACCTAATGTCGCTTAAATCAGCGGGATAGGCTCTTCCAATCACAATTGGCTTCATTGAGGACTGTGTATGTCAATTGTAAAACATATCTGTCATGTGTATATTTTATACCTTGTTTTAATGGCCTTTGACTGACGATTAAAGAATAAACACTTTCTTCAACAGTTACTAAATAGACTGTTACAACTGTAAAATTTGGGATAACTTTTTTCACCCTAACCATAAACCCTAACCATAAAAGAAAAAGTAAAAATTGTTTTGTTTACTTTAACCTTAAGCTAACCTTAAACCTACTCTAACCTAACTTTATCCTAACACTAAACAAACACCAATCTAAACGATCTGGATCAAAAGCTGAACCATTACAAGAAACAATTCATCAAAAGAAAAAGAAAATAATCAAAAAAGTTTCATTTGCTCGTAAAAAAACAAAGTACATTTTGTTCCTCAAATAAATATTTTATCTTCTCTCTTTAAATAGTTGATTATTATTTCTTGTTTGATAGTTACAATTCATTATTATTCGGCATCTTCTGTCTGTTTACATAAATAGCCTGGAGATAAAAATAAAAGTCGGGTTTAGCATGAGTCAAAAAATGTACCAGTAGTGTTATCTTTTATGGCATATCAACCCTTTGTGGGTAATTTTTGTTGTTTTTAAATATTCTTCATTTTTTTAGTATCTTCAAATATTTATAGGTTAAATTGTTTCATCAAGAGCAATGGACAAGAATTGCCGGATTCATTGCAAGTTCTGTTACATTAAGTACAATATTAAAAAAAGAAATTCATTCTTTTTATTAATGGATAAGTATTGCCACAAATATCCTCATTGTATTTTGAATTTAATCAATAATGAATTTTGGGACTTAATTAACTTGTACATAATAAATTCAATTTTGCTTTTAAGTCCACAATGCTTAATACTTTTATTTGTATAAAAGTAATATCTTCTTTAAATTTATCTTTTAATTGTTTTTGATTTTGCAGAATATCAAGCATTCATGAGAATAACAAGTGTCATTGGATCTGAATGGATTTACATTCTTTTGCTTACTTGAAATGTGGAAATATCTTACTAAAAGATATATTGAAATTTCCGAATTTCAGACATCAAAAATACTTTTAAAAAACGCATAGTACTAATGGTGAAAACTGAAAGTATAGCTTGATTATGGCTGAGAAAATGGTCAGTTTTTTAGAACTATCTAAATATTTAGTAAATTATATTGAACCGAATTCTGAGAATATCTATACATAGTTATTTGCGAACGTTTAAATATCATCTGGATAAGGTGTATAAGAACTCACTGAATATATCATTTATTTTCTGTTTTCACCAATCTGCATAGATAAAAGATAATTGCTACTTAATGTCAAATCCACAGATCTACTAGTGAGCTGCTACACGGCGGGAAACATCAATTACAGTGAAAAACAAGTAATGGATTCACTGGGACATGAAACAAATATTAGTCATTGCTCCTTCAATGATCTACAAATTTCTAAATCCATAAAAATGTAAAAGATGGAAATATCTTTTAATTCAATCCGTTTCTCAGACTAAAGCACAACATAGAACAATACAGAGAAACACATTTTACTAAAAAGTGTAACATATTTCGACTTTAAAAATAAACAACAAATCTGATACTAGAGAAAAACTATGTTCTTGTAAAATATGTGGTTCTACTTTTACAAATAAACACTGGGTATTCAAATGCAATCACATACCAGAGAGAAAACAAATGCTTGTGAAGTATGTAGCACTTCTTTTAAACCATAAAACAACATATGTTGATACATACGCGAATGCATACTGGAAAGAAACAATATTCTTGTAGATTATGTGGGGCTTTTTTTACACAGTAACAAAATATGTTGCAGCATATTTCAGCACATACTGAAGAAAAACAATATTCTTGTAGAGTATGTGATTCTTCTTTTACACAAAAAAGTATATTGCAAAATATTCGAACACATACGGGAAAATAAACTATATTCTTGTGAAGTATGTTGCTCTTCTTACACATGGAACAAACATATGTTGTATCATCTGCGAACGCATACTAAACAAACTATATTCTTGTGACGAACGTGTAGCTTAGTTAACTCAGAAACAAAATAAGTGGCAACATATGCAAACGCATACTGCAGAGAAACCATATTCTTGTAGAGTAAGTGGCTCTTTTACTAATAAAACAAGTATGTTGCGACATATGCGAATAAATCCTGGAGAGAAACCACATACTTGTGAAGTTTGTGGCTCTTCTTTTACACAGAAACAAAATATGTTGCAACATATTCGAACGCATACTGGAGAGAAACCATATTCTTGTGAAGTATGTGGCTCTTCTTTTACACACAAAAAAACTATGTTGCAACACATGCGAACGCATACTGGTGAGAAACCATTTTCTTGTGAAGTATGTGGCTCTTCTTTTGCACAAAAAAACATATGTTACAACATATGCGAACGCATACTGGAGAAAAAACATATTCTTGTGAAGTATGTGGCTCTTCTTTTACACAGAAACAACATATGTTACGACATATGCGAACACATACTGGAGAGAAGCCATATTCTTGTGAAGTATGTGGCACTTCTTTTGCACAAAAACATCATATGTTGCAACATATGGGAACGCATACTGGAGCAAAACCATATTCTTGTGAAGTATGTGGCTCTTTTTTTGCACAGAACAAAAATATGTTGCAACATATGCGAACGCATACTAGAGAAAAACCGTATTCTTGTGAAGTATGTGGCGCTTCCTTTACACAGAAATCTGGTATATTGCAACATATGCGCACACATACTGGAGAGAAACCATATTCTTGTGTAGTATGTGGGTCTTCTTTTGCAGAGAAAAAAAGTATGTTGCAACATATTCAAACGCATACTGGAGAGAAACCATATTCTTGTGAAGTATGTGGATCTTCTTTTGCACAAAAAAGAATTATGTTGACACATATGCGAACGCATACTGGAGAAAAACAATATTCTTGTGAAGTATGTGGCTCTTCTTTTACAAAGAAACAAAATATGTTACGACATATGCGAATACATACTGGAGAGAAGCCATATTCTTGTGAAGTATGTGGCTCTTCTTTTGCACAAAAAACTCATATGTTGCAACATATGCGAACGCATACTGGAGTAAAACCATATTCTTGTGAAGTATGTGGCTCTTCTTTTACCCACAACCAAAATATGTTGCAACATATGCGAACGCATACTGGAGAAAAACCATATGCTTGTGAAGTATGTGGCTCTTCTTTTGCACAAAAATATCATATGTTGCAACATATGCAAACGCATACTGGAGAAAAACCATATTCTTGTGAAGTATGTGCCTCTTCCTTTACAAGAAAATTATATATGTTACGACATATGCACATGCATACTGGAGTTTAACTATATTCTCATAATCTATATGGCTCTTATTATACTACGAAATCCTATATGTTACTAGAGTTGTACATGCATACTGGAGAGCTATTATATTTCAGTGATATAGAATGCTCTGCACTTACAATTAAACAACATATCTTATAATATAAAGTTACCTTATAGACGGTTACAACTGTAACATTTGGGATGACTTTTTTACCCTAACCAGAAACCCTAACCCTAAAAGAAAAAGTAAAAATTGTTTTTCTTACTTTAACCTTAAGCTAACCCTAAACGCACTCTAACCTAACTTTATCTTAACACTAAACTAACAGCAATCTAAATGATCTGGATCAAACGCTGAACCATTACAAGAAACAATTCATCAAAAGAAAAAGAAAATAATCAAAAAAGCTTCATTTTCTCGTAAAAAAACAAAGTACATTTTCTTCCTCAAATAAATATTTTATCTTCTCTCTTTAAATAGTTGATTATTATTTCTTGTTTGATAGTTTCAATTCATTATTATTCGGTATCTTCTGTCTGTTTACATAAATAGCCTGGAGATAAAAATTAAAGTCGGGTTTTGCATGAGTCAAAAAATGTACCAGTAGTGTTATCTTTTATGTCATATCCACCCTTTGTGGGCTGTTTTGGTGATTTTTAAATATTCATTTTTTAGCTTCTTAGAATATTTATAAGTGAAATTGTGTAACGAAGACCAATGGACAAGAATTGCTGGATTTATTGAGAGTGCTGTTGATATTAAGTACAATATTAAAAAAAGAAATACATTTTTTTATTAATGAATAAGTATTGCCACAAATATCCTCATTGTATTTTGAATTTAATCAATAATGAATTTTGGGGCTTAATAAATTTGTACATAATGAATTCAATTTTTTCTTTTAAGTCCACAATGCTTAATACTTTTATTTGTATAAAAGTAATATCTTCTTTAAATTCATCCTTTAATTGTCTTTAACTTTGCAGAATACTAAGCATTCATGAGAATAACAAGTGTCATTGGATTTGAATGGATTTACATTCTTTTGCTTACTTGACATGTGGAAATATCTTACGAAAAGATACTTTGAAATTTCAGAATTTTAGACATCAAAAATACTTTTAAAAAACGCATACTGCTAATGGTGAAAACTGAAAGTACTGCTAATTATGGCTGAGAAAATGGTAAGTTTTGTAGAACTCTTCCAATATATCGTAAATTATATTGAACCGAATTCTGAGAATATCTATACATTGTTATTTGCGAATGTTTAAATATCATCTGGATGAGGTGTATAAGAACTCACTGAATATATTTATTTTCTGTTTTCACCGATCTGCATAGATAAATGACTATTCCTCTAATGTCAAATCCACAGATCTACTTGTGAGCTGCTACACGGAGGGAAACATCAATTACAGTAAAAACAACTACTGTTTTCAATGAAACATGAAAACAATATTAGTCATTACCTCTTCAATGATCTACAAATTTCTAAATCCATAAAAATGCAAAAGATGGAAATATCTTATAATTTAATCCGTTTCTCAGACTAAAACAACATATAGAACAATACAGAGAAACATTTTACTTAAAACTCACATATTTCAGCTTTAAACATGAACAACAAATTCGATACAAGAGATAAACTATATTCTGGTAAACTATGTGGTTCTACTTTTACAAATAAACACTGTGTATTCAAATACAATCATATACCAAAGAGAAAACAAACGCTTGTGAAGTATGTAGCACTTCTTTTACACTAGAAAACAACATATGTTGATACATACACGAATGCATACTCGAGAGAAACTATATTCTTGTAGATTATGTGGCGCTTTTCTTACACAGAAACAATATGTTGCAGCATATTTCAGCACATACTGCAGAAAAACAATATTCTTGTAGAGTATGTGACTCTTTTACACAAAAACGTATATTGCAACATATGCGAACACATATGGGAAAGAAACTATATTCTTGTGAAGTATGTGGCTCTAATTTTACATGGAACAAACATATGTTGTAACATACGTGAACGCATACTAAAGAGAAACTATATTCTTGTGAGATATGTGTAGCTTATTTCATACAGAAACAATATGTTTTGCAACATATGCAAACGCATACTGCAGAGAAACCATATTCTTGTAGAGTGTGTGGCTCTTCTTTTACACATAACACAAGTATGTTGCGACATATGTGAACACATCCTGAAGAGAAACCACAGACTTGTGAAGTTTGTGCCTCTTCTTTTACACGGAAAGGACATATGTTGCAACATATGCGAACGTATACTTAAGAGAAATCACCTACTTGTAAAGTATGTTGAGCTTCTTTTACACAGAAACAAAATATGTTGCAACATATGCGAACCCACACTGCACAGAAACCATATTATTGTGAAGTATGTGGATCTTCTTTTACACAGAAACAAAATATGTTGCAACATATGCGAACGCATACTGGAGAGAAGTCATATTCTTGTGAAGTATGTGGCTCGTCTTTTACACGAAAACATAATATGTTGCTACATATGCGAACGCATACTGGAGAAAAACCATATTCTTGTGAAGTATGTGGCGCTTCTTTTACACATAAATCTAGTATGTTGCAACATACGCACACGCATACTGGAGAGAAACCATATTCTTGTGAATATGTGGCTCTTCTTTTGCACGAAAACAACATATGTTGATACATATACGAATTCATACTAAAGAGAAACCATATTCTTGTGACATTTGCTGAGCTTTTCTTACACAGAAACAAAATATGTTGCAACATATGCGACCATAGTTGAGAGAAACCATTTTCTTGTGAAAACATAAACAACTATGTTTACGCATATGCGAAAGCATACTGGAGAGAAGTAGCCGATAATGTCTGGCATCCATTAGGATGCCTCATTGCCAGCAGAAAAGGAGAGAAACCATATTTTTAAAGTATGTGGCTGTTCTTTTCTACAAAACAAGTATGTTTCAACATATACGAACACATACTGGAGAGAAACCATATTCTTGTAAAGTATTTAGCTCTTCTTTTACACAGAAACAACATATGTTGCAACATATGCGAACGCATACTGGAAGGAAACACTTTTCTTGTGAAGTATGTGATTTCACAAGGAAATAAAGTAGATTGCGACATCTGCGTACACATACTGGAGAGGAAGTATATTCTTGTGAAGTAACTGCCTCTTCCTTTACAAAGAAATTATATATGTTACGACATATGCGCATGCATATTGGAGATTAACTATATTCTTATAATCAATATGGCGCTTATTTCACTACGAAATCCTATATGTTACTTGAGATGCACATGCATACTGGAGAGTAATTATATTCCTGGGATATTGTTGTGGCCCTGTTTAAAGGGACCATAATGAAGACACGAACACGGTATAAAGTAGAAACAAGTGTATTAAGAAAATAGATTACAGAGGGAATAAATATGGTAAGTAGAGTTCGAACTATCTTACTGGATTACCCGGCGAGAGTTAATTGCCATTGGCATTTATTGAGCAAAGAGGAAGAGTCCATGTTGTACATTGGTAAGTCACCATAACACCCCCTCCCAAGTATTACCTCCGCAGGACAATTAATAGCGTTTCCTTTTAGGGTCTATTACGATCAGATCCGTTAGTCTTCGCTTCCTTTTTGATTGTCTTGGCTGTCAGTGTCGTCCGATAGTCGTTTTCTTAATTGATTTAAATGTCTCTTATGAGAGAACTTAGGGCCTTGAATTATGTATACCATATTTCCAATCCGTTTCTCAATTGTCCCCAGTTCCGAGAACGATTTATTATTTTTAAACATTTAAAAAATATTTTTTCGCCTGGGACGTACGTTTTCTTGGTACTGCATTTGTTCGTTCCGGTTTTGTCTGTTTTGGCAGCAGTTTGTCAAAGACAGATCTTATCTTGCGCCCAAACATTACCTCAGCAGGGGATAATGAAGATGGTGTATTCGTGTTTGGTGTTATCCTGTACACCTGAAGGAACTGTTGTTGGGCTGTTTCTGTAGGAGTGCCTCTAGCCTTCTCCAGGGCTCTTTTCAGTGTATCGACAAAACGCTATGCTAGGCCATTTGATCTCGGGTGGTATGGTGGGGTCGTAATATGTTCTATTTGAAACGTATTACAGAATTCCTTGAATTCAGCGGACGTGAACTGTGTTACGTTGTCGCTGACTAAACAATCCACCACCCCGAAACCAGCGAACAATTCGTTGAAGAAGTTTATGGTTACTTCCGTAGTTAGACTTTTGCATCGGAACACTTCGGGCCATTTTGTGAAACTATCTGCTACAATTAAATAGTTGAAACCGTCTAATGGGCCTGCAAAGTCTATATGGATCCTGGAATAGGGTCGGTCCGTTTTTGGTCAAGGACTGTATTTGATCGGAGGTGCCTTTGCTGCCAATGCACAGCCTTTGCATGTCTTCACGATTTTCTCGATATCCTGGTCCATTTTACGCCAGTACACGTAGCTCCTGATCAAGCTCTTCATTCTTGTAGTCCCTGGGTGGCCAACATGGAAATCCTTCAGAATTCTCCTTTGAAGAGTTTTGGGAATGACGACTCTCACTATACAAGAGTACCTCATCGCATAGGGAGAAAATGTCTGAAGTTTTTTGGTCCTTTTCAATTTATTTAGTCTTGGTCATCTTAATAAACTCGTCATCGAGGACTTCCATTTTTATTTCGTGCAATGACACGGGGAGTTCTTTTACTGTGTTCCGTAATGTCGAGTTAATTTCTCCTTCCGTTCGAAGGGAGGCAATCACAGTGTCTTCAAGGGGTTCACTACGTTTTGGAATAGATCTTGATAATCCGTCAGCGTTACAGATTTTTTTCCATCTTAAAATTATAATTTAAAAGGATTGTTCCCCACCTCTGCAGTCTGTTAGCTGTGTGTACGGGCAAACCATTTTTTACCCAAAAATTGTGAGTAAAGGTTTATGATCCGTTTGTAAGGTAAACAATCTACCGTGTATGTAACGGTGGAATTTCGAGACTGCAAATATGATCCCTAAAGACTCCTTTTCTATTTGGGAGTAGTTCTTTTCTGCCGGTAGCAGAACCCTCGATGCGTGAGCTATTGGTTTGAGAGTCCCGTCTGGGATTTTGTGTAAAATTCATGCCCCGATGCTATATGAGCTTGCGTCGCTAGCGACAATAATCTCTAAGTCTGGATTATAGTGAGCTAGAAAAAGATCGGGTGTTAGGACTTTTTTCGTTTTCTCAAATGCCTCCTGGCATTCAGCTGTCCATTCCCACACTTTGTCTTTTTTCAGAAGTTCATTCATTGGAGCACGGAGGTTATGCATATTGGGTATGAAAACTTGGTAGTAGTTAGCCAGTCCAAGAAAACTTTGTAAATATGCGACATTTTCAGGAGCCGGCATGTTTTGAATTGCAGTAGACCGTTCTGGGTCTGGTCTTCTGCCATCTTTCTTAATAATGTGGCCCAGATATTTGATTTTCTTCATAAAAAAATCACATTTGGCTTTCTTGAGTTTGAAACCGTACTCTTGGATTCGCGAGACAACTTTGTGGAAGTGTTCCCGGTGTTGTTCTTTGGTCTGACTAGTCATTAGGATGTCGTCTAGGTATGCTATTGCGAATTCCAGTCCGTTTCACATAGTATCCATCACCTGCTAGGATATGGCTGGTGCGACCTTGACACCGAAAGCGAGTCTCTCGAATTTGTATAACCTTCGATGGGTGTTAATACATAATATTTTCGAGCTCTCTTCTTCCACGGGAATCTGTAAATATGCGTCACTTAAATCTATTTTGGTGAACAATCTTCCTCCATTTAATTTACTAAATATTTCATCTGGGCACGGAAGAGGATAATGATAATCCTTAAGTGATGCATTCAATCCAGTCGAAAAATCAGCGCAGACGCGGATCTCCTTAGTTTTCTTTTTAACATAGACAGTCGGAGCAGCCCATTGGCTATATTCAATTTTAGAAAGAATGCCGTTCTAAACTAGTCTGTCTAGTTCTTCATTTATTTTCTCGAGTGAGGCGAAAGGTACATTTCTTTTCTTTTTAAAAACGGGATGGATGTTTTCTTTTAATTCAAATGTTGTCGTCATCTTTTTGCATTAATCCAGACCATTTGAAAAAACTTCTGGGAAGTTTTTTTTCAAATCTTCTTTTAATTTATCTGCTTCGGTTGTCAAGCTTTCTATTTCTTGGCAAAAAGCGTTAATGGGTAAATCCCATGAATTAAAATGACTCATCTACTCTGTCTCAAATAAATTGCAAGTGTTTTTTAACACGAACATTTTTGTTTTTTTGGTTTTCCCGTTAAACTTAACATTAGTTATAATCTCACCTTCGAATTTTATTTTTTCCCCAGTCACCGACCTGGCTATTTTGTTTAATGTTAACATGGTTGGTTTACCCACTCTTTTCCATGTCTGCAGGTTGATGATAGTTAAATCAGATCCGGAGTCTAATTGTAACTTTATTCTTTCGTTAAGGATTTGTACTTGAACATACTTTCTTATGTTTATGCTATCCTATTCGTCTGATCTTGCGATTTATATCCGGCTTTCAAATCCTTTATTTGCTCTACAATGTGAGCTATTGTGTCCGATTTTGTTATAAATTAAACAAGTTTTAAACCGGTAGGGGCAATCCATATACCAATGAAGAGCACCACAGCGCGAACAGGGGCTAGGTGGTAATTTGTTTTGTTTTTTCTTGAGGAAATTTGTTTTGGGCGAAAAATGCGAATAGTCACTCTTTTTGGATTGATTTCACTTTGAAGGAAAATTAGGATATGATTTTTGTCGTACCTTTCTTATGTGTGCTATGCCCGATTCGTCTATGTCTTTCGAGTCTTGCTTCACGTTTACAAATCTCTCGCAGTCCTCTGCGACTTTTTGTAAGGTTATATTCGGCTCATTTTTTAGCTTATTCAGAACTCTGCGTCTTACTTCAGCGTCTTTAGCTGATATCAATCCTTGCACAAAAATCAAACATTTGAAATCATCTGCGCTTAGTTCGGCAAGCTAGAAATCGTCACAGTGTTTATTCACTACTGATGCGAAAGTCGTGTAATCCTCACAATCTTTTCTCGTTAAATTTATGCACTTCCATCTATTGTGAAAAAGGGAAATTTTGGGCCTAAACAACTCCGTCAATAACTTAACCGCTCCCGAGAAAGTTAAATCGCTGATCTTGCGGGGTAATATATAGTCAACGAACTTTGTATGTTCGATGGTCCCTAATTTACTAAAGAGTAATCGAACTTTTTTAGTGTCCGCCCGATTTTCGCAATCTATGCTGTAAAGATCTTCATACCTTCTAAAATATGAAGCGAATGTTCTATCGTTGTCTGGAGAATAAGAAAAACTCTCAATTCTACTCCAGACAGTATTTTGGAAAATGCGTATTCGTTGTCGGTATTTTGACCACTATTCAATATTGTTTGTAGAAATAGTTGTTCAAACTTTTGTTGTTTTCATCAGCTATTCGTCGTTGTTCGTCGGCTTTTTTGTTGTTGGATAAGCAGTTTTTCTTGAAACCTAGCTTCCATTTGAGCCTCTTGTTCGGTTTGAAATTTAACGAGTTCTAACATCATAGTTCTGAATTCTTCCATGTTCATTGTTGTGTCTTTATACAATACAGCTCTGTATTTCTCTTTTATATTACGCTGCTAACGTAAGTAGTTCTTCAACCAGAAAAAAAAAACAGAAAAAAAAAGTCAACCCTTTTTTTTTGCTTGACAAAAATAAAGATTTTAATTTCGGCGGTAGTATTTTTCTTTTTCCTCTTTGGAGAGAGAAAAAGAGTTGCATCATATTCGTTTGTTAAAAATCTTAACTCAATACCGGAAATAAAATAATGATTCATGAGTGTCCTTCTAGAAAAAATAACTTAGTTGATATTTTTTTGTAAGAGATGAAAAAAAAAAAATCACGTGAATTTACTTGCATAAAAAATCTGATTTTCGAGATTTCTTTTTCTTTGTCCGCCGGATAAACTTGTTTTAAAACTTTAGTAATTGTGTAGCTTTCTCCACATTCGTCTTTAAATTCCTCGTGCATTTGCCAGTGTTTGTCTTACGCTGGATTTTTTTTTCATTCGAAAAACTTTCGTTTGTTCAAAGATGAGTACGTAGGAAAAAATTGACGTAATTCCAGATTGCCAATTGTTGTCTGGTGGTTAGAAAATGGAGAGAGTAGATCTTCGACTCCTTCGTCGCTAAGTTGTTGTGGCCCTGTTTAAAGGGACCGAAATGAAGACACGAACACGGTATAAAGTAGAAGCACGTGTATTAAGAAAATAGATTACAGAGGGAGAAATATGCGCCTGGTAAGTAGAGTTCGAACTATCTTACTGGATTACCCAGCGAGAGTTAATTGCCGTTGGCATTTATTGAGCAAAGAGGACGAGTCCATGTTGTACATAGGTAAGTCACCATAACAGATATATAATGTTTTTAACTAACAATAAAACAACATATGTTATAACATATTCGAACGCATTCTCGAGAGAAACAATTTTTTTCAAAGTATTAGTGTCTTCTTTGATTATGAAATCAACTACGTCGCATGTTAACACATACTTTTAAAGCATATTTTCGAGAAAGAATTATCTCACCTTTTTCTACAGATACACTATGTTGAAGCACATCCGAACACATACTGCATAAACACTATATTCCTGTGAAATATGTGGATCTTCCTTTTCAAACAAATCCGATATTCCGATGCTTAAGATAAACCATAATCTATTAAAGTAATTGGTTAATTTATAATATAACAGTATATGTTGCAACACAGGCGAATACATACACGAGCGAATCTATTATATTTGACATTGTGAGATTTCATTACACATAAGACACATGCTGTGCTGCATATGCGAATACATACTAGAAATTATATTACTGGTAAGTGTGGCTTATTTTTTACAGGCAAACACATGTTAGAAACTATATTCTTTTGAAATATGCTGCCTGTCTTTTTCAAAGAAATTCAATACGTCGTAGACTATTCTAGACAAGAGAAAATATTATTGTGACGTATATAGCTATTCATTTGAACAGAGATCTAGTATGTTTTAGCTCATAGGGAAGCAGACGATAGAAACACAAATGCTGTGAAGTATGTTACTATTCATCAATAAAAACTCATACTGGAGATACAACATATTTTTGTTAGTTATGTGCCTTTTTTCTAACACAGAAACCAAGTTGGTTACAACACATGTGGACACATACCAGAGATAAATTCCAGTAATCAAAGGCGTCACTTAGATCATGAAAAAACATTTTTAAATACCTGGCTAATATAACCAGAAAACCAAGTAAAAAGAGGTCCAAATAGAACTAATAAGAACAGATTGAATCCTTAAATCATTTCAATACGTCGCAGACTATATTCTAAACAAGAGAAAATATTATTGTGACGTATATAGCTATTCATTTGCACAGAGATGTTATACTCATAGGGAAGCAGATGATAGAAAAAAATATGCTGTGAGGTATGTTACTATTTTTCAATAATCTAACCGGAAAACCAAGTAAAAAGAGGTCCAAATTGCACTAATAAGAACAGATTGAATCCTTAAATCATTTCAAGAAGAGGAATATTTGGGTCTTGTTCACACAAATAAAAACTTTTTGATGCTTACTTTTAAATACATTTAGAAGAAAATTGATCTGATCTGATATACAAGACCGATGTAGTTTGACAATATTGATTTAATGCTAATATGGAAAACTATTTTTAAATTAAATAAAAATGTTGAGATTATTTTTAAATAAATGATTGTTTAATAACAGGAAAATAAAGTAAATTTTAACATCTAATAAAATTTGAGTATGACCTTTCGGATATACTATCAGAAATAAATTTCTATTTAATGAGAGTAAAAGAAAACTTCTAATATCACATCTTTGAATACTACTATAATACTTTCTCATAAAATGAAATAATTTCATCCCAAAATGCATATGAACAATCGTGCATTTTTTTCTGTATTCGTAAATTAATATGTCTATTAGTTTCTTTTCATTCTTGTATACTGTCGACAAAATGTAACATTTACTATTTGTACAATATACTTTGAAAAGTTGATGATAATTTGTAAACAAATGCATATTATTGATATTGGATAGAAAACGAGTATTTTTATTATTTTGATGAGACATAAATAGTTAATGAAAATGTTATTCTGTGACAAATCGATTTGAAAAGATGGTAAAGTGAAACCAATTGCTTGTAAAATGTAGATACTGAATCTGTTGCTGGTTCCTAATTGGTTTATGAACTATGACTTTTCATTAGTTTATATTACATCAGTTATAGTCAAAAACATTTATTTTTATTCTAACAATTATTGTGAAATTAAGTTTTAGTTAAAAAGCACACCATTTATAGCGTGTTGAGATTCTTTTTCTATGAGGTCAGTTTTGTAAAATATCGAAAATAAATGTGTTTAGTTAATATTGTTTTCAAAATTTACTTGAATAAAAATCTGTATTCATTTTTTTTGCTTTTCCATATAAAAAAGTCGATTCCATATTTTTGTCAAATACTCTCACACAAAATGAAACTCAAATCGTTTTAATGAAAAAGAAATTACATCAAGCTCATACTGAGATCAAGAAGGTAAAGCGTGGGAGGAGGGAGGAGTTTATTTGGTGAAGGGGAAGTTTAATGCGTTGTTAGAATTCGTTTTTTTTACTGGAGAATTGCTGTTATAAGGAAGCTTTGAAAGAGAAAATGATTGAAAGGGACAAGGAGGAAAAAATTGTCTAGCCAATGAAATTGAAAACAAAAAAATTGTCTCGTCAATGAAATTGAAAACAAAAAATTGTCTACCCAATGAAATTAAAAACAAAAAATTGTCTCGTCAATGAAATTGAAAACAAAAAAATTGTCTCGTCAATGAAATTGAAAATAAAAAAATTGTCTAGCCAATGAAATTGAAAACACAAAAATTGTCTCGTCAATGAAATTGAAAACAAAAAATTGTCTAGCCAATGAAATTAAAAACAAAAAAATTGTCTAGCCAATGAAATTGAAAACAAAAAATTGTCTAGCCAATGAAATTGAAAAAAAACGTTGCTATTTCAGGAAAAAGGCCCATGAAATATAAAAAAAAAACGCGGGAAGAAACCTATAGTAAAATCCACTGAGGCAAGATCGTTATGCGAGGACAGACGTGATAATAAATTTTCTGTCGATAGGCAGACAAAGTAAAAAAAACTTATCCACTTTCACAAAATTCAGATACATTTTCAACAGTCTAAAATTGATAAACGGATTTCATCCATGTCAAATCTAGTGACGAATAAGAAATTAACAATAAAAGTTTTGTCAACTGAAAATAATTTCCACAGATTATTTATCATACAATGTTTAAGTTGCTATTTTATCTGTAAAATTCGAATTTACATATCTCAACAGAATTCCTCAAATCCAACGAGTCAGACTCTATAATCTGAGCATTCCAAAAAGACTTTCATCGTCGGAATTGAAATAGACCAGAATTATGTGGTTCTATATCAAAAAATATTTTTTACTTGTGAGTCTTGTTCTGTTTACTAAAAAAAGACGAGCAAAATTGTCTTTTGATATAAATCTACATTCATTTGTTATAAGAGATTTTTAGAACTACATGTCAATTTCATATTTTGTTATTATAACAAACACAACACACTGTCACCGACCTAATTTATTGTTTTTCTTTTTGGGGAGTTGGGAGAAGACATATTAAATCGTAAACTGTATTTGAAAAAAAATCAAAGTAAGTTATATCTCTTATTCATTAATTTTATACAATACTTTTTTGTGTTCAATGGTGTCAGTGTAAAAGAATGATTTACGCGTTTTGTGATTTGCTAAATGGACTTTACGAAACGACAGGTTGAGACAAAGGTTAAAGTCATGGCCCACCAATAATGAACAAAAGCTATGTTAGGAGAACTACCCAACGAAACCCAAAGACAATTTTTCAATAGGGATTCTTTGAATGAGTGCAAGAAAATTTAAATAAACGCCGGTTGATGAGTTGGTCAGAATTCATCGGACGACTAAACCTTCACGAAACAAAACTGGAAAAGGTCAGACAAGACATTGCAATGAGTGCACTGATAACCAAAGGTCAGCAAGTCATTGCAATGAGTGCACTGATAGTCAAAGGTCAGACAAGTCATTGCAATGAGTGCACTGATAATCAAAGGTCAACAAGTCATTGCAATGAGTGCACTGATAGTCAACTGTCAGCAAGTCATTGCAATGAGTGCACTGATAGTCAAAGGTCAGCAAGACATTGCAATGAGTGCACTGATAGTCAAATGTCAGCAAGTCATTGCAATGAGTGCACTGATAGTCAAATGTCAGCAAGTCATTGCAATGAGTGCACTGATAGTCAAAGGTCAGACAAGACATTGCAATGAGTGCACTGATAGTCAAATGTCAGCAAGTCATTGCAATGAGTGCACTGATAGTCAAAGGTCAGCAAGACATTGCAATGAGTGCACTGATAGTCAAAGGGAATGAACTGAGTTCAAAAGCAAATATTAAAAACTGCGCAGTAAAACATGTATCAAAAAGAAATTAAATTGCGCACTGAAAATTAGATTCAAATAGAAAGAAGGAAAGAAAAAGGCATACAAAGAGGGAAGTTACAATTAGTCACGAGTAAAGAGAGGGAGAAGAAGGCTGGCCGATCCGAAAAATAACAGGGGGAGATAAATGAGTTAGCGATTCATATATAAGGCATGTGTCGAGCGGTTTAGAGAGTTTGACTTGGAAACGGAGCAAGCTAGTTATCCCGTTGAGAATAACCCCCTAACGAACTCTAAAATCTTGGTTGTAAACTCTGCAATTAGTTCCCCAAGAAAGGTACATTTTTGTCGACAAGAGTTAATCGTCGCGCGTTTTTCTCCTGTTCCATATTTTAATAATGTTTTTCAAATATCAGTTATATTTCATAATGTGATGAATGTAAATCATTGTCTATATAAAAACTTTAGAATGTATTTTCCGTCGTGTATCTAAAGAAACTCTTGTGTGTACATCGGTTTTAGTATTTCTTTTTCAGATTCCTAGTTATTTTCGTCCTGCTTGATTTAATTTTGTTTGATTGCATCCATCTATTTTCGGTTGATTCACTTTCGTAAAGATCGAACACTTACAATATTTTTTATTGATTAGAATTGAAAGATTCATCTGCAGGTTGTTGAAGTATCACCAATTAATTAGTGTCACTTTAGTCTGCTGATCAGGTACGGTTGATTCTTTTTGTCGTTTTTACTAGAATACAGCTGATGTATCTTCTGCAAATAATTAATAACAATTAAACATAATAATAGTTAACACATCAAGTTTCTAAAAAAGAAAAAAAAACACTAATTGCATGAAAAAAGAAATTTAATGTTTGAACATGACATTTTCAATAAAAATATTATTTACAGTTCATTCAGATATACTAGTTATTTTTCTGTAACCAAAAGTTGGCTGGATTTTACTCAAGGTCGTGCTTAACTATTAACCATAAAAAGTGTATCATTTTAGTTTTTATTCTTTCTTAACCATACAATAGATAAACGGAAAACAACCAAATCTCAATGAAATATAACAGGATTTATTTGTTCTCTAAATTCATTCTCCAAATATGCACACATATCAAAGCTTTCTAATAGGTGAATATAATGAAAGCCGTCCTTACCAAATATATGTAAAAGTCTGGTCACAAAAAAATGTCACCAGAACTGGTGTGGATGAAATAAACAATGTTATCACCTCGACATAAAGACCAAAACAAAAGTAGCCAATTCCAGTCGTTTATAATTGTGACTATATTACCTAATAGTTGACCGCTCCATTGTCATGTGATCTTGGATTCCATGTATTAATAAAAATCAAATACACCAGCTATGCTACAAAGATGCAATGAATATAACAACAACAACATCAATTTAAAATATATCATTAAATATGAAAAAAGATACAGGTTGAAGCATGAAAAAGGGGGAAACAGTTTATGATGTAAAAGAACGAGGTATCAAACACGAACAAACTAGCTCAATTCTTATTATCCAGTCCTCAACGATGAGGAGAGAAAAGATATTAAATGTTATAATATATTTTTAGAGGTGACAAAAAAATAAACTTTGTTTTTTTACATTAAAAATAATGCCTTAAGAAAAGTAAAAACTTACTTTTTTGTTGTATTGTCTTCTTCTTGGGGGAGATATTCTAACGGCCTCTATGCTATAATTGAACCTATAATTATTGGCTATTATTTACCCACAAAGAAGTTTCCCGAAACTCCACCCTTTCCTCCTCTCTCTTGCCCAATATTTCTTACGCCACTGTTCTCTCTCCGTGTGTGTGTATATGGATGTTACAGTAGAAGAAACAAATGTAATTTGTACATTTAGCTTTTGTAAGTATTAATGTCTGAAAAGATAATAGCATATGTAAAAATCTAAACCTACGTCAATACCTTTTCACTAAAGGCCGAACGGATATAACAAAGCAAAAGGCGTTTATTTCAACTCATTTTTTCTCGGCTTTGTTTGATGCACTTTCTGTATCTTTAACTAAAAAAAAAATAGAACTCGTAGAAAGACACTGGCCGAAAACTTCGGCTAATCAAAACACGACACGCAAGCTTGACAACGCGAGATTTGACCTTTTATAAAAGCAGCAACAGTCTGTCTCTTGCTCTTTTTTCTCTCCAGCCTGATCGACAGCGCGCACACGAAAGGTCGTGTCTCGCCCCCCTTCTCAACTAAGATCGTGAAGTGGGGGAAGGCAATAAGACGGTAGCATCTTCCATTTCCCATCACCGAACAGAGAATTCTCAACCAGACACACACACACACACACACACACATTACAATAGCCTCAAATATACACATATAACTTTACATCAACCAGACTCGCACATACACACGCATTGATACAAACACAGAACTTTTCAACGAACATTTGCGTCATGTAACGAACTCAAGTTTTATTATACAATATATTTACGCTAAATGTATTTTTAATAAATGCTATTAGTGTCTTTTGTCATTTTCTTTCCTTCGTTCGTTTCATAATAATAATACTAATAATAATAATAATGTTTTCTTTCTTCCCTTTGTTTGTTTACTCTGTTTATTTTTGTTCACACGTTGATGAATAATCTCATATTTTAGACTCTGTGCGTAACGCAAATAGGTCACAAATCACTAAGTAAACATAAAATATAAGTTTTTAACAGTATTTTCCGTAAAATGATTTGTGACCCGAATAGCAATATTTATCCCAGTAAGATACGAATTAAAAACCTTTAATTAATCAAGGCTATTTTATTATAAACGCACCAGGCCACGTGTGGAACCCCCAAATAAATATGGCCACCCGAGCGTTGCGGTTACATGCTGCCATTTTCCTTAGCTTCATAATTTGTTTGCTCCAACGTTCAGGTGACCATATTTATTAGAGCCATCCGCCATAAATTAATATGAAATACATACATTACATAAATTTAATATCATGCATTTATTTTACATACAATTTTTTAAATTAATATTAATATATTTTAAATTAAATAAATAAAAAGTTTTGGAAGATTTTCTCATGTTTACGTAACATATATATGTATTAAAAAAAGTAATTGTTAATAATATTAATTTTTTTAATCGGTGCTTGTGAACCGTAGGTCCGAAAAACTTTTTTGTTATCTTTTAGTTATAGAGAGTCAAATAAAGGGGACAGAACTCTAGTTTAAAGTTTCAAAAACGATTTATCTGAAAATGGAGTTTATTATTGTAAAATGAAAAATAAAATGATTTTGAAAAATAAAATGAGTTATTAAAATAAATGCACCCAAATTTCTTTTTCCCTTCTTGACCCAAATTTATTTTTCCCTTCTTGACCCAATTCCCTGGTGTTATGTCGACACTGGAATTTATCTATCGACTATTTGAACAAATATTATATAAAGAAAATAGCCGTTTGTCATTTTATAGTCATATGCTAACATTTTGAAATTCTTTAAAGAAAACATGCCACTAGTAGTAGAGATACCGGCCGCTATCTTTGAAATTGATTAAAACGGGTGTACAAAAATATAAAGGTTTACTAGGTACGTGCAAAAATGGCGGCTGCTTGTACTGACTCTCGTTCTTAAAAGTGTATTTTCTTAATTTTTTAAAGCAGTTTTCGTTAAACTTTTGATTGTGTTTGAAAGATAAAAGCCTAATGTTATTATATAAAAGGAAACAAATGTATATTTACGTTTGAAATAAAAATTAGAATTAAAAATGCTGTCAACAACCGCTATAAACGTCAAAAATTGATTAAAACTGCACATTCAATAAAACATTGGAAAGATAAATATCAATTTTTTGTAACTATTTCAAAGAAAATGATTAAATTTAGTCTTAAGAGAGTGAATTAAAAAAATTGACCTTCATTTTTCTAATAAAAATTGCCGAATTATCGAAAAGAAAACATGAACGTTACTTTCCGATCACATTTTCGTTGTTTTATGTAACTGTAAACAAAATATGGCAACCAAATCTGAAAGTATGGAAGCCCCAAACTGCAGTAATATTTATTTTTATTAAAAAAAAAATTATATGGAAGTTATGCTTGTGTAATACTTTATAGTAATTGAAAAATGATTAGAACTTAATTTCTTTATTTTTTAAGGTTACGAAAAAATGTTTACATTTAATTGACAAGTATGGAAGACCCAAATTTATTATTTTTTTTGAACATAAGGTTTTTTAATAATTTTCTCTTATTTCTAATTTCATGTATTGGTGCAGATTAGGACCCAAGCTAACTCTGACCCTAAACCTTACGCCAAACCTACTCTAACCATGTCTATACCAACCAATGTATGTATCGAGAGGGTTAGAAGACCGTAACAAATGTTTTGCAAAATAATTGATGGAAATGTTTAAAAAATAATAATGGTGCTTCTTTAGTTTCGCTGACATCTTAAGCATATCTGTAAAAAAAGCTAAAGAAATTATTTACCAGTGTTTTTCCATAGAATTTGAAATAACTTTCTTTCAAATGTTAAAATTATTTTTACGTTACGAACTCCTTCAAGTTTATCAATTATTTTTACATGATTGATTAAAAACTTGAACAATTACATTACTCGATTTATTTTTATAGAATTAATTTAATTTTAAATTACATTAATTCTTTATAAATAAAACTTAAGTGGTATTTTTTTATTTTAAGCTAAAATAGTATTTAATTTTCAGTGTGAAAAAGTAAATAAATATTCATTGAAAAAAGTTAAAACATTAACAAATTGTTAATGTTTTAATTTTTTGTTAATAACAATTATATGTAATTAAATAAATAAAATTCAATTTTTAAAGAAAATGTCATATTTGAACTATTTATTTATTAATAAATTTTAAACTTTTTAAAGAATATTTATTAATGAAAAAAAAAACAAGGAAAAACTTACGTTTTATCTTTCCAATGAATTGTGAAATTAACGAAATCGATGAATCTCTGAAAAATAACATTTATGTGGAGTAGTGGGAGGTTGAATTGCGCCTGTTTATTACATAGCGTACTTTCCATAGCCGTGCGAATCGATCGTTAGTAGAAATGATTCAATTTTTAAAATTCTTTTTTTCGTTAACTTCCTGGGTCACAAATGTGTAAATTTATGTGTTTATTTTCAAGATTATGAACAAGAAATTATTGCGCTGATGATGACACGTTTATGTATGAAAGGGAAATATAATTATGTCGCATTTTTTTTTTCCCAGAAACTTTATTCATTAAAATCACATGAAATATTGTTTGCAATTATATTATTTTTTTGGTGAAAATATTGATTAAACAATGCTTTATTCAATAATAATATCGCTAATTCAAAAAATTAATTTTTCTTCGAGTTATAGTGATTTTATTAACACGGTATTTAGGGGCCTTTTTCGTAATATATACGAAATATTTTGAAAAAAAAATTAATTGTTAACATCTACTATATTTACATAAACAACATTTTAAAAAGCATGCATTTTTTTTATTAATATATAAAAATATAAGTTTAGTAAAGGTGTATTTTCTTTTAAAAAAATAATACATTTTCACTAAGATTAAAAAAAAAATGGTTTCATTATATTCCGTGATTGTTGATTAATAAATATTGAAAATTTCACTAACATTAGTTGATTTCCTGAATTTTAGTGTATTTTTAAGTGAAAATGTTTTTAAGTGAAAATGTTTTTTAATTTTGTTAATCGGCCATTGATTTTGCACGTACCTAAGGTTAACCAATGTGTTTGTTTTTTGGGAGGGAGGGGGGACATTTTAAAAAAAACATTTATTTTAATAAATCATTTTATTTTTCCAAATCATTATATTTTTCAAAATCATTTTATTTTTCATTTATTATTAATTACAATAGTAAAACCCATTTTCAGATAAATCGTGGTTGAAACATGAAACTAGAGTTCTCTCCCCCTTATTTGATTCCCCATAACTAAAAGATTAAAAAAGTTTTTTTGGACCTACGGTTCACAAGCACCAAAAAATTGTATGTAATGTAACGGATTATAACGATTAATTACCCCCCCCCCAAAAAAAAAAACTCGCATCATTCATAAGTATCAAATAAATAAACAATGGCAAAGTAATAAAAAAAGATAGTTTTTATCAATTCTCAATGAAAAGGAGGGAACAAACAAATATTTAAATTCAAAGATAATTTTCGAGAAGACATGAAAATAAATTATTTTTTATATTACAAATGATATCGGGGCTTCTGCTGTTTCACAGTGACATGTTTAAAATAAATACTTAAAGAAATGTATTCATTTTGTTATGTACTTACGTGGTAGCTTAATAGAAGGCTGTACACCAAAAAGCACGCAAATCTATCCAGTATTTATTAAATTGAAAATAATAAAAAACGATGTGTGTCGGTAGTCGCCATCTTGTATCTTTCAATCTAAAAAAAACAAGTTATCTCCCTTGCCTAAACAAGTTACCAAATGTCAAACGATGTGTAAATCGTTTTTTTTTTCTTTTCTTATACTTTAATAAATACTGGATGAATTTGCAATTTTTTCTGTACAATCTTATTTTAAGTTAACACATGACTAAGTTTATACATTTTTTAAAAATATGTCATGTCACTGTGAAACAGCAGAAGCACTATAATATCTTCCTTTTCTTTCCAATGATGCATCTGTTTTAAAGAAAGAAATTACTATTCTGATTTGTGAATTCAAAAATTAAATTTCTGCTTAATCAGTTCCTTACAAACAAACCATGAAATGATTAAATTATAAATAGGCATTATCTGAAATAAAAAGAAATGATTTTAGGACGAAATTACTTCCCTTGATGGTCGCACTTTTGAAAAGGCGATTCATCTGGAAGTCAAAGCAATACAATAAGGTAAATATTGCATGAAAAATACGTATAAATTATTGTGGTATTTATGTTTTAAATGTTAAAAAAATCGATAAATGATTATTTTATTTTAATAAAATCTGTTGTGTTTGACGGACAGACGTATTTGATGCTTGCGTTAAACTTTTTTTTTTCATTATTATAACGCTTAAGAACACGGGGAAACGAAAAATTATTGGGTGCTATTGAATAACTATATTTATCACGGTGTGATTTCACTTGGGTACAATGAAGTTTAATCTTAGCCTTTTCATGCCGAGAGAACCATCCTCTTCATAATTAGAAGACACATTTATTTAATAAATTTATTTTTGTAATCTTGCCGTTTTTAACAAACAAAGGAAATTATATTAAAGATGTCGATTGTTTTTTATCTTGTTTAATCTTGATTTTATCATTGTGACAAATAAAATAAATTAAATCAATGCAAATATTTAATATGTTTGCCTACATACGATATTGACGGGCATATTTATTCTTTCTAGTTTATATTTTGAAAAAAACAAAACATCATTCATTATATTTGTCATTTAGTTAAATTTAGTCAATTATTACATTTCATAATATTTTTCGATTTCCAGTTTATTCCAAAATGCTCGATTAAATTTTGTTGGACGCATCCAAGTTTTTCTTTTATAAAAACAATACATTTTTAATATGAGTGTGGCTAAAAAAGTCTTGCAATGAAGTTTGAGTGAGAAATTGATTTATCCGGAGTCAAGTTGAACAAGAAGACGCTCATTACAATAAGGTAAACATTGCATGAAAAATACGTCTCCGTTAATTTTAAGTATTGTTTTTAATGTAAAAGAAAAGTCGTTAAATGATGATTTTATTTAAAAAAAAAAAATCTTTAATAAGATTTGAATCGGAATAAAAGGGCTAAACTAAAATACCTATCGACGCCATTTGTGTTTGAATGACAAACGTGCAATGAAAATAAATTTTAAAATAAATCACAATAGTCGCAAGATTAATTGTTTTTTATTTATGTTTTCTTTAAATCGCGACAAAAATAGAAATTGGTCAATGAGAATGTTCTTGTACTGTTCCATAAAGAAAAAAGTAAATGAAAATATTTTTTCATTCAAGTAAAAACAACAATTAAGGTGTATCGACCGTTGCGTCCCTTCAAAAATCGATATTTTATTTAAAAAATGTTATTTTCATTAATAATGAAATACTGATTTAAAAGATTATCAAAGAAAAGTTGGTGTTTTTTCACACCCATCGTAGTTTAATCCCAACCTCTCCAAAATCAGATTCAACTTTTTTGGAGGAATTATTTTTTACTATCTTAAAGTGGGGAATCATCTTCCTATATAAATTTTACGAAAAAATTACCCCCTATTTAATATATGGAGATGTGTAACAAAATGTTTTTCAAAATTTTAGAGATAAATCCGAATTTGTGCGAAATGAAAGCGTGGGTTTACTAAGGTTTTTTTTTTCGCTGCCCCAAAATATGTCGAAGGAGGTCATTTTTTCTCCATAAAATGTAGTGCGGAAAAAATATTTAATGTTTTAGCATATATTTTTTTTGGGGGGGGGGGGGGGCAGAAACAATGTGTGTGTTGGGAAGGAATGGTTTTTCCCACAAGAAAATAACACGTAGAAACAATATTTACTGTTGTGCTACTTCCTAATACGCATCATAGATTGGCAGTTGTGACGTAGGCAAAAAAGAGAAAGTCATAGAAGTTCCAACGTTTCCTGAGTCTGAAGAAAACATAAAATATTTTTAAAGATAAACCATCGCTTTTACATGTAACTATCTTACCTTCTGTTGCTTAATGATAAACGCCTTCTACGGACGGATCTAAACCCCAAACAAAAAATAAATGAAAACAACAACAACAAAAAATAGGAAACTTTTTTTAAAAATTTATTTTGTTCTGGCCATGCATTTGCTCCTCATCCTCTAGGCATGCCTCTTCCCCCGCCCCACTTTCGAGCACCGCAAAAAATGAACCCAGATCACACTCGTTTGCCCATGAAACAGAAACTGGTGCATATCCCAACCTTAATTGTATAGCCTCTACGGACCTGCTTAACAAATTATTTCGTTAATCTTGTTCGGATTGAGGGTCGTGTTCCCCCGATTATAAACGTGTTCGTATAATCAAGCAATGTTGCATGCAAAGACAGAGTAATAATTAATAAACAAAATAAGTTAGTTCAAATAACGTTTATTGAACGTGTGTGTACGTGGAATGATGAAGTGTGTGATGTATGCATGTGTGTCGATGGAAAAACAGTTCTTGAAAAAGGTATAAGAAATGAATCCAGCGTGAGGAAAGTCTTTGAAAGCCGTACACAAAGAAAATGAGTTGAGAACTCTTACCGTTGTTTGACCACGTGCTGACGGGAGAAACGTGTGTTGGTAGTTGTTATGCTGAGACCAGTTCAAGAGAAAAGCGTGATGCGAAACGCTAGTGTATTAGCGTTGTTCTGCCGAGGCTGGTCGGTGAAGGAGAGGGAGAATTTCCGTTTGCACCTGGTTTTATAGTCCAAAGGGCAGATAACTCTGGTGTCGCTTTACAGTGCCACCTGTCGGTGAAAAAGCGCCACCTAACGGCCAACCGGTGTAGTTATGTTTTGAAAGGAGGAGGTAACTGCTACAAGGACTCCCCCCCAGATTGAAAAATATTGAAAATATTATTCAATATGTACAGTTGTAGATGAGAAGCATTCTTTGTGGGTATATCTGTTTTGCTGTTGAAGATTAGAAAAAAGTAGTGTGCACGCTACTTATTTCTGTTTCTGCATCTATATTGAATGATTGAATGATTGATCGCAAGTGCGTCTGCGGAATTGAGTGTTTGTAACACATGTGGATCTGTGTGTTGTTTGCATGCAATTGGGTCTGCATCAAGTTTGAGCACAAGCGAATTTGCACTTGTTGGTGGCGTTGTTCATGTTGATTAGTCTGCGTGATGTGGAGCTGATGGACGAACGTTGAATTGTCAGTGTTGTCCGGGAATGTTTGGTGCTTGGGTCTGCGCGGTTGTTGATGAGTGAGCACAAGTGGGTCTGCACGGTTGTTGATGAGTGAGCACAAGTGGGTCTGTGCGGTTGTTGATGAGTGAGCACAAGTGGGTCTGCGCGGTTGTTGATGAGTGAGCACAAGTGTTTCTGTGCGGTTGTTGATGAGTGGGTACAAGTGGGTCTGTGCGATTGTTGATGAGTGAGCACAAGTGAGTCTGTGCAGTTGTTGATGAATGAGCACAAGTGTGTCTGTGCAGTTGTTGATGAATGAGCACAAGTGTGTCTGTGCAGTTGTTGATTTTGTTCATGTTAATTAGTCCGTGTTGTGGAGCTGATGAACAAACATCTAGTTGTTGAGATTGGTGGTACACTATGGTCAAAATCAGATGCACAAATGTCTGCAAGTGAGTTAACAAGGCCAGGTACAAGTGGGTCTGTACTGGTGTTGGTGCGCGCCGTTCGAGTTGATGTGTCCTCCTGTAGATCATCGAACGTCCAGTTGTTGAAGAGGGTTGGTAGGCCTTGAAGGGTGATGTTGGTGCTTGCTGAGCCTGACTTTTTACAACCAGTATAAAGTCATGGGGCTTGGTGATGTTCGTGTTTGGCATCGTGTGTTGTCTGTTTTGTAGTTTTCTTTTCTTTTATATATATATATTTCCAACACGTGGGTAGAAGGGAAAAAGAAAAAAAAATGGAGCCGTAATTTGTTTCACACACGGAATGACGTTTTTTGTTTTCGTTTTAGTTTGTTTGAATGTTAGTTTCCACGTAGAGAAAGAATGGCGGCTTCTCTTTTGTTTGTTGTCGAAAAGAAAGAATAAAAAATAAATTCGTATTTTCTTTTTTTTTTTTGTTGTTTGAATTTTCATTTCCACGTGGTTAGGGAAAAGGATGGCGGCTTCCTTTTTTTGCTTGTTGTTGAAACAGAAAAAATAAATTGGTATTTTCTTTTTTGTTGTTTGAATTTTCATTTCAAGTGGTTAGAGAAAAAGATGGCGGCAATTTTAATTATTTTTTTATCAACACTTGGTTGTGAAAAGGATGGCGGCATGTGAGCGTTTGTCTTCTTTTGTTTTCTTTTTATCTTCACGTGTTCAAAACAAAGGAAGTGGCGTCTTGTAAGGTCCTTTTGTTCGTCGAAAAAGAAAAAAAAGGATTGGCAAAAGTTTGTCTTTTTCTTTGTATATAATTTTCCGACACGTGGGTAGAGAAAGAGAAGAAGAAAAAATGAAATTATAATTTGTTTTATAATCGGAGAGAGCCGAGAAATGTTTTTGTTTTTCTTTGTTAGGGTATTTCCACGTGGCCAGGAAAAAATAGAGATGGCGGCTTTTTTTTTGTTTGTTTGTATATTTCTACCTCGTGGGTAGAAAAAAAAAGGAAAAAGATGGGTGCGTAATTCGTTTCACCGCGAAAAGAAAGACGAGAAATAACTTCTTTTTTTTTGTTCTAGTACGAAATTAATTTCTCCATCCCATACAACAACGCTTGCACGTTCGGGTCACCAATGTTCGGATCGAGGGTCGTGTTCCTCCGATTATAAACGTGTTCGTATAATCAAGCAATGTTGCATGCAAAGAGAGAGTAATAATTAATAAACAAAATAAGTTAGTTCAAATAACGTTTATTGAACGTGTGTGTACGTGGAATGATGAAGTGTGTGATGTATGCATGTGTGTCGATGGAAAAACAGTTCTTGAAATGAATCCGGCGAGAGGAAAGTCTTTGAAAGCCGTACACAAAGAAAATGAGTTGAGAACTCTTACCGTTGTTTGACCACGTGCTGACGGGAGAAACGTGTGTTGGTAGTTGTTATGCTGAGACCAGTTCAAGAGAAAAGCGTGATGCGAAACGCTAGTGTATTAGCGTTGTTCTGCCGAGGCCAATTGACCAGAAAAGAAGAGTAAAACGGAACGCTAGTGTCAGCGTCGTTCTGTCGAGGCCAATTTAGTAGGAAAAAGCGAGTGAAACGGAGCGCTGGTGCCAGCGTTGTTCTGCCGAGGCTGGTCGGTAAAGGAGAGGAGAAATTTCCGTTTTCACCTGGTTTTATAGTCCGAAGGGCAGATAACTCTGGTGTCGCTTTACAGCGCAACCTGTCGGTGTAAAAAGCGCCACCTAACGGCCAACCGGTGTAGTTATGTTTTGAAAGGGGGAGGTAACTGCTACAATCTAAAGGGAAAGAATGACACTGAAAACATTTTCACACAGAAAACTCAAAACTTCTTTTTGTTAACATAAAAGAAAAAAAACATTTCTCTCTTATGTGGAAAAAAAATACTTTGTTAAATAAATTGAAAAAACAACTTTACTTTTTATATCTAAATAACCATAAACCAACCGAAAAAGAAACAACATTAAACAATACACTTAAACAAGAAACAAACAACATGGTTTTTCGTTAAATAACTTCTTGTTAAAAAACAATTCCCTATTTTTTTGGAACGAACGATCGCATTAAAAAACTTACTTGATCAACATGTTACCTATCCCGAACAGATCTCCACCTTTAATATTTTCTACGCTAAAACATTGAATATTGTTTTTACACGTTATTTTATTGTACTCTCCCAAATATAAGTTTAGTTAACCCACAGTCGCTTCCATCTACCACACATATTTATTTCCCTCTAAAATAGCGAAAACAAAATTAGGTAACATGCCTCCATTTACCACAAACCGGCTCAAAAGTGGGTGCTCATTTTACGTTGTGGCCATGCCTTTGCTCCTCATACTCTGGGAATGTCTCTGCCCCCACAAGATAAGATAGCAAAATAAACCCAGATCGACTCACTTGTCTATGAAACAGAAACATACGCACCCCACACACATTAATTGTATCAGATATAGGGGCCAAGCATCCCCGACTTAAAAAATCATTCATTAAACTAAAAGGAAAAAAAACACTTAAAACATTTTCACGCGAAAAACTCAAAGCTTCTTTTTGTTAAGCTAAAATAAAACATGTTCCTCTTCTGTGTAAAGAAAAAACCTTCTTTGCGTTTAATACATTGGAAAATAACCTTCTATTTTATATCCAAATAACAAAAAAACAACCAAAAAAGAAACATTAAACAATACAACACAAAAAAAACAATACAAGAAAAAACAACACATTATTCTTTAAATAAATTCTTGCTTACCCTTTTAAAATAGTTTGTATTGAAAAAAAATTTTAATAATTTATTTTTAAAATAGTCTAATACTTGTTTTATAAATAAAAATGTAACACAATTTAAATATATTAAACATCATAGTAATAACGTATGTAATACAGAATATTCCCAAGGAATTGTTTTTTATTCGACTGCATCACTGATTTCCACATATTCAAATAGTGAAATTAAAAATCATCCCACTTAAATCTGACGAAAATGACGAGGGACTGTTTTCTGATGAACAACACTTGTCGACTGTTTCTCCTATAATAATTTTTCACAAGTTTTTCAGTGTGTTCAGACTTAAACGCCTAGAAAGTAAAATCTTAGGGGGGATTAAGCTGAATTTTCTTTTTATCTGACAAACTTCTCAAGTATTCCCTTTATGTATTATAACCAAGATTTTAATAAACTCTATGTGAGATATTATTTACTCCTTCCCAGGAGTTAGGCGCAAGGCCAGTTTTATCTTACTCCCACAAGTAAGATGTGACCCAAGATCGGGTCGGGAAAGTGGGGTTTGAAAAGCCGGCGTCCGAGAGGTGAGCACTCTGGCCATTAAAAATTGCCTGGGCAGCCCCGTCGGCATTCCCCGGTAGGGGCGCCTCAGACATTAAGCAATAAACTTACTCCTCCCCAAAGAAGGGAGGCAAAGCCTGGGAGGGTGGACCTGCTAGAACTGCACAGGTCAGACCCATTGACCGGCATAAATCAAGCCTCGATGGACAAGACAATACCAGTCTATAGGGTGCAGTATCCATCGGAACAGATACTACACTTTGATCTTGGCCAAAACTCTATGTGAGATATTCATCTATATTTTTCGTTGTGTCATTTTAACTTATTTCTTTAATCTTGCCATTTTACCGGTGCTGATTTTACCTGAATTAAGTTGAATTCCCATCTGCTATTTGAAACATTATGAAAAAATAAATGTATTACGAGATTTTAAGGAAATTTCAGTATTTATCGCTTCAGAGTGGGCCAAAATAAGGGTCCTATCTTTAAATTTGAATAACTTGAATTTGAATAACTTCCACAAAATAAAAGTTAAACTCACCAAACTTTATGTGTGTGTGACCCTTCCGAGATATTTTGAAATAAACAACCCAAATTTTAGCCGAAAAAAACTTCTTAAAACTTACAAAAACTAAAGTATTGTTTTTTACACTGTTTTGAGTTTTTAAAGCAAAAATAATGTTTTCTAAATGAGGGTACGTTCCTTAGGGCTAATACGGCTCATGCTTGCTTCGGAAGGGGTCCTTTACTTATTCTAAAAAAAAAAAATCAATAAATAAAAAAAGTTATGAATTTTTAAAAATAGGACCCTTATTTTTGCCCACCCTGTATAAGCTACTATTAATCTGCACCACTGAAGTATCTTTATATGACTTCACGGGAGACATTAACACTCAAATTGATAGAGTTTCAATGGGTTCCGTTCTCGGTCCGATTCTTAGCGAATTCTATATGTCAAACCTAGAAAACAAGCAAAGGGGTGCATCATTGCGTTGATGAAACATGACTTTGAGCTTGGTTGACAGATTAGAGGGAGAAAGTAGTTGTTCATGCACAAGTCCAGATGTGGCAACTATACTTTCTGCATGGGCGAATGGTTGCTTTGTAGATATAGGACACTGGCAGGTGTGCAAAATTTATTAGCATGCTAGAGGGAGCCACGTTTCTTGTAGAAGACTTTGTAATATGTTCTATTCGTTCAAATTCATGTTACCTGTATGGCCGAGGAGATTAAATGATGAACTCTCATGTAGGGTGCTCTTAGCTATGACAATCTGGTGTTAAAAAGGTTTCTCATAACTGTTAAAGGAAAATAGCTAGTCTTGGTAGTACCAGTATTACAATCAATTTGTAATTACATTTACTGACAGAACGGAGGTCATTTTCTAAATATTCAGCCATTATTTTGTATATGTCAACATTCGTTTTGATCACATGTCGAGAATAGAGCATGGTATAATCAGCCAATAGACACATCTCAAACACAATCAGAGTGTTCGTTAATGATAAGCAGGAATAATAAAGGTCATATGATCGACTCCTGGGGCTAACCTAATTTAATGTCATGTTGTTTAGATGTACGGCCATTGAAGACAACCTGAATCTTTCTTTGTCTTCGAATGATCTGATTATATGAAATATTTGTTTACTAATACTGTACGAATAACTTTCATAAGAAGACCATCATTGCAAGCATTGTCAACCGTTTTGGATATATCAAGCGCTACTGCCCTAGATTCATCTGCCTTGTCAACTGAATCGTCTATGTATTTAGAGATGACCATTAGGATGTCTGCAGTAGAACGGGATTACCTCAATCCATCCTGTTGATCTAAATGAAGTTTAGCATTAACAAGATTGTAAATGATCACTAGATTGATTGAAGATTCAAATATATTAGCAAAGAGTGAGACGTGACTTATTGGGCTATAATTATGCCGGTCAATTCTTTCCTAGGAAATTTAAACATTAGTAACACAGAGGCAATAATTCAGATATCAGGTAAGTCAGATTCATCAAAGCATTTGTTGGAGATGACATGGTCGAGCTACTGATGAGAAACTAAATTTGAACTGAAACATGACATTATATAACCAGTTTTTGACTTTTTCAGGAATATACTAACTAAACATGTTCAGTTATTTTTAACCCAACCTCGCCATTTTAAAATATTTATTACAGTCCGTATCACTGTTATGCATGGCACAGTCGATCCTATGTCGTTTATATCAGGAGAGATGGGCTTTGCCTATTACAATTGGCTGTAGCAGGGACTTTGTATGTACGTCATCAAACATCTGAATCATTCGTAATGGTAATAACTTGTTTTCAATGACACCTGACTGACTTGTAAAGCATGGTTACTTTCTTCGTCATTTACTAAATGATGATAAACCAGTGAAATAAATCACACTAACCATTTTGTACACGTGTGTGTATAACCGAAGTTCTTAAACTTTCCTTACAAATTCAGTTAATCTCCAAATTCTAAACCAGTTATACATATGAAAGATAATTTTATCAGACTCGAAATCCAAAAGCCAGTCTTATTAAATTATTAAATTTTTCGTCTTGCAAAACACATTTTCATAAAAAATTGAATCATTTTTTTCAAATTAAATTTTAAAAATTACGCCTTATATATTTTTAATTTTTATCAAAAATCACTGTGCAAAAGATTTATTTATTATAAAAAATTACTGTTCCTTTAAAACTATATTTTTTCAAATTTAATTTAAATGTGTTTCACAAAGATTGAGGTATTTTCACGGTTAAATTATATTTATTCAAAGACATTAATCCTATTTCGAATATATGGTTGTATTTACTTGTTTATCTTGCAGAGGTGAAAGCAATGTTTAACCACTTGGATGTTTCCATTTTCGTCTGACAATATTTGATCTAAAAGTTTTAAATGTTCCACTAAATGTTGTTGATTGGAGAACGATATGACTGTTGCATCTTCTGCTTGTAATATTTTGAATGTCTTTAACGTTTTATTCTATTTTAGTTTATTCTAAATCATATTCAAATATATAATCTTATCTGGTACAATTAAATATATAACATAATGAAATATCTTATGACAGGCGGAACAGATTAATGTTTTTTTTTTGGTAATGTTTTATGGCATATCAACTCCTCGTTTGTGGGTAATGTTGGTATTATTATATATTCTCCAATTTCTTAGTAATTTCAAGTATATATAGAATAATTTGCTGAACTAATTCTCGCATAGCAGATATGTTTGTAAATCTCATGGCCTTATCAGGCTAGTAAGATACTGGTGCTCAGCCAAATTTTCATATTCATATATATTTGATTATTTAAAATCATAAAAGAGAATTGCAAATAACTGCTGGATTTATTACCTGTTTTTAGAAACATAAGTCGAACACTTTCTCAAACAATAAACAATTGATGTTTCTTAAATGTTATTCAAAATAATTTATTTCTTTTTAAACCATAAAAATTGTGAAAATTATTAAAACAAAAGGTTTACGTTTTGGATCACATTAATAAAGGTTTTTTGGATGTTTAGTGCCATGATATGTAAAAAGGAAACTTATTTATGTTATTAATTGATAAGTATTGAAACAAATACCCGAATTATCTTTTAAACTTAATGAATAATAAATTTGGCAACTTCTTAATAAATTGGGACATAACTTCAATGTTGAATTTTTACCCACATATTACTAATTTGGTAATTTAATAATAATCGTTTCCTCATCTGCTCAACATCTTAATTTTTTTTTTTATAAAGATTATTATTTTTCTTGAAATGTGTACTTTAAATGTTCATATTCGTAGAAACTCCAACAACCACATAAAATAATGTATCATGAGATTTGAATGGATTTACGTTCCTTTATCTTTTTTAAAAATGTATCTTTTAATTTTATTTTCATATTTGCAGAATATCCAGCATTCATAAGAAAACAAGTTCGTTACTAATGCACTCATGTTTCCATTAGCAAAAGCAATATTTCAGGTAATTAAAATACTTAAAAAGAAACACATATTGCTAATGTCGAAGACATTTATTATAGCTTCATTAAAAGTTGCAGAATTGGGCAGTTTTATAGAAAAACCTATTAAAATATTTAGAAAATGATCCATATTGACTGAATTCTGAAAATCTCTATACCATATGTTATTTTTTAATTTTAAAAAACATTTTAGCAATATGGTCATTTCATTAATAACATTGTATATAATTTGGCATTTCATAAAAAACATGGTATATAATTTGGCATTTCATAAATAACATGGTATATAATTTGGAATTTCATAAGTCACATTGTATAAAATTTGCCATTTCATAAATAACATGGTATATAATTTGGCCATTTCATAAATAACATGGTTATATACTTTGGCCATTTCATAAATAACATGGTATATAATTTGGACATTTCATAAAAAAAATTGTATATACTTTGGCTATTTCATAAATATATATACAATGTGAGTATATAATTTGCCATTTAATATAATAACATGGTATATAATTTGTCTATTCTATAACATTTTACATAATTTGCCCATTTCCTAAATCACAGTACATAATTTGCAACGCATGTCCTCATTATATTATAAATTTAATCAATAATGAATTTAGTGACGTCTTCATAATATTTTACATATTTTCGCCATTTCGTAAATAACATTGTACACAATCTGGACATTTTATAAGTAATATTTTATATAATTTCGCAATTTCATGAATAATATTTCATATAATTAAGACATTTTATAAATCAGAGTGTACATGATTTGGCCATTTCATGAATAATATTTCATATAATTTAGACATTTTATAAATCAGAGTGTAAATGATTTGGCCATTTCATAAACAACCGTGTGTACATCTTAAAAATAAATTTGTTTGGAAAAATATTGTAAGAAAATATTATTTCTTTTAAATGTCTGAAGATTTTTATATTTGCAGACACTCAACTATCTAAATAAAAAAACAATGCATTATTAGATTTTTATTGATATACATTCCTTGATCTTTTTTTGAAATTTCTTTTAATTTCTTTTCATATTTTCAGAATATCCAGCATTTGAATTGATATTAATGAGAAAAACAAATTTGGATTTGAATTGATCGTCATTGCGTTGGTCACTTGAAATATTTAAATGTCTTAGAGGAATATATTTTGAATTATTGATGTCCATTGTCCAGACATAAAAGCATAAAACCAGTCAAATAATACCCTTGTATAATGCATGATTTTTTCTTTCATCAAATAAGACTTTGTTATAATATATGGAAAGCCATTTTCTTGTATATTGTATATGTATTTCTTCTTTTCTTCTTTATTAAATAGAGTCGTAGCATGAATACTTACCGCAAGTCTGATGTACATTCCTAATGCAATCATAGGCCCCAAAATTTCAGGTATCAGACATACTTAAAAAGAAACACATACTGATAATGTAGGAAACGTAAATTATTGCTTGTTTATGAGCTGATAAATTGATCAGTTTTTTAGAATAACTTATTAAAATATTTAGAAAATTATCCATATAGGACTGAATTCCGAGAATCTCTATACCCTATGTTATCTGATACTTAGAGTGCAATAATATTTTTGTAAAATATGTGAATATTCTTTTTAGATGAACAAGATATGTTGCGACATATGTAAATTAGTGCAACAAAATTCTTGTTACATATGGATCTTTTAGCATAAAACGACATAGGTTCTGAAATTTGCGAATGCATACTATGGTGAAACAAAATTCTTGTGAAAGATGTGGATCTTCTTTTAATAAGTAACGAGATATGTTGCAAAATATGGAAACGCATACAGGAGAGAAACCATATTCTTGTGAAGTATGCGGCTCTTTTACAACTAAACAAAGTATGTTGATACATATGCGAACCCATACTGGAGAAAAACCATATTCTTGTGAAGTATGTGGTTCTTGTTTTTCACAGAAACATCATATGTTGAACCATATGCGAACACATACTGGAGAGAAACCATATTCTTGTGAAGTCTGTGGCTCTTCTTTCACGAGTAAACAAAGTATGTTGCAACATATGCGAACGCATACTGGAGAAAAACCATATTCTTGTGAAGTATGTGGCTCTTCGTTCACAACTAAACTTCTTATGCTGCAGCATATTCGAACGCATACTGGAGAGAAACCATATTCCTGTGAAGTATGTGGCCATTCTTTTACATTGAAACATCATATGTTTCAACATATGCGAACCCATACTGGAGAAAAACCATATTCTTGTGAAGTATGTGGTTATTGTTTTTCACGGAAAAAAACTATGTTGAACCATATGCGAACACATACTGGAGAGAAACCATATTCTTGTGAAGTCTGTGGCTCTTCTTTTATAAGTAAACAAAGTATGTTGCTACATATACAAAGGCATACTGGAGAGAAACCATATTCTTGTGAAGTATGTGGCTCTTCTTTTATAAGTAAACAAAGTATGTTGCGACATATGCGAACGCATACTGGAGAAAAACCATATTCTTGTGAAGTATGTGGGTCTTCGTTCACAACTAAACTTTGTATGCTGCAACATATGCGAAAACATACTAGATAGAAACCATATTCCTGTGAAGTATGTTGTTATTTTACATTGAAACATCATATGTTGCAACATCTGCGAACCCATACTAAAAAAAACATATTCTTGTAAAGTGTGTAGCCTTTCATATAAACTGAAACATCATATGTTGCAACATATGCAAACGCATACGTGAGACAAATTATATTCTTGTGAAGTATGTGACTTCTGTTACAAGGAAATAACGTATGTTGCAACATATGCAGACGCATACTTGAGAGAACCCATATTCTTGTTGATATTATGTCTCTTGTTTTAATTAAATTTAATATGTTGCTGGCAAACATACTGTGAGCTAAACTATTATTGTGAAGTTTTTCGCTCTAACATTTTACACAGATGCACTATGTTTAAACACATCTAAACACACACTACATAGAAAGAATATTCCGATGTAGTATAGGGCGTTTTTTTTCTTTTTAGACAAATTTAATATTATTATGCTAAAGAGAAATAAGATTCTCATAAATATTTGTTTCATTTACAATGTAACCGCATATGTTGCAACACAATACTTTACAAATTTCTACCTTACAAAATAATTCAATTTCGAGAACTTTCTTATTTTATATCGATTTTTCGGCCGTTCAAAACAAAATCTAGTTATGTGAATTTTTTCTTGGCTACTATGGTTTAAAAATCAATTTTTGTAAAACTGACAACGCAAATTCTGCCTTTAAAATAAACTTGTGAACTTTCTCAGCTCATGGCATTTATTGTCTTAGAAAGAAAAAAATTGCAATCTTCCTGCTGTATAGCATTTTTTTACTATGTAAAATTTATAAATTTACTAACTTCATGGCAATGTTCTAGTTTTGGAATTTCTCTGATTATGTCAATTTGTCTGCCTCTGCACCGAAAAAATCGTTTTTGTGAACTTAAACTTCCGGCCATTTCCACCTTGGAAGACTACTTCCAGATCCCTTGGGATTTCAGCAGTCGCCAAAGACAGATTCCCGATACTTACAAAGAAAGACGTCTTCTCTTCTGTCAGCTTCACTGACGCTGATCAAACCTATCTACACTTAACAATATAATGCCTAGAGACGGTTTTCGGCAGCCAACAAACTTTCTCAGTTATAAATTACTTCCTTCACCAAGAAACTGTATCAACTGTCGGCTACCGTACACTACACAGTCAATATATATATATATATATATATATATATATATATATATATATATATATCGTTGTTGTTTGTACAAGACTTTGACGCCGTTTTATTACACGAAATATTATAGTAGTTGGTCTAACAGTTCGTGCTAAGATGATCTATAAAATCGCTTCTTAATATCCAATGCTGATAATCCTGTGGAAAAGAAAATTTAATTTATTTTTAACGCGTTAAAAATTTAACTTTTATGCCAATATTTACCGTCGTGGGCATCTTTGTAAAATAATTTATCATTCCTAATTTTGCATAAAGAACATAGAATTTTTTTTAAGATTCGAGGAAAACTAATTCCACAAATATATTCTTGATTTTTTAACAAATGGTTGTAATATAGTGGAAATCATGATTGGAAACTATCTCTGTCCATGTATAAATGAAGGACATTTGTATACAGAAAATAAAAATGTTCTTATAATTGCAAAGAAATCATTTCATATGTATTCTTGACTTTTTAACATCGTTACAATGACTTGTATAGTGAGAATCGATATTGGAAAAACATTTGTCAAGTTATACATGAAGGAAACTTCTGTAAAAGTTATAAATAAAAAAAGGTGTCGCATTTACAGCATTTTGGGAGAAGTAAGTACAAAACATTTTCTTTCAAGCTGTATAAATTATGAATAAGAAATTGATCTCTTCAAAACGAATTCGGTTTTTATACCGTTACAATATAAGGATTTACCAAGAAAGACGTGATCCAGGAGAAAATATCAAACTTCATTATCTACCGCAGAAAATGTGTAAACATTTTCCTAACAGTCACAGCATAAGTAACACGTAATTACAGAGTAATACATATTTATCTTCCATGATAATATACTTCTGAGGTATAATCCCAAGTTTGTATTAACATTATTATATTACTTTTAAGCCGATTTCGCTGTAATATTGATCATACTAAACAAAAGTGAGGTTTGTTTGTTTGTCTACACATGTTTTATATTATAATAACTTGAATATTTTGGTATAGATGTGTAGTTTAAAATTGCGTCTTCTGGTAAAAGCTTAGTCGAATATTCACATATCTTTAATGAGTTTTCTTATTAACTGTTCATTTAAATACTTTACAAAGGAAAATGAAAATATTGCATTAAAATTAATTGAAATTATGCTTATTTATCACGTATCATCCATACACTTCACAATAATAACACAATTCTCAAGTATAAATTTACATGTATTCTTTTTAATTTGGACTCTTTGAGAATGTTGAGCCACACACATCACAATCACATTGCTTTATTTTACCTTTTAGATATCAGTTTCGATTTTAAAATCTTCTCAAGTGTGAATTTGCATGTATTCATTTTAATTTGGACTCCTTGAAAATGTTGTGCACCACACTTCACAAGAACAAGGTTTCTACTTTTCTTGATTTTACTCCTTAGAGATCAGAAAGGTTCTTTCACGCTCTAACAGATGACTGGCTTATCAGTGTATTTTGTGTATGTTCAACTTGACAAACCTCGGGAATAGGTAGGAGGTTGCTAGTTGGGCACGAGTGTGTGTTTGTTTATATCTTTGATACTTATTCAGTTTACAAACTGCGTTTTCATAGGCACATTCCGACAGGTTTCGTAAACTGCTGGAAGGTGCTGAAACGCTTTGCAGACGAAAATTGCAGTGGCTGACAATTTTAAGAGCGTAGTCTTTGCCAATGAAATTCTCAGCAGCCGATATTTTGAAAACTCAATGAAAATATTGTGGCAACGTAAACAGTTTCTCAAAATCAATAAAATGCAGAGCTCGAGTGTTGCTGAAGTGTGCACTTACAAGCAGCTTCCTCCCACGTCCTCTACGTCTCTTCTACTTTTGCATCATATCTGCTTAAGACCACTTGAAATGTGATAAAAGAAACCGTACCTAACTGTAATATAACTCTAAAACAAAAAGTAGCTAACCCTAAAAGAAACAGTACCCTAATGTAACTCTAAAATAAACAGTACCTAACCCTAATCTAATCCTAAAAGAAACAGTACCCTAATGTAACTCTAAAAGAAACAGTACCTAACCCTGATCTAACCTTAAAAGAAAAAGTACCTAACACAAAAACAGTACCTGACCCTAATCTAACTCTAAAAGAAACAGTACCTAACCCTAATGTAACTCTAAAAGAAACAGTACCTAACTCTAATTTTATCTTAAAAGAAACAATATCTAACCTTAAAATAAACAGTGCCTAACACTAACCTCTTATTTTAGAATTGGCAGTTTTTTCTTAAGTGTTTGATATCAGTCAATCCCAACGTAACCCATAAAAATTAATGTAACCCATAAACTACTCGGTAGGTTTTAAAAATAATTGACAAGAAAAACATATTTGATAAAGAAGAAAACACATAATTAAAAAACTGTTTCTTCACCAAGCACAAATAAATATTTATTCATGATACTTACCACATCCGATGAGTGTTTTGTTCCTCGATTTGAATTATTTCTTTTATTTTAAAAGTTTCTTACAAATTTACAAATTTTTTTCATTGAATCTGCACGTTGAAATTAACATACGATTCCTGTTTCTAGCGTTTCACATTCGCCAGTGTTTTCGACACAAAAAATACGAAGTTTTCGTTCGGCACCTTCCGTAACGTGCAGTAATGTGCTGATGAAAAAATCGTAAACTGCATCATTTTTTTTATTTGTATCTCTTACATGTTGAGCCACACACTTAACAAAAAAGTTTTTTCTAGATGTCATTTTAATTTGATTGTTTTGCGAATTGTTTACCACACACGCCACAAGAATAACTTTTAAATATGGTGTATGCTTGCATTATTATTTGTAAATTAAATGTTTTAATTTTTCTTTATATCCGTTTCTACGTCATATATTTTCATTAAATTCTTTGCTTTTTCTTGTCTGTGAATAAAACAGTTAAGTTTATAAAACGTAATACTATTTTATTAAGATGTGCACAAAATATATTACAATTTTTAAATAAATGTTTTAACATTAAGTATTTGAAACATTTACCAATGTTACCATTCAGTTCATGTAGTTTATTTATAAGAAGTATACATCTGTAGAAATGCTTACAATGTTCATAATACATGATTTTATGACCAAAGATGAAGATTTACCCACAATATATTCATCCCATATTTGATGGTGAAGGTGTTAAGGATACATTGTTAGAGGGAAATGATGAAGCTGTGAAACTTGGCAGCTCCATTTATTTTTTTGATCATATATTCTAGAAGATGAAAATCGTCATATCTGCTTATTTGCAGGTAAAGAAACAATACAAGTTCGTAAACTACAATGGGATGAGATATTGAGGTTGTTTAACTATTTATTATTAAAATACTTCTATTGAAAAATTGATCACGTCCTAATATTGATTATCAATTTTCATGACTTACTTTTAAAAAAGATTGCTGTGCTCACAAGAGAATTCAAGGAAAAGTTGCAAAAAGCAAGTAACGATTAAGGCAAGGCAATGCGAATCTTAGCGAGAGAGACGAGCGTTATAATTGTTTAAGAAAGTGCTAAACGAGGATCCTTGTTTTTCATAATACAAGAGTTACAGTGGCCAACTATCACAACCAAGATCTGAAAACCAACCGTCTTACCAATGCCAATAAACCTTTAAACAAAGAACATGTGTCTTACTTATATTTAGCCTGATGAGCTTCGGATGTTTTGCAAGCGAAGGTTGTGCATGCAACACCAATGTTGAAAAAATGTCTCAGACTAAATTTAGATCAGTGAATAGAAGTTCTTCCAACTGTTGACAAAGGATTTTTGTGGTATTTTTTAGGTAAGATGGAAACTTGTCTTCTTCTTTTGCTCAGAATGAGACTAATAACCTCAAGATCAATTGCATATTTTACCGATTGAATCTCAACCATATCTTAGGAGTGTTTAAAACTTATGAAAGTTGTCCTTTGATTAGAGACTCGCATATTGTGTTCATGTCTATATTTGGTATTCTTGATATAGTATTAATTCATAATATTTCCTGAACCGTTTAGGAAATAGATTCTATAGATGGCAGGAAGAATATGGAGGTTTTCCTTTTCTGTTTCTGTTACCTCGAAGGCAGCTTATGATACAAGAGAAGTTGTTACATTAAATAGTATTTTATACTGGTCATTTATTGCTCGTATGTGTTGGTATTGTCACACTGTGTTTGCTCGTATTGAGTGGTTTATTAGAAGAGACAAACGAGAGACGCGTGTTGTTGGTTTTAAAAATATACATGGAAGGCCTTTATTGAAGTGCGCATGCGCGGTTTTTACAAAACTAGAGTTCGTCACACAACGAAACGATAACATCGTTACATCCCCCCTTTACCAATATGAAGATTATGATATTGAACATATTCAATATATAATAAAAAGGTAAGGGCTAATTCAGGGTAGACTGCCTGAATAGCTACAGCGAAGCAGGAGATTATTCTGCCCCATGAATTGCTTGCTATAATTCTCTAGAAAATGTTCACAAGTTTATTTTTGATGGTGGTCGTACCATCCTGCCACTGCGAGTGTATTGTTGGGAGTCTCTTTGTGAAGACTGAGTTGTACATACAGGTGGTTCTGCAAATGTTACATGCTTTGGTGTTTGTGGTGGGGTTGGCCTTATTGGAGCACTCCTAATATGCTGCCGGTTTCTCAGTAGCACATATCTGTTTGCAGTTTTTAGGAGACATGATCGGGGACCATCTGCTTGAGATACTACGGTTGCTAGGTCCCAGTTTCCGTGTGTAAGGTTTTGTGCTCTTACCCTCTGGCCAGGATATAAAGGTGGTAGGTATTCCTTGAGTGCATGCTGGTCAAAATATTTCTTTTGCTTATGTTGTCTTTGTTTAAAAGCATCATATATTTTATCCTGATCTTGGTGGTTGTTTTCTATTTTTGTTGTAATTGGGGATTGGATTCGTCTACCCATGAGTAGCTGTGCGGGGTTGGATATGGCGTTTGAGATAGGTGTGCAGCGCCAGTGCAACAATGTAATTTCGGGTGTTGTCCCAGATTGCTTGGCCTTTTTGAGAATGGTCTTGATGGTCCTTATCTGGCGCTCTATGAAACCATTTCCTTGTGGTCTTCGAGGTGAGGTGGTCTGATGGTTGAAACCCCATTCTGTGGCAAATTCGTGGTAAAGGGCGCTTGAGAAGTGCGGCCCGTTGTCACTAACCACTTTTGACGGTATGCCAAACTCCGCGAAGGTTTGTTGCGTTATTTTTACGATAAAACTTCTTGGTGATTGGGCAGGTAACTGTTTGATGACAGGGTACTTGGAGTAGTAGTCTGCTATGATCAGCCATTGATGTCCATGGAGCTCGAACAAGTCTGTTCCAACTACGTCCCATGGCTTTGTTGGAATGTTGTGCTGCAGAAGAAGCTCTGACATTTGTGATGGCTGATGTTGTTGACAGATGCTACATGAGCTTGTGAATTGCTCGATGTCTCTGTTTATATTTTTCCAATAGACTTTGTCTTTGGCTAGGAGTTTGGTTTTCTCCTGTCCTAAGTGAGCAGTGTAAAGTTGCTTTAGGATATCTTCTTGGAGGGTCTGAGGAATTAAAATTTTTGTCCTTTAAGGATAAGGCCGTCATCAATTGATAGCTGATCTCTTAAGCTCCAGAATTCTCTGATATCGGTAGGCAGTTGCTTGATTGTCTCAGGCTATCCCGTGACAATGGTATCTCTTAGCTGGTTAAGCAGAGGGTCGGCTGTAGTGCAGTCTCTCAGTTTTTCAATGCGGTCAGCAGAGAAACGAATGGTGTCAACTCGAACATCCAGATCGATAGGGTCCGAATTACCAGATGATGGCAATATCAGCCAATATGTTTTCGGATCCCTTGTTGTAAGATAATCTGAAATTATATCCCTGTAGCTGGATAAGCATTCGTTGTAGGCAAGCTGGAGCTGAGGTGAGAGGTGTGTCAATGATCATTACAAGAGGTTTATGGTCAGTGATAATTTGGAAACCATGACCGTATAAATATGTGTGGAATCTATGTGAGCCAAACACGATTGCCAGTAGTTCCCGCTCGATACATGCGTATCTTTGTTCTGTTTGTGTCAGACTGTTGCTTGCGTATAAGACAGGCATTAAATTGCCAGCTGCGTCTGGTTGTAGAAGCGCTGCGCCTATTTCATGAAGACTTGCGTCACAGTGCATGTAGATTGGGCGCTTGGGGTCAAAGTAGTGAAGTAGGGATGTTTCAGATACTTCACTCTTCAGGTTTTTGAAAACCGTCTGGTGGTGTGGTTCCCATTGGAATTCTGACTCTTTGTGTAGTAAGTCACGTAATACAGTGGTTTTTGAGCTGTAATCCTTAATAAAACGGGATAGGTATGTCATTACACCTAAGAACTGTTGCAGTTCTGTTTTATTGCGTGGTTCTGGCATTTCCTGTAGGTCTCGTACCTTTGCTGGGTCAGGTTTCATCCCAGTATGGGTGTATATATTTCCGAAGAAGGAGATTTCCTGGCGTTTTATCTCGCATTTCTTGGAATTCATTGTGAGACCCTCTTGTGTGGCGACTTCCATGAGGTGCCTTAGGTTGTTGTCATTTTCGCGTTCTGTTGAGCCATATACAACAATATCATCCGCTATACCGCATGCTCCTGTGCACTTCTCAAGTATTCTGTCCATCTCAAGCTGGTAGATGTCTTAGCTCACGTTTAAACCAAATGGAAGTCTTTGGAAGCAGTACCTTCCAAATAGTGTTTGAAAAGTGGTCAGGATCTGGCTTTCCTGGTCAAGCTTTATAGACCAGTATCCTGCCTTAGCATCCAGTTTTGAGAAGTATTTTGCACCTGCAAACCGGTGATTGAGTTCCTCAACTGTTGGAATTTGATGATATGGCCGCATTAGGGCTTTGTTTTGTGCCCTTGGATCTAAGTAGACCCTTATTGTGTTGTCGCGTTTGGTTACATATGTAAGGGAGCTTACCCAGTCTGTTGGCTCCTCAATACGACGAATGACATTCTGTGACTCCATCTTGTCTAGTTCAGCCTTGATCTTTTCACGCATAGCTATTGGCGTTCTTCTCGGTGCGTCTATGTGGCATGGGATGTTAGGGTTGGCAGTGAGCTTGTGTGTTTTCTTGAACTCGCTAATGCGGTCGAATCTGTCGGGGTGTAAACGCATCAGATCATCTATGCTGTTGATAGGTTGTTGCTGAACGGATATGGCACAGTTCATTGTCACAACGTTAAATGCTACAGATGTTGGCAGGCCCAGTATAGCTGATCCTGGAGTGTTGACCACATAAAATTGAGTGTTGAGCCATGAGGAGTCCTTGTATTTGCACCTGATGTTTGTGGTGCCATGGCATTTCATTTCAGTGTTGTTGTATGCTGTCAGTACGCATTTCGTTGGGTTTAGTGATCCAGGTATTGGGTTTCCGTCTTCGTTTATGGCGGAGGGGCACATACTGCGGAATATGTGTAAAGGTAGTGTGTTTGCTTGTGCACCTGTGTCTACCTTCAGTTTGAGGCTGTGCGTACCTGGGTGGTCTGTCAATATAACATTGATATTGACAAATGCTTCATTTTGTGTTGTTTTTTGTTTATGCAGTGGATGTTCACTGTTAATAGTGCTGAATGTGAGGTGCTCCATTGCCGCATGTAGGTTTGTTGTGGCTCGGTCGTCATGTTCAGCAACGCTGTCGACTTTTCGGTCTGTTTCATGTTGTCTGTGCCTTGACTGGCTACGGCTTTTGTGCCAGGATTTTCCTTGTTTCCTGGGTGTGAGTCTCACTGAGAAGCACAATTTGGCCCAATGGCCCATTTTTCCGCAGGAACTGCATATGTCGTTCTTGGCAGGGCAATGCTCCTTGCCAAAACGATGGTCCCGTCCACAATTTTTACATAAGTTGCTGGTATTTCTGTTGCCTTCCTGGCGTTCGCGACCACCGCGATTTATGGTGTCTATCTGTGACAGGCCATGTAGTTGGTGTATTTTGTTTATATACACGGCTGAAGCGTCATATGTGCGTGCTAATTTCACAGCCTCTTCTATTGTGTAGCTCTTCGGTTTGTTTAACAGTTCTTTTTGTAAGTCCGGTATGGGCGTGTTGGCTATCAGTATTTCTACTAAACGTTCGTTCATTTCATGGGCTGTGAAGTCGCATTTCTTCGCCTGTAAGCGACACCTGTTTAGAAATATGTCGGTCGTCTCGGTAGGCTTTTGTTGGTATCTACCGAGTTCGAGCCTACATATACGGTGGTTGGTTGCCGGTTCCAGCTGCTCCATAAATGCGTTGAAAATTTTGTTGGCGTCTCTCCGGTCTTCGCTTGACATAGACCAACTGTTGTATCTACGAATTCCTTCCTCGCCAGTTGCGAGTAGAACGATAGACACTTTCTCTTCTTCTTTAGTTCCCTTCGCTGTTAAATAAAGTTCCAAACGTTGTTGGAATATCTTGAATGACTCTGCAATGTTAGGCGAAGAGTCCCAGTCAATAATGGGAACTGGTACAGATATATTAGCCATAGTAGTAGTAGTGTTGTTATGTGTGTGCGAGAGTTCTGTTCCGAGCTTCGATGAGCGTGTGTGTGTGAAGTTTTACGAAGTTTTGGTTCGAAAAGAAAAAATATAATGTCTTACTTTTATCGTTGTTTTCTCTTATTTTTCTTTATATCTCACCGCTGCCACCATGTCACACTGTGTTTGCTCGTATTGAGTGGTTTATCAGTAGAAACAAACGAGAGACGCGTGTTGTTGGTTTTAAAAATATACATGGAAACTTTATTCAAGTGCGCATGCGCGGTTGCTACAAAACTAGAGTTGGTCACAAAAGGAAACGATAACATCGTTACATAGAAACATAGAAACATAGATGAATTCTGGTAGAAGGACATGAGTCGTCCTATGGCACCAGCTCCTTGTCTTCATCTTTGTATGCGTCCAGTGATGACAGCAGCCTTATAATTGAATTTGATTTCTTGGTCAATCCAGAACTTATCCAACCGCTTCTCAAATATCTTTACAGTTTCAGCTTCAATTACACTTGATGGCAATCTGTTCCACAAATCAACGCAGCGATGGCTGAATGAATATTTTTTCAGGTTCAAACGTGCCTGTTTCTTGTAAAGCATCTGACTGTGTCCCCTGTTGCCCACTCTTGTACTTTTTCTAGTCAATAATTTATCAGCATTGAAATCATATTTTCCAGAGAGCAATTTATAGCACTCAATCATGTCCCCACGTATTCTTCTATATGCCAAACTTGGCAATTTCAGAGCTTTCAACCTTTCTTCATAACTCTGATCGTACAGTCCTGGAACAAGTTTAGTAGCTCGCCTTTGTACATTTTCTATCATTTCAATGTGTTTCTTTTTATATGGTGCCCACACTTGATTAGCATATTCAATATGAGGCCTCACAAGCGCTTTAAACAATATAACCAATGAACTTCGATCGAGGTATTCAAAACATCTGCGGATTAAACCGAGAATTTTGTTGGCTTTGTTTACTTTCTCTTTCATGTGTTCTTCGAAATTTAGCCTATTGTCTATTACAACACCAATGTCTTTTTCCAAGTTCGTATAATCCATGGGTTGTAGACAATCATTCAGAGTATATTGAAAGCAATTTTTAGTGTTCTGTTTCGTACCTATACACATAATCTTGCATTTTTCTGGATGGAATTTTAACTGCCATTTTTCAGACCAATCATACATGCAATGGATATCTTCCTGTAGTTTCTGACAATCTTCATAGTCTCTGATTTCACGAAATAACTTGGTATCGTCAGCATATAAAAAAGTTTCACTGTCATTCTTCATAGACTCAGGGAGGTCGTTTATATATACAACAAACAAAAGAGGACCCAAAACGGATCCTTGAGGGATACCACTGGTCACATCTATGACCGCAGAGCTCTCGTTGTTCACTACCACTGTCTGTTTTCTGTCTGAGAGAAATGCCTTGATCCAATTGATGTATACTGGGCCAAATCCATACATTTTTAACTTATGTATTAACAGGCGGTGACTCACTTTGTCAAACGCCTTCATAAAATCACAATATGCAGTGTGTATACAGTATCCAGCATCTATAGAATCGGTCCACATATCAAGTACAGTCAGTAGCTGTAACACAGTTGATCTCCTTGGTATGAATCCAAATTGCTTATCTGTAAATAGTTCATTTACTGTCATATGTTTTATCATCTGGTCACGAATGATTGACTCCAATACCTTGCATATTATACATGTCAGACTCACCGGCCTATAATTACTAGGATTTTTCTTGTCCCCTTTCTTATGTATAGCAGTGACTTTAGCAGATTTCCACTCAGTCGGAAGTTTAGCTTCAGACAGAGATTTGTTAAATATTATCGACAGAGGTATGCTTAGCACAGCACTCAGTTCTTTCAATATTCTTGGGCTAATGTTATCAGGTCCAGGTGACTTGTCTATTTTGAGCTTGTCTAATTTTTGTTTTACAGTATCTGGAGTTATTACTATACTGCTTGCGTAATCTGTACTTTCAATCACTTTGTAATCCAGAGACGGCAATTCTTTATCTCCATCCACCGTGAATACGGAAGCGAAGAACTCTGCTAGTATATCTGCTTTTTCACGATCGCCATCTGATACTTTAGATTTATCATTATCAGCATATAAGTTACAGTTATAACAGCAGCGGATATGTTTTATTGAGATATCTTTCAAAAACCTTAAAAAATGTATAACATTTTAAATTCTAAAACGTTCAGAAACTATTTTATTACGATGTTAAAAAATCACTGAACATTTTAAATTTAAAAAAATATCTCATTAAATTATGAAAAAAAAACAACAGTATTTTCGGAAATTTATTTCTATTTTGGGAATGAGGGCTGGGGGAGGTCAACATATTGCCACTATGGGAATGAATGTCAAGGTTGTCTTTTGGTGGCGTGATGCTTCCCGCCCTTTCGTTCCTTTCAGCATCATCATCGATGTAACGAAGTCTAGAGGTGACGTCATACCAGCAGCCTCGATCTGATTTTGACGGTTTTCTTTTATTAGTTCCAGCTTGAATTCCCAAGAGGGAGGTTCTGTTTCAGCTGTCTCCGTCTGTTTTTTTTTGAGAATGTACGTAAAATATTTGGATGATTTCCCCTCGTTCTTTGAGTAAGAACGTTTTATTGTTATTTTACGGTATCTGCGCGACCCTAATTTTAAAGGAATATATTTTCCCTCGGAGGGATCAACTTTATGACAAAAGGAGTTTTGTGTTGTGTAAAAACAGACGTCTTTAAATTTGAAAAGAAAATTGCTAAATTCCGCCCTTGGGAGGTAATACTGTTTTTGGAGAATTTCATTTGAGCTTGGACCTTTGTTGTTCCTGATCTATATAAACGATCTCCCTGATGACATAGTGTCTGAGATCGGTTTATTTGCTGACGACACCACGCTTTACTCTCGCCATGTTGGCAAAACGGACGCGATCATATCTGAGGCAATGGCTGCATCCTTAGAAAATGACCTCCAGGCTGTAGTGGATTGGGGCCATAAATGGTTGGTGACTTTTAATGCCGCAAAGACAAAGCTCCTTTCCTTCAACAACTACAAGAAGCCTCTCCAACCACCGATTGCCATGGCAAATAACACCCTACCTGAGAGTTCATCATTCAAACTCCTTGGCCTAACCTTCACAGGTAACATGAATTGGAACACATACATTGAAGACATTGCCAAGGCTGCCGCAAAGAAGGTTGGCTCCCTCTACCGTGCTAGTGGACTCCTTACACCTGACATTATCCTGTATCTCTACAAAGCCACCATTCGCCCATGCATGGAGTATTGTTGCCACATCTGGGCTGGTGCATCATCTACTAGTCTCTCCCTCCTTGACAAAGTCCAAAAAAGAGTAGTCAACCTAATAGGTCCCTCACTGTCAGCTAAGCTCCAGCCCCTGTCCCATCGCCGCAATGTAGCATCCTTGTGTTTGTTTTACAAATACTTCAATGGATTATGCTCCGATGAGTGTGCTGCTCTGGTACCCCCTCGACGTAAATTCACTAGACTAACTCGACATTCTACTAAATCTCACTCATTCACTGTGGAGGTCCCCAGATGCCGGAGAGCATTCTACTCAAATAGCTTCTTTCCTCGTGCTGCTGGCCTCTGGAACTCCCTCCCTGCCCCCTGTTTCCCCGACAGTACTGACATGCAGAAATTTAAAACTAATGTAAACAGACACCTCGCTGCTCAGATCCCAATTTAAGCTGAACCACCAATCCTTCCCCCCCTTTTCCTTTTTTCTCAGTAGCCCCTTACGTTTACAGTGGCGTCCTGCCTTGTTTGGGGTGAACCATGTAAAAAAAAAAAAAAAAAAAAAAAAAAAAATTTCAAGAACTAGAATACCTTTGGAAAGGAAATGTTGAAAGAAAGACAAAAAAGGGACATTTAAAACGGACATTTCAGTAAGAAGGAAAAAAAATATCCCAGACTATGCCGGGGACGAGTCGTCAACCAATTTGCTACGGTTCTGTATATTTTGGCTTTTATTTTTATTGTTTTGTGCCTTTGTCAAATTAACAGGACTTGACTTCTTTGGTCTTTATTATATGTTTTATCTGAACAAAAAAGGAGAAAGAAGACTTTTTCAGTCTTTATTATATGAACAAAAGAGAAAATAATTAATTTGTATCCTGTTTCGTTGTGCCAACGAACTTACCCCTATTTGATTTTTCATGTCCTAAGTTTTTTTTAAATGTTTTATCTTGGTTACTAAGGGTTAACGTTGTTAACCTTGCTTTGGGAAATGAAAGCTGCCACCCAACATTTTATTGTTAATAAAGCTCTATTTTAACTCATTCAAACCTCTCATTTTTTCTTTTCCCCTTGTCATGTTTTCTTTTAAACTATGTTTTTAACCCCCCTTTTTTACCAAGTAATTGTAATTTTGCTAAGCCCGCGAAATTACGAAACTATTACAGTGTTTCTCTTTTATTAAATAAATACATTTATTAAAATGTTTTAATCTATTGTTCGTTGTGTTACTTTCGGTACCTATGCCATTGTTACCGTGCCATTTTTACCTATGCCATTGTTAACGTGCCATTTTTACCTATGTCATTGTTAACGTGCCATTTTTACCTAGGCCATTGTTAACGTGTAATTTTTACCTATGTGATTGTTACCGTGCCATTTATACCTATGCCATTGTTACTGTGCCATTTTTACCTATGCCATTGTTACCGTGCCATTTTTACCTATGCCATTGTTAACGTGTCATTTTTACTTATGTCATTGTAACCGTGCCATTTATACCTATGCCATTGTTACTGTGCCATTTTTAGCTATGCCATTGTTAACGTGAAATGTTTACCTATGCCATTGTTACCGTGCAATTTTTACCTATGCCATTGTTACCGTGCGATTTTTACCTATGCTATTGTTACCGTGCGATTTTTACCTATGCCATTTGTACCGTGCTATTTCCGGTCGCATTTTTACGTGGGCTTTCCATTTTCATCAAATTCATTCGTGATAATCCGCTATATTACGTCCACATATAACCATTCTAGTCAATAGTTATCGATAAAATAGTTGAAGAAGTTATAACAGCAGCGGATATGTTTTATTAAGGGCGATTTGTGACTTTCATATTTTCGCTTTCACTCAGCAGCAAATAACGCCGTTTCTCTTATACGAATGGCCAGAAATTAATAAAAAAAACTTTCTCCACAATTAATATTAATTTCAGATTTGTCCAACGAATGTATTACTTTTATTTCGTAATAAACAAATAATTAACAGAATACCGGATCTATTTTTTAAATAATTTATTTGTATTTTATTTTATTGTTTTGAACAAATAGTTGAAGAACTTATAACAGCAGATATGTTTTAAGATATCTTTGAAAACCCTAAATTAAATTTATAACATATTAAATTCAGAAACTATTTTATTACGATGTTAAAAAATCATTGAACATTTTAAACGTAAAAAAATCTCACATTAAATTATGAAAAAAAAACCAACACTTTTACAGTGTTTTTCTTTTATTAAATAAATAAATTTATTAAAATGTTTTAATCTATTGTTCGTTTCGTTACTTCCGGTTGATGCGTCATATCGCCGCTATTTTAAATGTAAGTCAACAAAATTGAAAACAAATAAGTTAAATTGTTTCTTCAAGTGCACAAGTGATTAACATTTAATTGATTGAATAATATTTTCCCTGTAATCAAAGAGATCGACACAATTGGGAAATCGCTTTGTTTTATGTCTATTTAAATTTTCTGCGAACCTTCATTTCAGGTCGCTATTTTGAATTTAAACTTACACGCGTTTTAACTTTAACACTAACAGATCATTTTATTTTCGAAAGATTATTGTCGATTCTTTAAATCAGCTTATGAAAACGTAAGTATTACTTAAATTTCTTTGTTTTACGATTTTCTAAAAGGTATGCTATGAATTTTCTAAAAATGAAAACAAAATGTGTTTTTTTATTCATATTAATTTGAGACTTTTCTATCATCATATTCGGTTTAAACGAACAAAAAAAGACCATGCCGAGAATCATAAACTTATTGATAGTGAAGCATGTAAAACTTCGATTATAGTTAAAGTAAATATTCAGATACAATTAACTGTTTGAAGTGAAATGAAAAGCCTGTGAAAAGTGTTCCTTCGCATTATACTTTTAGTAATTATGCTATGATAATAATACATTTCATTAATAATTTAGATGTTTGGAAGGAAACAAAAAAATATGCTATAATAATAATAATAATGTGTTAAATTATTTTTTTAATGTTTTCACAAGTTGTTTTTAATTATTTAATGTCTGTATAAACTCTTTTCGTTAAATAAATTCTTGGCCCTAAAAAACTAAGTGTGGATTGTAAGATTTTTCTCTTGAGTTGTTATTGTCACTTTTACTTAGCCAAAGACGATAATTTTTATTATCGTCATCGATTTTTTTTATTGGCAAGTAGTAGCTTATTTCAGAGTGAATTAAAACACTTCAAGTTCAGAAAAATACAAACCCGATATATATCAAAATTAGACAAAAGTCTAAAGTAGATAAGTCAAAATAATGCCCCTTTCCCAATTTTCTTGCCTTAAAATTGAAACTCCAATCGGTTATATGTCTCGATTTACCGCTAACTGTCCAGGGAGTGAGTGCTCATTTTACGTTTTATTCATATAAGAAAAGTGATCTCCCACTCTAAAATCTAATTTTTATTTTTTACTTTTATTTTGCATATATTTCTTCAGGCTGTTTACATGTAATCGCCCCCCTCCGCCACAAATAGAATCTAAATCTTTTTAGGGATTAAAAACTACGACGTGTGTGATAATAAAAAGTTGCCTCAACATTGTTTTGTTTGTAAAAATTAAAGTTATATTTCTATGATTTGTAAAAAAATATATTATTATTATATGTAGGTTACAAAAGATTCCCAGACAAAAACTCACCGGGCAAAAGTTAAAAATCAGACAAAAGTCAATCATAATAAAATAAATGAAATTTTACAAAAATATGAAACAATTATATTTTTACATTAAATTTTAGATAATTAATACTAATTTTTGACAAATATTTTTTGTTTGTTTTATTAAAAAAAATTATTTTATTGAGAAATATGTGAGATTGCCTAACGAGATATTTTATGTGTGAAATTAATGCTCAGAGTTTACTTTTTCAGTGAAAATGTTTGTTTTTAATGTATGATACAATGGTTATATTCAAGACGATAACTGTTACAAACTTCGACCTGTGTTACAGCAAAAATAATCCCTATTATATTTTTGCCTGTTTTTATTTTTGCAAATAATAATTTATTTTCAACAAATTGTTTACTTATTAATTATGATTTTTTTACAATTTTACAAACAATAAATCAAACGAATGGAAATATATTACACACTTTTCCAATGTTGTCATTTGTATAACAAATTGAACATCATAATAATTACGTATTGTCGTTTGTCTTCTGGTGGGTTTTTTAAATGATTCTTTTCAACAAATTGTTTAATATTATCAACAAATAATAGAATCAAATTAGATTTTAAAAGTTAAACTGAAAATTTAAAAAATCGTCAAAATGGAACTGGGCAAAAATATAATAGGGGCTTATTTTGCTGTAACACCGATCGAAATGTGTGACGTCACATAAGTCTGCCAAAACTCCATTATTATCTTCAATGCAACATCTGCCATTTTTAAAAAGTAAAATATTCTGACCATCATAAATTTGGCAGACTTTGAATTTTATTTTAATACAATTTTTTTGGCTAAAACCAAGTGAAATAGGAAAGATAATCCAATGATCTCTAAGTGACGTTGAGAAGCAGTTGGGTAACCATTTGGGAATAGCCGGCACTATATATGGGAGAAGCGACATCTTCCAGCGAAATATACTGTCATGAAGATGTCTTTTACATGTATAACCTGTTAATCGACACATGTGGACAGAGTGGAACAAACCCCTTTCCCTGGGTGAAGTTTTGAATCATGTGTTGATGCTCGCTGGAGAGAGTATGGTACCGGTTTTTGTTTGTTAAATAGTAAAATATCTGTGATGTGTGCCACATTTGCCTCATTTATCTACATGTGAATATTACCTACATTAGTGCATTAGTCCAATCATGTGTGGACTGACCAAAGTTGCATCAAAAAACGTTTTATCATATAATACGTTTGACATATTACTCTACTTTTTTATTTCTCTCGGGGCAAAAAAATGTTTCGGTTGTGGTAACTTGCCAGGACATTCTTGTGTACTTGCATCCGTGGAGAAATCTTTCTGGGTGTTTGTGATATTCTTGTTTTATGACATATGACTTGATTTGGTTGTGGCTGATTTGTTTGATATTGTTATTCAGCAACCTTCATCAGTGTGGGGACTTCCTTCTGTTCCAAGTCTTCCATTTTTATTTTATCTAGGCGATATCTGCATGTTCAGTCTGTGGCCTAGTGCGTTTACTAAATGTTCCCAACAGCATGTGTATGAGAACTGCAAAAATGTCAAATAGTAACGAATGTCTACCATTGAGAATTTTATAGAATTTGTGTATGGGCTGACTTGCTACTGTATCTGAACAGATTAAAAAATCTTAGTCAATAAAGTGTGCTACTTCATTGTGTCACCTTTTGTTTCAGGTGACTTTTGGCCATCGCTATGCCCTGTACTGATTGACTTTATCTTCCATTTGTTAATTCAGTATTGGCCTTTGGGGACTGGGAAATGGTACCGTAGCATGCATAACATCATTGCTAGAGACATGTCTATATCATTGATAGGTATGTTATGTGTCAATATGGATCTAACTAAGCTATGATGGCAGAGGCTGTAATAGTCATCACTACTGTCCACTAGTATGGTGGGAGTTACACTGACTGTGCACATTCTAATACTCATATTTCCAGGAACATATACTCCTCAGAATCGAACAGACGATATTGCTTCTAAAACACTGTGCAGAACTTGTTTTGTAGGTGCCTCATGCGTCTATGACATTCTCAAACTGTATATATATATCTTAATATATTATATAGTTTTTTCTCTTGAAGCTTGAAGAAATTCGTCAAAGTTTTGTTAATATGCCCCAAAGTTTTTGGAATAGGAATTTAATGTTCGACAGTAGCATCAAAAGTTCCCTAAGGTTCTGTTATGTTGCAAGTTTTGTATTGTCCTTCTGTCTGGTTAATACTTGTATATAGACTGGCACAAAAAGAAAGTGACTGGCATTTGGCAGCATGTCATTAATGTCCTAATGTGCTTGAAGAAGTGACTCTGGTATGTCTTTTCATAGTTGTTTTTGTATGAGTATTTTATTCTCTATTATATTGACTCCTTTTAAGCAGTGTAAAGCTTCCTCCATAGGCTAAAATAAGCGGATTTGGATTGGCTGTTCAGGCTGAGATTTGTGGAATCATTTTTTGTAAGACACACCAGAGATAGTCATTTCTTGTCTGTGAGGGCAATGAACACGATTCTGTCTCATGTGACTGGGCTTAATTTAAGGTCTTGCTCGTATGTGTGATCAAACTGATACAAAACAGAAAGAGAGAGATAGAGAGCACTATTTAACCGGTGCCAATAGACATTATATACAGCATAATCATGCTGGATAATATTCACCCTCCAAATTGCCAGGCCGAATCGTTATGTCAACGTTATTTTGCCATTGTCAAAAATTTGTATGTCAACGTTATTTTGCCGTATATATGTCAATGTGATTATGCTGTATATAATGTCTATTGGAACCGGTTAAATAGTGCTATGTGCCACATTCTGGTCATTGTCCTGCTTAACTCTGTTTTTTTAGTCATGCTTGATAATATTTACCCTTAAGTTTCCTCTGTCCAAACTGCCAGACCGTCTTTCTGGGACTCTCCTTGTGCCATTGTTAAAACGTAAGATTTCTCTTTGAATATGATTATACTGTTTTAGATAACATATCTTGTTTCTGGCACATGTACTCCACATTCCTTATAATGACACAATAATCTAGCGAGAAGGCCTTATGATATGAGTGTGAATTTTTCATATCCTGTACAGTTGTTACTATTGTGCAGTTTAGGAAGTCTGTGCTTTCTTGAACCATCATCGATAGTCCATTAGATAATATGACAAAGTACTCTATAGATTAAGTTTTGTGTTACTCGTCGGTTCTAGATTGGACCGTATATAGATTCGTTAGTGTTGTGAACTCTTACAATATTATAGTGTGAAACATACATCATTTGAACACATTAGCCGTAACTATCTTGATTCGGGCCATTTGTGTGCGAGAGGTATAGGAAGCCCTATTTCTGCGTGCCAGCTTACAGTTGATCATGTGTTCAATGGTCGGTTTTTGATGTAAATTGAAATGATAAAAAAGTTTTAAAAGTTGTTATCCGTTCCTGAATCCATATTTTGTTTCAGATGAATAAACAAAACACCATAAAATACCAACAATAATATGTTATGGTTTTGATAGATAAAGTTTTTGTGATTGAAATAAATTAAAATATCTCAAATGTTTGACATGGAAAGGAAGCATGCATGGCTTGGAATGAACAAAATCTCTTGAATAAAAACTATTCAAAATTTACTTATCTTTTGAAAGAGATCAGCGCTTGTCACTGAGGAATGAATATTTCTACAATTTGAAACTCATCAAATGTTTAATTACATGGTTGAGATTTTGAAAAAGGAAATGGGTCGCAAAATCGAGAGAGAAATCTCAACTAGATAAAAATGCTGGTTCTCTGATAGAGGTTACAATACAATGTTTGAAAAAATCTTTTTTAAAGGTTGATTTCTGCTCTTGGTTTCGACGATGCTGAGCGAATCTTATTACTTTGAGAATAGATAATAAGCCGACTCTCAATAGGGGGCTTCATTGCACTAAATTACTCACCCTTTCTTGGGGCTGAATCAAAAACCTTAATTAATTTTAGATGAGAATCTATATAAGAGAAAAGCGAACAACTTTTCTTAGGGGCCTTGAGCATCAGTAATATAACCATCAACATTCCTCGTTTCGTCTTTTCTTTTCTTTTACGAATAGATATAGAATTGTATCCTTTTTATGTCTCAACTATTGTGGCGTTTGTTATTATTAAAAATCTATAGTCTTTTTACCAAGGTGTTAAGAAAGGTATTTGATTGACTATTCCAGATTTTAAAACAAGGAAAGTTGGTTTAGAATTTTCTATGTCTATGATCAAAACAGTTGGTTTTCAAGCCAGAATAAAGTGAATCTTAATTATTTATCATTGAAAATGAACGACTAAATATTTTGTATGTTAAAATTGATTGCATTAAAGTATAAAGTATGTTAAAATGTTTTGATAACAAATTTTCTTTATTTACAGATTGAAACTATTATAGAAAAGGATGGTTGTTTTCAGTTCCACAAGAATTAAGAAAAGTCTGCATACATAAATAACTGCCATCTTATTTTACTGTATGTACGTTTATCATTATTTTCAACGAATTCCTGTTTAAGAAACAATATACAGGCAGTTTGGAAAGAAATCTTTTATCCTGTAAAATGTTCAAATTAATATTGTTTCCATAATCTGCTTTGACAAGACATGAAAGTACACACAGAGTGGGTGAATATCTTGTATCTTATAGGGTGCTTAATCTCCAGCAAAATCTTGTAGGAAATATCGATACTAACTCATTGAATGCATATTAGACTCATCAATCTTTGTCTGAAAGGAAGAATACAAAAGAATGGTGAATGCATTTACTTGTCAACTACGTAAAACTGAATTTTCAGTGAGTTCTATTTTCAAAAGAAAATTAAAAGATTCGCATGTGTCAGATAATATTATTGAATATTTTGTTGATTTGTATGTTCAGAGTCCTCATCTGAAACCTCATATGCAAGTACACAAAAGTGAAAAACCCTACCATTATAACGTTTCTGAATTTGTATGTTCACATAGTTTCAATCTAAAAATTCACATGTGAATACACACCGGTTAGATGTCTCAAGTACGAACACGAAACTGGATACTCTAACAAGACTAGATGAGTTCTTGTTCTGGAATCCGGTAAGACAAAAAGACCACAAGAAAAATATACTGTATCTCATATAGAGATCTAGTGTTAGTCCCAGGAGAGGCCACTTGTTTTCTGAGACTTTACACTAAAGTAAAATGAACAAAAATGAGAAAAGATACTCTTGCCAAGTTTGTGGAACTGCATTTTCATGGCGTGCCAATCTGTCAGCACACATGCGAATACACACAGGTGAAAAACCCTATTCTTGTAAAATCTGTGGTACTGCATTTTCACAAGATACAAGTTTGAAACGGCACATGCGAATACATACAGGTGAAAAACCCTATTCTTGCAAAGTTTGTGGAACTGCATTTTCACAGCATCACCATCTGAAAACTCACATGCGAATACACACAGGTGAAAAACCCTATTCTTGTAAAGTTTGTGGCACTGCATTTTCACATAATCCGAATCTGACAATACACATGCGAATACACACAGGTGAGAAACCCTATTCTTGTAAGGTTTGTGGTACTGCATTTTCACATGATACAAGTTTGAAACAGCACATGCGAATACACACAGGTGAAAAACCCTATTCTTGTAAAGTTTGTGGAACCGCATTTTCACACGATAAAAGTTTGAAACAACACATGCGAATACACACAGGTGAAAAACCCTATTCTTGCAAAGTTTGTGGTACTGCATTTTCATGTGATACAAGTTTGAAACAGCACATGCGAATACACACAGGTGAGAAACCCTATTCTTGCAAAGTTTGTGGTACTACATTTTCACGCGATACAAGTTTGAAACGGCACATGCGAATACACACAGGTGAGAAACCCTATTCTTGTATAGTTTGTGGTACTGCATTTTCACACGATAAAAGTTGGAAACAGCACATGCAGATACACACAGGTGAAACTGTAGGGAAGTACAGATAGTAGCCCTAAAAGGAACAACATAAGAGAGCCCTCGGATATAAATTTTACTCATAGGGAAATCAAGTGTTAGCCTCAAGAGAAGGCCCCTTGATCTCTTTAGATAAACAAAATTAAAATGAAAAAAAAGTGAAAACTCCTATTCTTGCTAAGTTTGTGGTACTGCATGTTCACGCGATACTAGTTTGAAACAGCACATGCGAATACATACAGATGATGTGCTGTCTCCTCAGGCTATCCAGCACGTCCCTCTGATTGCGGATGAGGGTACTTCTCTTTTTGAGGGTAGCTTTGAATAACCAATAAAAAGCCGGGGACAAAGAGGAAGAAAACATGAAAAGATGCATAAATCAAAATCTACAAACTGGCAGGCCGGCACCCAGGATAAAAAGGGCCCCTCAACTCGTTTATGCACCAGGCGGGAAGAGGTATGCAATGGTACAAACCTTTTTTCTCTCTGAAAATGTCAGTATGGACATGTCAGAGACAAGACAGGGACAGCCACCAGGCCTTGATGAAAAAGACCCTGGCCCCAGACTCCACCACAAGCAACGACCAAAACAAGGAATACAAGGGGCCTAAAATCCCAAAAGTGGTCAGTTGCACAAAAAAGGATTTTACTGCACTGCTACCATTACTCGATGTTCGAGAAATGGAGTAGGAGCTCAAACGAGAATCTTAGCCAAGAGAATAAGAGCGTCTGACCTTACTGAAGAAAAACAACACCCCAGTTTCCAATCTGCCCTCCTTAGTATCCCAAGTGGGCAAATACTTAACACCTGAGGAGATCTCCAGCATAAAAACTGATGCCCTGAAGGACGCAGAAAAAGAATTATTTCGCACAACAAGCAGAGGAATCCCAGTGGAGAGTTGAAAAAAAATGGAACAAAGAGGAAAAATGGACACTAATATTGTCCATGGCCTATGCGAGAACAAAACACGAAAAACAGAAAGAAATCACAAAAGTATGGAAAGAAATGTACTTTCATTACCACCCTGCAAAACGCAATGTCCCCTCTAAGAAACTGAATATGCAGCGCTACAACAGTCTCAAATGGGACTTCAGTGAAACAGAACTTAATTCCATGGGACTGGATGTAGGAGCACTTATAACAAATAACATCAGCCCCCTTCATAACCCTATAACAGTTCCCACTAGCAACAAAAAAGTACAAAACCCAAATATATCTAGGTAAGTAACATCGGCAAAGGGAGATACTCCAGAACTGCCCCCTAGTATAGACCCTCTACATCTGCAAGCTACAGATAGATTAACAATATCCCCAACAACAGTCCAAACACAAACACACCTCCCAATACCAGCACACCCACATAACTATTCAAAAACACAGCCTAAACAAAATCTCAAAGCCAAACAAAAGCCTACGGAAACTCTCACACCACAACACTCTTTACTAAATACTCCACCTGCATTATCCCCCAGCACTCAGCCCACCTCCACCACCACCACCATCTCCACCATTTGAGCCAGATTAGGAACAATTGGCAGTTGAGGAGGACCTCAGTAACATCATTGAGGAGGTCAAGTCCATGGGACTAGAGAACCGACCACAACTGTCAGAAATAAAACCCTAGAGAGCCACCAAAGCCCTCATCACAAAAGTCAACACTGCACTGCAGAGACTGGGGCCAGATGCAGTGTCGCTCACGGAACTCAACTAGATCACATATGCAGCTGGGCTTTATATCGATAGGATAACATTCCCTCAAAAGAACGTTAAAACGCGATTTAATCCCAGAGCTTCCAAAACTACACCTGCATGGAAGCTGAAGCTGCAAAAAGAATTAAACCTCCATCGGAAAGAAATGAGCCAAATAAAACAGTTCCTCACAGCTCCCACAACAGAAGTAAGACTGATAAACAACATCAGCAGACTCCATGCAAAATACCACACAACAAGCAGTGAGGAACTAAACAACGTTGTCAGGGAGCTGGAAGGCAAGATACCAGCACTTGCTAAAAGAATAAAAACCGAGCAAAATAATAAGAAAGACCCAGTCCCAGAACAAACAGTTAAAGCCAACCCTAGAGTGTTCTATAGAACTCTAATAAGGGATACCATTACTGTAGAAAAACCACCTGAAGAACAAGACCTGGAGAACTACTGGCGACCCCTGTTTGAGTGTGAGGGAGTATACAACCAAGAGGCCCAGTGGATTGGAGACATACAGAGGATAAATGAGACTAAGCCCACAATGCCGGAGCCAGTGATTACAACAGAAGCGACTAAAAAAAAACTAGCTCTGTTTGCTAACCACAAGAAACCTGGCATTGACAATGTCTCCAATTTTTGGTTAAAGCAGTTGACTGCACTCCATGGCCACTACAGTAAATGCTTCAACAGACTACTGAGGGGTGAAGAGGCAACCACCATGGCTCACTAAGGGAGACACAAGCCTCATACCAAAACAAAAGAGACACAATACCCAAATAAATACAGACCCATATGCTGTCTCAGTACCACCTACAAGCTCTTTACTGGCCTGGTAGCCGATAGCATCTACGACCATCTCTCCTCTGGGAACTACCTAGAAGATGAACAAGCTGGCTGTAGGAGACGATGCTTTGGTACCAAGGACCAGTTATTGATTGACAAAACAATTTTAGAGGATTTTAGGAAGCGGCATAGAAACCTGAGCATGGCATGGATTGATTATCAGAAGGCCTATGACAGCGTGCCCCACTCATGGCTACTACGGTGCCTTGACCTGTATAATATCAACCCAATAATTAAAAAAACAATGACAGTCCACATAAAAATGTGGCAAACCAACATCTCACTAAGCCACAGCCATGGAAAGATTACCATCCCTAACATTAATATCAGAAGGGGAATCTTCCAAGGTGACAGCCTATCCCCGTTGCTCTTCTGCATGGCAATAGACCCACTTAGTAAGCTTCTCAACAACAGGGGAGAGGCCTACAACCTGGGTCAGGGACGCCAGAGAGATCCATCCAAGAAAATCAACCACCTTCTCTTCATGGATGACCTTAAGCTGTATGCAAGCTCTGACACTGAATTGCAGCAGCTCCTGCAGGTTGTACACACCTTTTCCAAAGACATTGGAATGAAATTTGGCTTGGATAAATGCGCCAAGTGCTCCCTCAGGGCTGGGAAAAAGATTCAGACAGACAATCTACAGCTAGATGAGGAAAATGAGATACGAGATCTCGAAGAGCAGGAGTCCTATAAATACCTTGGCATTGAGGAAAATGACACCATCCAACATGCCAGGATGAGAGAGAAAATTGACAGAGAGTATGTACGCCATGTCAGAAAGATCTGCAAAACACAGCTTACAAACAGAAATAAAATAACTGCCATTAACCAACTTGCAATGCCAATAATTACGTACAGCTTTGGCATCATTGATTGGCCTCAACAAACCATCAACAGGCTAGATGTAAAGACTCGAAAAATGTTAACCCTCCATAGGGTCATCTATAGAAATCAGTGTCTACCAAGACTGTACTTGCCCAGACGAGAGGGAGGATTGGGTCTATCAGAGATAAACCACCAGCACAGAGCCACTATTGTCAGCATTGGCCAGTACCTAAGAAGCTCCTTAAACCCCAGCATAGCAATGGTATGTGAACACCAAGATTCAAGAGCCAGCAAAACAAATTCCATCACAAAGTTGGCCAAGCATTTTGGACAAGGCTGTCATATAGATGAAGCAGGAACACCAAACAATCCTGCCACAGAGATAGCCCAAAAGAGCCGCAAGAGATACACCCAGACATTTAAGGACAGGTGCATTGATGAGTGGTCAGGACAGAAACGTGCCACATACTACTTCGATGAACTATCCAAGGACTATATTGATAAGGAAGGGTCCTTGGACTGGCTAAGAAGGGGAGCCCTCCACTACGACCAGGAGAGGCTTATAATGGCCGCACAAGACCAGGGCCTGATGATAAATGCGTTTAAAAAGATGGCTGGTCTCAGTCAGGACAACAAGTGCAGGTTTTGCCACACTGAAGTGGAGAGTGTGAGCCACCTGATATCGAGTTGCAAAATCATGTTGGCAGATGGCTCCTATACAGCACGACATAATGGAGTGTGCAGATACCTCCACTGGACCATCTGTAAGAAACTGAATATCAGATGTAGCAGCAGGCACTAGGAACATCTACCTGAGAGAACTGTGGGGAATGAGACATACACCATCCATTATGACCATGAAATCCCCACAGCTACCTAGGTGGAAAACGCAGCTGTCAAACCTGACATTGTAATGTGGAACAAGAGAGAGAGAGTGGCAACTTTGGTTGAGGTCAGTGTCCCTAATGATGGGGGCCTAAATAGAGCTGAAAGGGAGAAAATAACAAAATATCAGGGTCTAATGTATGATATGAAAAGAAACTGGAACCTCAAAGAGATCTCTATCATTCCAGTTATCATAGGAGCCACTGGACTCATGAAGAAGAACTTGAAAAAGTATTTAGCAAGTATACCTGGTGAACCAAGTGCAAGAGAAATCCAAACAACTGCACTCAAGGGAACAGCCAGAATCCTGAAAAGAGCTCTCGGTTGAGTCTGTAAATAGCGGGTGATCGTATGGCATTTGGAAGAATTCCCCGTCCCCAGCAAATAAATGAAAAGAAAAATTAAAAAAGTGAAAAAATGTATTCTTTCAAAGTTTGTGGAACTGCATTTTCACAGCATCCCTATCTTAAAAAGCACATGGGAATACATACAGGTGAGAAGCCCTGTTCTTGTAAAGTTTGTGGTACTGCATTTTCTCACGATACAAGTTTCAAAAAGCACATGCGAATCCACACAGATTACCTACTAGACACTATCCTAGAGTGTCTTCGGTCTCTCTGTACAAGGGTTTGTCAGGACAACCTGGCATGAGGATACTTACCCCTACAAGTAAACCCGGACCAAATATTCAAATTACATAGTATCCGCAGCACAAATAAAATCCCCTCGTACGAGGAATAGTGCATCATCTCCTAGTGATGTTACCTCAAGTAACACCACGTGCTGGATACTCCACCAGACTAGATGAATTCTTGTCTTGGAATCCGGTAAAACCAACAGACCACTAGAAAGATATACTATGACATATTGACTGGTCAGTTGGGGAGAGAAGAAATTATTCTTAACTTTTTTACTAACTCAATGCTTGAGAAATAAAGGAGAATTTTAATAGAATATTCGGGTATCTATGTATCTCATATAGAGATCAAGTGTTAGCCCCAGAAAGGGGCCCCTTGATTTCTGAGAACTTCGACTGAAGTAAAATTAAACAGTGAAGAGTAAAGGTGAAGAGTTTGAATTACCTACTAGACACTATCATCGAGTGTCTTTGGTCTCTCTGTACAAGGGTTTGTCAGGACAACCTGACATGAGGATACTTACTCCTACAAGTAAACCCTGACCAAATATTCAAATTACATAGTATCCGCAGCACAAATAAGATCCCCTCATACGAGGAATAGTGCACCTTCTCCTAGTGATGTTACCTCAAGTAACACCATGTAGATGGATACTCCACCAGACTAGATGAATTCTTGTCCTGGAATCCGGTAAGACCAACAGACCACAAGAAAGATATACTATGATATACTTGACTGGTCAGTTGCGGAGAGAATAAATTATTCTTACCTTTTTTACTAACTCAATGCTTGAGAAATAAAGGAGAATTTAATAGAATATTCGGGTATCTATGTATCTCATATAGAGATGAAGTGTTAGCCCCAGAAAGGGACCCCTTGATTTCTGAGAACTTCGACCGAAGTAAAATTAAACATTAATGAAAAATCCTATTCTTGTAAAGTTTGTGGTACTGCATTTTCACAGGATACAAATTTGAAATGGCACATTCGAATACATACAGTAAACCCTGACCAAATATTCAAATTAAAATTAAAATGAAAATAAGACAAAATACTACAAACTGGTAGGATGTCGCCCAGGATAAAAAGATCCCCTAAGAACGGCTACAACAGTTCACCTACAAAGTCATCCACATTCCTGGCCGAACTAATAAGGCGGACCTGCTGAGTCGACAGCCCGTTGAAAACCCAGACAAAACTGAGGAAAAGAAAACAATGGACTACATCTACAGTATCATTAAAGATACTGTACCTCAGGCACTGACTCCCTGTGAAGTGGAAAAAGCTTCAAAGGATGATGCTACGATCTCCAAACTTCGGCAAGCTATATCCGAAAATGACTGGACCCATTTCAAAGGTACTGCATTTCATGCAGTCAAAGATGAACTCTGGATAGCAGGACAGATGGTCATCCGAGGACGCAGGATCATAATCCCTGAGGCACTTCAGGGGCGGGTAGTTGTACTGGCTCATGAAGGACACCAAGGGATTGTGCGAACCAAAAATCGCCTACGGTCCAAAGTTTGGTGGCCAGAGATGGATAGAATGGCAGAAAAGCGAGTAAAAGCGTGTTACCCATGTCAAGTGGTTGGCAAAAATGCCCCTCCAGAAGAACTAGAGAGTACACCGCTGCCTGACCAACCCTGGACCTATGTAGCTGTTGACCTACTGAGTGTCTCCGAAGGGAACTACCTGCTGGCTGTTGTCGACTACTACTCAAGATGGCCAGAAGTTGCGCATATGAAAATAGCAAATGCCAAAAATGTAACGGGTGCACTAGAAATGATGTTCAATCATCATGGATATCCCAACTATCTGAGGAGTGACAACGGACAGCCATTCTCATCAAGAGAATTCAATGAGTATATGAATACTCACGGCATCACCCAGGTGAGAGGGATCCCGTATTGGCCACAGTCCAACGGCGAAGTGGAACGGTTCAACAGAACAATCCTAAAGGCAATTAAGATCGCCAAAGTCGAAGGGAAAGACTAGAGGACTGAACTAAGGAATTTTCTGTTCCAATACCGAACCACCCCTCACACAGTAACCGGGGTATCCCCAGCGAAGTTACTAATGAACCGCGAACTCCGAGGTAAGCTGCCAAGTATTGTAGGAGCGTCCACTGATTTTAGTGACGTACATGATAAGGATGCTCTACACAAACTAAAACGCAACATAGCTGCTGACCAGAGAAGAGGAACCAGAGACCAACAGATCCAGAGAGGAGACACAGTATTGTGTAAAAATTTACACAGAACAAATAAGCTGGACGCTCGGTTCGAGTCTCAGCCCTATCAAGTTGTGGAAAAGAAGGGAAATACTGTTCTAATACAACCACCCCAAGGCCAAGTGAGAATGAGAAACGCTGCCCATGTAAAAAAGGTACCCGGCGACATGCAGTATAGTCCTGACTACACCGACGTCCCTAAAGCAGTTTACTCTCCCCCTGATACAACCCACTGGCCCCCTACTTCTACAACAGATATCGAAGACACACACCTCAACCCAATCGATGCACTTCCAATCTCCAGTCCAGACCCTAAGGAAACTGCTCAAGAACCCCTAACACCGGACCTAACTGCCCCTAGTGGTTCAATCAGAACACCTAGAGTAAGATCCACCCCAGTGTGGCAATAAGACTTTATAGTGACATAAATTTATAAAAAAAGAGGGAAGATGTAGTGTCGAAGATCACGTACTAACGTGATCGGTACGAGAGCAGGAAGCAGCAGCAGCAGCGACATAGCTAGGGACATAGATAGAGAGATTACGACCGTTGATACACACATGTTATAACCCTTGTTAAATAAAGATATGTTTACAACCACCACAATTGACTGTTGTTTATTACCAAACACCACAGTTACCACTGTGGGAAGGAGATGAAAAAAATTTTTTTAAATACACAACACACAAGGGACTGAATTTCAACGTACACTGTTGACTGCAAAAGACGTTATTAGGCGGAAGTGGCAAACCCGGGTGTTATCCCCTTACACTCAAATATTGAAATGATTAAAGAATATTCCAACGGCCCCTGCTTCAGCTTCCTGCAGCGTTTTCATCAGTTACTTCTTCTCCATCTATTCCCAGCAACGCCTGCTTTAGCCTCTTGCAGCAGATCTTGCTCCAGCTACTGCAGTGCCTGCTCCAGCTTATACAGTTGCTTCTTACAGCAGCTCTTGCTCCAGCATCTTCTTCAGCAACGCCTCCTTCTCTAGTTCACTCCTTCTACCAACACCTGACCCAGCTCTCTCCAGCGGCTCCTGTTTCAGCTTCCAGCAACGCCTGCTGCAGCTGCTTATAGTGACTCTTGCTTCAGCTACCTGCAGCGTGTGCTACAGCTCCTTTCAGCAGCGTCTGCTTCAGTTACATCCAGCGGCACTTGCTCCAGCTCCCTGCAGCGTCTGCTCCAGCTTCTTCAGCGACTCCTTCCAGCAGCCCTTGCTCCAGCACTCCTAATGCTCAAGCTAACTCCAGTTCCGGCTCACTCCTGGATCATCCTGTTCCTACAATGTCTGCTACAGCTTTTTCCAGCGGCTCCTGTTTCAGCTTCCAGCAATGCTTGCCCAATGCTCCTTCTATCGGCTCTTGTTTCAGCTTCCAACAGCATCTACTTCAGCTCATAGCAGCGGCTCTTGTCCAAGCCTTTCCAACTTCCAGTGACGCTATACCTGTTATTTCAGCTGTACTTCTCCCGTTAACACTTTTATGGTAAATAAACATTGTCTTTAAACTGTTCATCAGCGTTTGTTTTCTCTTTTTTGTCGTTGTTGTAATATGCCCGTGTCCCCTTTTTTAGTTGACAGACCGATCACTTCAGAGCAGGTCAGTGTCTAAATGTCAACCCGATGCTGCCCAAGCATGGAACCTGGCGCTGTGCAAACGTACGGGCCTAAAGCTATGTAGGTGATTCAACCCTGCAAAACAATCAAAGTCTTGTGAACTTGACGGATTAAAGATAACGCCAGATTTTACTCGATGTAAATCCTCAATGTCTTAGATGTAACAACACAAAGAGGAAAAAATTAAACAAAAATACAATTAATAACTGTTACCAATCGCTCGAAAAATTTATTTTCAACAGACTCATATTTTAATTTGCTGTATTTTTGTATAATTTTCGATTTTTACATCGCGGTTTTAATTTTCGAGGTTTTACATCGAGTAAAATCCAGTGCCATCTTTAATCCTTCGGGTTTCCAAAGCTCTGAATACAAGGATTAAAAAACGAATAGGCTATATTGCCGGTCCAGGCAAAATAATGATTCCTGCGTTATTTTGCCGGTTCATGTATATTTAACTAAATTGTTTAACATTCAGTGACGCCCGGCACAATAATGAGTCTTACGTTATTTTGCCGGCTCGTGTTTATTTAACTATAAATTACTTTTTTTTAATTATTTAAATTATTTTTTTTGTATTATTTAAAACTTTATCAAACGAAATTTTATTTATAATTTAAAACTTTGTCTGATTGGTTTTTTGGGTTTTTTTTAATTTAAAACTTTGCCGGATTGATTTTTTTGTTTGTTTTTATTAAACTTTGCCTGATTGATTTTTTGTATAATTTAAAACTTTATTAAGCGACAATATATTTTTAAATAACGATAAAATCAATGTTTACTTCCGGTTGATTCGATTAGAAGTGAACTCTTCAAAATTACTACTTATTTTATGATTTCATTGAAAGAACATTTTAAAATAGAAACTGTTTAAATCCAGTGATTTTCTGTATATTTAAAAATTATCGAAGTTTTTCTTCATAAAGAAAATCAGAATTTTACATTAAAATCTTTCCTTTGTAAAGCACATTTTTAACAAGTTAATTCAACAACTTAATAACTTCATTATTTTTTAAAGTTTGGCTTTGGTTCAAGGATTACGAAGCAACACCTATTATTCAGCTATTAATTCGAATTCAAAATCTTCATTCATAAAAGCTTACAATGGAACTCAGTGTTGGAAATACATTCAGTTCATATGCTGAGCTGGGAGAAAACTTAACAGTTACTAATCTGTTAACTCTGTGCAATTGTGGAAAAGAGACAGTCGAACCATTGTTGCAGCTCGGAAAAGAATGCCAGATCGCCAGTTCAATCCTGATATCAAGTACAATAAAGTATTCTTGTATTTAAGGTGAAAAAAAGCACACCAGTAGTTCTCAAGGCCTGCGACCGAACCAATTTACATTCAAGGTTAACTGCCCATACCAGCTGAAAGTGAGATCTAGTGAAAATGGACAGAGCTTAGTCATCACCAAACGCATTAATGAACATAATCATGATGAATCTAAGCCACTATACAACCTCTTTCCAGCACAAAGACGACTAAGCCAATCTACCAAAGACAAAGCTGAAGAAATGCTGAAGGTAAATACCAACAGGAAGATGGTCCGTCAACACTTGTCTGATATGACAGACAAATCCATCTTTATGCAGGATATTCACAATATTGCCACGGCTGCCAAGCTCAAAATACATACTAATGTTAATGAACTGCTTCAGCTGGCAGATTATCTAAAGTCCAAGCCAGGGCTTTGTGTAGAGTATCTAGTAGATGAGACCAACACACTGACAGGCATCTTCATCCAAGATACACACATGCAGCACACATTCAGTCAGTTTCCTGAACTAATCCTAGCAGATGCTACGCACAAGACATGAACTAAGAATGCCATTCTACCTCATGACTGTTGTTGACGGCAATGGAGAAACAGAAATCATAGCAGTGTTCATAGTTAACAGTGAAGAGGAACATATGATCCGTCAGATGATTCAACTCTTCAAGATTAAGAATCCAAAGTGGACACATGTTAGAGTTGTGCTAACTGACAAAGACATGGTTGAAAGAAAAGTATTCAGTGAAGTAATGACAAACTGTCACCTACAAATCTGTCTCTTTCATGCTCTTAGAACCTTTAGACGTGAAATTACAGTGGAAAGAATGGGTATTTCTAGTGATGAAAAAACAAATGTATTAGAAATCCTCCAAAAACTGGCATACTCGCGATCAGAACAGGAGTATAAAATGCATTACGAAACACTGAAAGCCACACAACTATACAGGGTACCGTAATATTATAATACCAACTGGCACCCTTTAACAGAACAGTGGGTAGAGGGACTCAAGCATCAACATATGTCTTTGGGTGAGAGGACAAATAACAGGTTAGAATCTCACTTCTAGAAACTAAAGTCCATAACGTCAAGCCACCACTCATTACTGGATTTCTTCTCAGTGTTTCTGTCTTTCCTTTAGATGATGAGATCAGAAAGGTAACTAAGATGTTTTATAAAGTTGCCTGCAGTACCCAACATAAAAGAAAATTAGCCCTGCAATACCAGCAGTACCTAACACCACATGCCTTTAAATATGTGGAGAAGCAGTTAGATCTATCACAGCATGTCATTCTTCAAGAAGATACTACTGGAGTCTTTATTACTGAATCATCAGAAGGGGTCCTCAGTGTTACAACCACATCTTGCCAGTGTACCTTCCGTACATCCATGTCTCTGCCATGTCGTCATTTATTTTCATTGAGAGCGAGGCAGTCACTTGAGCTCTTTGCTACTGAACTAGTTGCCGAGCGTTGGACTTGGCAGTACTACACGAGAGGTCATCGGATGTTGTCCAAGTCTTTATCTGACACCATTCCTGAACATCCTAGCATCAGTCTCACCCCTAGAAGACATCCCATAAATGTACAGAACAAGTACAAGAAGGCATTCATACTAGGACAGAAACTGGCTTCATTAGCTTCAGAATGTGGCCAAGACTATGAACAGAGACATAGTGTGTTAGAGAACTTGACAAAGATGTGGGAATCAGGAAAGCAGGCTGCAATTGTAGAAGTTGTTGTGCAGGATGCACCACCAACTGGTATACAAAATGACCCTGGTCTCAACATAACTGAGTATACAGCACAGAATGATTTGCCTTTGCCAGATCCCAAATCTCCTACAAAACTAGAACTATTTCCAGAAACTGATGAACTTAACCTTGACAATGTCACTTTACCCCCAAAGTCAAAGAAAAGGGGTAGACCCAAAGTATCTAACAATACAGTTATAGGATTCCCCAGTAAGAGATTCAGAATTAATAAAAAAATTATAAACAAATTTGTCACAAACTTTTGAAGGCAAATATTCTGAGTCATACTATATTTGATAATAAACAAGTAAAAACTATTGTTTTTAATTTTGTCCTTTTTTAATGAAAAGAAAAATGACCTAAGTTTTATATAACAAAAAGAAAAATAACTGTCATCATGTAATTTTAAATCGGCCCATAAAATAGTCACAATGGGTAATCCGATAATTTATAATGGTTTTGACAAAAAAACAAACAATACGTAAATACATTTAAATGGACATAGAAATTCATCGTAGTTACTTAATCTGTCATGTAAATAGTATCCAGATGATTTCTTTTGGGCACGGATTTTCTCAATTCCATGAGTCGCTTATGAAATTGTGAAGATTAATGTGCAAAAAATGATATATTTACTCCTTGCATTAGAGATTGTGTAACTATAATGAATTTCTATGGCCAATTAAATGTATTTACGTATTGTTTTTATTGTAACAAAATTACAAATTATGTTTTTAAGGGGCAGCACTTTTGATACTTGCCACAGGCCCCAGAAACATCATGGACACCAGTAGGCGTGGCTCAAATGAACCAAACAATCGCAATCATTTTAAAATAGATATTTTACCTTTATTATTAAAAAATACTATTTTTCTTTTCGGTTTATTTTTATTTTGTTACTATTCACAATATAATTATTGTTGATGAATTTTCCCAACATTACTAAGCAACAAGTAACTGTTACCAAAGGCAACATAAATTATTCTTCTACCTACCTGTATAAGTTTATTTGTTTATTTTATTATTTATTTTTATAAAAAAAAATCATTTATCAAAATAAATAATAAAATAAACAAATAAACTTATACAGGTAGGTAGAAGAATAATTTATGTTGCCTTTGGTAACATTTATTTGTTGCTTATTTTTTTCTTTATATATAACTTTCCTTAATTTCAATTACTTAAATCGAGAGCAGACTTAGTAATGTTGGGAAAATTCATTAACATTAATTCTATTATGAAAAGTAACAAAATAAAAATAAACCGAAAAGAAAAATAGTATTTTTTTAATAATAACGGTAAAATATCTATTTTAAAATGATTGCGATTGTTTGGTTCATTTGAGCCACGCCTACTGGTGCCCGTGGTATCTCCGGCTCCCGTGGCGGGTATAAAAAGTGCTGCCGCTTCACAACGTTTGTTTGTAAAACAATTCAACCTTGGATTAAAATGTGTAGCAGTTGAAAATAAAAATTAATTGAATGAACGAAAATATTAGAGACAATTAGATTCTTTAGCCGGATTTCAGATGATTGTGTACGAATGGGGTCCCAATATTTCCGTCTGCAAACAGCAATTCGTAAAGAAATTACACAGATACGCTTTACAGCAAATGAAATCCGACTAAATAATCTAATTGTCTCTAATATTTCCGTTCATTTAAGTATTTTACTTTTAATGTTTTTTGTATTAAAAGCGATATTTCTTTAACCGACACAATAGGGCAGATCGATTTTTTTTTATTTCTTTAACCGACACAACTGATGATGAAAACAAATTGTTTTTAAATATTTGCCCTTATTTTTTTCATTACCTTTTCTTTCGCAAGGCCATAACAATTAGGTTAAAAAAAATGAACCGGCATAATAACGATCCCTTTACATTAGTAAATAATTATTGTGCCGGGCGTCACTGTATGTTTAACAATTTAGTTAAATATACATGAACCGGCAAAATAACGCAGGAATCGTTATTTTGCCGTGACCGGCTAAATAGCCTCTTCCTTAAATAAACCGTTGTATTGTATAACTTATCTTTCGCGGAAAGAAAACAACAATTATTTCAGAATGCATCAGTTTTGTATATACTTGTAACATTAAATGATCCCCCATTTCCGGGCCATTCTTACTTAGTAGGTAAAATAATTTAGTTAACATTGGTTCTCAGAGTGTAAGTCGAATATTTTTATTGGTAAATTATGGGGATGCAAAGTAAACATTTAAAAGTTCACTGCCTCCTATCTCTCTTATCAAACCTTTTGTAATGTTAAAAATCGAAAATTAGACAAAATGCTGAAGAACATTACATTTTCGCACGATTGGTGACATTTATTGGATGTGTTTCTACCAGTATTTTGTTTAATTTTCGATTTTTAGCGATTATCCGAGTGATCATTGTTACCATTTTCTTTTTGAGTATGAACTGAACAGTCGACACCATGTTTGTTTTTAACAAAAATATGCTTTAAAATAAGTTAAAACACAAATAAACTTATCCAGATAGGTAGAATAGTAACTTATCTTGCCTTTGGTAACATTTATTTGTTTCACATTTATTTTTATTTTTTTTACCCATTTTTCGTTCTGTTCGCTCTCGTAATAAATGCCCTAGAATTGTTTTTTATTATTCATTTATTCTTACGTTCGTGGGCTTTTGTCCGTGTTTGAATTATTTTGGTGGCCTTTTGTCCGGTGAGCTTTTGTCCGGTCGCGATCACCATTTTATTTTTAGAACATTAACATTTTTATTAACATGTAAAACTACTGCAGATTTGCATATATCATGTATGGAAGGTAGCTTGAGAAATAATCCAATGATGACTAAAGCGAAAATGAATACGGAAAATAGTTTTACTGAAATCTGAAATTACGTGTGTGTATGTGGCAAACGAAATCGCCAGATTTTAAAGAAAAAAATCGCTAGCCGCTAGATTTAAATTTTACTAGCCAGATTCAAATCAAAATCGCCAGATCTAACGAGAAACCCGCTAAATTGGCAACCCTGGTTAGGATTAACGTAGCCTGAACGTTGTCAGTAGGGTAGGTGAGTTTGGATTCGGCTGTGTTGGATGCATGCAGTGTTTCTGTAGTGAGTGTAAGGGCTTGTTTCTGTCTTCTCCCTTTGTTTTGCAAGTTATTCGTTAGGGGATACAGGATCTTGGAACAGTCTGGGATAAACCGACGATAGTAATTAACAAGTCTTATGAATCGTCGCAACTGACGGAGTGAGGTTGGAGGTTGGAATTGCTGTACAGCTTCTACCTTTTAAGGAAGGGGTGTGATTCCGCCTTCATCAATTTCATGTCCACAAAACTAAAGTTGCTTTGCGCCGAATATACACTTGTCTACATTGATCTTAAGACCATTTTATGATAGTCTCTGCAGAACACGGTGTCAATGTTGCTCATGTATCGCTTAATCCGGGCTTGCTACGAGGACGTCATCTATGTACGCGTATGGACAGGGTAGTAATCTTAGGACATTATCAATGAGGCGTTGGAAGATTTGAGTAGCGTTTCCCAGCCTAAAAGGCATGCGTTTGAACTGGAAAAGTCCGAAAGGTGTGGTCACGGCCATTTCCAGAATGCCCTCTTCTGCTACTGGGATCTGGTAGAAGACTTTAGTCATATCCAGTTTGGAAAAGAATGTTGCGCACTGAAGTCCTAACGGGAAATCATGTATGTGCGACACTGAATAGCGGTTAGGGACCGTTTGCGCATTGAGTCACCGATAATTGACACATACACAATGGAAATTCATGTCTGCTTTAGGAACAAAGTGGAGAGGTGAAGCATATGGGCTTTCGGAGGGTTCACTAATTGCATCCTCGTTCATCTGTTGAAATATCTGCTTGGCATATTTATACTTTTCAGGCAACAAACGTCGAGGGTTTGAATAGAGTGGAGGTCAAATTGTTTTATGTGGTGTTGTGTGGAGTGTTTTATTTTATCATTGATGTCAAATTGTTTTATGTGGTGTTGTGTGGAGTGTTTTATTTTATCATTGATGTCAAATGGTTTTATGTGGTGTTGTGTGGAGTGTTTTATTTTATCATTGATGTCAAATGGTTTTATGTGGTGTTGTGTGGAGTGTTTTATTTTATCATTGATGTCAAATGGTTTTATGTGGTGTTGTGTGGAGTGTTTTATTTTATCATTGATGTCAAATGGTTTTATGTGGTGTTGTGTGGAGTGTTTTATTTTATCATTGATGTCAAATGGTTTTATGTGGTGTTGTGTGGAGTGTTTTATTTTATCATTGATGTCAAATGGTTTTATGTGGTGTTGTGTGGAGTGTTTTATTTTATCATTGATGTCAAATGGTTTTATGTGGTGTTGTGTGGAGTGTTTTATTTTATCATTGATGTCAAATGGTTTTATGTGGTGTTGTGTGGAGTGTTTTATTTTATCATTGATGTCAAATGGTTTTATGTGGTGTTGTGTGGAGTGTTTTATTTTATCATTGATGTCAAATGGTTTTATGTGGTGTTGTGTTGAGTGTTTTATTTTATCATTGATGTCAAATGGTTTTATGTGGTGTTGTGTGGAGTGTTTTATTTTATCATTGATGTCAAATGGTTTTATGTGGTGTTGTGTGGAGTGTTTTATTTTATCATTGATGTCAAATGGTTTTATGTGGTGTTGTGTGGAGTGTTTTATTTTATCATTGATGTCAAATGGTTTTATGTGGTGTTGTGTGGAGTGTTTTATTTTATCATTGATGTCAAATGGTTTTATGTGGTGTTGTGTGGAGTGTTTTATTTTATCATTGATGTCAAATGGTTTTATGTGGTGTTGTGTGGAGTGTTTTATTTTATCATTGATGTCAAATGGTTTTATGTGGTGTTGTGTGGAGTGTTTTATTTTATCATTGATGTCAAATGGTTTTATGTGGTGTTGTGTGGAGTGTTTTATTTTATCATTGATGTCAAATGGTTTTATGTGGTGTTGTGTGGAGTGTTTTATTTTATCATTGATGTCAAATGGTTTTATGTGGTGTTGTGTGGAGTGTTTTATTTTATCATTGATGTCAAATGGTTTTATGTGGTGTTGTGTGGAGTGTTTTATTTTATCATTGATGTCAAATGGTTTTATGTGGTGTTGTGTGGAGTGTTTTATTTTATCATTGATGTCAAATGGTTTTATGTTGTGTTGTGCGGAGTGTTTTATTTTATCATTGATGTCAAATGGTTTTATGTTGTGTTGTGCGGAGTGTTTTATTTTATCATTGATGTCAAATGGTTTTATGTGGTGTTGTGTGGAGTGTTTTATTTTATCATTGATGTCAAATGGTTTTATGTGGTGTTGTGTGGAGTGTTTTATTTTATCATTGATGTCAAATGGTTTTATGTTGTGTTGTGCGGAGTGTTTTATTTTATCATTGATGTCAAATGGTTTTATGTTGTGTTGTGCGGAGTGTTTTATTTTATCATTGATGTCAAATGGTTTTATGTGGTGTTGTGTGGAGTGTTTTATTTTATCATTGATGTCAAATGGTTTTATGTGGTGTTGTGTGGAGTGTTTTATTTTATCATTGATGTCAAATGGTTTTATGTGGTGTTGTGCGGAGTGTTTTATTTTATCATTGATGTCAAATGGTTTTATGTGGTGTTGTGTGGAGTGTTTTATTTTATCATTGATGTCAAATGGTTTTATGTGGTGTTGTGCGGAGTGTTTTATTTTATCATTGATGTCAAATGGTTTTATGTGGTGTTGTGTGGAGTGTTTTATTTTATCATTGATGTCAAATGGTTTTATGTGGTGTTGTGTGGAGTGTTTTATTTTATCATTGATGTCAAATGGTTTTATGTGGTGTTGTGTGGAGTGTTTTATTTTATCATTGATGTCAAATGGTTTTATGTGGTGTTGTGTGGAGTGTTTTATTTTATCATTGATGTCAAATGGTTTGGTTACGTCTGGGTATTGGTCCACGATGTTGATATATTCTTTGGTGTGGTGGATTGCTGAGCAAATTCATGTTGGGCCAAACAATTTGCGTTCCCTTCACTTTAATGTCTGTCATATCGTCCGAGAGTGTTTTGTTGTACATGTTGACAGACAGACCATAGTGCGAACGGAAATCAGCTCATATGATAAGCATCCTGACGTTGGTTTGCACAAATTTCCAGACGAACTTACGGCGGAGTCCTAAGTGTAGAGTGAGTTCCTTAGTGCCGTACGTCTGGATTTGTGAACCGTTTACTGCTTGCAGTTTAAATGTCGAAAGAGTTGGTTTGTGTCCAGGTTGTGGTGGGATAACGCTTATCTCAGTACCGGTATCCACTAGGACTGAATAACCGTTGTTGCAGTCCTTCACATAAAACAAGCGACCCTTTCTTCTTTCTACAGCCGAAGTCGTCGCTATTACTGACTGAGATTGGCGTTCCACTATAGCTTGTAGTTGCAAGGATGTTGCATTTTTTGATATTGTTGCCAAATGTGAAGTGGTACCAGCAAATTCCACTCTGGGGTTTGCTGCAATAGTACCTCTCTCTGCTACGGCTCCTACAGTGCCTGCCTCGGAACTGTGAGCGACCTCTTGCCCCCCTGCTTTGAATTTGGAGGTTTTTTTATTATTATAGCCTTGTTCCCTCATCTCTGCTTTTAACTGCTGCAGGTCATTGTGTTGACTGCTAGGAGTTGCAAGTGCGTTGACCATTTGTGGACCGATGTTGAACTAGAGAATTCGATCAGCCGAGTTTGCCAGTATATCTATGGGAGTGGTATCATCGACGCTAGTATTTGTGTTGAATTTTCGCGGACATGGTATTTCTTCCATCTGCAAAATCTACACATACAGGGCGTCAATTTTCAGTGCAGAAGCTGCAGCCATATACTTGGCTCTAAAGATAATAGAAGATAGTAGTACTGACAGGTTCATCATCTTCTCTGACTTACTATATGTGCTCCCAGCACTAAGGAGCAAAAATATGGATAGCGAAGTAGTGATTATTTTCAACGAGATTACCACTATCTATCACAAGAACAAAATGTAAAATTAAATTATACTGGATATCGAGTAATATCTGTATTCGTTGAAAAAAAAGCGGATAAAACCGCAAAAGAATCACTGAAAATGATACTTACCAATACTCGGATGCCATACACTGATCCTCGAATATTGAAATGAGTGTCAAAATAATAATTTATACAATATTTGGACAACTATTGATGAGTGGCCATTGGGCTATAGAAAAGCAAGAAGAGAAGTTATGATGACCAGACTATGTATAAGACACATATATTACTCACAACCATTTATTAGAAGGAGAGTCTCCAATGTACATATCATGTCAAGAATCTTATACAGTCAAACATATATTAATAGACTGCAAGATCTGAAACAAAACCGAAAGAAATACTACAACTCAGAAAACCTAAATGATCTTAATTTTAAAGACAGAAATCCGACGAAAATCTTAGACTTTATCAAAGAAGTTGGACTGCTCAAAAAATGTAATTTCAAATGCGTTATTTCACTTTTCATGGCTTTTCAAGACAATGTGAAATAATTAGCCCAACTAGGGATTCCATTTGCCAACTTTATTCGGTATTACATAACCCATAGATGATTGATATGCCGTAAAACAAAGCAAACCAAACAAAACCCACATCAACCTTCCTGGAAAATTACAGCATTAAAACTTGAAATAGGCATATTAAATAAGGCAGAAAGAGTGGAAAAACTGATTGAGATGAGTGTTCTAAATGACAGCGACTTGGACAGAGCAGAGGAGATGGTGACAAAATACTAAGGCCTAATGTATGAAATGAAGAGAAACTGGAATTACAAAAACATCAAAGTTATCTCAATTATAGTCGGAGCTAGGGGATTCATGAAAAAAACATTCAAAAAGTATCTAGAAAGTATTCCCGAAAAACCAAGTGCAAATGAAATCTAAATAATTGCATTTAAGGGAACAGCCAAAATCCATAAAAGAGCACTCGAAAAGTACCTGGAAAGTATTCTCGGAAAACCAAGTTCGTAAGAAATCCAAATAATTGCACTTAAGAGAACGGCCAAAATCCATAAAAGAGCACTCGATTATGGCATCAAAATAGCAGAGGATTTATGGCACTCGTCCCTGCATTCGATCGATGAGCATGCATGAAAACTGTAACCCTCAAACATATTCTCACTACATGCGAGCATGCTATGAGATGCTACATGTGGAAAAAGCATGCTATGAGATGCTACATGTGGGGCAAAAAAAGTTTACGAGATTATTGCGAAGTCCTCGAAGATATGGTGTGAGACTGCCAATAATGCTCTCAACGTCACAAGTAGAACAATTCATTTCGTTAAAAAGCATATAGTAAAAATTATTTGTGTAAAATAGTCCGACATTGTTATTGTTTGATGGTTGCATGAACCGGCACATTGTATGACTTAAAACGAACGCTCGTATTTCCTAGTCAAATAACATTAGCATATCCGCGTCTAGATATTCTCATTTGGTCCGTTAATTTGAAAAAGAAGTTATAGTCATTGAATTAACGGTACATTTTGATGAAAATTAGACTGCGCACACCAGCAGAAAGTGGGAAAATATGAAGATCTACGAGAGAAAATTCTGTGTCAGAAAAATTATTGTATTTTCAATCGAAGTCGGAAGCTGAGGTTTTATTGCCAACTCAACCTTTGCATTCTTGACTAATCCTGATCTTTCCTTATCGGAAAAGAGAAAACAAGTTAAGACGATACAAGAAAAACTCTATCTGCATCAAGGCAGTGACGTCAACCAACAGTCTGGTAGTAGTAGTGTGATATAGTGCTGGGATGCTCTGGGCTAGTTGTAATGATACTTCGGCCCTGAAACCATGTCTGAATCCAATCATCATCTGATGAAGGCATTGTTGGAAGCAATGCTGCTGTACAAGCTATAGCTACCGCATACACATTATATTATATAGAGTATTGGTGTATTTCTCCAACTAAATTATACATGGCGCTACAAAACTATACTATCTTACTCTAGGAATAAATCCATAAAATGCTGAATCCGGATATTGTAAAATTGCTAGGAATCACAACAATCGCAAAATCTATCTATTTCTACGCAAGTCATGGAGTACTTACCCCAGAAAATATATGCTAAATTATAACAGCTAAGCCTCCACAGATTTATTTTAAAATTACTTAAAAATTCAGAATTGATTGGTAAGTGCACACAAAACTGGCAAACATACAAACTTCTAAACGAATCAGTTAACATCTTAACACGGCCGTGTAAATTATCTTTCATTGTCAGAGGCAAGCTACTCTATATAAAAAAACATTGATTATTCTGAGATCAAATCTCATAACAATTCATATATGATGTGAAGACGAACATATACAATACACCATACGTCGATAAGCTACAGCCCTAGACTGTAATTACACATGTCTCTACTGTGAACGTGACTGGTCCAAGATGTAGATCAAGACCCATCTTGATAAAACTCTGATCAAGATATTCTGCATAAAGTTTCATCTATTGTGTGTTTAAATGTGCAATTTTAAACTAGATATTTGTGAAAAAGCTGCCCCACACACTTTGCAAACATAAGGTTTTTCACTTTTTTAAAATTTTTCTTTTCATTCATTTGCTGGGGACGGGGCATTCTTCCAAATGCCATACAATCACCCGCTATTTACAGACTCCAACCGAGAGCTCTTTTCAGGATTCTGGCCGTTCCCTTGAGTGCAGTTGTTTGGATTTCTCTTGCACTTGGTTCACCAGGTATACTTGCTAAATACTCTTTCAAGTTCTCCTTCATGAGTCCAGTGGCTCCTATGATAACTGGAATGATAGAGATCTCTTTGAGGTTCCAGTTTCTTTTCATATCATACATTAGACCCTGCTATTTTGTTATTTTCTCCCTTTCAGCTCTATTTAGGCCCCCATCATTAGGGACACTGACCTCAACCAAAGTTGCCACTCTCTCTCTCTCTTGTTCCATATTACAATGTCAGGTTTGACAGCTGCGTTTTCCAGATAGGTAGCTGTGGGGATTTCATGGTCATAATGGATGGTGTATGTCTCATTCCCCACAGTTCTCTCAGGTAGATGTTCCCAGTGCCTGCTGCTACATCTGATATTCAGTTTCTTACAGATGGTCCAGTGGAGGTACCTGAACACTCCATTATGTCGTGTTGTATAGGAGCGATCTGCTAACATGATTTTGCAACTCGATATCAGGTGGCTCACACTCTCCGCTTCAGTGTGGCAAAACCTTCACTTGTTGTCCTGACTGAGACCAGCGATCTTTTTAAACGCATTTGTCATCAGGCCCTGGTCTTGTGCGGCCATTATAAGCCTCTCCTGGTCGTAGTGGAGGGCTCCCCTTCTTAGCCAGTCCAAGGAACCATTCCTTATCAATATAGTCCTTTGATAGTTCATCGAGGAAGTATGTGGCACGTTTCTGTCCTGACCACTCATCAATGCACCTGTTCTTAAAAGTCTGGGTGTATCTCTTGCGGCTCTTTTGGGCTATCTCTGTGGCAGGATTGTTTGGTGTTTCTTGCCTCATCTATATGACAGCCTTGTCCAAAATGCTTGGCCAACTTTGTGATGGAATTTGTTTTGCTGGCTCATGAATCTTGGTGTTCACGTACCATTGCTAGGCTGGGGTTTAAAGAGCTTCTTAGGTACTGGCCAATGCTGACAATAGTGGCTCTGTGCTGGTGGTTTATCTCTTATAGACCCAATCCTCCCTATCTTCTGGGCAAGTACAGTCTTGGCAGACACTGATTTCTATAGATGACCCTATGGAGGGCTAACATTTTTCGAGTCTTTACATCTAGCCTGTTGAGCCAATCAATGATGCCAAAGCTGTACGTAATTACTTGCATAGCAAGTTGGTTAATGGCAGTTATTTTATTTTTGTTTGTAAGCTGTGTTTTGCAGATCTTTCTGACACGGCGTACATACTCTCTGCCAATTTTCTCTCTCATCTTGGCATGTTGGATGGTGTCATTTTCCTCAATGCCAAGGTATTTATAGGACTCCTGCTCTTCGAGATCTCGTATCTCATTTTCCCCATCTAGCTGTAGATTGTCTGTCTGAATCTTTTTCCCAGCCCTGAGGGAGCACTTGGCGCATTTATCCAAGCCAAATTTCATTCCAATGTCTTTGGAAAAGGTGTGTACGCATATGTGTTTTTAAGTTTGATTTTTCTTGAAATCTTGAGCCACATACTTCACAAGCGAAAGGTTTTTCTCCGGTATGTGTTCGCATGTGAGTATTTAATTTTAGTTTCTTTGTAAATGCTGAGCCACACACTTCGCAATAATGAGGTTTTTCTCACTTAATGTTTAATTTTACTTCAGTCGAAGTTCTCAGAAATCAAGGGGCCCCTTCCTGGGGCTAACACTTGATCTCTATATGAGATACATAGATACCCGAGTATTCTATTAAAATTCTCTTTTATTTCTCAAGCATTGAGTTAGTAAAAAAGTTAAGAATAATTTCTTTTCTCCCCAACTGACCAGTCAATATGTCATAGAATATCTTTCTTGTGGTCTGTTGGTCTTACCGGATTCCAGGACAAGAATTCATCTAGTCTGGTGGAGTATCCAGCACGTGATGTTACTTGAGGTAACATCACAAGGAGAAGATGCACTATTCCTCGTACGAGGGGATCTTATTTGTGCTGCAGGTACTATGTAATTTGAATATTTGGTCAGGGTTTACTTGTAGGGGTAAGTATCCTCATGTCAGGTTGTCCTGACAAACCCTTGTACAGAGAGACCGAAGACACTCGAGGATAGTGTCTAGTAGGTAATTCAGTGTGTGTCCGCAAGTGGATTGTTAATGTTGATTTTTCTGAGAATGTTGAACCACACACGTCACAAGCATAAGGTTTTTCTCCAGTATGTATGCGTTGGTGAGTTTTTAAAGAGGATTTTTGTGAAAATGCTGAGCTACACACTTCACAAGAATAAGGTTTTTCGCCCGTGTGGGTCCGCATGTGGATTTTTAAATTTGATTTATTTGAAAATACTAAGCCACACACTTCACATTTATAAGGTTTTTCTCCAGTGTGTTTTCGTGTATGTATTTTTAATTTTGAGGAATGTGAACATAATAACCCACATACATCACAGGTTTTTCTTTTGTATTTATTTGCATTGTTTCTTTGTAAACAAAATATTTATGAAATATTATTTTAAAATAACAGGTCTTTTATTCCATATCTATTAATATGATCCTGGATCTGATCCATTGTCCCTGTGAATAAAAGAGATTCAATTTAAGAAAACATGACAATAAAGAAATAACTAAGAAAATGTAAAATAATTAAGTATTTGAAACCTTCGTATATACTAAGTGCTTGCATTTATTAAAAATTCATTATTCCAAAATAGTATTTTTAATGAATTATCTTTTGATCATTTTATGTTTACATCACTTAATACGTAGTTTTTACAAATGACTCTGAAATAAAATCTGACATGTCAGTCTTTTATACATAACTAAATCAGAATATCAAAATATCATAAAAAGTACAAAAAGTTGTAATTGAAAAGGTTTATAAAAATAGATATTCATATGATATGTAAAATAGAATAAAATTCATAATCTTAGATAAATTGTAACAAAATTTTATTTCGGATTTATTCATTCTATTTGTATATATTAAATGTATGTGTAACACTTTCTAGAGCAGACTAAATATATTTATTATTTGGATAATTCGAACAGAGGATTAATAAAGTTTGTGAAATTGTTATTTATTTTTGCGTTCTTGTGATATGTTTCTGAGAAGAAAAAATATGTGAAGCATATAAAAGTAGACGCATAACTTTAGTTGCTATGAAATTGTTTTATCTTTTTTGAACTAGTGGAAGTAGAATGATGCAGGAACCTCGTTGTTAACAAAAATATTATGCAGTATGCACAAGCTTTTTTAAGATAAATCGAGTTATATATTTTATATACTAATAAGGTTTTAGGCTGATATAAGATTTTTAAAGAATTTTATGTTTGTAGGAAAATACAAACTAGAGAGGTAAACTAAAGAAACGTATTTAATAAATGTCTTATCTTTGTAGAATTTAAGTTTAATTTGAAAGATAATAGCCGTAAACAGTTAAAAAATATAATTGTAAATTAAAAAATAAAATATATTAAGCTATTTAAACGTTTATAAAAATCATATTATGTACTTTTAAAACATATTATGACACCTTATATATTTAAACTTGAAGGAATATGCACACCAGACAGAAATACATACGAAATTTGTATTCAGAATATTTACAAAATCGAAAAAAAACTTAATTTGAAACAAGAGAAAAATAGAAGTATTATTTTATTCGGATGAATAGTGGTGATATTATGAAGTAGAAATATTAACTTACCAATTACTTACTTTGTTCTGCTAGGCACTCACCTCAGATTGAGACACATTTTATAAATAATGTAAGACCACGTTCGCCCCTGACAACCGCCGTCCCCAACGTTGTGTGTTCCGTTGTTTTCTGTTGTTCATCTTCATCTATCGTTCTCGGTCCGGCCATTTCGTCTATTTCACTAACGATCGGCGAGCACTGGTTTACAAGTTGAGAAAAACAAAATAACGTAGACTCACAAGAAAAAACACAAACTCAGATACATTATGTATAGGATCTGGAGCCCTAGGTGAGTGTGTAATACCGTCACGGAAAAAAACCCTCATACACTAATGTTCACATCTTAGTTAAGTTTCAGTGTATAAGTCAAGACAACTGAGATAATTCGTCTTTCGAGGCAACACTGTCGCTCGGTTGATGTAAGCCAATCTTGGGTCTGCACTAATCTGCTTTCGCCTACGTTTGACTCCAATCTGATTGACTTATCTCCGAGTCGCAAACTGTCACACTCTAACGTCAAAAGTCATAAACTAAACCGTCATGAAACTCAAATGTCACAAACAACTCACAAACATACGGGAAGTCTTATGTCCGGTCTTTTATCTCCTCGCCACTCCCCAGCTTACTACCCATCCTATTTTTCGATCACCTTACTATAACATGATGAATACTTTTTTCAGCTCTATAGTGGACACAGTCGATAGTATCAAACGATAGTTAGACAACAAATCCGAATCTAGAGTAACTCACAACCAGATTTGAGAGGTAGATAAATAACTATATGTGATCGAACTGTAAATAACATTGATTGAAAATGATATTTTTAAAATATTAAGATTTTTTTCTCATGCAATTAATTTGTTTTTTCCTGACACCTGATGTTTGTATTATTGCTTACTCACTAGCAAATAAGTGTTAAACTCGGATCACAAACTGGCAAAATCAATTAGGTCCTTTGCGGTTTGAGTGACAATTCTCACAGATGTCTTCACCATTGCACATATTTTTGGGTTGTTTCAACAGCACATTTCAGTACACATTTAGCTCGGCCTCTTAAATTTTTTATTCCGATTACTCATAGTCTATTTATCAGGTTGGTCAGAACAATTCTAACTTCTCTTACAATTATTGGTATTAAGTGGTTCTTTTCACTTCTTTGTGGAGCCTCATTTTGCAATGAAGGGGAGCCAAAACCAAGTCAATCATAAGCATAAGATGCAGAAGAATTTAAAGTCAGCAAGTGTTTATTTGATCGGGTTGTGAAACGCTACAACTATGAATTGGAAAATCCCAATGGGAAGCTGCAGAGCGGTATTCCGAGACCTTTAAGAAACTCCTTTAGGAGAAGAGATTCAAACGAGAGAAATTATTCAACATGGATGAGACAGGGTTGTTCTAAAAGAAGATGCCTTCAGAACATTTCTCATGAAGGATGAAATGAGAGCCCCAAGATTCAAAACACACAAGAAAAGAGTAATACTTACTATGTGTGGCAATGTTGCTGGCTGGATGATGAAACCTGGTCTCATTTATTAATCAGCAAATCCCGGGGATCTCAAGAACAAAAATAAAAGCACTCTGACTGTCTTCTGAGTGCATAATTGCAATGCCTAGATTATGAAGACCCTGACATCAAACTGGTTTCATCAGTGATTTGTCCCTCAAGTGGAAGAATACCTCTGTAAAAAAACGAATAGAATTTCAAATGATGATTCTCATGGATAATGCTGGTTGTAACCATGTAGATTATTATCATGAATAAATCTAGATTGAGTTTCTCCCAACTACACTCCTCCAACCTAATGATCAAGGTGTATCTGTGCATTTAAGGCACTTTACACTATACCTGTCTTCTGAAATTAGTTGATGCCATATATAAGGAAGAGGAATTCCAGATAAAAGTGATCTGGGACAATTTCATAATTGCATCGTGCCTAACAGTAATACACAAGGCACTTCAAGACATGAAACAAGAAACTCTAAATGCATGTTGAAAAAAACTGTGGCCAGAATAAGTACATGACTACAAAGGCTTCTTACCCAATGGAATGTATTATGATGCTGTCAACAAGTCAGTGAAACTGGTATTGTTAATTGGGGGTGATGGCTTTGATGATGTATCTTAGGAAGAGTTCAATGAACTCATTGATACCCACTTTACACCTCTGACGGATAATAAAATTAGCAGAGTTAGTAAAGTCTGCAGAAGAAAAAGAAACAGAGGACCAGGAAGACCCATTACAAGAGGACTAGGTTCTGTCTCACTTTGTTCAGGAAATATGAGTGTGGGAGACACATGGAGTTTTAGGTGTTATTGTCCAGAAATGCTTATTTCAGTCTGTCAATAGACACAGTATTTTTGGTACTTGCATTGTTCAGACTAAAAAATTGTCCTTCTGTATGAGCACACAATATGGACCGGGAAAATGTGTTGTGAATTGGTGTTAAATCGAGTTTTTCTTTGTAAACACATGCGTCGATTATTCAATGTCGTTAGGAACAACTGCTTTGATGTTATAATGCCAGGGGCTGATGGGTGGCAAAATGTTGAAGTAGCATTAGAGCCTGTAAGCGTTGTTTTCCGTATAAAGGACAGGGGAATCTGATGGGATGAACATATAACCATGTGATACAAGTAGGGTTCCGTACACCAGTTAAGCTGGAGACTATCCAGCGTGACAGCCTTAATTAATAAGCACATACTCAATCGAATGTTGAGAATCAGGGATGCACACAGCTGCTATTAATTGCCGAGGAAAGCACTCAATCATTCCACTGGAAGCTGGGTGATAAGTAGTTTTCGTAGTATGGTTAATACCCAGAATTAATCAAATCAACATTTTTTAATCATTTCTGGTCATCCGTATATGATATGAATCGTCATTTACTGCAGAATACAACCGGAAGCCATAAAAATGGGCAATCTTAAAAACAACCAAATTTGGAGTTTTTATTTTTTATTGAAAAAAATTAATATATTTAAAAAAAATGTTCTCCCTCCAAAAAATGTCCCCATTCAGTGAGCTGGCTACGCACTGACCAATCATCCTGCAGGGCGCATGGATTCCTTCTGTCGGTTGCAGAACTACTTCAGCTCCTTTGCGAATTACAGGCTTTCGGCAAGCAATGAAGAAACACTTCTTTAACTACCTATACCAAACGGTATAAGTAATCTTTGGTAATAAACCCTTTTCGTTGTTGTCACAAAGAGTTTTTGTTAATTCATTTCATGTCTGAAAACTAAGATAGGGACAACGTAACCTTCTTCACAATCTTTCAGAATTTTTTCATAAATATTTTACTAAAATTTTTCAGATTTTTTAAAAACATTTCTTGCTAAACAAATATCATTTACATAAAACATGTGTCTTTACTTGTAACTGTTACTCTTTTATACAAATACTCAAATGCATCGGGATCTTGTCTTTTTTACTTTTCTTTAGAATTGTTTTGAAACAAATATTAACTTTATTACACAATTTATCAAGTGAGATTGGTGTTTTTGTCAGAAATTATTGGTTTTTTTTAATTTCTGACAAACATACGACTTTGTTTAAGTAGTTGAAAAAATTTTTTTTTAATTCATACACTTTCAGGAATACTTGTAATAAAAACATTCCTGTTATGGTAAAGAATTTTTAACATCATTTATCACGAGGGACATTGTCAGTCTATTCACCGGCAATCAAGTCGACCCCAAGCAACGGAAGTTCTTAGCTAGGCGTTAACCTATTTTAAAATGATAGCTAAATGTTTAAATAAATAAAAATACATATTAAACAAAAACAATACTAAAAAACAATACGTAACAATACTAAATAAAAACAATACGTAACAATACTAAAACACAAAATACATAACAATCCTTAATAAAAACAATACGTAACAATACTAAATAAAAACAATACGTAACAATACTAAAAAAACAATACGTAACAATACTAAATAAAAACAATATGTAACAATACTAAATAAAAACAATATGTAACAATACTAAATAAAAACAATATGTAACAATACTAAATAAAAACAATACGTAACAATACTAAAAAAAACAATACGTAACAATACTAAAAAAAACAATACGTAACAATACTAAAAAAAACAATACGTAACAATACTAAAAAAAACAATACGTAACAATACTAAATAAAAACAATATGTAACAATACTAAATAAAAACAATACGTAACAATATAAATATAAACAATACATAACAATACTAAAAAAACAATACGTAACAATACTAAATAAAAACAATACGTAACAATACTAAATAAAAACAATACGTAACAATACTAAATAAAAACAATACGTAACAATATTAAAAAAAACAATACGTAACAATATTAAAAAAAACAATACGTAACAATACTTAATAAAAACAATACGTAACAATACTAAATAAAAAGAATACGTAACAATACTAAATAAAAAGAATACGTAACAATACTAAATAAAAACAATACGTAACAATACTTAATAAAAACAATACGTAACAATACTAAATAAAAACAATACGTAACAATACTAAATAAAAACAATACGTAACAATACTAAATTTAAAAAATACGTAACAATACTAAATAAAAACAATACGTAACAATACTTAATAAAAACAATACGTAACAATACTAAATAAAAACAATACGTAACAATACTAAATAAAAACAATACGTAACAATACTAAAAAACAATACGTAACAATACTAAAAAACACAGTACATAAATAACAATAAATGAAAATAATTATTTATAGACTTATTGTTTAAGAAAACAACATTTTAGAATGGCTTAAAAAAAACATTCATATTTTTAAAAATCTATCTGTACGTTTCCGGCGTTGCCTAGGAACCTTCTTACTTTCATTTTTATTCGCTTTTCTTTATTTTTTTAAAAATTTATCTTGGTCTTTTTGTATCATTACCCTCTATGCTTGTTCACCCAAACAGAAAAATCAGATTTTACTTTTCGGGACTAGTATGTAAAAACACTCTGAAAATTTGGCGGTAATAAAAAAAATATTTAAAACTTTTGAGTGAGGGACCAGTTTAGTATATCAATTTAACGTAAAATGATCACCAATGTTCCGACCAGATAGCGTTTTTACAAAATGTAACCAATTTTTGGTTTTAGTGAAATCTTAGGAGATGTATTGCCAACCGGACTTAAGGTTAGTGTAGGATTAATGGAAACATGTAATAATTTTAGGAATACGAGATTCTCCTGACACCTATGATTATCATTTTTACTTAATTTCTTTTTTAATTAAATAACTTTTTTACAATAATAACTACTTTTCAAACAAGGAAAGGTATTTTTTTATTACATGTTATATTTTTTGCAGTATAAAAACATAATTTATCTCTCCTTACAAAACTGTTTCGATTAAATGCCCTTTAAACGCTAGTCGGTTAGAAACTGTCAGTTTTACATTAAATGTTTATGCAAAACTGATTTCCAACTCTACTCTTTTTACCGTGAAGGTTTGCAGGGTATTCACATGTAATCGCTGAAAAAATAGAATATTCTTATTTTACAAAATTATTATTATTATTATTGATTTATTTATGCACAGATTATTATAATTATTATTTATATTATTACTAACTGGGAGTTATTACAGAGGTCATCCTTAGTGATTGCTCACCGACAACAACCGGTGGTGTTCCCTAGAGTCTGAGTGACAATAAGCTTCCCCCGATTTCCAGTACTCTCAACCTCTCTTCGATAACCACCGCAAATGAACTTGCGATATCGCAACAGTCGATTACCATTAATTTCTCGCTGGTAAGAACCATTGGTCTTCTTTGGGATTTAAGTGGAAATCACCCCCCCTCCAATAAAAAAAGGCCCAGCATTATGTTGTTGTTATTATTATTATTATTATTATTATTTATTTATTTATTTATTTATACATATGATTTTTACAGTTAAATTTAATTATTAATGATTTTCTTTTACCATTTAATTATTACTTTAACCAAATTGTTGTAAAATTAATTGTTGTTTTAATCTCTATTCATAAACTTATTACATGTTAATAGTTTCCGAAAGTTTCACAAATTAAATCATTCTTTTCTTTTTAACAATAAACAAAAGATTAAAATGACTGACTAGTTTACGAATAAACTAAAATGCATCCATTTTTTTCTTCTTTATCCATTTTTATTGGTCAAACACAACTGATCTTTTCATAATATCATCATTTATAGAGTTTCTTTTTTACATTAACGGAGACGTATTTTTCATGTTGTTTACCTTCTTGTAATGGCCGTTCTTCTTGTTAAACTTGACTTCCGGAGAAATCGGCTTCTCACTCAAACTTCACCGCAAGCATTTTTGTTTTATCCCTACTCATATTAGAAATTCTTTTTTTATCAAGAAATTAATAGCTATTAAAAAAAAATTAATTATGAAAATAAATGAAAATAATAATAATTATTATTTATTTAATTTTAGAAAAAATCTAATTCTAGAAAGATTTTAAAAAATATTTTACCCTCGCTCATATTAAAAAAAATGTTTTGACATTTAAAATAAAATAAAATTGGGTGTTTTTAATTATTTTAAACCCCACTTACATTAAAAATTAGTTGTTTCTGTAACATTGTTTTAAAAAAAGAAAAATAGATGTTTTCAATGTTGTAATGGTCAACTATTTTTAATAGTTTTTAAATAGAAACAATAAATAAAACTTCAATAAAACCAACCAAACAGTAAATAAAATTGTATTCTAAATGAAAATAAATGAAACTAATTATTCATGAACTTATTGTTTAAAAAAAAATCATTTTAGAAGGACTTCTTTTTTAAAACTAATTAATACGTTGGAACTTTCTTGACATTTCGGTTAATTACATCATGTTGTTGTATAGCATATTGCTACGGTGTTAGCTTATTTTATTTACATAAAAATAAGACAAAAGGGGTACATTTATAAATTAACACCCTCCACTTAATCACACACAAAAATGAGATGATACTTTTTTAGGTGTATAATTAATTTATTATTTAAAGTGTATCAGTTTCATGTATAAAAATAACGAAAAATGATCCCCCATTTCCGGATCATTGTAGCTTTTTTAGCGTAGAGAACTATTTTAGTTACCACTAACACTAAATCCGAGTGGCTGTCAGTTACTGATAGGATTAGATCAGAGGAATAAACGAATGTTTTAAAGAATAATTTATTGGGGAGAAAGGATGTTTATAACATTTCGACATCACAAAATCGAACTTCGTGAACATTTAACAAATACATTTTTTTCAGAGATTTAATAGCTCCTGCTTTGTTACTCACACGACCATTTAATGGTCACATCATTAAAATAAAGAAAATTGACTAAATAATAATATCGGCTATGAAAAGACTTTAAAATATCTGGTAAAAAATGAAAGCGTTAAAAATATTATCGTGTCGACACCCGTTTTATGACTGAGCACCCCTAATAAAACCGGATGTTTAATCATTGAACATCTTCGCCCTGGTCATGCCGACTCTGTTTATGACTCGACACTTCAAATACAACGAAATGTGACATCATTGGGTGCCTTCACCTGTGTGATAAACAGTGTTGACAACTGAGATTTTTCAAAACCCGCTTGATCGAGGGAGGAGAGGGGTGGGTGTGAGATCTCTCGAAAACCGCGAAATTTTAAAATTTTCATCAGCTGAGATTTTCCAAAACCGCTAGATCGAAAAACAAAACTACCCCCCCCCCCCCCTCCTCCGTCCACAAAGACAACACTAGATTTTACCTTCGCACCCTAACATACAAAATATTCCGTGTTTTCTCCCTCTATATATATTTACGGGTGCTAAATTTTATCGACTAATTTTGCCTGTTTTTTTTCTTTGTGTGATGTTTTCCTTTACTTGTTAGTCATAAGTAACGAACGATAACACGAGGTATAGATTCACCATGTTTATTGTTTCAGCCATATTGGAGAACTACGATATTAATACAAGGGGGAGAGAACTCTTATTAATTGAAGAGTTCATCATGTCACATCCCTCTTCTCAGATAGATGTTTTCGATTTGTATTGATTTATTTATTTTGTCTTTTATTTATACATTATGTAGTCCTTGTACTTGAGGGGGGTTCGCCGTGTTCTTGTGGGTCGTTGGTTTGCCTCCACTGGTTGTCTTTGGTTGGCTGATGGAATTTCTCTGTCGTCGATATTAGATAGAGTGTCGATTTCTGATGAGTTTGTGTGTTGTTGGGGGAGTGATGTTATATTGTCCCAACTGGTATTTTGGGCGGATGCGTTGATAGCTGTTTGTCTCTGAGGGTTGTACAACTCTTGTAAGTGTCGTCTGTTGCGCCTCAGTAGCCTTCCATCTCCTTGCATCTTGACAATGTAGCTGCGTGGTTCTGTGCATCTGTCGACCACTGTCGCCGGTTGCCAGGTGTCATCCTCCTGGAGGACTGTCACTTTTCCACCAATAGTTAATTCTGGGAGATCTCTTGCGCTCTTGTTATAATATTGTTGTTGTTTTTTGCTTTTGCTGCACAATCTTTGTCTGATCTCCTCTTCCTTTGGGGTATATGAATTTAGCAAGGTTGGTATCCTTGTTCTTATTTTCCTATTGTATAGGATTTCTGCCGGGGATGGTAACTGGCTGTCAAGTGGGGTTGATCGGAGGCATAGAAGGGCCATTTGACAATCCATTCTAGATTGTTTGGCTTTTGTGAATGTTCTTTTTACAGTTTGGACCATTCGTTCTATGAACCCGTTTGATTGTGGGTACCTGGGGCTTGATGTGATGTGAGTGAATTCCCACTCTGTGGCAAAATTGTGGAATTCGTTGGAGACAAAATATCTTGCATTGTCTGTGTATAGCCTTTCAGGTATGCCATGAACAGCGAATATTGCTTTGAAGTATTCTATGCAATTTAAGCTTGTTGTGCTTTTCAGCGTCTTGACAAAGGGCATTTTGCTATATTGATCAGCAATCAGTAGGAATTGTTGATTGTTAAAATCAAAAATATCTGCAGCAACATACTGAAACGGTCGTGTTGCATGTTCTTTGATGATCATAGTTTCCTTTTGATTTTTCCTTTGATATTCTCTGCAGATCTCGCATGTCCTTACTAGCTCCTCTATGTCCTTGGACATTCCTCTCCAGAATACACTATTTTGTGCCTTGAGTTGACATTTTTCGATGCCTTGGTGAGCATCGTGGATCCTCATTAATACCATCTGTTGCATACTTTTGGGTATGACTATGGATTGCCCCTTTGTAATCATACCATCTTGTACGGATAGGCATTCTTTCAGTGACCAATAATTTCTAATTATCTTAGGAGTATTTTTTACGTCATCTGGCCATCCATTTAGTATCATCTCTTTAAGTGTTCTGAGTTCGTCATCTGCTTCAGTTGCATTTTGTAGTTCGGTCTGTTTCTGAGCTGTAATGTCAACAGTGTGTATGTTTACATCAAGCTCGATTTCCTTACCTAATGTTGGTTGATTTCTTGACAAGTAGTCTGGGATACACATTTCTTTTCCTGGTTTATATTTTATCTGTGCATCGTACGGTTGCACTCTTAATAACATTCTTTGCAGTCGTGGGGGTGCCTGCGCTATATTCTTATTCTGAATGTTTTCTAGTGGCTTGTGGTCTGTTTCCACTATTATTTCTTTTCCATATATGTATGTGTGGAATCTTTCACATCCGAATACTACTGCTAGTAGTTCACGTTCTATATTTGCATAACGTGATTCCGTTTCAGTCAGACTCTTGCTCGCGAAGGCAACAACTTTGTTGTTGTTTATGAGTGTTTCACCCAGTCCTATCATGCTTGAATCTACTTGGATAGTTGTGTCTGCATTGGGATCAAAATATGCTAGACAGAGTTTTTCGTGGATGTGATCTTTTATCGTTCGGAACGTCTTGTCGTGCGTCTCGTTCCACTGATACTCTGCATCCTTTTTAAGTAGTGACCTCAGTGGCGCTGTTTTGGTGCTGAGATCTGGTATAAATGGGCTTAGGTATTGTATCATACCTAAGAATTGTTGGAGTTCTTCCTTGTTGGTTGGTGCTGGTTTCGATTTTATTTTATCGCATTTGTCGGGGTCTGGGTGAGATCCGTTCTCGTCCCAGATGAGACCATAAAATTTTATTTGTTTTTGCCTGATGGTGCATTTCTCTTTGTTGAAGACTAGACCATATTTTCGGGCAGTGTCCATTGTCTCTAACAGGTTTTGATCATGCTCCTGTATTGTTCTGCCATACACGCATATATCATCTGATATACCTATGGCTCCTTTGCATGGTTCCAATATTTGGTCCATTTTTTGTTGGAAAATGTCTTGCGACATCTTTAGGCCAAACGGACATCTCAAATATCTGTATCTCCCGAACGGAGTGTTGAAACAGGTGAGTAAGCTTGATTCCTCTTCAAGTTGTATTGCCCAGTAGCCATGTTTTGCATCCAGTTTCGAAAAGTGTTTGGCACCCGTCAATTTGTGTGAAATTTCTTCTAGTGTTGGCGTTTTATGGTGTGTCCTTATTATGTATTTATTTAACGGTTTGGGGTCTAGACAAATCCGTAGGTTTCCATTTTTCTTTCTGCTGCATGCGATGGCGTTGACCCATTCTGTGGGCTCTGTAACCTTTTTTATTACACCCAGGTGTTCCATTTTGTGTAATTCTTGTTTTAGTTCGTCTCTGAGGTGCACTGGGAACTTTCTTGGCGGTTGTACTACCGGTATTGCATCTTCGGTAAGATGTATTTTTTGAACGCCTTGGAATTTCCCTATCCCTTGGAATCTGTCAGGGTATTCCTCAGCGAGGTTTTCCATATTTTCAATTTGTTTTGGTGAGTGCCCTTTTGTTATGCTGCAGTTGACGGTTACTAAACCTAGTCGGATGCTTGGTCTTAGGCCCAGTATGGTTACATCGCTATCACACACGAAAAATTTTGCTCTGATAGTTGCAGAGTTTTTGTGTTTGATCTTTAAAATTATTGCTCCATAATGGTTTATCTTCGTACCATTCGCAGCCCACAAGGTAGTTAACTCTTGTTTTTTATGTCCATGAGTTAGTTCCCTTTGACCATTCGTTTGTTTATTTATTTTTCTGTCGCCATTTTGTGGATACATTTTTTTATAGATTCTAACAGGTAGAATATTTCCGTTTGCCCCTGTGTCGACCTTCATTTTTATTTTATGTTCGTTATTTTCTGTATCCTCACAGTCTATGTTCGCGAAAATTTCTTCACGGTCGTCGTTCTCTGCATTTATTGCGTATAGGTATAACTCGTCGTTTTGGTCTGTTTCGTCGTCTTCCTTTGACGTTGTATTTATTCTTTTTTTTTGGAAACTCTGCTTTTTGTATCCGTTTGGGGGTTTTTGTTTTTTAGCTTTATATGAGCTATTTTCTTGCCTTATTTTGTTTTTGCAAGAAGTATCTCTCGAGTCTCTCCGGCCTTGCATATTTGTTAGGCAGTATTCCTCGAAGTGGTGTAAACCGTTGCACCTTCTGCACGTTTTGTTGAAGGCGTAGCAGTCTTCTTTGCTTTTCCTGTGGTGTTTACCACATCTCGTGCAGGGTTTGTTTTTCACGGATACTTCGTGATACACCCCATTTCTCCCTTCGTTAGCGTCCTTGTATCGAGAGTTATCTTTTGTTGTGATTTCATATGCTCTAACGCTTTCTATGGCTGATTTGAGGGTTAAATCTAGTTTTGCAATTAGGTTTCTTCTTTCCTCAGCGCTCCTGAGCCCTTTAATAATTTGTTCTAAGATGCGTTCGTCTTTATTATTTCCGAAGTCACATCTGTCGGCTTTAGTTTTGAGCTTGACTAGGTAGTCGTCCACTGTGTCTTCATTTTGTCGCATTGACGTGAATTCCAAACGTTCGACCCATTTGTTTGGTTTTTGAATCATGTGGGATTCGAATATTAAAAATATATTCTCGGAGTTTTCTTTCTGCTCATTTGTAAGCTGAGCATTTTTTTAAAGTTCACGACCTTTTGGTCCGGTGCTGAGCAAAATGTAGTTGTATTTCAACTTTTCTTCAACATTGTTGATTATGAAATACGAGGACATAAAATCCACCCATTCGCTGTATGCCTCGTGCTTGTTCTCGTTCGACCAGTCTAGAACGGGTAATGTTATATTTGAAGACGCCATTTTTTTTTTTTTTTTTCGCGCTTCCTTTGTTTTTTCTCGTTTTAGAAAGAAGGAAATTCTTTTTTTTTTTCAATTTACTCACTGTGTGAGGTTATCTTGATTCTTTTCTGTGACTTCTCGTCCGTCTGGTTTCTTTTACCGCTGCCACCATGTGGTGTTTTACTTTACTTGTTAGTCATAAGTAACGAACGATAACACGAGGTATAGATTTACGATGTTTATTGTTTCAGCCATATTGGAGAACTACACCGATATTAATACAAGGGGGAGAGAACTCTTATTAATTGAAGAGTTCATCATGTCACACTTTGGAAAGAGAGTATATTTTGTGTTGTAAGAAACACATCATAAAATAAAATAGTGTTTATGAAAAATTAAATAGAAATATATTACAGATTAAACATCACAATAATGGCGTATTTAAATATTGAATACTGCCGAAGATATTCTCCGCCAAAATCAGAAAACAAATCAATATTTGTAAAAATTAAAAAAATTAAATCCGCAAAAATCAGACAATAAATTTATAGGTGCATAAATTGATAGATTTTAGAATCGTTCTGAATGGTGGTTTAGGGGTTAGGGTAAAATGGCACAGGTAAAAATAAACTGTAAAGATGGCACAAGTGGATAAATAGAAAAAATGGCACAAGATGAAAATCTCACGAGTTTCTCAAAATCTTGGAGACAATACATTATGGGAAAACATTAAGATGTTTGTAAAATTAAATAGAAATGATATCTATATTTAAAAGTAGATGAAGACCCCCCCACCCCCAAAAAATCAGGCGATTACCTGTGAACACCCCGAAAAAACAATTATTTAAGAATTTAAAGTGGAAATTAGTTTTGCATATAAATTTAACGTAAAATGATCCCCCATTTTTTGGTCATCAAAACTTTTGGAGTCAGTTAACTCATTTAAAAAAAATCTTAATACAACTTGCAAAGTTTTAAAAAACCACACGAAATCGCCTTAAAAAAATTATCTCCCATAGCAAGAAAAAAATGCTAAAAGTCCTGAGTCCTAAAACATTACAATTGCCTGAAAATGGTAGGATCATTTTACGTTATATTGGACTTCTCATGCCCGCCACCAATCACAATTAAATATTTTTGTCTTCTCTGAATATTTAAAAAAAAATGTAAAAATATTTTTTTTTACGATTTAAATATTTGCAGAGTACACCGTGGGAGGGGGGTAAATATTAGAATTTTTCTTTTTAATGTGGAAAACTTTCCTACTTTTAAAAGAATCAACCCAATAAACTTTAAAATACACCATTCATGTTTTAGTTAAGTAAAACTGTTGCTTCGCTGACAATTAAATGTAATAATAAACGTGTGAAAATTAGTAAAAAAAAAAGAGACATTAATCTTGGCCATTTGGGGGAGGCAAGTAAGTAGAAACAACGGAGTAAATTGTAAAAGTGCAGAATAGTTAACAGTCGAGAAATCGTAAAAAACAAAATCATAACAAATACCTTATACTAAACGCAGTAGAATTTAATTATCTATCGACCTGTATACTTTCATAGTGTTGAAACTGTTTTTAAGTTTTTTTTTATTTCAATTTTACAGCTGTCTTTACAACAGGTTATTGGAAATTATTATGACGCAGTAGTTTCTTATGTACCCTGTGATTGGATGAAAATCAACCAATCACAGGCCACCTTTCCTCACCACTGGCGAACTGATGTCAGCGGTTTCTTTGAAACTACGTCCTCTTTCCCAGCATCAGCCGATTGAGGCAATTTGCTTCTTCCTTTCCGGCATTCCTGCCGATAAGACACTAACTTATGTGTCTATACATAGATTTTTGATTCAACAATCATGTATGTATATTGCGTATATTCTGTTCACTCAAGTGAAGAAAAGCTATCCTAATAAAAAGGTATAATTATACCTTTTCACCAAAGGACAACGTGTAACGAGAAGACCCTGTTGAAAAGACGAAACTACAGAGTTAAGTCCCCAAATACTACCTTATTTTGCAACCAACATTCTTCTTCCTTTCTTTCTCTTTCTTCCTTTTTCTTTACTTATATAAAATCTCTCGATTAACTAAACCGTTGTTGTTTTCTCTTTCTTGTCTTGTCACGTTTTAAGCCTTGTCTTTCTTACACTACGGACCCGAGGTTTCATCCCTCGTTTGAACGGAGAAAATCCGAACAACATGGGAAATAAATGTTTGCGTGTCGTTTAACTGTGTGAGGCTTAATCCCTGAAAATTAAAAAAAAAACTATGACTACAACTAACCCTAAGTCTGAGGTTGCAACTCGGACTTAGGGTTAGTGATAGGATAAATTATTTTTTTACAACCTTCCAGAAATAAAGCATCCCGAGTTAAGCGAAAATCAGTCATTTGTTTTTTTTCTCCTGTGTGTAAAGACCGCATAAAACTACATCATATTTTTAATAAAAAAATTAAAGACAGTTTCAGCCCGTTAGAAGTATACAGGTGGATCGATAATTAAATTCCACTGCGTTGGCTATAAGTCATATGTGTTTATTGTTGTTTTTTAAATAATTTCTCGACTGTTAACTTTTCTACACTTTTACCAAGTAGGTAAATATTTATTTTAAAATAAAGGTGAGGACGGCTTACACCTTCTTTCAAACTATAGAAGCGGGTGTCGAACAAAATCTCCAGATTATACAAAAAAAGAACCGCTAGATAATAACATTACTCACTAAATTCAAAACGAAGTCTCCAGATCTAGCGGGAAAATCGCTAAACTGGCAACAGTGGAATTCAATACATTTTCTTTCTTTCTGCGCCCATTGTCACTGAACCCAACCAATCAGGTCTGATCAAAGTTTTACACCAGGAGTCGCTCACAGGACAATATAAAAAGAGTGTGTTTCCTCACTCAGCAGCTCATTCGAGGCCTTTGCCCCTGGCCTCGAATCCCCACGCCGTCTCCTCCGTCGCTGTCTACATCGCCCACTTTCACGGACTTGGTCAGATATTACGGCACCCTTTCCCCAGCTCTGACACCTGTGCAACACCTGCTCCAACTCGTGCTCCAGCCCACTTTTTTACTTCCTGCTCCTGCTCTGGTACCTGCAGAGCCTGCATCAGCTCCTTCCTGCAGCGCCTGCTTAAGTCTGTCTCTCCAGTTCTCCTCTGTTATTTCCTCTTGTACCTTTGATGCAATAAATACAACCTCTATTTTTCATTGTTCATCCACGTTTGTCTTCTCTTCTTTGCTAATGTCGTATTTTTGTCTGTGTCTACTTTCTTAGTTGTAAGAGTGATCCCTCAGATGACTGGCCCCTGCAACAATATGGGTTACAAATTAACATCAGAAAGAAGAGATAATAAAAATGTGAGAATACACAAAACTAAAGTTCAAAAGCACCAACTTGTTTATATACAAAAGATTTGTTTAAACTTTAAAAAAATAATAATGAAGAAACATTAATTCATATTTAACAAAAAATAGTAAATGTGTAGATTAACACTCTCTGAGAAATATACCCTACATTCGAAAACAAAATGAGATTCTTCCTTTTTAGGCGATTAACTGTGAAAACACCGTGAAAAACTTGATGGAAAGAAAAAAACAAATAAACAAAAAGAAAACATTAGTTTACAATTTAGAAAAGGAATACTTTCGTGTATGAATTTGAAATAAAATGATCCCCATATTGAAAAGATTCTATCTTTTTAGGGCATTTAACCAATTGTTTTTACACTTCTACCTAAGTTTAAGTGGAACGGTCGAAAAACCACATATAATCACCTACAAAAATAAAGTGAAACAGGATTAATCACAAGCATCAGACCAGGTGATACAAGAAATGGAAGGAGATTCCAATAATCTACTGATCGCGATGAAATCAACAATGGCAGGAGATTCCAATAATCTACTGATAACGATGAAATCAACAATGGCAGGAGATTCCAATAATCTACTGATGGCGATGAAATCAACAATGGCAGGAGATTCCAATAATCTACTGATGGCGATGAAATCAACAATGGCAGGAGATTCCAATAATCTACTGATTGCGATGAAATCAACAATGGCAGGAGATTCCAATAATCTACTGATTGCGATGAAATCAACAATGGCAGGAGATTCCAATAATCTACTGATTGCGATGAAATCAACAATGGCAGGAGATTCCAATAATCTACTGATAGCGATGAAATCAACAATGGCAGGAGATTCCAATAATCTACTGATAGCGATGAAATCAACAATGGCAGGAGATTCCAATAATCTACTGATAGCGATTAAATCAACAATGGCAGGAGATTCCAATAATCTACTGATTGCGATGAAATCAACAATGGCAGGAGATTCCAATAATCTACTGATTGCGATGAAATCAACAATGGCAGGAGATTCCAATAATCTACTGATTGCGATGAAATCAACAATGGCAGGAGATTCCAATAATCTACTGATAGCGATGAAATCAACAATGGCAGGAGATTCCAATAATCTACTGATTGCGATGAAATCAACAATGGCAGGAGATTCCAATAATCTACTGATAGCGATGAAATCAACAATGGCAGGAGATTCCAATAATCTACTGATAGCGATGAAATCAGCAATGGCAGGAGATTCCAATAATCTACTGATAGCGATGAAATCAACAATCCCGAATCTGGCACAGTCGAATCATATAGCCGATTACGATTTTCTCTTAAAGAAACAGCTTTTACGCGACTCTATGCGTCACATTCGCTCATTTCAGCCGGATGTCGACGTGAACAAATTCTTTACCGACCTGAACAAGACATATGTTATTCACGTGTGACCGGAGCGACAAGAATATCCCAAATTGGAAGAAGAATTCTTAAAGGTTGCAAAGGGATATTTCAACAGATGGACGACTCTGCACGCGAGACAGTATCATTCGACCAATTAAAGACTTCCGTAGCCACATATGAAATTTTCAGCACTTAAGCCTTTCGTGGGACCTTCAACATAAGGATGGTGAAAGACTACCGGATTTCGCAGAAAGAATGAAAAGCACAGTTAGAGAGGCGGTAGTCCACCTAAAGGACACACATAAGAAAGAAAAACAGACAGAAATGTCGGCGAACACGTTTTTTTCATGAATGGGCGCCATGTTTATGAGCGAGAAGGTGAAAATGTGGGCATTTAATATTTTTCCACACGTAGTGAAAACTACGGATGCTGGAGGCATCGCACATGACGCACAAAAGTACCTGGACAGGGACATACAATTAAACTCTTCTACGGTGTCAAAGTTGGTAGCTTACATATAAAAAAAATGGTGTGATCTGAGACGCCCACATGACGGACATTTTAAGCCCAGACAAGGCATTATTGACACACATTTCCCAAGTTAGCCGACTCCAAGAAAGGCTATTCCAGCCGTTAAAAAAGCAGGTGTACCCACAGAACTTAGCAAGGGACAAATATCAATGCAAGATCATCTAAAAGATTTCTGATGGGAATACAAAAAGAGAGAATAACAGGTGTATGTAGAATCATGCACGACATGCGCTAAGCGGAAAGGGAGCTACGGTCGTCAGGGTCACACACAACCTTGCCACTGTAAAAGGAGCAATAAAACTTTTGAAGTACTGTACACAGATTTTGTGGAGATGCTTTCATCCAAAGGCATGGGGTACACTTACGCGATTCTTAACAGTTTTACTTGCCACATAACGGCGATACCGTGCGCACGGGACCACACCCTGGATGCAGCAAGAGACCTATTCAGTTTTTCCCTGCAACACAGGGAAATTCCAAGTATAATATCATCTGACGAAGGCACACATTTCACAGGCCAGGTGTACAGATTGTTCTGTGAGTTTGCCTCAATCAAGCAGAACCTGAACTATCGATGGCGGCCCCAAAGCTCGGAGAAACATTAAGAGGCAGCACCGTAACCTGAAGAACGTAATATTCATGTTATGTGAAGACCGGAGATGCGAGTGGACCGAGGTATCCTCAATGAATGATGAGCAGCACAACGGGGTTATCCCCACATAATGTTATCACATGCAGACACCCGAACATAGGACTACCATGGATCAACGACAGAGGAACTAGTGGAGACATCCTCACGGCCTATGGAATGCAAACAAATGAATTATTGAGGCAGGTGCACAACAGAGGAGCACTCGGAAGCAATGAGACTGACCACAGATTGGAAGTCAACTTGGTCAATTGCGATTTAAAGACGCCATACAGTCCAGCGATGAAGTCTTGCTACATCGACCAAAATCTGCAGTAGCACACACTTGTCATTCACCGTGGATTGTGACGATTGACGTGGTGAAATCAAACGATTCCGTTTTACTTGTACAGGATGACAAGCGAGATCGAGAATGGGTCCACTGAGCCCATGTACCGCGCATAGTTCCGAAACCCGACCATTCGAATTTGAATTCCACCGCCCATGACAGATAACCAGGCAGTTAGCAGGAGTCAATCACCAGAAGCACCCATAGTCAACCAGAAGGACACATTCATCCATCAAGTTAGGCTACTAGCAGGCAAAGACATTGCCAAATCGCTTTACCGGGGGACAGACCCCATCTCGTTTTAGGGATTTAGTAATGCCAAACCACTAATCAAAAGCATACCCAGCGGACAAGAATTTAATTTTCTTTTATAAAAATAAACTACTTGATTAATTTACGTGCTTTTTGGTGTAGGATATATTCAGCCTATGACAGGTACGTACATCAATCAGATCTTCCTCAGTTTGTTAGTTTTTTTCGAAAGTACCCGCTAAACTCAATAAGCACCCAAAGAAATGACCCCCCCTCTTCCCTCGTTTGTTTTTTTTATCTACGCCAAGACTGACCTTAGAGTTAAACATTACAAACTATTCTTTTAAAAATTAATTTTTCACATGGAAATTTCCAAGGAATGGATTTACTTAGGTTAATTTATCCAGTGTTGGGGTTAATAAATGGCATGCTTTCATCCTGATCGCCACTCAGGACTTAACATGAGTCACTACTACCCTAGACTTTGGATTAGTTTTGGAGTTCCTATTTAATTGTCTCTCCATGAGGGAAAGGTTATATCAACGTTGTTGTTTTTTATGAGGAGGATATCTAAATCACCCAAAAAGGGGACACTTTGAATGGGACAAATATATAAATTGGCTAGTCAAGAAGAATTTCTCATCTTCTGACTAAAGATAAAACAGATACAACACTTTGTTCCCAGCAAGAAGGCAACAAATGAAAGAATTTTAGTGTTAATGAACGTAATGTTTGTTTGTTATTGTTGTTATAATAATAATAATAATAATCATAATCATACTACTACTACTACTACTACTACTACTACTACTACTAATAATAATAATAATAATAATAATAATAGTAATAGTAATAATAATAATAATAATAATAATAATAATAATAATAATAATAATAATAATAATAACAACGCTTAATAACGCGGGGTAAGCGAAACACTACTGGGTACAATTGAATAACTAGACTTATCACCGTGCGATTTCACTTGGGTACCATGAAGTTAAATCTTAACCTTTTCATGCCGAGAGAATCCTTCTCCTCATAATTAGAAGACAAATCTATTTAATTTATTATTTTTTTGTAATCTTGTCATTTTTAGCAAACAAAGGAAATTATAAAGTACCAAAAGAATTAAAGATGTCGATTTTGAAGATAGTGGATGCAACTGTCAACGTTGCAAATGTCTAATATGTTTGTCTACATGGATACAATATTGACGGGCATATTCCTTCTTTCTAGTTTATATTAAAAAAACAAAAAAACATTATTAGTTATATTTTTCATTTAGTCCAATTTAGTCGATTCATAATATTTTTCGATTTCCAGTTTATTCCAAAATGATCGATTACATTTTGTTGGACGCATCGAAGTTTTTATTTTATAAAACAATCAATTTTTAATATGAGAGTGGCTAAAAAAAGTCTTGCGGTGACGTTTGAGTGAGAAATTGATTTATCCGGAAGTCAAGTTGAACAAGAAGACGCTAATTACAATAAGGTAAACATTGCATGAAAAATACGTCTCCGTTAATGTTAAGTATTATTTTTTATGTAAAAGAAAAGTCGGTAAATGATGATTTTATTTTAAAAAGAAATCGGAATAATATTTCCACCTGAAATAAAAGAGATCGGTACAATTGCAAAATCGCTTTGTTTTATGTCTATTTTAATTTTCTACGAACCTGCATTTCCGGTCGCCATTTTAAATGTTCACTTCCACCCGTTTTAACACGAACACTAACAGAATATTTTATTTTCGAAATACTGTCGTCGTTTCTTTAATCAACTTATGAAAAAGTAAGTATTACTTAAATTTCTTTGTTTTACGATTTTATAAAAGGTATTTTTCAATTCATATTTATTTGAGATTTTTCTATCATCATCTTCGGTTTAACATAAACAACAACAACAAAAAAACGATGCCGATAATAAAGTTATTTATAGTAAAGCATGTAAAACTGCGGTTATAGTTGAAGTAAATATTCAGATAAAATTAACTGTTTGAAGTGATATGAAGAGACTCTACTAAATGGAAAGTGTTCCTTCGCTTTATACATTTAGCAATTATGCCGGGTTTTTATTTTGAAGTAAACTAGCAAATATATGCTCCCGTCGGTCGCATATTTTGCCAGTTGTTTTATTTTATTGATCAGAAAATTTTTTTTTTTTTTTAAGAAAGATAATTACCAACATCTCCATATAAACATTTCACATGATTTTAACCTCTATAGTATTGCAAATTCATCCCCTCTACTGATATATAACATAAGTGTATCACTGGTTAAACTCACTAGAATGAGTTCATTGCGGTTCTCACTGTAAATTGGTCTGACTGCGTAAATGTGTATGCTTATACCAACACATTGAATCCTTGTTTGGTTCAAAGATACTGATTTATTCCTTATTCGGTGATTGAAGTTGTATCTTATGTATCTGGGGAGTGGGGAAGGTCTTGGTAGCTATTAAATGCTTACATATGGTGTTTCTAATGAGTGCTGGAAATAATGGTGCCTGATAGAGAAAATAGTGTCTTGGTGCCCCTATTTTGTAAAGTCTTAATGACACAAAGTATTGATCAAACCTATAGAAAGAAAGAGAAATAGAAAGAGAGAGAACTTAATAGATAAAGATCCATACTTACAGAAACAAACCCAAGAATCTAATTTTAAGAAAAGATGATTTCATGAGTGAATAGAGCTGCAGTTCTATATTAGGCCTTGACAACCGATAGGAATGTTTATTGAAAAATTCTGAGCTTCAGATGTGGTGCAATGATTTATCATGTTTTTACTAACGGCTAAATAGTGGTATGTGTCACATTCTGGTCAATGTCATGCATAGGGCTTTCCACCATTGAGTCATGAGTCATGAATATTAGTTATGCTGGATTATTATATTTACACTTCAATTACCTCTGTCCAAATGGTTAAGCCATCTTTCTGGGACTCTCATTGTACCATTTAGTACACGTTCTTCACATTTCTTATCATCCCACAATAAAAAGAAACCACTATAGATGGCGAGCAGCTTTTATGATATGAGTGTGAATTTTTCATATCTTCTATAGTGGTATTGTGCAATAGTGCAGGTCTTGGCTTTCTGGAACCATCATCAATAGTCGGACCCCTGCACATTAGATAATGTGACAGAGTACATTGCGTTGTAGAGATTAAGTGTTGTGTTATTTGGCATTTCTTGACTGGAACATATATAGATCTGTGAGAGTTGTGGACTCTGCCAATAGTAGAGTGTGCAACATGCATCATTTGAACAACATGAACATAATCATCTTAATCTTGTCAATTTGTGTGCAGGAGGTATATTCAGTCGTATTCCTGAGTGCAAACTGACAGTGGTCAGTTTTTGATGTTAATTGAAATGACAAAAAAGTTTTAAAAGTTGTTATCTGTTTCTGAATTCTATCTACTGTGTCAGATAAAATATCAATGAACAAAACATTCTGAAATAACAACAATAATATGTTATGGTTTTGAATAGATAAAGTTTTAAGAATTAAATTAATTCAAATATCTAAGTTGTTGGCATGGAAACGAAGAATGCATAACTTGCAATGAAAAAAATCTCTGTGAATGAAAAACTATTTAAAATGTACTTATCTGAGAAATTAATATTTCTACAATCAGTTATGGTGTTGAGATGGTCGTATTTCGAAAAAGGCAACGGTTTGCAAAATCGAGAGGACAGAAATCTCTACTAGATTTAAATGCAGGTTTCTGATAGAGTTTACAATACAGTTTTTGAAAACATCTTTTTCATCAGTTGATTTTGATTCTGGTTTTAGACGAGTCTGATCAAATCTGATGACTTTGAGAATAGATAAGAAGTCGCCTCTAAAAGAAATTTACTTTTTCTAGTGGCAGAATAAAAAACTAAAATTTATTTTAGCTGAGAATGTATATAAGAGAAAAGCGGACGGCTATTCTCATGAGCTTAGAGCACCAGGTAACATAACATTTCACATTACTCATTTCGTCTTTTCTTCTTTTTTGCCAAAGTGATATGAGGATATCGTTTCTTTTATGTTTCAACTAGCTATTTTGAAAGGTATTTTAGTTGGAAATCCATAGTTTTTTCCCAAAGTTGTTAAGAAAGATTTCGATTGATTATTCCAGATTTTTTAACAGGAGAAGTTGGTTTAGAATTTTCCATGTCTGTGATAAAAAAGTTTTCTTTACAAATAAAAATTCTGTAATATTAATTATTTATCATTGAAACTGAACGACAAAATATTTCGTTTGTTGAAATTGATTGCGTACAAATATAAAGTATGTGAACATTTTTTGATAACATATTTTCTTTGTTTACAGATTGAAACTATTATAGAAAGGATTATTGTTTTCAGTTCCACAAGAATTGAGAAAAGTCTGCATCAATAAATCACTGCCGTCTATTTTTTCTGTCTGTACGTTTATCATTATTTTCAAAGAATCTCTGTTTAAGAAACCATGTACAGGCAGATTGGAAAAAATCTTTTATCCTGAAAAATGTGCAAATCAATATTTTTTTCTGTAATGTGCTTTGACAAGACATGAGAGTACAGACAGAGCGGGCAAATACCTTGTATCTGATAGGATGCTTAATCTCCAGCAAAATCTTGTAGACAATATCGATAGTAACTCATTGAATGCATATTAGACTCATCAATGTTGATATCTGACAGGAAAAATACAAAAGAATGGTGAATACATATACTTGTAAACTACGTAAATCTTAATTTTCAGTGAGTTCTATTTTCAAAAGACGTAACAAAGCCTCGCATGTGTCAAATAATATTATTGAATATTTTGTTGATTTGTATGTTCAGAGTCCTTGTCTGAAAAATCACATGTAAATACACAAAGGTGAAAACCCTACTATTGTAACGTTTCAGAATTTGTATGTTAACATAGTTTCAATCAAATAATTCACATGTGAATACATACCGGTGAGATGTTGTCTCAAGTACAAACACTAAGCTGGATACTCTAACCAGACTAGATGAGTTCTTGTCCTGGAATCCGGTAAGACAAAAAGACCACAAGAAAAATATACTGTAACATGATAAACTGATCAATTAGAGAGAGGAAAATTGATGTTCTTTACTTCTATGTTAATTTAACATTTCAGAGGTTACGGAAAGCTTTAATTGAACTCTCAGATATCTATGTATCTCATATAGAGATCTAGTGTTAGTCCCAGGACAGCCCACTTGTTTTCTGAGACTTTACACTAAAGTAAAATGAACAAAACTAATAAAAGTTACTCTTGCAAAGTTTGTGGAACCACATTTTCTCAGCGTGCCAATCTGACAGCGCACATGCAAATACACACAGGTGAGAAACCCTATTCTTGTAAGGTGTGTGGTACTGCATTTTCACACAATACAAATTTGAAACAACACATGCGAATACACACAGGTGAAAAACCCTATTCTTGCAAAGTTTGTGGAACTGCATTTTCACAGCATTCCCATCTGAAAACTCACATGCTAATACACACAGGTGAGAAACCGTATTCTTGCAAAGTTTGTGGAACTGCATTTTCACAGCATTGCAATCTGAAAACTCACATGCGAATACACACAGGTGAGAAACCCTATCCTTGCCATGTTTGTGGTACTTCATTTTCACACGATACAGGTTTTAAACAGCATATGCGAATACACACAGGTGAGAAACCCTATTCTTGCCATGTTTGTGGTACTGCATTTTCACAGCATTACAATCTTAAAACTCACATGCGAATACACACAGGTGAGAAACCCTATTCTTGCGAGGTTTGTGGTACTGCATTTTCACAGGCTTTCAATCTGAAAACTCACATGCGAATACACACAGGTGAGAAACCCTATTCTTGCAAAGTTTGTGGTACTGAATTTTCACAGCACCACCATCTGAAAACTCACATGCGAATACACACAGGTGAGAAACCATGATATTGTGAAGTTTGTAGAACTAAATTTTCAGTCAGTTCTAATTTGAAAAAGCACATGCGAATACACACAGAATACTCGGGTATCTATGTATCTCATATAGAGATCAAGTGTTAGCCCCAGGAAGGGGCCCCTTGATTTCGGAGAACTTCGACTGAAGTAAAATTAAACATTACGTGAACAGACCACAAGAAAGATATACTTGACTGGTCAGTTGGGGAGAGAAGAAATTAGTCTTAACTTTTTTCTAACTCAGTGCTTGAGAAATAAAGAAGAATTTTAATAGAATATTCGGGTATCTATGTATCTCATATAGAGATAAAGTGTTAGCCCCAGGAAGGGGCCGCTTGATTTCTGAGATCTTCGACTGAAGTAAAATTAAACATTAAGTGAAAACCCTTATTCTTGTAAAGTTTGTGGTACTGCATTTTCACGCAATACCAATTTGGAACAGCACATGCGAATACAAACAGGACCATCTGTAAGAAACTGAATATCAGATGTAGCAGCAGGCACTGGGAACATCTACCTGAGAGAACTGTGGGGAATGAGACATACACCATCCATTATGACCGTGAAATTCCCACAGTTACCTATCTGGAAAACGCAGCTGTCAAACCTGACATTGTAATATGGAAAAAGAGAGAGAGAGAGAGAGTGGCAACTTTGGTTGAGGGCAGTGTCCCTAATGATGGGGGCCTAAATAGAGCTGAAAGGGAGAAAATAACAAAATATCAGGGTCTAATGTATGATATGAAAAGAAACTGGAACCTCAAAGAGATCTCTATCATTCCAGTTATCATAGAAGCCACTGGACTTATGAAGAAGAACTTGAAAAAGTATTTAGCAAGTATACCTGGTGAACCAAGGGCAAGAGAAATCCAAACAACTGCACTCAAGGGAACAGCCAGAATCCTGAAATGAGCTCTCGGTTGGAGTCTGTAAATAGCGGGTGATCGTATGGCATTTGGAAGAATGCCCCGTCCTGAGCAAATGAATGAAAAGAAAAATAAATAAAAGGGAAGTACAGATAGCAGCCCTAAAAGGAACAACATCTATCCTTAAGAGAGCCCTCGGATATAAATTTTACTCATAGGGAAATCAAGTGTTAGCCTCAAGAGTAGACCCCTTGATCTCTTTATATAAACTAAATTAAAATGAAAATAAGTGAGTTTGTATAACCTACTAGACCCTATTCTCGAGTGTCTTCAGTCTCTCTGTACAAAGGTTTGTCAGGACAGCATGACATGAGGATACTTACCCCTACAAGTAAAACCTGACCAACTATTCAAAATTACATAGTATCCGCAGCACAAATAAGATCCCCTCAGCACGGCTATACACTTTCTCATACGAGGAATAGTACATCTTCTCCTAGTGATGTTACTTCACGTAACACCACGTAGCTGGATACTCCACCAGACTAGATGAATTCTTGTCCTGGAATCCGGTAATACCAACAGACAAAAGGAAAGATATACTATGATATACTTTACTGGTCAGTTGGGGAGAGAAGACATTTATTATTCTTAACTTTTTACTAATTCAATGTTTGAGAAATAAAGGAGAATTTTAAAAGAATATTCGGGTATCTATGTATCTCATATAGAGATCAAGTGTTAGCCCCAGTAAGGGGCCCCTTGATTTCTGAGAACTTCGACTTAAGTTAATTAAACAGTAAGTTAACTAGATGAATTCTTGTCCTGGAATCCAGTAAGACCAAGATAGCACATCAAAAGATATATTATAATTTAGTTAACTGGTCGGTTAGAAAAAGGAAATGTAATGTTATAAGTTTTTTACATATTCAATGTTTTGAAGTAAACGAGATATTTTATGGAATATTCCAATATCTATGTATATCATATAGTGATCAAGTGTTAGTCCCAAACACAGGTGATAACAAATGATAGTTTAGCCACTCGTCAAAACTTAAAAGTTTAAAGCATCTGACATCCTGTTTTAAGGTTCTGCTTTAAAACGACTACTGCACAATGTAAAATAACAGAATGTGTATACATTTCCACTGGACCATCCATCAAAAGTGTGCCTCCGATGGAGCATCAAGTCCTAGGAGAATATACCAGAAAGAATTGTGACAAATAAGTCATACATCACCCAATATGACTATACAATCATTACAGCTACATACTTTGAAAATGCAGCTGGTAAACCTGACATAGTTATGTGAGAAAAGAGGGAGAGATCAATGTGTTTTTCCGAAATAAAATTATTAGCTCATCAGTAAAAAGCACAGGATTATATCCAGTAAACATCTATTAATAAATTACTTGTACAAGAATATCCAATTTGTCATGTGTTAGAAATTAAGCCACCTTAAATGTTTTTAATGTACAACTACATTAGTATAAAAATAGGCGAAAATGTATTCATTTAAATTCGTAATAAAAACATCCATTTATTATTATGGACATTTTCTGTGTACGTGTGTCTGTTTGTCGGTCAATCACATTTTTTTATGAAATATCGAAACTTCTTTTAGAAATAAAAAATAATGGATTTATACTAAATAATAAATTTCCAACAAATAAAGTTAATACTATGACTGGAAATCGAAACCGAAACCTCGAGATCTTCAGTCTGATGTTCTACGAACTGAGTGATTTAGATTTTCTTATGAATAGATCTATAAAAATAATTCATACTAAACGACATATGTGCCTTTTTGAAAAATGAAATTCATTGTTTTGATTAATTAAAATTTATAATAAAAGTGTGAGAAATTTACTCGACCTTTTAGTTTTAAAAATATTGGTCCGGTGAAAAGAGTTGCAGAAGCTATAGGAACGATATATAATCCCTGAAGTGGATGGGCGATTGACATTTCTCAAGGCGCCATAAATAATGAAATACTATATAATAACATTTAAAATCGCTCTACATGTCGACCCCTTATTCTTTTTGTGTCACCAACAAAATCAATATAACAAAAATGTGCCTATATTCCCTTCGATAAAATTCTGAAAATGAATAAATCAGCTTTTTTGTGTAGTTTCCGAATAAATGCTAGACATACGCACATGATATTGGTTTGTTAGTTTCTTCGATTTACATAAACCACTCTTATATTCCTTTTTTAATGTCACAACTTGATTTTATTTCTTGAAAACAATAGAGTAAATGGTAAGAGTGTTGAATAGTTAACAGTTGAGAAGTCGTAAAAAAATAAAAACCACGAAAGCCTCATACTAAACGCATTAAAATTTAATTATCTACCGACCTGTATACGTTTAACATGTTGAAACTGCTTTAAAGTGTTTCATCTTAATATTTTTAAAGCTGTCTTTACGATACACGGGAAAAAAATTCACTTGCCACTTTAATGTTGGGGAGCCTTATTCTTGAGAATTGATAAAAAAGATCACTTACCCTACCACTAACCGTAAGTACGCAGGGGGGTTGAAACTCAGACTAAGGGTTAGTGGTAGAACAAGTAAATCTTTCAGGAATTTAACCCGACCAACAGTTCAGCGACAATCAGCCATTTGTGTTTTCTCCTGTGTGTAAATATTGCTTTGAACGAAATCAAATTTTGGAATAAATAACTTAAACACAGTTTCAGCAGATGGAAAGTATACAGGTCGGTAGATAATTGTATTCAACTGCGTTTGGAATAAGTAATTTCTCGTTGTTTTTATTTTTTATATTTTTCGGCTGCTTACTCTACTTTTACCAAATGATTACATACTTATTTGACTTAGACCCTATTTAAAACTAGAGGTTAAAGAAAGCAGCCCACTACAAAAACTTAGAAAAGTAGCTTTTATTTGCTTCAAAACAACAATGAAAAAACTTGTTTTAAAATACTGATTTTAAAGAATGGGTGATGAGCTCGTATTTAATACTAGAGGTTAAAGAAAGCAGCCCACTACAAAAACTTAGAAAAGTAGCTTTTATTTGCTTCAAAACAACAATGAAAAAACTTGTTTTAAAATACTGATTTTAAAGAATGGGTGATGAGCTCGTATTTAAAACTCGAGACGAAGTCCCGCTTCTCCTGAACGATCCTAACTTTCTATTACTGAATTGTTCTTGCTTTGTGTCATTTTTTCTATTAACTCACTCGTGCTATTTTTACTGATGCCATTTTTACCTGTGCCATTTTACCGGTGTCATTTTTCCCTCGTCTTTTTTTACTGTGCAATATAGCAGGCAGCTGTACCTGTGCTGTTACACTTGCTGCTGAAAATATTTTACTATTGGAAAATATTTATATCACGTTAATAAAATTCATTAATAATACAACATTATGTCCCTCATTTAACCAAAGAACACTAGATCCAACTCGGACGGAAATACATGCAATGAACACTAAATCTGCAATCCCTGTCCATAAGTTGGCTAGCTTTACATTTATCGGTATGTTCTGGGTTACTCAGTAAAAATAGAACCAAAAACAAATGGTACGGTAAAAATGGCCGAAATTAATCAATAGAAAAATGACACAAAGCAAAAATAATTTGAAAGATTTTTGTTTATATTTTTATAAGTTTAAAGTACGGATGATCAGAAATGATAAAAACATTTTTTTAATTTATATTTATTTGAGACTTGACAAATACATTTTATTAATAATGTTAGTGTTGGAAATACATACAAAAATATGATTTTGTCACCTGTTCAAAAGTAAGAACGGAAGATTTAGAATTGTATTTGTATTATAATAAAAATAAGTTGTTAGCAAAACAAATTATAAAATATGTGTTTTGATTTTTTTAATGAAAATATAATACAAATCTTTAATAACAAAATATCTTCTTTTAATTGATATAATCAAAGTTTTGGAATGTCTTTTATTTTGTGAAACAGCAACATAATATATGTGTTTTGATTTTTTATGAAAATATAAATAAAATAGCTTAGTATTTTAATGGTAATTTTTAAAGAAAATATTTTATAACAATTTAATAACAATAAAAGTGAAACAGCAACATAATATATGTGTTTTGATTTTTTTATGAAAATAATAACAATAAAAGTGAACCGGCAACATTATTTAAAGCATTTAAAAAGAATAATAAAAGCTGTTGATTGTTTCACTCTCGTCATACATCGTAATTAAGGGACAAGAGTTATCTTCCCTTATATTTTCTGTTTTATCCGTTAGGTGTCGATCGGCCCTGAGTTGAAAGAACTTTTCCTATTTTCTCTCTCTATCTTGCCTTCGTTTGACGAGGTTAATAAAAAAGCAGTCCCTGATTTTTAAGTAAACACCTGAGTTATGACTTGTTCTTAAAGGAAAAGCTGCTTGCTTCAACATCGCAAGGTAGGATCGTTTCAATTCTCTTTTTATTAGTGATGTCGTATTAATTTCTGCAACAATTTCGGTATCATCGAAACCTGATTGAATAGGGATGAGATGTGATGTGTTTCTCTCATAGTAGCATCATTCAACTTTTGTAGATCCACCGTGCGCCTCGGACACCCGTCCTTTTTGCGATCTTTTAAGGAGCTGTAGCAGTGGCATGAGGGAACTATTTTGTATCGATGTACGTTAGATTTAACTGAAATGATGACTTGGCTGTGCGCATGCGTAATCATTCACTCCTTACTGTGTAGGCGTATAACACGTAAACGTGTAGCGAAATTCATACATGTCAACATATTTGGCGCCAAAGAAAATATACAACGTCAATGCAGTTCCCGGTTATTCTTTTTGCCATCAAAATGCAAACTTATCTTGATCTCGCTCTGCTTTAACACCACGTAGACAAGATGCAGAACTCCAGGATTGAACAATCTTTAATCGACATGAGCAAGTCCATTGCACCATATTTCTTTGTTTATGTGTTCTCGTTAATAAGTATTGACATCTATTAAGTTGTGGAGACATTATTTATTTCAAGAAAGAATGGTAACTATTTTCTTGTGTAACATTGAATTAAGTTCGCAATTCTGACTTTCTTCCTGATTTAAACCTTCTTAATCCACCTGAAACTGTCCCCAGCTTGCAAAAACTGGTGACCTCCGAACGTGAAATAAACGCGCAACTTTCATAAAAAATAAAGAGACATTTTTTCTTGATCACAGAGCAACACACATTCGTCGACGAACGTTATTTTATCATATTTAACAGTTTAAAGACTCACAAACTACTATGAAAAACGTAACGTTCCATCTAATTCAGACAAATATCGTGGATTTACCAGTGCATCGATTCCTACGATTCATCAACCGTCAACATGTACACATTATCATGTTTTTTTTATTATTTTCTGACATTTTATATTTCATTGCTTTCCACGCTCATTTCGAAATAGTCGTCACGTGCCACTCGGTTTGCTGCTCGTCGGTAATTCAAATGTGGCTGTTTGTTTCGACCTCACACCCAAGTACAACACCTTTAAATACATAGATTTCTACTTCGTCCTTTATTGTGTAGACCTGTATTTTAAGGATTATCAATGCGCAGTAACGTATTTTCTCATATGTTTCTAATATATATTGCGTCTTTAAATTTACTATGAAGACATAATAGGTTCTGATTTTAACTTTCCGCGTGACATTTTACGTGCGCCATTTTTTTTCCAATATTCTTAAATACTGCTTTAGTCCATTCCGTCATTTTCTTGTCTCGCCACATGATGTTTGCCATTGACGTTAGTTTTGTCGCCGGTTTGAATTTAGGGCACTTATTTCCATATATTTCCAGATTTCTGTCCTTACATAATTCGCTCATAAAAAAGAATCTGTATTTTGAATATTAGTGTCTCTGATACAATTCCAGTATGAATGTTTCATTTTAACGACTTTTTATTGGGAACTCACATTCCTTTCTTTTCTCTATTTACGATGACTGCCAAATCAATCCCAGCCTATTGTGATGGGTGTGTATGGTTTGGACAGATTTGGATACATTTCACTGCCCACGACATAGCGTCAGAATCGAAACAGCTAAACCTATCACTTGGTGCATTGCCCGCATCATTGACAGCTACGGTGAAAGATTAAACTAAATACCCTCAACCAGGCGCATCTTATGAGACAGTAACCCGGCTGGTACTTTGTCGAACTTCTGTTTCTAGAAGCGTCGTTTCAAAACACTTTGTCGTACTTCTGTTTCTAGAAGCGTCGTTTCAAAACACTTTGTCATACTTCTGTTTCTAGAAGCGTCGGTTCAAAACACTTTGTCGTACTTCTGTTTCTAGAAGCGTCGTTTCAAAACACTTTGTCGTACTTCTGTTTCTAGAAGCGTCGTTTCAAAACAATTTGTCGTACTTCTGTTTCTAGAAGCGTCGTTTCAAAACACTTTGTCGTACTTCTGTTTCTAGAAGCGTCGTTTCAAAACACTTTGTCATACTTCTGTTTCTAGAAGCGTCGTTTCAAAACACTTTGTCGTACTTCTGTTTCTAGAAGCGTCGTTTCAAAACACTTTGTCGTACTTCTGTTTCTAGAAGCGTCGGTTCAAAACACTTTGTCGTACTTCTGTTTCTAGAAGCGTCGTTTCAAAACACTTTGTCGTACTTCTGTTTCTAGAAGCGTCGTTTCAAAACAATTTGTCGTACTTCTGTTTCTAGAAGCGTCGTTTCAAAACACTTTGTCGTACTTCTGTTTCTAGAAGCGTCGTTTCAAAACACTTTGTCATACTTCTGTTTCTAGAAGCGTCGTTTCAAAACACTTTGTCATACTTCTGTTTCTAGAAGCGTCGTTTCAAAACAATTTGTCGTACTTCTGTTTCTAGAAGCGTCGTTTCAAAACACTTTGTCGTACTACTGTTTCTAGAAGCGTCGTTTCAAAACACTTTGTCGTACTTCTGTTTCTAGAAGCGTCGTTTCAAAACACTTTGTCGTACTTCTGTTTCTAGAAGCGTCGTTTCAAAACACTTTGTCGTACTTCTGTTTCTAGAAGCGTCGTTTCAAAACACTTTGTCATACTTCTGTTTCTAGAAGCGTCGTTTCAAAACACTTTGTCGTACTTCTGTTTCTGGAAGCGTCGTTTCAAAACACTTTCTCGTACTTCTGTTTCTAGAAGCGTCGTTTCAAAACACTTTGTCGTACTTCTGTTTCTAGAAGCGTCGTTTCAAAACACTTTGTCATACTTCTGTTTCTAGAAGCGTCGTTTCAAAACACTTTGTCGTACTTCTGTTTCTAGAAGCGTCGTTTCAAAACACTTTGTCGTACTTCTGTTTCTAGAAGCGTCGTTTCAAAACACTTTGTCGTACTTCTGTTTCTAGAAGCGTCGTTTTAAAACACTTTGTCATACTTCTGTTTCTAGAAGCGTCGTTTCAAAACAATTTGTCGTACTTCTGTTTCTAGAAGCGTCGTTTCAAAACACTTTGTCGTACTTCTGTTTCTAGAAGCGTCGTTTTAAAACACTTTGTCATACTTCTGTTTCTAGAAGCGTCGTTTCAAAACAATTTGTCGTACTTCTGTTTCTAGAAGCGTCGTTTCAAAACACTTTGTCATACTTCTGTTTCTAGAAGCGTCGTTTCAAAACAATTTGTCGTACTTCTGTTTCTAGAAGCGTCGTTTCAAAACAATTTGTCGTACTTCTGTTTCTAGAAGCGTCGTTTCAAAACACTTGTAAAAGATGAATTTCTCGTTAATCATTTACCTACTAAGTTACTTCGTCATATACGTGAATTGGTTGAATCAGATTATTGAAATATGGTTTGTATTACGTTTACTAACTACCGTGCAGGCCATCCTTTAGCCAATGATGGAGACTGATACGGTGGTGCAATTTAACAAACACAGTTATAGGTTATACATGAACGACTCTATCTGTGGGGAATACCAGCTCGGTGGCAGACATCTGGGCAGTTTCCACAAAACCCGTACCTGACCTGGCTCATACAGCCATGTAAAAGGCTATCGATGGTGGAGCTCTACTTCAACGCTTCCCATGCGAAAAAAATCATACATTTGATGAAATCTGTGCCAAATACCGCAAATATGTCAGAACTAGTTATGGAAAAACATGCATTGTCTTTGATGGGTATGAAAGTGGTCCATCCATTAAAGACGCGACTTACCGATGACGAGCAGGGGGCTCTGTTGGTGTTAATATGTCACTGACCCTTTAATGTTGTTTACATTTAAAAAGTTTGTTTTCCTAGCTAATCAAGAAAACAAACAACTGTTCATCAACTTGCTGGGAAAGAGCTTGGAGGAAGCAGGTTGTAAAGTTGTCCGTGCATCTGGAGACGCTGACGTATTGATTGTGAACTCTGCTTTAGAACTGGCACAGACAGGAGAAATCATTTTGATAGCAGATGACACTGACCTATTGGTCTTTCTATGTTATCATGCTAATAGAGATGATGGTTACAACATCTTCTTCACGCCACAACCAAAGGATAGTGCAAAAAGTGTGAAAGTCTGGAACATCAAAGAGATGGGGAAATCTTTGGGATATGTGGTCTGTTCCAACATTCTTTTCATCTATGCACTACTGGGTTGTTATTCTACATCCAGGGTTAATGAAATTAGGAAGGCAGCATCCCTCGAAAAGTGATAAACAGTAGAAACCTCCTCAAACTGGCAGAAGTGTTTGGCCAGGATAGCAGTGCAGAAGAGGTTATTGAAGCTGGGGAGAAGACTTGTGTGCCTGTACAATGGAAATGATGGGAACAACATCAATCATCTCCGACTGAGGCGCTTCAAGGAAAAGGTTGCAAAAAGCTAAAGTATGTTGAGGCCAAATCATTGCCACCAACAAGATCAGCTACCGAATTCCACAGTCTTCGAGTTTACTTCAAAATTCAGAAATGGAAATGTAGAAACCAGCTAAAACCTGACGAGTGGGGAAGGACAATTTCAGATGGTAGATTACAACCAATTAAGACTGACTTGCGAGCTGGTCCGGTAAATTTGTTGGCTATAATTATGTGTAACTGTACTTCAGGGTGTACTACAGCAAAATGCAGTTGCAAGAAACATGGCATGGACTGGTAAAACTTGTGTGGTAATTGCAAAGGCCTCCACTGCAGCAACTTACCACAGCAAGAACTTGATGATGATGACGTTACCTTTTACTAGTTCTTGACGAGAAATGATCTTTGGTCCGTTCATGAACTAGTTCTGTAATTGTTATGCAAGTCCCTTGCCTCAGCATTCGACCAACTGACGATTCCTTTATTGTAAATTGTACTTATTGTGTACCTATTTTTATGAAATGTCAGGAATTAATGTGCCAATTGTTGCCTTGAAAAAGGCTACTTTTTCCGTTTTTGTACCTTTTTATATTCATATTTGTATAGGAAATTAAAGAAAACATGAAAACAAATGAAAGGGGCTGTTAGTGTTAGTTTATTATTAAGCATACTTATCAGTACAATTTAAAACACCAAGAAAATGTCAAAATCGCTTAGGGTTGGCTCTGTGTCAGTTTTCATGCAAATATTTTTTTAAATTTCTAATTCAATAAAGTTTATTGTCAGGAAAAACGTTTATTTTTGTTAGTAATTGTCAGGAATAATGGACATACTTGTCAGGAATTTTATGTCTCGAAATTTTAATATTGTTAAGTTGGATTTTAAAAATGGCGCTTGTTGACACCTTTCCGTTAGGCTAATTTTGGTAAACTTTTCTTTTATCTGAAAGAGAGGTTATTCATGCCCAACATCAAAGTTAAAAACCTTTGTTAGCAATTTGTTTGAGGTTCAGCCACTAGACTATATGTGCATTGAATTGTTTTAGGACTTGTATTAAATGTTTATTTCTTCATTTTTGATCGTGCCAACGTGTATCAAAACAAACGTTAAATAAACGCACATGAGTTTAACTCTTTTCCTTATTTGTCTACGCACACTGCGTTATTATGAATGTTTGCGGTTTCCATGGTAACGCGTTTTACTGTAGACTGAGAATTCGAAACGTTCTGTCGAAAGTAAAATATATTGGAAGAAAACTAAATCTAAATGTTTTACAACATTTTATTGTATGTCTACTTTGTGTGTCAGTCGTCTCTTCAAGTAACACTTGTTTTTTTAAATTTATGGTTGGTTTTAAGTAGGAAAGCGAGACTAGTTTCCGTTTTTCTCTCTCAATTTTTTGTTGTCGATAATGGAGATAATATTTACTGGAATAACTATTTGTTAAAACCTTGCTTGAAACGATAATGATTTTAATAGACATGTCGCTTATGTACAGACCGACATTTTCATATTTGTTGGGCTAAAAATTGAGTTATTCGTTGTAAATTAACTTTGTGGTGTTAATCAGAGTTGTCTTTAATTAATTTTTGGAGGGGTCAGTTGAATGCGAGAGATTGAACCTTTTATAAAGGCCTCCTTCTTGCGTTACGAGGAGTATATCGTCACGATCTTTAGATAAGAAGTAAGCTAAATACTTTCTTATAAAGTAGGAATTCTAGGATCTATACATTCATAGTCCCAGTAGATTGTCAGAGGAAACAGTCGACATTTCACCGTATTTGAGGATAAAACATATCCATATTCAGCACGTGAATTGGGATCTCAAATCCACTGTCACAAGCGTCTTTTGTCATTCCATGTTTTCCGTCCTTATGTAGTCACATACATTTAATATCAGCGCAGAACCCAGTAGATCTTCAAGCAGAATAATATTTCCTCAGTGTATACATGGCCCAATATTGGTGACCCTGACACAAATAGAATGGCCTTTTACCTGCTTAAGGGGGCAGATAAAAAGATAATAAGGGACGCACATTTTAGGCACCCTAACATAAACAGCAGCGACTGTAATTCGCTTTGATCAATATGAAAGTCTGAGTAAACTTTTTTGAGTAGTTATTGGTGTTTTCTAGGTATATGCAAAAATGGCGGCTTCTTGTGCGGACTATGCTTATAAAAAGCGCTTATCATTAATTATTTAATTATTTTTCGTGTAAACTTTGATTGTGTTTGAAAGATAAAAGCCTAAACTTAATCTCTTAACGAGAAAAACTGCATATTTACGTGTGAAAAATAAATTATAATGAAATATGTAATTACGATGGTCAAAAACCCCAGAAATTCAGTGAATTTGAACTTTAAAAAAATTACTTGTAAAAATCCCTTGAAAGATAAATATAAGTTTTGGGGAACTATTTCAAAGAAAATTATTAAATTAAAGTCATAAGTCACTGAATTAAAAAAAAATTCCCACGTTTGACTAAAAATTAGCAAAATTATCCTTTCAAATGTGATAAATGAGTAAAATCCGCCATAACTTCATCGGAAAACGACTTTGTTTACAAATTGACTATCGCTATGCAAAATATATGGAAGACAAAAATGTTATAATTGATCATTTTTAACTTTATATATAACAATGTAATAATAGTTTATAGAAGTTGAAAACTTATTATCCATTAATTTCTTTATTCTTTTTAAAGTTATAAACACATTTAAGTACACTTATTTTGTTATAATAAAAAAGGAAATGCTTATTTAATTATTTGTGAGTGTACGCAATTAAGATCTTACTTTATTTTTAACTGAAAAGGTTCAGTTTTTAATTTAGTAATACTCTGAAATTATTGATGACGTCTGTTTACCAATGTTTTTCCTTAGAATTTGAAATAAAACATTTTTAAATGTTGAAAATATTTTTACGTTACAAACTGCGTCAATGTTATCATTTTTTTTTACATGATTTAAAACTTTAGTTACTCGATTTATTCTTAACGTGTCGTAACGATAAATTACATTGATTCTTTTAAAAATAAAGTGGGTTTTTTTAAGTTTAAGTGTGAAAAAGTAAATTAAAGTCAATGACTACACTGACAATTTATGCATTGAAAAAAAATCGAAACAGTTATTTATTGATAAATAGAATTCAATTTTGAAAGAAAATGTCATGTTTGAATTCTCTTTATTTATTAATAAATAATTGTGTTTAACTTAAATATTTATTAATGAAAAAAAGACAAAACAAATACAAATCTTTCCAAATAATTGACGATGAATTGTGAAATTAACGAAATCGTTGAATCTCTAAAAAAAAATTGAGTACGGTGTAAAAGTGAGTAGTTGTTGGAAGGCTAATCCCAGCTTGTTATTACAGAACGGGGCTACCATACCAATCAAAGTGAATCGTTAGTAGAAATTATTCAATTTTTAAAATTCTTTTTTTCGTTAAGTTCTTGGATCTCAGATTTGTCAATTTTTGGTTTATTTTTTAGATTATAAAAAGATTATTGCGCTGATGATGCCACGTTCATGTATGAAAAGTAAATATAATTATGTCGCATTTTTTTTTTTCCAAAAACTCTAATCATTAAAATCACATGAAATATTTTTTACAATTATATCATTTTTTTAGTGAAAATATTTATTAAACAATGCTTTATTCAATAATAATATCGCTAATTGAAAAAAATAATTTGTGTTCGAGTTATAGTGATTTTATTAACACAGTATTTAGGGGCTTTTTTCGTAATATATACGAAATATTTTGAAAAAAAATTAATTATGAACATCTACGATCCTTTATTTACATAAACAACCTTTAAAAAAATCGTACATTTTTTTTATTAATATATAAAAATATAACTTTAGTAAAGGTATATTTTCCTTTAAAAAAATAATACATTTTCACTAAGATTTAAAATAAAATAATGGTTTCATTATATTCCGTGATTGTGGATTAATGAATTTTGAAAATTTCATTTAAATTGGTTGATTTCCTGAATTTTAGTGTATTTTTAAGTGAAGGGGGGGTCAAAATGTTTTTTTTCATTTTGGGAATCGGACATTGATTTTGCACGTACCTAGTGTTTTCTGATGACATTTTTAGGCAATCGACAGATAACCCTAAAAAAAGTCTAAGCAGCTTCTAATACAACGATGTATGTGCACACATTCTAACAAGTCAATAATATTTACTTCATCCCTTTATTCAACTGTTATATGTCAAAGGGCAATTGTTAATAATTTTTTAAAGATCTGAGACATGTGTTGAAATTTGAAATAATTCATCTCAGAGAGACCCACCATCTTGTACAAGCAATATTTTACAGTGTGAATAAACTTCCGTCAAGCTTCCCGAAAACAAGCAGCAGACACACTAATCGTAAGATATTCAAACTATTAGAGATAATATTGTATTTCTCAGAGCCAATAATTCTGTCGCCAAGGTGAAAGTCTTAGTATTGTTGGAATACAAATTCGAATGCACTCCAACATTATTCGCAAACGCTAAAATAAATGAATATATACCCATAGCAACCACTTCGATGTGTTTACTTATAATGGTGAGTTATGAAAACAAGCGCAAAGTTATGTTCTACAAAAATTGTATCGCTACTCTTCTCATGAATGTTATTCGAGAGAAAATCTATTTGATGGCTATGTACGAAAATGAACCCGGTTTATTCGCTATTTTCAAAATGTTATACTCATTAGCATTAACCCAAAAAAGCAATATATACAGTCGGCAACCAATACAACAAGAAATATATGTCCGTTGCACGGCTAGCTTCGAAAAAGCATAATTAAATTTATGCATTGGCGATTGAGTAAAAAGAATTGAACTTAACAAAATTATATATTGTTGTCTTTCAATTTTGTTTTAGCTTGCAGACTCAACCATACTTAGTCCCAGAAGTAAAGACAACATTTTCCCTAAAGCTGCAGAAAAGTAATGCTAACAAAGAATTACCCTTCGTCTGAACTAGTAAGGTCAGTATCACCACAAAGCTATCGACAAGGAACTGGTAAGATCGAATGAAACCCTCGTATTGCTGTAGATGAAACATATTGCCACGACAAGACACAACACGTGCCAGAATCTTGTCACAATGGGTTGTCGATTGGCCACAATAGTGTCATAATAGGAAACAATTAATTTCAAATTTGGGTTTTGTTCATGGGTAAAATAACTAATTATTAGAATTTCTTTTAGTGTCATCTGTCAAAAAATACATTTGTTAATTAAAATCTACGATGGACTGAACATAGTTTTAAAGGAATCTTTAAGGAGATTCTTAGATACTAGCCAATGCTGACAATTGTGACTCTATACCGGTGGTTAATCTCTGATAGCCGAAATTTTCCCTCTCCTCTGAGTAAGTACAGTCTTGTCAGACACTGATTTCTATAGATGACCCTATGAAGGGTTAACATTTTTCGTGTCTTTACAAGTCTGTTAATAGTTTGTTAAGACGAATCAATGATGGCAAAGCTGTACGTAATTACTGGCATGGCATGTTGGTTCATGGCAGTTATTTTATTTTTATTTGTAAGTTGTGTTTTGCAGATCTTTCTCACACATATACTCTGCCACATATATCTTGCCATGCAGAAGAGCAACGAGGATAGGCTGTCACCTTGGAATATTCCCCTTTTGATATTGATGTGAGGGATGGTAAGCTATCAATGGCTATGGTTTAGTGAGATGGTAATTTGCTACATCTGTATGTGAGTAGGCATTGTTTGTTTAATTACTGGGTTAATAAAAACATCGCAGTAGCCATCAGTGGTGAAAACTGTCATAGACGTTCTTATAATTAATCCAGGCAAAACTCAAGTTCCTATGCCACTTCCTACAGTCCTCTAAAATTGCTTTGTTAATTAATAACTGGTGCTTGGTACCAAAGCATTTTCTCCTGCAGCCAGCTTTTTTGTTCTTCATGGTATGGGCTATCAGGTCAGTAAAGAGGTTGTAGATGGTAGTGAGGCAGCATATATGATCTGTATTTATTTAGGCACTGTGTCTCTTTTGTTTTTGGTATCAGTCTTGTATCGCTGTGTGAGCCATGGTTGTGTGTCCTCTTCACCCCCAGCCGTCTGTTGAAGCATTTACTGTAGTTGCCATAGAGTGCAGCCAACTGCTAAACTTCCTGACCGTGCAAAAGGAGAGTGACACACTTCAAAAGAATATGGTTTATATCCAGTATGTGTTCACGTATGTTGAACAATACATTGTTTATTTCTAAAAGAAGAGTAACAAACTTAACAAGAATATGCATTCTCTCCAGTATGTGTTCGCATGTGTAAACATATTTTGTTCTGTGTAAAAAGAGCCACATACTTCACAGGAATATTGTTTATCTCTGGTGTCTGTTCGGATATGTAGCAACCTACTTTGGTTCTGTGTAAAAGAAGAACCACATATTTAACCAAAATATGTTTTCTCCCCGGTATGTGGCTGCATATGTTGAAGCATACTTTGTTTACTTGCAAAGGAAAAGCCACATACTTCACAAGAATAAGGTTTGTTTCCAGTATGCGTTCGCATATGTCGGAACATATTTTTTTTTCAACGAAAAAGAAGAGTAACAAACTTCACAAGAATATGGTTTCTCTCCAGAATGCGTTCGCATATGCTGGAACATACTATGTTTCTGGGCAAATGACAAGCCACATATTCCACAAGAATATGGTTTTTCTTTAGTATGCGTTCGGACATGTTCAAACATATGTGTTTTTGTTGTAAAAGAAAAGCCACACATTTCACATATAAATGGTTTCTCTCCAGTATGTGTTCGCATATGTTGCAACATAGTTCCTTTCTGTGTAAAAGAAAGGCAACAAACTTCACAAGAATATGGTTTCTCCCCAGTATGCATTCGCATATGTTGCAACATAGTTCCTTTCCGTGAAAAAGAAGAACCACATACTTCACAAGAATATGGTTTCTCTCCGGTATGTGTTCTCATATGTTGCAAAACATGTGTTTTCTGTGCAAAGGAAGAGCCACATACTTCACATGAATATGGTTTCTCTCCAGTATGTGTTCGCATGTGTTCCAATATATGTGGTTTCCGTGTAAATGAAGAGCTACATACTTCACAAGTATATGGTTTCTCTCCAGTATGCGTTCGCATATGCCGGACCATATCGTCTTTACTTGTAAAAGAAGAGCCGCATACTCCACAAGAATATGGTTTCTCTCCAGTATGCGTTCGCATATGCCGGAACATACTATGTTTCTGTATAAATGAAGAGCCACACACCTTACAAGAATATGGTTTCTCTCCAGTATGCGTACGCATATGGTTCAACATACTTTGTTTCTGTGTAAATGAAGAGCCACATACTTCACAAGAATATAGTTTCTCTCCAGTATTCGTCTGAATATGTTCAGACATCTGTTGTTGCCGTTTAAAACTATTTTATTATTTAATAAGACTAGGAAGAGAAGAAAAACATATATACTTGATAAGAATCTTTTTTTTAAATATGTTATCGCAAAGTTCGATTTCATGCAGGAAAATATGGTATAGTTCACAAGTGTATTATTTCTCTCGTTTTTTGCTTTTATAACTGAGGAATTTACATCGATAAATTCCAAAAAATAATTCCGTAAGATATTACCATACATCAAGTCACTAAATTAATATCGATCAATTCAAACTTTATAAGACTTGTTTTCTTCTGAATGCTGTATATTCTGCAAATATGAAAAGAAAAAACAGAAATTTCAAGAAAAGATGAAAGAACGTTAATCCATTCAAAATTTATAATAAATGATTTTTTTTATTGTTCTAGTTTCTAGAATATAAAAAAGAAAATACACATTTCAAGAAAAAGATATTCATTTTTATACATGTTCTTTGCAAACAAACATTATTTTAAGATGTTGAGCAGATGTTGCAATGTAGATTATTAAATGAGCAAATTAGAAATGGTTCAACAACATTGAAGTTAAGTTTCCAAATTTATTATTGTTAGAATTTAAAATATACTTGCACAGCTTTTGAACCGGACAAAACCGACTTTTTATTTGGAATCTTCCAGACGCTTACGTAAATATTTTGAAGATATTGAAGCACTTGGCTAATTGGAAGGCTTGAGAAGCAGCTGAAAACATTACGTGTAAATTGATTAAATGTTAAAATTCCTTACAGGCAGGTGATAATAAAAAAACATGATTAAACCGAACTAGTACAGCTTCTTAATGTTCTGATTTTCTCACTCACAAAATAAATAAATTGCCATAAAGATAAACATACAGTGAGTTTTTTTCTTACATTATTATTAATGTTAAAAAATAAATAAATTTTCATAAAGATAAACATACAGTGAGTGTTTTTCTTTCATTATTATTAATGTTAAAAAATAAATAAATTTCCATAAAGATAAACATACAGTGAGTGTTTTTCTTTCATTATTATTAATGTTAAAAAATAAATAAATTTTCATAAAGATAAACATACAGTGAGTGTTTTTCTTTCATTATTATTAATGTTAAAAAATAAATAAATTTTCATAAAGATAAACATACAGTGAGTGTTTTTCTTTCATTATTATTAATGTTAAAAAATAAATAAATTTTCATAAAGATAAACATACAGTGAGTGTTTTTCTTTCATTATTATTAATGTTAAAAAATAAATAAATTTCCATAAAGATAAACATACAGTGAGTGTTTTTCATTCATTATTATTAATGTTAAAAAATAAATAAATTTTCATAAAGATAAACATACAGTGAGTGTTTTTCTTTCATTATTATTAATGTTAAAAAATAAATAAATTTTCATAAAGATAAACATACAGTGAGTGTTTTTCTTTCATTATTATTAATGTTAAAAAATAAATAAATTTTCATAAAGATAAACATACAGTGAGTGTTTTTCTTTCATTATTATTAATGTTAAAAAATAAATAAATTTTCATAAAGATAAACATACAGTGAGTGTTTTTCTTTCATTATTATTAATGTTAAAAAATAAATAAATTTTCATAAAGATAAACATACAGTGAGTGTTTTTCTTTCATTATTATTAATGTTAAAAAATAAATAAATTTTCATAAAGATAAACATACAGTGAGTGTTTTTCTTTCATTATTATTAATGTCAAAAAATAAATAAATTTCCATAAAGATAAACATACAGTGAGTGTTTTTCTTTCATTATTATTAATGTTAAAAAATAAATAAATTTCCATAAAGATAAACATACAGTGAGTGTTTTTCTTTCATTATTATTAATGTTAAAAAATAAATAAATTTTCATAAAGATAAACATACAGTGAGTGTTTTTCTTTCATTATTATTAATGTTAAAAAATAAATAAATTGCCATAAAGATAAACATACAGTGAGTGTTTTTCTTTCATTATTAAACATGTTAAAAAACCGCCTCGTTTTGATTTTGATGCCGATTCGCTTTCATTTGGCATTTTTTCAACGATTAACGTATTTTTGTGTTGGTAACAGTAGGTTTCGTTTCATTCCAAAGTTATTTTCCTGCCAAAAAGTAATGTGTGACAGGTTTTAAGGCTAAATGAAATAATTTAAAACGTTAAAAAAATAAATAATTAACTATTTTTTCTGATTTTTGTTTTTTTAACGCAAGAAAAGAAAAAGTAAATTGTGTTATAGAATTAGAAGTAACAAAAAAATCAATGTTTACTAATGCATCCTTTCTAAATATATATTATTTGTCGCAACTCGAAAAAGCAGAGCACTGTAAGTGTAGTATTAACACAGCATGACGTCGCTAGTAATTAAGGTAAAAGTAACACCGGTAAAGTAAATAAATAGGTAAAAATGGTGCAAGGAAAAATATAGATGAATATCTCACAATTAGTTTATTAAAATCGTGTCTATAATACATAAAGGGAATACATGAGAAGTTTGTCAAATTAAAAGAAAATCTAGCAAAATCCCACCATAATATTTGACTTTTTTGAAAAACTTGGAAACAATAATCATAGGTAAAAGAGAAACAGTCTACTTGATAACAGCTTCCGGTCTTGAAATCGGAAACCGACAACTGGTGTTTATAAGAAAACAGTCCCTCGTCATGAAAATGTTTTAGGGATTTTTTTTTCTTTTAGTTTAAGGTAGGGTGCCAGTTTTTGTTTCATAGGCAAACGAGTTTGATCTGGGTTCATTTTGGTATCTTTCCTGGTGGTTCTTAAAAGTTGGGCAGGGGCAGAGCATCCACAGAGGACGAGGAGCAAAGGCATTCAGAAGGATGAAAAGTTTCCTATATAGTTACAAGTTGTGTTTATCAGAAAACAGTCCATAGTCATTTTCGTCGGATTTCAGTTGGAGGATTTTTAATTTCACTAGTTTTAAAACATGGAAATCAGTCATGCAATCGAATAAAAAATAATTACTCGAGAATATTCTGTATTAGATATGTTATTACTATGATGTTTAGTATATTTACATTTTGTTACATTTTTATTTATAAAAGAAAATATTCTGTATTAGATATGTTATTACTATGATGTTTAGTATATTTACATTTTGTTACATTTTTATTTATAAAAGAAAATATTCTGTATTAGATATGTTATTACTATGATGTTTAATATATTTAACTTTTGTTACATTTTTATTTATAAAAGAAAATATTCTGTATTAGATATGTTATTACTATGATGTTTGATATATTTAAATTTTGTTACATTTTTATTTATAAAAGAAAATATTATGTATTAGATATGTTATTACTATGATGTTTAATATATTTAAATTTTGTTACATTTTTATTTATAAAAGAAAATATTCTGTATTAGATATGTTATTACTATGATGTTTAATATATTTTAAATTTTGTTACATTTTGATTTACAAAAGAAAATATTAAACTATTTTTTAAAATAAAGTATTAAAAAATGTTTTCAATACAAACTATTTAAAAAGAGTAATAAAGAATTAATTAAAAAAAAACGTCTCGAATTTTCTTGTGTTTAAGTGTATTGTTTAATGTTTTTTTGTGATTTGGATATAAAATGGAACGTTTTTTTCCCCAATGTATTTAATGCAAAGCATGTTGTTTTTCTTTGCACAGAAGAGGAATTTTTTTTCTTTAGCTTAACAAAACTAAGTTTTCTGTGTTTTGTGTGAAAATATTTTTAATGTTTTTTTCCCTTTTAGTTTAATGAAAAGGTGTTTTAGGCGAGGGAGGCTTGACCTGTAGAGACTATACAGTTAAGATTGGAGTGTGACCCAGTTTCTGTTTCATGGACAAACGAGTGCAATCTGGGTTCGTTTCGGTATCTTTTCTGGTGGGGCAGATGCATTTTCATAAGATGAAGAGGATTTTTAGAGGATGAGGAGGAAAGGCATTGTCACAACGTAAAATGAGCACCCACTTTTGGTCCAGTTTGTGGTAAATAGAGGCATGTAACCAAATTTTGTTTTCAATATTTTAGAGGGAAATAAATAATAAATAGCTTATATTTGGGGGTACAATAAAATAATGTGTGAAAAAATATTCATTGTTTTAGCATAAAATAAAAAAAAATAGTGTAGAAAATGTTGGTTAAGTAAGTTTTTTAATGAGATCGTTGGTTCCAAAAAATAGGGGGGGGCTTTTTGACAAGAATTCATTTAAAGAAGAAAATGGTGATTTTTTTCTTGTGTGTAAGTGTATTGTCTAATTTTTCTATTTTGGTGGGCATTTGGATATAAAAAGGAAGGTTTTTTCCAATTCATTTAATGCAACAAAAAGAAGTTTCGAGTTTTTTGCGTGAAAATGTTTTCAGTGTTTTTATCCTTTTAGTTTAATGAAATAACGTTTTAGGCAAGCCCGTAGAGGCTATACAATTAAGGTGAGGGTGCGCGCCAGTTGCTGTTTAATGGGAAAACGAGTATCTGAGTATCTTTTCTGCCGATGCTTGAATGTTGGGTGGGGGCAAAGGCATGCCCAGAAGATGAGGAGCAAAGGCATGCCCAGAGGATGAGGAGCAAACGTATGGTCAGAACAAAAGCATTCACGATAAAAAAAAAAGTTTCCTATTCATTTATTTTTTGTTTGGGGTTTGGATTCGTCCGTAGAAGACGTTTATCATTCTGCAACTTTTTAATGGATGTAAAATGATTGCATGTAAAACCGAACGTTTATCTTTAAATAGTAATGAAATATATTTTATAAGTTTTCTTATGACTCAGGAAATGTTGGAACTGCTTTGACTTTCTCTGTTTTGCTTACGTCACGACTGCCAATCTATGGATGCTTTTTCGAAATTTGCACCAACATTAAATATAGTTTCTACATGTTATTTTCTTGTGGCAAAACAATTCCTCCTCAACACACACACACATTGTTTCTGCCCCCCAATATTTATGCTAAAACATTAAATATTTTGTTCGCACTATATGTACAAAAAATGCCCTCTCTCCACATTTTTAGGGCAGCGATTCTTCCGACTACAAAAAAAAACTTAGTTAACCCACACTTCCCTCCATCTCGCACAAATTAGGATTTCTCTCCAAAATATTGGAAAATATTTTATTGCCCATCTCTATTCACTGTTAAACGACCCGGAGCGTGCTAATTTTTCATAACATTTATATAGGAAAGTGATTCCCCGCCCTAAGATATTTTAAAAAAACATCTATTCCTATCTTGTGAATATTTTTTTCAGGCTGTTTATATGTAATCATCAATAAAGTTGAATCTGATTATGGGGGAGGAGGAGATAAACTACGATGGGTGTGGAAAAATACCAATTTTTCTTTGATAATCTTGTAAATCAGTATTTCATTAGAAATAAAAATAAAATTTTAAATAAAATGTCGATTTTTGAAGGGACGCAACGGTAGATACGTTTAATTTTTATTTTATTACTTGAATAAAAACATTTTCATTTACTTTTCTTGATGGAACAGTACAACAACATGATCATGAATTAGTTTCTATTTTTTGTTGTGATTTAAAGAAAAGTTAAATAAAAACAATTAATGTTGTGACTATTGTGATTCTTGAAATTTATTTTTATTGCAAAACGTTATTTACGTTGGCCCTTCAAACACAAATGACGTGGATTGGTAAAAACAAAGAAAGGTTATTTAATTCAGATTCAAATCTTATTAAAGATTTCTTTTTAAAATAAAATTGGTTTAATACAAGATTTTTATGTTTTTGTAATTTCCTGTTTAATCGTGCGTGTCATCTGACGTACGGATGACCAGAAATGACAAATAAAACCTTTTTGTCAGCATTTATGAATTAAAAAAAAACGATTTGCATGGTTTAATGCTACAAACAAGAAACACGATAAGTTCAATGAATTGGTTAACGTTATTATGAACAAAAAAGAACTTTCGGTTGATAATTTGTTTCTTAAAATTAATTCATTAACATGTTATTATTATAGTATATGTTGTTATTTATTTCAAACACTTACATTAATAATAAAATGTGTTTTTGTTTTTCAATGTAAATATTATTTGTTTATTACTATATTAAACTAAAAAAATATTAAACAAATGTATTATTAATATTAAACTATAATTCGAAGGAATAATAATAACATTCGCATAAAGAAATGCTAACAAAATGGTTTAATCTTTTTATTTCTGGTCATCCGTACGTCAGATGACGCGCACGATTAAACAGGAAGTCAAAAAAACATAAAAAATCTTGGATTTTACCATAAAATCATATTTTACCGACTTTTCTTTTACATTAAAAACAATACTTAATATTAACGGAGACATATTTTTCATGCAATATTTACCTTATTCTAATCAACGTCTTCTTGTTCAACTTGACTTCCGGATAAATCAATTTCTCACTCGAACTTCACCGCAAGCATTTTTTAGCCACACTCATATTAAAAAGTGATTGTTTTAAAAGTAAAAACTTGGAGAGGTCGAACAAAATAAAATTGAGACTTTTGGAATAAACTAGAAATCGAAAAATATTAGGAAGTTTACTAAATATAATTGAGGATTTTTTTTTTCAAAATATAAACTAGAAAGAAGGAATATGCCCGTCAAAATCGTATCAATGTAGACAAACATATTAGACATTTGCATTGATTTAATTTCTTTTATTTGTCACGATGATAAAAACAAGATAAAATAAAGATAAAAAAACGATCGATTTTTCCGCCAACGTTGACAGTTGCATACACTAAGTTGAAAATCGACATCTTTAATTTTCTTGGTATTTTATGATTTCCTTTGTTTGCTAAAAATGACAAGATTACAAAAAATTTTTTTTTAAATAAATGAGTCTTCTAATTATGAAAAGGATGGTTCTCTCGGCATGAAAGGCTATAAACACGGGGGAGGGGGTCATTTCTTTTAATTCAAATCCACATCTTATTTACGTCTGTCCGTCGAACACAACGGATTTTATTAAAATAAAATCAGTATTTATCGATTTTTTTAACATTTAAAACAATACAACAATAATTGATACATATTTTTCATGCAATATTTACCTTATGGCTTGACTTCCGGATAAATCGCCTTCCCCTGGAATAAAAACAAACAAAGGATTTTGAGGTCGAAATTACCTCCCTTGATTGTCGCTCTTTTGGAAATCATGAGTGAGAAGGCGATTTATCCGAAAGTCAAGACATTACAATAAGGTAAATGTGATGTTTTATTTTACTTGTTAGTCATAAGTAACGAACGATAACACGAGGTATAGATTTACCATGTTTATTGTTTCAGCCATATTGGAGAACTACTCGATATTAATACAAGGGGGAGAGAACTCTTATTAATTGAAGAGTTCATCATGTCACATCCCTCTTCTCAGATAGATGTTTTCGATTTGTATTGATTTATTTATTTTGTCTTTTATTTATACATTATGTAGTCCTTGTACTTGAGGGGGGTTCGCCGTGTTCTTGTGGGTCGTTGGTTTGCCTCCACTGGTTGTTTTTGGTTGGCTGATGGAATTTCTCTGTCGTCGATATTAGATAGAGTGTCGATTTCTGATGAGTTTGTGTGTTGTTGGGGGAGTGATGTTATATTGTCCCAACTGGTATTTTGGGCGGATGCGTTGATAGCTGTTTGTCTCTTGTAAGTGTCGTTTGTTGCGCCTCAGTAGCCTTCCATCTCCTTGCATCTTGACAATGTAGCTGCGTGGTTCTGTGCATCTGTCGACCACTGTCGCCGGTTGCCAGGTGTCATCCTCCTGTAGGACTGACACTTTTCCACCAATAGTTAATTCTGGGAGATCTCTTGCGCTCTTGTTATAATATTGTTGTTGTTTTTTGCTTTTGCTGCACAATCTTTGTCTGATCTCCTCATCCTTTGGGGTATGTGAATTTAGCAAGGTTGGTATCCTTGTTCTTATTTTCCTATTGTATAGGATTTCTGCCGGGGATGGTAACTGGCTGTCAAGTGGGGTTGATCGGAGGCATAGAAGGGCCATTTGACAATCCATTCTAGATTGTTTGGCTTTTGTGAATGTTCTTTTTACAGTTTGGACCATTCGTTCTATGAACCCGTTTGATTGTGGGTACCTGGGGCTTGATGTGATGTGAGTGAATTCCCACTCTGTGGCAAAATTGTGGAATTCGTTGGAGACAAAATATTTTGCATTGTCTGTGTATAGCCTTTCAGGTATGCCATGAACAGCGAATATTGCTTTGAAGTATTCTATGCAATTTAAGCTTGTTGTGCTTTTCAGCGTCTTGACAAAGGGCATTTTGCTATATTGATCAGCAATCAGTAGGAATTGTTGATTGTTAAAATCAAAAATATCTGCAGCAACATACTGAAACGGTCGTGTTGCATGTTCTTTGATAATCATAGTTTCCTTTTGATTTTTCCTTTGATATTCTCTGCAGATCTCGCATGTCCTTACTAGCTCCTCTATGTCCTTGGAGATTCCTCTCCAGAATACACTATTTTGTGCCTTGAGTTGACATTTTTCGATGCCTTGGTGAGCATCGTGGATCCTCATTAATACCATCTGTTGCATACTTTTGGGTATGACTATGGATTGCCCCTTTGTGATCATACCATCTTGTACGGATACGCATTCTTTCAGTGACCAATAATTTCTAATTATCTTAGGAGTATTTTTTACGTCATCTGGCCATCCATTTAGTATCATCTCTTTAAGTGTTCTGAGTTCGTCATCTGCTTCAGTTGCATTTTGTAGTTCGGTCTGTTTCTGAGCTGTAATGTCAACAGTGTGTATGTTTACATCAAGCTCGATTTCCTTACCTAATGTTGGTTGATTTCTTGACAAGTAGTCTGGGATACACATTTCTTTTCCTGGTTTATATTTTATCTGTGCATCGTACGGTTGCAATCTTAATAACATTCTTTGCAGTCGTGGGGGTGCCTGCGCTATATTCTTATTCTGAATGTTTTCTAGTGGCTTGTGGTCTGTTTCCACTATTATTTCTTTTCCATATATGCATGTGTGGAATCTCTCACATCCGAATACTACTGCTAGTAGTTCACGTTCTATATTTGCATAACGTGATTCCGTTTCAGTCAGACTCTTGCTCGCGAAGGCAACAACTTTGTTGTTGTTAATGAGTGTTGCACCCAGTCCTATCATGCTTGAATCTACTTGGATAGTTGTGTCTGCATTGGGATCAAAATATGCTAGACAGAGTTTTTCGTGGATGTGATCTTTTATCGTTCGGAACGTCTTGTCGTGCGTCTCGTTCCACTGATACTCTGCATCCTTTTTAAGTAGTGACCTCAGTGGCGCTGTTTTGGTGCTGAGATCTGGTATAAATGGGCTTAGGTATTGTATCATACCTAAGAATTGTTGGAGTTCTTCCTTGTTGGTTGGTGCTGGTTTCGATTTTATTTTATCGCATTTGTCGGGGTCTGGGTGAGATCCGTTCTCGTCCCAGATGAGACCATCAAATTTTATTTGTTTTTGCCTGATGGTGCATTTCTCTTTGTTGAAGACTAGACCATATTTTCGGGCAGTGTCCATTGTCTCTAACAGGTTTTGATCATGCTCCTGTATTGTTCTGCCATACACGCATATATCATCTGATATACATATGGCTCCTTTGCATGGTTCCAATATTTGGTCCATTTTTTGTTGGAAAATGTCTTGCGACATCTTTAGGCCAAACGGACATCTCAAATATCTGTATCTCCCGAACGGAGTGTTGAAACAGGTGAGTAAGCTTGATTCCTCTTCAAGTTGTAGTGCCCAGTAGCCATGTTTTGCATCCAGTTTCGAAAAGTGTTTGGCACCTGTCAATTTGTGTGAAATTTCTTCTAGTGTTGGCGTTTTATGGTGTGTCCTTATTATGTATTTATTTAACGGTTTGGGGTCTAGACAAATCCGTAGGTTTCCATTTTTTTTTCTGCTGCATGCGATGGCGTTGACCCATTCTGTGGGCTCTGTAACCTTTTTTATTACACCCAGGTGTTCCATTTTGTGTAATTCTTGTTTTAGTTCGTCTCTGAGGTGCACTGGGAATTTTCTTGGCGGTTGTACTACCGGTATTGCATCTTCGGTAAGATGTATTTTTTGAACGCCTTGGAATTTCCCTATCCCTTGGAATCTGTCAGGGTATTCCTCAGCGAGGTTTTCCATATTTTCAATTTGTTTTGGTGAGTGCCCTTTTGTTATGCTGCAGTTGACGGTTACTAAACCTAGTCGGATGCTTGGTCTTAGGCCCAGTATGGTTACATCGCCATCACACACGAAAAATTTTGCTCTGATAGTTGCAGAGTTTTTGTGTTTGATCTTTAAACTTATTGCTCCATAATGGTTTATCTTCGTACCATTCGCAGCCCACAAGGTAGTTAACTCTTGTTTTTTATGTCCATGAGTTAGTTCCCTTTGACCATTCGTTTGTTTATTTATTTTTCTGTCGCCATTTTGTGGATACATTTTTTTATAGATTCTAACAGGTAGAATATTTCCGTTTGCCCCTGTGTCGACCTTCATTTTTATTTTATGTTCGTTATTTTCTGTATCCTCACAGTCTATGTTCGCGAAAATTTCTTCACGGTCGTCGTTCTCTGCATTTATTGCGTATAGGTATAAATCGTCGTCTTGGTCTGTTTCGTTGTCTTCCTTTGACGTTGTATTTATTCTTTTTTTTTGGAAACTCTGCTTTTTGTATCCGTTTGGGGGTTTTTGTTTTTTAGCTTTATATGAGCTATTTTCTTGCCTTATTTTGTTTTTGCAAGAAGTATCTCTCGAGTCTCTCCGGCCTTGCATATTTGTTAGGCAGTATTCCTCGAAGTGGTGTAAACCGTTGCACCTTCTGCACGTTTTGTTGAAGGCGTAGCAGTCTTCTTTCCTTTTCCTGTGGTGTTTACCACATCTCGTGCAGGGTTTGTTTTTCACGGATACTTCGTGATACACCCCATTTCTCCCTTCGTTAGCGTCCTTGTATCGAGAGTTATCTTTTGTTGTGATTTCATATGCTCTAACGCTTTCTATGGCTGATTTGAGGGTTAGGTCTGGTTTTGCAATTAGGTTTCTTCTTTCCTCAGCGCTCCTGAGCCCTTTAATAATTTGTTCTAAGATGCGTTCGTCTTTATTATTTCCGAAGTCACATCTGTCGGCTTTAGTTTTGAGCTTGACTAGGTAGTCATCCACTGTGTCTTCATTTTGTCGCATTGACGTGAATTCCAAACGTTCGACCCATTTGTTTGGTTTTTGAATCATGTGGGATTCGAATATTAAAAATATATTCTCGGAGTTTTCTTTCTGCTCATTTGTAAGCTGAGCATTTTTTTAAAGTTCACGACCTTTTGGTCCGGTGCTGAGCAAAATGTAGTTGTATTTCAACTTTTCTTCAACATTGTTGATTATGAAATACGAGGACATAAAATCCACCCATTCGCTGTATGCCTCGTGCTTGTTCTCGTTCGACCAGTCTAGAACGGGTAATGTTATATTTGAAGACGCCATTTTTTTTTTTTTCGCGCTTCCTTTGTTTTTTCTCGTTTTAGAAAGAAGAAAATTCTTTTTTTTTTTTCAATTTACTCACTGTGTGAGGTTATCTTGATTCTTTTCTGTGACTTCTCGTCCGTCTGGTTTCTTTTACCGCTGCCACCATGTGATGTTTTACTTTGCTTGTTAATCATAAGTAACGAACGATAACACGAGGTATAGATTTACCATGTTTATTGTTTCAGCCATATTGGAGAACTACCCGATATTAATACAAGGGGGAGAGAACTCTTATTAATTGAAGAGTTCATCATGTCACAGAAAATATTGCCTGAAAAATACGTATAAATTATTGTTGTATTGTTTTAAATGTTAAAAAAATCGATAAATACTGATTTTATTTTAATAGAGTTAAAACATTACAAACTAACCTTTTAAAAATTAGTATTTCACATGGAAATTTCCAAGGAAAGGATTTACTTAGGTTAATTTATCCAGTGTTGGGGTTAATAAATGGCATGCTTTCATCCTGATCGCCACTCAGGACTTAACATGAGTCACTACTACCCTAGACTTTGGGTTAGTTTTGGAGTTCCTGTTTAATTGTCTCTCCACGAGGGAAAGGTTAGACGAAGGTTGTTGTTTTTTTATGTGGAGGATATCTACCCCCCCCAAAAAAAAATAGGGGTTACACTGAATGAGATAGATATATAAATTGCCCTGTCAAGAAGGATTTCTCATCGTCTGACCGAGGAAAAAACAGATACAACACTTTGATCCCAGCAAGAAGGTAACAAATGAAAGTCTGTTTGATGTTAATGGACGCCATGTACTTTATTATTATTAATTATTATTATTGGTCCCCCGATTTAAAAAATTGGGAGACCTATGTTTTGAGGCATTTCCGTCCGTGTGTGTGTCCGTGTGTGTGTCCGTGTGTGTGTCCGTCTGGATTTTTCTCCGCAACCATCCATTGAATTTCTCTGAAATTTTGAATGAAGTTGTAACTTTTGTCAGGTTAGAAAGTGACATTTTGAAAACAAATCTGGTTATTCCCCCAGGGGGTCAAAAGGCCCCGAAATGGCTAAAAATTACATTTTCTACCCCATAACTTTTCATCCATCCATCCATTTAATTTCTCTGAAACTTGACCAAAATGTGCAGGGAATTTTTCCTAATAGAAACTAAGTATCGCTGACCTTGGAAAAGATCTGGTTCGCGCCCCCAGGGTGTCACAGTGCCCCTAAAATGGCAAAAAATGATCCTTTCCTCCCATAACGTTTGATCCATACATTCAATTTTTCTTAAATTTTGCATGAAGTTGTAAGTTAGAATGTGACATTCTTCGATTTTTGAAACAAAATCTGGTTCGCGCCCCCAGGGGGTCAAAAGCCCCCATAAATGGCGAAAAATGACCCTTTTCTCCCATAACGGTTGATCCATCCATTGATTTTTTTCTGAAACTTGGCCAAAATGTAGAGGCAATTGTCCTGGATATAAAATGAGCATCCTTGACATCAGAAAAATTCTGGTTCGCGCCCCCAGGGGCTCAAAGGGGGGTCAAAAATGCCCCAAATTGCCCAAATTAATGCATTTTACACTCGTCACATACAGAGGGGGACCACGCATGCGCGGCATGTTATTATTATTATTATTATTATTATTATTATTATTATTATTATTATTATTATTATTATTATTATGATTATCTTATCTCGTATATTATGCTTACGTTAACCATTTTCTTTTCATTATTATAACGCTTAGGAACGCGGGGCAAGCGAAACACAACTGGGTGCTATTGAATAAATAGACTTATCACGGTTCGATTTCACTTGGGTATCATAAAGTTAAATCTTAGCATCTTCATGCCGAGAGAATCCTCCTCCTCATAATTAACAGACAAATTTATTTAATTAATTTATTTTTGTCATTTTTAGCAAACAAGGGTAATTATAAAATACCTAAATAATTACAGATGTGGATTTTCAAGATAGTGGATGAAACTATCAACGTTGGCGGAAAAATCGGCGCTCTTGTATAAGCAGTAACCGATCTGAGGGAGATAACTCTATTTTCTCAGTCGCCGCTATTCCGAATTCGCTTATACTTTGGTAAGGGAGATAACTTTGTTTATTAATAAATAAAAAACATTTTACGGTTTTGAAATGCGTTAAAAACCCTAACCCTAAACCTAACCCTAACCCATTCAAAATAACTTTTAAGCACTTTTAATACATGCCACAAATTGTATACACTTTATATAAACATAAAAAGAAAAGTTATTTTCTTTCATGCTGCGATAAACAAAGTTATCTTCCTTGCCAAAGTATAAGCGAATTCGGAATAGCGGCGGCTAAAAAAATAGAATTATCTCCCTCAGATCGGTTACTGTTTATACAAGAGCGCCGAAAAATCAATCGTTTATTTTTTATCTTGTTTAATCTTGTATTCATCATCGTGACAAATAAAAGAAATTAAATCAATGCAAATGTCTAATGTGTTTGTCTACATGGATACGATATTGACGGGCATATTCCTTCTTTCTTGTTTATATAAGAAAACATTATTAATTATATTTTTCATTTAGTCAAATTTAGTCGATTATTAAACTTCATATTTATCGGTTTCCAGTTTATTCCAAAGTGCTCGAGTAAATTTTTTTCGATCGCATCCAAGTTTTTATTTTATAAGAAACAATCAAATTTTAGTATGAGTGTGGCTAAAAAAGTCTTAAGGTGAAGTTTGAGTTAGAAATCCGGAAGACGGTCATTACAATAAGGTAAATATTGCATGAAAAATACGTCTCTGTTAATATTAAGTATTGTTTTTAATGTAAACGAAAAGTCGGTAAATGATGATTTTATTTAAAAAATAAATCTTTAATGAGATTTGAATCGGAATAAAAAGGCTAATCTAAAATAACCTTTGTTTGTTTTTACCTATCCACGCCACTTATGTTTGAAGGGCCATCGTGAATAACCTTTTGCAATAAAAATAAATTTCTAAATAAATTTCAAGAATCACAAGTCGCAAGATTAATTGTTTTTATTTACTTTTTCTTTTGATCGCGACAAAAATAGAAATTTATTCTTGAGAATGTTTTTGTACTGTTCCATAAAGAAAAAGTCAATGAAAATATTTTTATTCAAGTAATAAAAAATTAAGACGTATCTACTGTTGCGCCCCTTCAAAAATCAACATTTTAGTTTAACATTTTATTTTTATTACTAATGAAATACTTATTTACAAGATTATCAAAGAATTTTTTTTCAAACCCATCGTAGTTTATCCAACTTTTTTGGTGATTCCATGTAAACAGTCTGAAAAAATATTCGCAAGATAGGAATGGATTTTTTAAAGATATATTTTATTTTGCTATATAAATTGTACAACAAATGAGCCCCCCCCCCTTCGGGCCATTTAACAATAAATACAGATGTGTAATAAAATGTTTTCAAATATTTGGGAGAGAAATTCGAATTCGTGCGAGATGGACGGAAGTGTGTGTTAACTAAGTTTTTGGGGGCGACGAGGGGGGGGGGTTAGTCGCTGCCTCCAAAAATGTGAGAGGGGGGCATTTTTTCGGGTATCTTTAAAAATGATCAGTACAGTCGCGGACGGGGTCCAAAAAAACTAACGAGAACGGGGTTATGAAAATAAATATGCAACAAGTGAGTTTAACCTACGTCGAGCAGAGATATTTGTCTACTTACCTATGATATTTGTTTGTATTTTTACGTACTATAAATGGGTTTTTATTAGATGTAAAAAAAATTTCTTGTTCATTTTTTACTCGTACTTTTTTCTAGACAAGATGGCGTCTTCTGCTCACTTCCTTACGAGCAAGCGCCATTTTGTTTTTGCTATGTTCGTGTGACAAAACTATTGATTTCTAATAAATAGCAGTTGGAACGGTTTAAAAATACAAACAAATATCACAGGTCAGTTTTAAATTTGTTGTATATTTGTTTTTTTGAGCGTTTTCAGCATACTGATCATTCTTAAAGATACCCATTTTATCTACATCCACTTATAATATAACGAGCACTTTCTCTGTCACGATGTCAGGATGTCTGTCTGTCCGTCCTGGGGAATTTTTGTAAACAGAAGAGATAGGTGGGGGGGTTCTCGAGTAATTAAGATTTAATTAATTAAGCTTTTCGAGTCAGCGTTCATAATATTCGTATACATGTAGAATTAGGAAACTATTATTAATTAATTAAATTTACATTAGATAACATTAAATAACATTGGAGAAGAACGAAATTTCAAGACGAGGAAGCGATTAGAAGTGAAAACGTGGCAAGAATCATACTAAAATTAATAGATTTCAACGGCCTTTTATACCCTTAATAAATGTCGTTTAGACATTAGACGGGCTTCCTCATTTACATAATACATTCTTTTTAACCTTCCATTAAATTCAGATTTACAAATATATACTTATAACTGCTATTATCAAGTTTCCATATGTATTCACAATACGTTCCGATAAGGTGATATTAAGAAAAATTATAAATACAATTAATTAAACCCATTTTCTTCATCAACCAGCGTGTTTTCTCAACCATACTTCCAATGGCGATTATTGTTAAAATTTCAAGTCTTTCTCGGCCTTTTGGCTAAGATCAAAGTGTAGTATCTGTTCCGATGAATACTGAACCACATAGACTGGTATTGTCTTGGCTTTCGGGTCTTCACTGCTATTGTCTTGGCCTTCGGGTCTTCATTTACGCCGGTCTACGGGACTGTCCTGTGCAGTTCTAGGAGGTCCACCCTCCCAGGCTTCGCCTCCCCTCTTTAGTGACGTCATTGTGAGAGGATTTTTTTCACAGTTTTCATTCATTATTTACATTACAATGTTAAGAGAATGTTTTCTACTAAATGTTAAAAGTAAACAAGGCATATCCGAGCTATTAGTAAATCGGTGACCATTCAGGAAAACTAAATTGCTGACTCATACTTCCGGTTTATCCGGTAGTGACGTCATCGTGAGAGGATTTTTTCACAGTTTTCATTCATTATTTACATTACGTTGTACCGAGAATGTTTTTTACTATAAGTTAAAAGTAAACAAAGGCATATCCGAGCCATTCATAAATCGGTGACCATTTAGGAAACCTAAATTGCTGAATCATCTTTCCGGTTGGACCGGAAGTGACGTCATTTTGAGAGGATCTTTTCACATTATCAGTCTTTACATTAATTACGTTTATAAGCAAAGGTGTTTTATTGTAAATAGGAAGTTAAGCAACAAATATCTCGGCCATTACTAAATGGGTAACCGTTTTGGGAAAATAACAAAACTGGTTCTTTGATATGACGTAGGCGCCTTCAATAGCATATTTAAACATTAGTTCTTTGATTTGACCGAGGCGCCTACTAATTTGGTTACATTATTTTAACTATGCATGGGGTAAAAAAATGTTTTTTCCTTCTTCTTTTTCTCACTTACAATATTACTATTCATGGGGAAGGGTAACAAAAAAAAAAATTTTGGGGGGGGGTAAAATTTTTTTTTTTTTTTCTTTTTCTAACTGAAAATATTACTACTCATGGGGAAGGGTAACAAAAAAATTTTTTTTTTTGAGTGGGGGGGGGAAGTTTTTTTTTTTTTACTTTATCTTACTGAAAATATTACTACTCATGGGGAAGGGTAACAAAAAAAATTTTTTTTTTTGGGTGGGGGGGGGTAAAAATTTTTTTTGTTTTTTTTGTTTTTCTAACTGAAAATATTACTATTCATGGGGAAGGGTAACAAAAAAAATTTTTTTTTTGGGTGGGGGGGTAAAAATTTTTTTTTTTTTTTTCTTTTTGTAACTGAAAATATTACTATTCATGGGGAAGGGTAACAAAAAAAATTTTTTTTTTGGGTGGGGGGGGGTAAAAATTTTTTTTTTTTTTTTCTTTTTGTAACTGAAAATATTACTATTCATGGGGAAGGGTAACAAAAAAATTTTTTTTGGGGGGGGCGGTTAAATTTTTTTTTTTTCTGAACTGAAAACATCCCAATTCATGGGGAAGGGTAACAAAACAAAATTTTTTTTTGGGTGGGGGGGGGTTAAAAATTTTTTTTTTTTTTCTTTTTCTTACTGAAAATATTACTACTCATGGGGAAGGGTAACAAAAAAAATTTTTTTTTGGGGGGGGGGGTAAAAAATTTTTTTTTTTTCTCTTTTTCTAACTGAAAATATTACTATTTATGGGGAAGGGTAACAAAAAAAAAAATTGGGGGGGAGGGGAATGTTTTTTTCCTTTTTCTAACTGAAAATATTAATATTTATGGGGAAAGGTAACTAAAAAAAATTTTTTTGGGGGGGGGGTAAAAAATTTTTTTATTTATTTTTTTTTTTAACTTAAATACAATTCCTATTCATGGGGAAGAGTAAAATAAAAAATTTTGGTGGGAGGGGGGTAAAAACTTTTTTTCGTTTTCTAACTGAAAATATTACTATTCATGGGGAAGGGTGACAAATATCTTTTCTTTTTTTGGGGTGGGGGGGTAAAATTTTTTTCTTTTTTTTCTGTTTCTAACTGAAAATACAACTATTCATGGGGAAGAGTACAAAAAGAAATTTAGGGGGGGGGTAGCTATTATTTCTTTTTTTTCTCTTTTTCTAACTGAAAATATTACTATTATGGAGAAGGGCAAAAAATAAATTGGGGGAAGCGAACTTTTTTTTAAACTGAAAATATTAGTATTCTTGGGGGAGGGTGAAAAAAACTTTTGGAGAGAGTGGGTAAAAAAATGTTTTAAAAATGTTTTATTTGTTTTTAAACTAAAAATATTCTTGGTTAGAAACAAAGAAAATCGATGTCTACCCACCCAAGAAATATGACTGAGTCTCCATCGGTTTACTGGTGAGCGTTCATTTCCGACGCGGCAGCCTAGCAAAAATAGACGACCGTAGGGAGGCTATTTTGGCTAGTCCACTTATAATATAACGAGCACTTCTCTGTCTGTCTGTCTGTCTGTCTGTCTGTCTGTCCGTCCTGGGGAATTTTTGTAAACAGAAGAGAGGGGGGGGGGTCTCGGGTAATTAAGATTTAATTAATTAAGCTTTTCAAGTAGGCGTTCTTAATATTTGTATACCTGTAGGATTAGGAAACTATTATTAATTAATTAAATTTACATTAGATAACATTAAATAACCTTAGTAGATTAGAGAAGAACGAAATTTCAAGACGAGGCTGCGATTAGAAGTGTAAACGTGGCAAGAATCATACTAAAACCAATAGATTTCAACGGCTATTTATACCCTTAATAAACGTCGTTTAGACATTAGACGGGCTTCCTCATTTACATAATACATTCCTTTTAACCTTCCATTAAATTCAGATTTACAAATATACACTTATAACTGCTATTATCAAGTTTACATATGTATTCACAATACGTTCCGATAAGGTGATATTAATAAAAATGATTAATACAATTAATTAAACCCATTTTCTTCATCAACCAGCGTGTTTTCTCAACCATACTTCCAATGGCGATTATTGTTAAAATTTCAAGTCTTTCTCGGCCTTTTGGCTAAGATCAAAGTGTAGTATCTGTTCCGATGAATACTGAACCACATAGACTGGTATTGTCTTGGCTTTCGGGTCTTCACTGCTATTGTCTTGGCCTTCGGGTCTTCATTTACGCCGGTCTACGGGTCTGTCCTTTGCAGTTCTAGGAGGTCCACCCTCCCAGGCTTCTCCTCCCCTTAGTGACGTCATTGTGAGAATCCTTCTGGTTAATCCGGAAGTGACGTCATCGTGAGAGGATTTTTTCACAGTTTTCATTCATTATTTACATTACGTTGTTAAGAGAATGTTTTTTACTATAAATTACAAGTAAACAAGGCATATCCGGGTCTGTCCTTTGCATTTCTAGGAGGTCCACCCTCCCAGGCTTCTCCTCCCCTCTTTAGTGACGTCATTGTGAGAGGATTTTTTTCACAGTTTTCATTCATTATTTACATTACATTGTTAAGCGAATGTTTTCTACTAAATGTTAAAAGTAAACAAGGCATATCCGAGCTATTAGTAAATCGGTGACCATTCAGGAAAACTAAATTGCTGACTCATACTTCCGGTTTATCCGGTAGTGACGTCATCGTGAGAGGATTTTTTCACAGTTTTCATTCATTATTTACATTACGTTGTTAAGAGAATGTTTTTACTATAAATTACAAGTAAACAAGGCATATACGAGCCATTAGTAAATCGATGACCATTTTGGAAAACTAAATTGCTGACTCATCTTTCCGGTTAGACAGGAAGTGACGTCATTTTGAGAGGATCTTTTCACATTATCAGTCTTTACATTCATTACGTTTATAAGCAAAGGGGTTTTATTGTAAATAGGAAGTTAAGCAACAAATATCTCGGCCATTACTAAATGGGTAACCGTTTTGGAAAAATAACAAAACTGGTTCTTTGATATGACGTAGGCGCCTTCAATAGCATATTTAAACATTAGTTCTTTGATATGACCGAGGCGCCTACTAATTTGGTTACATTATTACTATTCATGGGGAAGGGTAACAAAAAAAAAATTTTTTTTTTGGGGGGGGGGTAAAATTTTTTTTTTTTTTTTTTCAACTGAAAACATTCCAATTCATGGGGAAGGCTAACAAAAATTTTTTTTTTTTCCGGGTGGGGGGGGTGGGTAAAAATTTTTTTTTTTTTCTTTTTCTAACTGAAAATATTATTACTCATGAGGAAGGGTAACAAAATTTATTTTTTTTCCGGGTGGGGGGGGGGGGTAAAAATTTTTTTTTTTTTTTTCTTTTTCTAACTGAAAATATTACTACTCATGGGGAAGGGTAACAAAATTTTTTTTTTTTCGGGTGGGGGGGGGGTAAAAATTTTTTTTTTTTTTTCTTTTTCTAACTGAAAATATTATTACTCATGGGGAAGGGTAACAAAATTTTTTTTTTTTTTTCTTTTTCTAACTGAAAATATTACTACTCATGGGGAAGGGTAACAAAATTTTTTTTTTTTTCGGGTGGGGGGGGGTAAAAATTTTTTTTTTTTTTTCTTTTTCTAACTGAAAATATTATTACTCATGGGGAAGGGTAACAAAATTTTTTTTTTTTTTGGGTGGGGGGGGAAATTTTTTTTTTTTTTTTCTTTTTCTTACTGAAAACATTACTACTCATGGGGAAGGGTAACAAAAAAAATTTTTTTTTTGGGTAGGGGGGGTAAAAATTTTCTTTTTTTTTTTCTTTTCCTAACTGAAAATGTTACTATTCATGGGGAAGGGTAACAATAAAAAAAATTTTTTTTGGGGGGGGGGGGTAAAATTTTTTTTTTTTTTTTGAACTGAAAACATCCCAATTCATGGGGAAGGGTAACAAAAATTTTGGGGGGGGGAGTGAGGGGGGGGGTAAATTTTTTTTTTTTTTTTTTTTTTTCTTACTGAAAATATGACTACTCATGGGGAAGGGTAACAAAAAAAAAATTTTGGGGGGGGGGGTACAAAAAATTTTTTTTTTCTCTTTTTCTAACTGAAAATATTACTATTCATGGGAAAGGGTAACAAAAAAAAATTTGGGGGGGGGAGGGGGGGAAATGTTTTTTTCCTTTTTCTAACTGAAAATATTACTATTCATGGGGAAAGGTAACTAAAAAAAATTTTTTAGGGGGGGGTAAAAATTTATTTATTTTTTTTTTTTTTTAACTTAAATACAATTCCTATTCATGGGGAAGGGTAAAATAAAAAAATTTGGTGTGCGGGGGGTAAAAACTTTTCTTTTATTTCTTTTTCTAACTGAAAATATTACTATTCATGGGGAAGGGTGACAAATATCTTTTCTTTTTTTAAAATTTTTTTATTTTTTTCTGTTTCTAACTGAAAATATAACTATTCATGGGGAAGAGTACAAAAAGAAATTTAGGGGGGGTAGATATTATTTCTTTTTCTTTCTCTTTTTCTAACTGAAAATATTACTATTACGGATAAGGGCAAAAAATAAATTTGGGGGGGCGACCTTTTTTTTAAACTGAAAATATTAGTATTCTTGGGGGAGGGTGAAAAAAACTTTTAGATGGAGTGGGTAAACAAATGTTTTAAACATGTTTTATTTGTTTTTAAACTAAAAATATTCTTGGTTAGAAATATAGAAAATCGATGTCTACCCACCCACGAAATATGACTGAGTCTCCATCGGTTTACTGGTGAGCGTTCATTTCCGACGCGGCAGCCTAGCAAAAATAGACGACCGTAGGGAGGCTATTTTGGCTAGTCCACTTATAATATAACGAGCACTTTCTCTGTCTGTCTGTCTGTCTGTCTGTCCGTCCTGGGGAATTTTTGTAAACAGAAGAGAGAGGGGAGGGGGGGGGTGCTCGAGTAATTAAGATTTAATTAATTAAGCTTTTCGAGTCAGCGTTCATAATATTTGTATACCTGTAGAATTAGGAAACTATTGTTAATTAATTAAATTTACATTAGATAACATTAAATAACCTTAGTAGATGGGAGTAGAACGAAATTTCAGGTCGAGGCTGTGATTAGAAGTGAAAACGTGGCAAGAATAACACTAAAATTAATAGATTTCAACAGCCTTATATACCCTTAATAAACGTCGTTTAGACATTAGACGGGCTTCCTCATTTACATAATACATTCCTTTTAACCTTCCATTAAATTCAGATTTACAAATATACACTTATAACTGCTATTATCAAGTTTCCATATGTATTCACAATACGTTCCGATAAGGGGATATTAATAAAAATTATTAATACTATTAATTACAGCCATTTTCTTCATCAACCAGCGTGTTTTCCCAACCATACTTCCAATGGCGATTATTGTGAAAATTTCAAGTCTTTCTCGGCCTTTTGGCTAAGATCAAAGTGTAGTATCTGTTCCGATGAATACTGAACCACATAGACTGGTATTGTCTTGGCTTTCGGGTCTTCACTGCTATTGTCTTGGCCTTCGGGTCTTCATTTACGCCGGTCTACGAGTCTGTCCTTTGCATTTCTAGGAGGTCCACCCTCCCAGGCTTCTCCTCCCCTCTTTAGTGACGTCATTGTGAGAGGATTTTTTTCACAATTTTCATTCATTATTTACATTACATTGTTAAGAGAATGTTTTTTACTAAATGTTAAAAGTAAACAAGGCATATCCGAGCTATTAGTAAATCGGTGACCATTCAGGAAAACTAAATTGCTGACTCATACTTCCGGTTTATCCGGTAGTGACGTCATCGTGAGAGGATTTTTTCACAGTTTTCATTCATTATTTACATTACGTTGTACCGAGAATGTTTTTTACTATAAGTTAAAAGTAAACAAGGCATATCCGAGCCATTCATAAATCGGTGACCATTTAGGAAACCTAAATTGCTGAATCATCTTTCCGGTTGGACCGGAAGTTACGTCATTTTGAGAGGATCTTTTCACATTATCAGTCTTTACATTACGTTTATAAGCGAAGGTGTTTTATTGTAAATAGGAAGTTAAGCAACAAATATCTCGGCCATTACTAAATGGGTAACCGTTTTGGAAAAATAACAAAACTGGTTCTTTGATATGACGTAGGCGCCTTCAATAGCATATTTAAACATTAGTTCTTTGATATGACCGCCTCGGTCATATCAAAGAACTAATGTTTAATGTTTAATGGGGGGGGGTAAAATTTTTTTTTTTTTTTTTTTTCAACTGAAAACATTCTAATTGATGGGGAAGGGTAACAAAAATTTTTTTTTTTAGGTAAGGGGGGGTAAAAAATTTTTTTTTTTTCTTTTTCTAACTGAAAATATTACTACTCATGGGGAAGGGTAACAAAATTTTTTTTTTTTTTCGGGTGGGGCGGTAAAAATTTTTTTTTTTCTTTTCTTTTTCTAACTGAAAATATTACTACTCATGGGGAAGGGTAACAAAAAAAATTTTTTTTTTGGGTGGGGGGGGAAAATTTTTTTTTTTTTTTCTTTTTCTTACTGAAAATATTACTACTCATGGGGAAGGGTAACAAAAAAAATTTTTTTTTGGGGTTGGGGGGGGGGAAATTTTTTTTTTTTTTTCTTTTTCTTACTGAAAATATTACTACTCATGGGGAAGGGTAACAAAAAAAAATTTTTTTTTGGGTGGGGGGGGTAAAAATTTTTTTTTTTTTTTTTTCTTTTTCTAACTGAAAATATTACTATTCATAGGGAAGGGTAACAAAAAAATTGTTTTGGGTGGGGGGTAAAAATTTATTTATTTATTTTTCTTTTTCTTACTGAAAATATTACTACTCATGGGGAAGGGTGACAAAAAAATTTTTTTGTTTCGGGTATGGGGGTAAAAATTTTTTTTTTTTTCTCTTTTTCTAACTGAAAATAGTACTATTCATAGGGAAGGGTAACAAAAAAAAAATTTATGCGGGGGGGAAATGTTTTTTTCCTTTTTCTAACTGAAAATATTACTATTCATGGGGAAAGATAACTAAAAAAAATTATTTGGGGGGGGGAAAAAAAATTTTTATTTATTTTTTTTTTTAACTTAAATACAATTCCTATTCATGGGGAAGGGTAAAATAAAAAATTTTGGTGGGAGGGGGGTAAAAACTTTTTTTCTTTTTCTAACTGAAAATGTTACTATTCATGGGGAAGGGTGACAAATATCTTTTCTTTTTGGGGGGTGGGGGAGTTAAATAAAATTTCTTTTTTTTCTGTTTCTAACTGAAAATATAACTATTCATGGGGAAGAGTACAAAAAGAAATTTAGGGGAGGAGTAGATATTATTTCTTTTTTTTTCTCTTTTTCTAACTGATGAGAATAGTAGTCCGAATAATCCAATTTTCAATCCTCATCTAAAAAGTTTCACAATCACTTTCTAACGTTGAACACTATAACGTAGACAGTTTCGACACCCTCTTACATTGCAGATATTAATAAAATATATTTCTAACATTGTCATATTAAAGTGCTTAGTGAAAATTGCAATGTTTAAGAATTAACTTTTTAAAGGGTTCAAATTTTTATTTATACGCGCCTACGAATGTAAACATCTTCATATCTTATAATATAACGAGATGAGAATAGTAGTCCGAATAATTTAAAAACATAACAATTAACCTGAACCCGATCAAATTTTACCTCGGTCGAAACGTTAGGAATACAAAAACCAAGATGAGAGTAGTAGTCTGAATAATCCAAATTACTAATCCTTATCTAAAAAGCTTCAGAATCACTTTCTAACGTTGAATGCTATAACGTAAAAAAAAAATTTTTAAATCATTTCTTAACAAATTCAAACCTTCATTAATACGCGCGTAATTTTGTGTCACGTGACAATGAACATGTACAGATATATGCGAAGACGGCTTTTCATTGAATATTGTTTCTTCAACGATCAACAAGTGATTTTTCTTTACTTGAATACAATTTCAAGGTTTTTGAACGGAAGAAAATAATAGCAGAGTCGAATGTTTATTCAAAACTCATTATTTAAAAAAAAATTTTTCAATGAGATTTTGTCTTCTAAGACGGGTGATTTGAACTAAACAAAAAGAAAAAACTTTATTTCAATATTTCAATAAGAATTTCCAAATCTAAAAAAGTGTTTGAATTTCACTGAACCGTGAGTATTATCATTGTTGTTTACATTTAATTGCTTATTCTATTTGATTTTCGCACTCGGTTTGTATTAAATTTATTAATTTAGTCTTAAATTGTATTTTACCCACCGAAATAAAATTCAAATCCACTCTAAACAAGTAAAAAGGGACAACCACTTCCAGGCTATTGTAACTTTTTAGGATAGTAACCAATTCGTTTAGGTGATATCAAACTTTTAATTTGGTTATGATAATAATTTACTGATCAAACAATAACGTAAAAAGTAAATTTAACGTTCCGTCTCCAACAAATCACAAACTTTCACCTGTGTTATTAAGAGAAAGTCAATATATTTTGTTGCTTCTACATAATTTGAACCAAACTTTGTTTTAAAACTAAATCTAAAAATAACCAAGGTTTTAGATTTATTTCAGCAAAAGTCATTTGGGTTCGGTTCAAATTCTGTAGAAGCACCAGATTGGTGGCACATTCTGTACAGGATACGTTCTTACTATGAACAATGTGAATGTGTAACATATTTAAACAATTTTAAGAAAAACATTTTTTTTTAAATCAGCTTGGACTTATTATCTGTTATATTGTTAATTACTTTATGATTGTATTAATTACAAAAACCAGTGCACTCTAAATAATTTACGTGACTAACATAGGAATTAAAGTGATTCATCCAATTCTTTTTTTTTTTTTGCGCAGCTATAAATAGTTTAAAATAAGTTTGTAAGGTAAATAAAACAAAAACATTTCATTGATTTCTTCGTAAAAAAATAGAAATTCCTTTTATTCAATTTGACTAAATGTATTTGATTTTTTTCCTCTTTTTTATTTAATATACAAGCTTACTTTTTATATATATAGAATCATGACGATTAATGATTGAAAAAATTATTTTATTACATTTTTAGAACTCTATACTTAATTTCGTAAGTTATCGCCTTTAACCTATAGAAGCCGGTCGGATTTTACCTCGGCCGAAACGTTGGGAATACAAAAACCAAGATGAGAGTAGTAGTCTGAATAATCCAAATTACTAATCCTTATCTAAAAAGCTTCAGAATCACTTTCTAACGTTGAATGCTATAACGTAAAAAAAAAATTTTTTAATCATTTCTTAACAAATTCAAACCTTCATTAATACGCGCGTAATTTTGTGTCACGTGACAATGAACATGTACAGATATATGCGAAGACGGCTTTTCATTGAATATTGTTTCTTCAACGATCAACAAGTGATTTTTCTTTACTTGAATACAATTTCAAGGTTTTTGAACGGAAGAAAATAATAGCAGAGTCGAATGTTTATTCAAAACTCATTATTTAAAAAAAAATTTTTCAATGAGATTTTGTCTTCTAAGACGGGTGATTTGAACTAAACAAAAAGAAAAAACTTTATTTCAATATTTCAATAAGAATTTCCAAATCTAAAAAAGTGTTTGAATTTCACTGAACCGTGAGTATTATCATTGTTGTTTACATTTAATTGCTTATTCTATTTGATTTTCGCACTCGGTTTGTATTAAATTTATTAATTTAGTCTTAAATTGTATTTTACCCACCGAAATAAAATTCAAATCCACTCTAAACAAGTAAAAAGGGACAACCACTTCCAGGCTATTGTAACTTTTTAGGATAGTAACCAATTCGTTTAGGTGATATCAAACTTTTAATTTGGTTATGATAATAATTTACTGATCAAACAATAACGTAAAAAGTAAATTTAACGTTCCGTCTCCAACAAATCACAAACTTTCACCTGTGTTATTAAGAGAAAGTCAATATATTTTGTTGCTTCTACATAATTTGAACCAAACTTTTTTTTAAAACTAAATCTAAAAATAACCAAGGTTTTAGATTTATTTCAGCAAAAGTCATTTGGGTTCGGTTCAAATTCTGTAGAAGCACCAGATTGGTGGCACATTCTGTACAGGATACGTTCTTACTATGAACAATGTGAATGTGTAACATATTTAAACAATTTTAAGAAAAACATTTTTTTTTAAATCAGCTTGGACTTATTATCTGTTATATTGTTAATTACTTTATGATTGTATTAATTACAAAAACCAGTTGTTATGATTTTAGATCTCGTTTTGATCTGAAGACGCCGTCATACTGTCTGGCATGTGTTACCATGACGACCGCCATCCAAGTCGGCCTTATTTACCTGATTCCCGACCGCTTAAAAGTGGAATCCCAGGCACTGGGAGGCGTTCTGTGATCGCCACAGTGGCACAAAAGTCTGTAAACATAATCATGTTTACTACCACGAAATTACGGGCTGACCGATCAACTACCGCGATCACTGTGGCCAAAAATAGTACCACAAACAAACACAGTTTTCTGGAGTCAACGGCCATTATTGGTCTTCTCCCCTGCGAGCCAAGAGTCTACAACTACGTCCGCCACTTTCACATAAAAACAGCTGGGTCCAGTGAACAAGAGGAGTTTTTTTAAGTTTTTTTTTCTTTTACAGGAAGGAGAGATATAGAAGGGGGGGGGGGAATCTGGAATCAGCCAAGAACACAAGAATAGCGACGTTCGGTCCTCAAACAGCGACAAAGAAAAACCCAGCAACTTCAAGTACCAAATAACAATCGTCGACTATCACAACAATTTCGTCTGCTAAACGCCATTGAATCAGCGACGCTGAACACAACTATTCGCACTACTGCTACACCGCGTCCTCCAGCGCAGACGACTTCTCTACACCGCAACTATTACTGCTTCTACCACTGCTCGCTCGGCTCACAAATTACTACTGCCCACCAAGACTTCTCGACGACTACTGACATTCACTCCAATTCCAAAATAACTTATCGGAAAATAAACCATAGTATTTTTCCAATTTTAATCCCGTGTTGTTCGTTCATTTCTGCTTGTCACCATACGCTTACAGTTTTATAACAACTGGTGTCAGAAGCGTGCGATAAGTAGAATGGACTACTCGGGATTCATACCTAATGAACCTCTCAGCCTCATCGAAGATCACAGATCGGCAATTTCAAACACAAAATCTGGTAGAGAAGATGACATATCGTCCAGACCTCATCAACCGCGATTTTGGACATTTCAACAAACTCAGCAACCACGAACAACAACACCAAGCCTCACGACTTAATACTGGTTGTTAAGGGTCGGGCTCGGCAGGCATCGGCATCACCCTTCGAGATCTACCGGCTCTCTTCAACGCAGGACGCGACAGCCACATCTTCCTGGACGTTCATCAGGCACCAGACATTCCCGGACATGGCTGACAACATTATGGAAGAAATCACACCGGTTCAAAAAAAAAAAAAAAAAAACGGGTGCACCTGCACGGGCACGACCGGATACTCAACAACTGGACGTTCGTTGATCAACAGGAGGACCCATCAACTTGAACGACACGCAGCAACACCAGCGCAGACCCCCATGTGCAGCAGTCGCCAATGCGCTCATTCATCAGACAACCGCGCAGACCCACATGTGCAGCAGTCACCAATGCGCTCGTTCATCAGACAACAGCGCAGACCCCCATGTGCAGCAGTCACCAATGCGCTCATTCATCAGACAACCGCGCAGACCCACATGTGCAGCAGTCACCAATGCGCTCGTTCATCAGACAACAGCGCAGACCCCCATGTGCAGCAGTCACCAATGCGCTCATTCATCAGACAACCGCGCAGACCCACATGTGCAGCAGTCACCAATGCGCTCGTTCATCAGACAACAGCGCAGACCCCCATGTGCAGCAGTCACCAATGCGCTCATTCATCAGACAACCGCGCAGACCCACATGTGCAGCAGTCACCAATGCGCTCGTTCATCAGACAACAGCGCAGACCCCCATGTGCAGCAGTCACCAATGCGCTCATTCGTCCAGCAACCGCGCAGACCAAGTGCGCTCATTCGTCAAGCAACCGCGCAGACCAAGTGCGCTCATTCATCAAGCAACTGCGCAGACCAAATGCGCCCATTCGTCAAGCAACCGCGCAGATACAAGTGCGCTCATTCGTCAAGCAACCGCGCAGAGCAAGTGCGCTCATTCATCAAGCAACCGCGCAGAGCAAGTGCGCTCATTCGTCAAGCAACCGCGCAGATACAAGTGCGCTCATTCGTCAAGCAACCGCGCAGAGCAAATGCGCTCATTCGTCAAGCAACCGCGCAGATACAAGTGCGCTCATTCGTCAAGCAACCGCGCAGATACAAGTGCGCTCATTCGTCAAGCAACCGCGCAGACCAAGTGCGCATATTCGTCAAGCAACCGCGCAGACCAAATGCGCTCATTCGTCAAGCAACCGCGCAGATCAAATGCGCTCATTCATCAAGCAACAGCGCAGAGCAAGTGCGCTCATTCGTCAAGCAACCGCGCAGATACAAGTGCGCTCATTCGTCAAGCAACCGCGCAAACCAAGTGCGCATATTCGTCAAGCAACCGCGCAGACCAAATGCGCCCATTCGTCAAGCAACCGCGCAGATCAAATGCGCTCATTCATCAAGCAACCGCGCAGAGCAAGTGCGCTCATTCGTCAAGCAACCGCGCAGATACAAGTGCGCTCATTCGTCAAGCAACCGCGCAGACCAAGTGCGCTCATTTGTCAAGCACCTGCACAGATCAAATGCACTCATTCATCAGACAACCGCGCAGAATATACAAGACTCCAGACACATAGAAATCCCTCAAATGCCATCGGGATACAGACCAAACCTGATCCCTAGACTATTGACACTTCACACATGCAACTCTAACCGTGCCGGACAATTCAGGTCAAAATGAGATCTGGGGGAGCTGTTATGATTTTAGATCTCGTTTTGATCTGAAGACGCCGTCATACTGTCTGGCATGTGTTACCATGACGACCGCCATCCAAGTCGGCCTTATTTACCTGATTCCCGACCGCTTAAAAGTGGAATCCCAGGCACTGGGAGGCGTTCTGTGATCGCCACAGTGGCACAAAAGTCTGTAAACATAATCATGTTTACTACCACGAAATTACGGGCTGACCGATCAACTACCGCGATCACTGTGGCCAAAAATAGTACCACAAACAAACACAGTTTTCTGGAGTCAACGGCCATTATTGGTCTTCTCCCCTGCGAGCCAAGAGTCTACAACTACGTCCGCCACTTTCACATAAAAACAGCTGGGTCCAGTGAACAAGAGGAGTTTTTTTAAGTTTTTTTTTCTTTTACAGGAAGGAGAGATATAGAAGGGGGGGGGGGAATCTGGAATCAGCCAAGAACACAAGAATAGCGACGTTCGGTCCTCAAACAGCGACAAAGAAAAACCCAGCAACTTCAAGTACCAAATAACAATCGTCGACTATCACAACAATTTCGTCTGCTAAACGCCATTGAATCAGCGACGCTGAACACAACTATTCGCACTACTGCTACACCGCGTCCTCCAGCGCAGACGACTTCTCTACACCGCAACTATTACTGCTTCTACCACTGCTCGCTCGGCTCACAAATTACTACTGCCCACCAAGACTTCTCGACGACTACTGACATTCACTCCAATTCCAAAATAACTTATCGGAAAATAAACCATAGTATTTTTCCAATTTTAATCCCGTGTTGTTCGTTCATTTCTGCTTGTCACCATACGCTTACAGTTTTATAACACAGTGCACTCTAAATAATTTACGTGACTAACATAGGAATTAAAGTGATTCATCCAATTCTTTTTTTTTTTTTGCGCAGCTATAAATAGTTTAAAATAAGTTTGTAAGGTAAATAAAACAAAAACATTTCATTGATTTCTTCGTAAAAAAATAGAAATTCCTTTTATTCAATTTGACTAAATGTATTTGATTTTTTTCCTCTTTTTTATTTAATATACAAGCTTACTTTTTATATATATAGAATCATGACGATTAATGATTGAAAAAATTATTTTATTACATTTTTAGAACTCTATACTTAATTTCGTAAGTTATCGCCTTTAACCTATAGAAGCCGGTCGGATTTTACCTCGGCCGAAACGTTGGGAATACAAAAACCAAGATGAGAGTAGTAGTCTGAATAATCCAAATTACTAATCCTTATCTAAAAAGCTTCAGAATCACTTTCTAACGTTGAATGCTATAACGTAAAAAAAAAATTTTTAAATCATTTCTTAACAAATTCAAACCTTCATTAATACGCGCGTAATTTTGTGTCACGTGACAATGAACATGTACAGATATATGCGAAGACGGCTTTTCATTGAATATTGTTTCTTCAACGATCAACAAGTGATTTTTCTTTACTTGAATACAATTTCAAGGTTTTTGAACGGAAGAAAATAATAGCAGAGTCGAATGTTTATTCAAAACTCATTATTTAAAAAAAAATTTTTCAATGAGATTTTGTCTTCTAAGACGGGTGATTTGAACTAAACAAAAAGAAAAAACTTTATTTCAATATTTCAATAAGAATTTCCAAATCTAAAAAAGTGTTTGAATTTCACTGAACCGTGAGTATTATCATTGTTGTTTACATTTAATTGCTTATTCTATTTGATTTTCGCACTCGGTTTGTATTAAATTTATTAATTTAGTCTTAAATTGTATTTTACCCCCCGAAATAAAATTCATATCCACAAGTAAAAAGGGACAGTTCGCAAACCAACCACTTCCAGGCCATTGTAACTTTTTAGGACAGTAACCAATTCGTTTAGGTGATATCAAACTTTTAAACTATTTGGTTATGATAATAATTTACTGATCAAACAATAACGTAAAAAGTAAATTTAACGTTCCGTCTCCAACAAATCACAAACTTTCACCTGTGTTATTAAGAAAAAGTCAATATATTTTGTTGCTTCTACATAATTTGAACCAAACTTTTTTTTAAAACTAAATCTAAAAATAACCAAGGTTTTAGATTTATTTCAGCAAAAGTCATTTGGGTTCGGTTCAAATTCTGTAGAAGCACCAGATTGGTGGCACATTCTGTACAGGATACGTTCTTACTATGAACAATGTGAATGTGTAACATATTTAAACAATTTTAAGAAAAAATTTTTTTTTTAAATAAGCTTGCATTTATTATCTGTTATATTGTTAATTACTTTATGATTGTATTAATGGTACTTTTATCGATCCTGAACCAGCTGTCGTGACGTTCGACTCGGAATCGTTCGGCTGTCCTACACAAACGGCCGAGTGTTGACGCGCCGAAGCAGCGAGCAGCCGATAATTTTGTTACAAATTGAAAATAAATGCTGTCGAATTCGGATTTTTTGTCAGGAAGTTTTTTTTAAGAAAATAAACCCAAAATGAATTACGAACAGCTTTGCACTGCAGTATCATCGCGAGCAAGTAAGAATAAATAATAAAATTTAAAAATATGTCATGATAAAAGTAATTTTGGTACGTTTTTAGGGTTTTTTTTTCTTCAAAAAAATACCTTGTAAATAAATATACAGTATTCATTTTATAACAGTAACCTCGCTATGTTTTTTTTTCCTGTTTCTTTCACAACATTTCATGTAAATATGTTTAAGTTCCTTTGTTTGTTTCTTTAAAAAATCCCTTACCCTAAACCCCAAAAAAAACAAGCAAAACATTATCATAGGACGCAGCACCGTATCAAAAATGTCGGCTGCTCGCTGCTTCAGCTCGGCAACTCTCGGCCGTTTCCGTAGAACAGCCGAACGCTTCCGAGTCGAACGTCACGACAGCTGATTCAGGATCGATAAAAGCACCGTATGAATTATATTTGGTTAATAATTAATCTATTTCAAAATGTGTACTGTTCCACATGACGCGCCTAATTTCCGTGACTTCGCGTCGACAACGATTGGGCATGTCGCGGGGCCGCCCGAGCGCTGATGGAATAATATCATTTTTTCTTTTTTTTATCTTATAAAAACATTGACATAATTGTTGTCAACGCGAAGTCACGGAAATTAGGCGCTTCATCTGGAACAGTACCAAAATATTTTTCACAATAAAAATAAGAAATTCCAATTATAAAAAAGATTCCACTACCTAAATAAGATTAAACCGTTTATGCTTATTTAATTCCGTGTAGTAGATCATCATGATACTTCCTCCCTGGCATTACCACCCTTTTCTGGGGGCGGGGGCATTATGATATACGTTTGTTCCCCACCTTCACTCTTTTTTATGGGAGTAGTGTACTCAATATTCTGTTGTCATGAATGGCTTACACAAAATACATCATTTCCTCTGAGCCAAACTGTAATTAGCAAAATAATAAAAACAAACTATGGTGCTTGCACATATGAAAAACGCTGAAAATCGCAGTTCCAATTCAATTTAGCGGAAAACTCTTTGAAATACTTATGTATCAAGCAAAAATAGGTTTGTACACTAAAGATTAGCAACAATCCGTTATACCGTTTAATCTGCTCGGTCATTGATCCGAGCGAAAAACACGAAATGCAGGGGAGGATAACTTAGTCTGTCATATTAACAAGTAATAAATCAATTGCTTCTACCAAAATACGATTAAACTGATTTTTATTTTTAATTAAAATTCTAATCGATCAGTTTTCCTACTTTCTGGTGAAGATACTTATTTAAATCTGCTGTGTAAGTATATAAAACTATTTTCTGTGGTATTGATAATTTGGCAGAAGGGAATTTTGGAGAGCACTTCTGGCTTCCAGTGAAAAAGTCGTGTATGGATGCCTGAAAGTGATACAATTTTTTTTTTAATAACTTATATTTCGGAGAATACAAATACATAAATTACATAATATACTTATCTATTCTATTTTCATTGAAATTTATATTTGAAAGCAAAATTGTTTAGATTACAAAAAAAATCACACCCGGTCATTTTAGAGATAGTGACATGTTTACAATTGTTATTAGAGATTTTAGAAAATTGCACTATAAAGTGGAATCTACATTGTTCATTAGAAAAAGAATTAAAATATCGAATTTTCAGCACACCTTGAATCACAAAATGAAATCTGGATTATAAAATTATATTACTAAATGATAACTTATTGTGGCTATATTTTGTCATAAGGTCGTTTTTTTTTTTGCGCACGCGTTGGCTCAAAAAATGTTTGTTGCATTTTCTAGGTAATCACTTAACTTAAATATATCGAAACTTGGCTTCAAACAAATAATTAAAGAGGACATAGAGTACACGTTATTTGGAAGTTTTGAATATTTGCTTGGAAGCTGACTCCATTGTCAGAGTATTTGTAAATATTTTCCTCTATTTTCACAACAAATAGATATATAATAATAAAACACTGAGGCTACCGGCTGATTCTGCAGCGGGTGTGAGGAATTGTATTCTGCTGTCGGAAGACCCAAAAAGTTATTTACGTCAAAAAAAAATGAGCCAAAAGTTATTTACGCAACTAAAGGATATAAAATCAAAAATATTTCACCCAAGTAATAAGCTATATTCCAGCCGCGCATCCAAAATACATGACCCATAAATCTGTTTTTGAGACAATTATGATCAAACTACTGTCAGTGCAGCTGCATATGACTATATATCATAAATTAAGTACAAACATGCTTACGCCCCCCCCCCCAAAAAAAACAAAGAAAAAACTCAATTCGTACACCTTTACAAGTGATTAACGGTGATAACAATTAAAGAGAACAAAATATTCAATAATATGAAAACCGGATAAATGCCTTATTTCTATTGTAAACATCCTGCCATTAAAATAAAAAAAGTTCAAACTAAGGTTAAACATCATTCCTGCTCAGATTGTTACTCAAAGATGCTGACTCATTATAAACTCATACATGACTCATTATAAACTATTTAAGTCCATCTAATTATTTTCATTATTTTAACGTGCAAAATTTAATTAAATAGGACCGTGGAAAAAATATTTTCATATGTGTAGTTAAACGAAAAATAAACACTTTGTTCCTGTTCTTTGCTAAACTTTTATGGTTCATGAACCTAAAATGTGTAAACTGTGTGCATTTTGTCACTAAATGCATCTCGGTGTCAATTTCAGTCTTTAATCTTTGAGAACTGCCAAATTTAACAAAAATTAAATCTTATGATTTTTCCACATAATTTGATACGTGAATCATCTAATTTGCTTCGACTTCACCTACATTAAGTTCAAATTCACTTAATTAAACATAAATCTCATAAAAGCTTTTGCCAATTTATGATATATTTGACTATTTAGCGAACATTTCAGTAATTTTTTTAATTAATCCATCATAATATAAATAAAAAAAATATCTATAACAAATTTTCCAGGCCAGTTTGGTCAAAATTTGTTGATCTCCCTTACGAACACCTGTCCAATCAAGCAGATTTGAGCTTAATGTAGTACAAAATTATTACTATATTTAATAATAAAAGCATAAGTAGAATTTGACTCTTGTTTTTTCTTTTAGACACACAAAGTTCACCACCTTTGCTGCCTGCGCCTCCTTTGCTGCCTGCCACTCTTGCCACCTACGGAATATGTGTAGTATCGTTGATAAGCACTGTTGACAAAATAACTATAAAATAATAATTAAATAAATAGGTTTAAACGCTTCTCTAGAAACCTTATTTCTGAAGTCAAATAAATATTTTCAATAATTATCTTAGCTTTAAAAGTTTAGTGCCACGTGCAGAGCCGCCCTCAGAAAGAGTCAGTTTCCCTCAGAAATAGTGGTGCTACAGCTGCAGTCACCCTCTGAAACAGTTAATTGCCCTTAGAAACCGTAGTGCAACAACCACAGTTGTTTATTCTGTACCCAGGTGCAATATTGTCTTGGACAAGCAATATCACTGACCCAAGACCCTGGGTATTATAGTTTGACCGTGTACTTACTTTTCTTGGATGTAAATAAGATTAAAAGTAGAATTAAAATTCAGAAAAAAAATTAATAATTTTTCAATAAGAATGGACCCCATCATCAAATTCCTTAGAACTTTTTCATCTCTAAAACATAATTCACGTGAATTTGTTTTCCCTGTGGACCGCCAAGATGCTGATATTGTCCAATCGAATACCGAATGGTACAATACCATATTAGTGAGCCATTTCTTTAAAAAAATAGAGACACAATTGGAACTTCCAAATAAAATTTTCATGGCCTTCACCCCTTCAGTTCTTATGGAAAATTCCATTGGTCCTAATGAATGTGCATCTGTCGCATCATTATGCACTGGCGATCATTTTGTTACTTTCAGATTTTCTTATTTGGAATCATTGCCTGTGATTGAGCTTGCAGATTCATTACTAATTTCAACTGTGAACTTTTTTGATAAAATTGTCTTTTATCTAAATGATGCTTTAAGGGACAATAAGCACACATTCGGAATCTTAAATGCATTTAAAACATTTTCCGATAAAAGCAATTTTATTTTTAGATGTAGGGTACTAAATGTGCAGCAGCAGCCTAACAGTAATGATTGTGGGTTGCATTCAATTTTAAATGCGTTAATATTTGCCTTAAATTCAGACCCAACCAAATTTCGCTTTTCCACTCATGTTTCCAATGGGGCTACTGTTCTACGGGAATATCTTAGAGCGTGCTATAATTGTAATGAAATTTTTGAGCCTGACTTTCTAATATATAATGATAATTCAAATCCTATTCTTTTTGATGAGATTTTTGTTTACAACCCTGTTAGTAAAACTATTTCTACACTAAATAAAACTGGGCTAGCTGAACATCAATCAATGATTATTAATTTTAAAAATTACAATTATGTCCAAACAGGAACCTGTCATTCTAAAAAGGCAGAAAAAATTACAGTGCAAACTGTTTATGACCCCATTATTAGTGAGGACGACACTAAAAGCCCTAAAATACCTAAAACAAATCACAAATTGCTTGCAAATTCTGTGGAAGTTTTGCCAGCTGCAGTAGTTTCGCATCAGGTAGAAACTTTGCTGCCACCTCTTAAATCTGCAAAAGATTCTAAAGGCAAATCAAATTACTTAGACCCAGTTTTAGTAGCAGAATATATGGCTAATCATAAATGCACTGAAGCTTCTGCCAAAAAAGGTTTGCGAAGGCACGCACAAAAATGCAATGAAAGCGCATTTCAGAAGCAAACGCGATTAGAGAAACAAAGAATGCAAAAAAAGCTATCTAGGCGGTCCGAGTCAGGGGAGAAAACTTGGAAAAGAATGCAAAAAGACCGTAAGCATAAAGATGCGACACGGCAATCTGAGATCCTTGAGGAAACAAATCTTCGCTTAAAAAATGATAGGGAACATAAAGAAGCAACCCGTGAATTGGAGACTCTAGAAGAGAGGAATCTTCGCTTGAAAAAGGATAGGGAGCTTAAAGAAGCAACACGCAAATCGGAGATTCCTGAAGAGAGGAATCTTCGCTTGAAAAAGGATAGGGAGCTTAAAGAAGCAACACGCGAATCGGAGATTCCCGAAAAGAGGAATCTTCGCTTGAAAAAGGATAGGGAGCTTAAAGAAGCAACACGCGAATCGGAGATTCCTGAAGAGAGGAATCTTCGCTTGAAAAAGGATAGGGAGCTTAAAGAAGCAACACGTGAATCGGAGACTCCTAAAGAAAGGGAGCTCAGATTGAACCAGGATAGGGTTGGTCACTCTGAGACCTACTACAATAGGACTTTTAAATTAGACCCAAAATACTTTAGAATTGCCTTCAAGCCCTTAGATGAAGTGGACTATGACTCCGAGATAATCCACCTCAAATATAAGGACGATCCATGTAAGCACTGCGGGGCATACAAATTGCCTTTAGAGCCACCCGGATTGTGTTGCATGAATGGCAAGGTTAAGATACCTGAATTTGAACGGCCAGGAGATGAAATACAAAGTTTGTATGAGGGCAATGATGAATATGCAAAAATGTTTGCTAAATTCGCAAGGGTCCTGAATGCCGGATTTTCCTTCAGTCATATGCACTGTACTGAACTCCCTATCGGTGAAGTGAAACCGAGCATGAAAGTTCATGGATTTTGCTATCAAACATTGGCGCCGCTTGAGCCACAGGCAGGCACAAGACCGAGATATGCTCAGGTGCACATATTTGATAAGGTATCCCAGAAACTTGAGAGGGAGAAATTTAAATTCGAGCATCGGTATAGTGCAATTCTGAACTATATCCAGGCCATCTTCAGTGATTTCATTCTGGATCAGAATATTCTGTCAAAAACATTCAAAACGGGATACGAAATGCTTGAACAGATGCCCGAATATAGGCTGGTGTTAGGGGATTGTCTGCCTGCCAACAGAACTCATCTACTCCCGACTGTGTCCGAAATAGCTGGGCTCTACCTTGAGAAGGATATCAAGGAGCTCGGCAGGGTCATTTTAGTTCGAAAAAGGGCTGGTGAAGAAGGATATGTCCGTGTTGACTTCCTAAGCCCTTTTTATGAACCTCTTGGATACCCTCTTATTTTTAATTTTGGGCAGAAAGGTTGGAGCCGCTGGCACCATTTACTTAAAACTGGCCACAAAGAAACTTTGATGCAGTATCTTAAGTATCTTTTCATGGTGCGAGACGATTTTTTCAACCCTCTGATATTGAGCGGTAATCTATTGCACCAGTATGCAATAGACATGAAAATGCGTCTGGATTATTTAAATTTCCAGTACCAAGTAAAGCACCAAGAAAAGATTAAGGGGTCGCATAGGTTAGAATCAGTTACCACCTTGAATGATTGCAAAAATCCTGCAGAGGTTGGAGTCGGTATCGTTCTTTCGGAATCGACTCCAGGGACTCCTAAGTGGTACAAAAAACTATACCGAGATTCAATGGCATTGGTCAGAGAATTTGGATGTCCAGACCTCTTTGTAACCATGACCTGCAATCCTAAATTACCCGAAATACAAGAAATGGCCCGCAACCGCAAGGATAATCCTGATAAATATAGGCCTGACCTTATATGCAGGAGTTTCATGGAACGGGTGAGGCTTCTTTTCAATGTGAACATTAAAAAAAGAGGAATTTTTGGTAAATGTGTGGCCTACAGTTACAAAATAGAATTCCAGAAAAGAGGCCTCCCACATGTTCACGGTTTGATTTGGTTGGCGCAGGCTGATAAGATTTTGTCCGCAGAGGATGTCGATCGCCTGATTAGCGCTGAAATCCCAGTAGGTGATTCCAAAAATCAGAAGCTGGCCTATGAGTTTGTCACTTCTAAAATGATTCACGGTCCTTGCGGTATGATAAATCCCAGATGTCCTTGCATGAAGCCGTCTAAAACAATCAAAAACACAACATCTTGCTCTAAGATGTTTCCAAAAAATTTTAATAATGTAACCAATTTCAACGCGGCAAACTATCCTAATTACAGGCGTAGAACACCCGATAATAATGGTGGACAGGGCGAAATTTGTCAAGCAGGTAAAAAGAAGTGTGTAGTAACAAGCAGGGACGTGGTTCCTCACAATCTCTACCTAGGAATCATATTTCAGTCCCACATTAACCTGGAAGTTGTAAGTTCGGTCAGCGTTTTCCAATATATATTTAAGTATATTCTGAAGGGTTCTGATCACATAAATTATGAACTTGAAAAGGTCACAGATGACAAGGGGAACCCTGTGAATGATCAAGAAAAGGATGAAGTTAAGATATACCTCAACGGTAGGTATATGTCCAGTGTTGAGGCGATATGGTCGATACTCTGCCTGAGCCAATACGGGATGTACCCCTCAGTCGTCAAGCTGGATATCCACCTTGAAGGTCAGCAAAAAGTTTTTTATGATCCTAAGTCAGGTAAGCCCAACCTGAAAACCATGGAAAGACTAGCCAAGACGAAATTGACAGAATTTTTCACTCTAAATAGAGAAGACAAAAAAGCAAACAATTTCTTGTATTTGGATATTCCAAAATTTTATGCCTGGATTGTCCAAGAAAGGTTTTGGAAGCGTCGAGTATTGGGCGAGAATGATCCTGAGTTCAGCATGCCCCGGGGTGATCAGATATCCCGCATGCCCAACATTCTTCCCAATTCGGGTGGAGATCAAGAAACCTTCGCTCTTTACCTTTTACTTTTAAAAATAAAAGGGCCGAAATGCTACACCGATCTTAGAACGGTGGGCGATCAAGTTTTTCCAACCTTCAAAGAGGCTGCAGTCTTCCTCCAGATCATGGAGGCTGATAACGAAATCAGCTTGGTTTTGCATGATGCTCAGATTTCAATGAGCTCGCGTGAGATGCGGAGGATGTTTGCCATGCTTATCCACTTTTGGAAGCCGAGTGACGCCCTATCGTTGTGGAATGACCACAGAGACAGTATGTCACATGACTTAGCTCGTGCAGAGCCCGACACTGATATGGATATCATATACAACAGGGCGTTGCATCGGGTTTATGTTTACTTGATAAGTTACGGCACAAAAATGGATAGTTGCAACCTTCCACGGCCAAATGAGGGGCTAAGTGTGCTGGAGAATGAGAGAATTGGGATTGTCTATGAGAGCATAGAAAGCTTGGAGTCAATTTTAGCTGTTGAAAACTCCCTAAATGCTAATCAGCGAGCGCTCTATGACTCTGTATTGGATTCTGTTAGGCAGAAGGCGGGTAAAAACTTTTTTGTGGACGCACCCGGTGGCACTGGCAAGACTTATCTCATGAATGCAATAGTACGAAAGCTTGCCAGTCAGGGTTACAAGGTGACTGCTTGCGCCTCATCTGGCATTGCAGCACTCCTGCTCACAGGCGGGACCACCTTGCACTCAAGGATGAAGCTGCCTTTATATCCTGAAGATAAAACGGCGCTTACTATTCAAAAGGGATCTAAACTCGCTAAAGAGCTTGCCGAACTCGACTTGATTATTTGGGACGAGGCCCCCATGTTCAGTAGGTACCTGATGGAGTTTCTGGATAAAACTCTAAGATTCGTACGTGGAGGGGTTAATCCATCAGAGAAAACCTTTGGTGGTATCACCATGCTGCTCTCTGGTGATTGGCGACAAGTTCTTCCTGTCGTTCCGAATGGAGACCGATCTCAAATTGTTGCCTCAACATTAAAAAAACACTCATCATGGAATACTTTCAACATTTTTAGGTTGAATACAAACATGAGGGTGAATGGTGTTGATCAGGCATCAATAGATTTCAAAGCTCTACTCCTCAGGATTGGTGATGGTGTCGCCAATCTAAAATACGACAATCGTAGAACCAACGACTTCGTAGTTCCACCCGAATTTTTGATGACAGGTGACACGCCTGACCCATTGATAGATAGGATATATCCTAACGTGTCAAATCAGTTGGGCGAGAATGATTACGTGAATTGGGTGACAGATCGAGCTATCATTACTCCTACGAATAGGGAGGTCGCCGAAATTAATCAAAAGGTCCTTGACAGATTGCCTGGTAGAGAAATAGTGATTCATTCGTTTGATCGTAACAATGAACAAACTGACCGAAAGTATAATGTTCCAGTAGATACATTGAACGCGATAGTCCTCCCTGGAATGCCAGATCACCTTTTGAAACTAAAATTAGGTGCTCCGGTTATTCTACTAAGAAACATATGTCCTGCCGAGGGACATTGCAACGGTACTCGATACGTTGTAAAAAATATCCACCCGCGAATACTAGAACTCGAAGTAGCGGTAGGCCCTCGGAAGGGACAATTGTTTCATTTGCCAAGAATTGAACTTCACAGCGAAGAAGGGAGGGTTCCATTCGATTTTTACCGGAAACAGTTTCCTGTGAAATTATCGTTTGCAATGACCTCCAACAAATCACAAGGGCAAACCATTAACCATGTTGGTATAAGCTGCCTGAACGATTTCTTTTCACATGGCCAGTTCTATGTTGCAATTAGCAGAGCAACTAATCCGGCAAACATTACAATTTTAGTTCCTGAAAACCAAGAAGGTGTAGTTAAAAATGTTGTATACCCAGAAGTTTTTAGAAACTAAGATGTGTAACTATTCATCGTTTAAGCCGAACTGATGAGTCCTAAAGAGGAAAAAATAAATTACATTTTACAAAATTAAGGTAACAAAATATATTCCTCAACCAGCAATTTCTTTTCATCAAATTACACATTCTCTAAATGGCATTGAGTAGCAGCAAGCAGCCCACACCAAGTTTTTCCCCCTGGATTGACAAGAATTCCTATCAGAACAAAGTTGCGAAACAAAAATAGGAAATTTTAATGGTAACATTCTTAAATATTTCACTACAAAACAATGTTAATCTTTTTCTATTTACACGGTTGAAATTTTTGAATTTACATGGATTTTTTTAATTATTGCCAATAACATTTACTTGTGACTTTTTCCCTGTTTAAATAAAGTTTTTGTCTTTTTCAGTTTTGACTGGAGTAGCATCGAGCAGCCCGTAAGATCAAAACTTTCACCCGATTTGACAAAAATCCCTTTCAGAACAGTTTCGAAACAAAAATAGGAAATTTTAATGGTAACATTCTTAAATATCTCACTACAAAACAATGTTAATCTTTTTCTATTTACACGGTTGAAATTTTTGAATTTACATGGATTTTTTAAATTATTGCCAATAACATTTACTTGTGACTTTTTCCCTGTTAAAATAAAGTTTTTGTCTTTTTCAGTTTTCAATGGAGTAGCATCAATCATCTCACTACATCAAGCCTTTAATCCTAGATGACATCCCTATCTGAGAAGTGTATTCAAATGAGTATAGTATTTCTTTAGAGTAAGCTTGTTATCTATTTGAATACTAAATGTTTTTTTTTTCTTTTTCAGTTTGGAATTAACAGAAATAAGGACACCACAAGGACTTTTGAACCGAGTACAAGAACATCCCAATTCGAGCAACGTTTTTAATAGGGTAGAGAGATTATTCATGGTAAGTTTCTTATCTATTTTACGAAAAAAAAAAAAAAACAATACTTTACATTATACAACCTGCTTTTTCTGTTTCTATTTACACTTCAGGATGCCTTTTACATTACATTGTTTCATGTTCTTTAGGTGATACTCTTTCGTCATATGATTGTTTTCTTTCATTTTTGAATACAAATAATTGTTTTAATAAATACTTCACTTTTTTCTTTCTTTTTCAGTTTGGATTTGATTAACATAAAGTCAGACTTCACCAAATTATAAAGGGATTCCCAGAAATTCAGCCTCCCCAAGACTTTTTGCATGGATTCTCATTTAGATTGTGATTTCTGTTTACATTTTTTTTTATCTAAAGTTTCCTTTTACTTATTAATTCCTGTAATCTAAATTTTTTTCATCCCCAATAAATAAATAAAACCAAAAAAGCCAAGATGTTCTTCTCTTATTTTCGTTCACATGATTAAAATAGGAACATTATTTTTAATAGAATAGTTTATGAAAATAATCTAAAAATCCCACTTTTATTTGAGATTATTTCCTATTTCACTCATGTAAATCATTGAGAGTTAAATACAATTCACGATTACTCATAATCAACTTATTTGTTTTTTTACTTACAACATATTTGAGTAAAAAACAATACAATACATTAGAAACCCTAAGTTGTGTCAAGTTTTATCAAACACCGAAATGAACATTAGATAGGAAAAATATAGTCGCCATTTAAACAAGCTGAGAACTAAGGCAGATCGAAAAATCAAGTTTAAAAACATGTATTTTTGAATTAGAATTTTATGATAAGAAGTTATTGTTCTTCCTCAGCTAGCATATTTCTTCATTTTTATAAAGATTGCGACTATATATTTCCGCATATTTCTTTATTTAAGCGTTTCACGATGGAGAATGAAACTTGGCATAACTTATGTTTTTAATGTTAGCGAAATAAAGAAATGCAAATTTTTTTTTTTTCCACATATTCTAACTATATTAACATCCAAAAAATTTTTTTTTTAACTAAAAAATATTTTTGGGGGTCAAGGGTAAAAAATTAAATGGGTCCGAAACAAAGAAAATCAATGTCTGATTACCCATGAAATATGAATGCCCCAGTCACATTTCTTTTTGGTTTACGGGTGAGCGTTCATTTCTGATGCGGCAGGCTAGAAAAAATATACAACAGTAGGAAGTATATTTATAGTGGTCCCCTACAATATAGCTGCTTCTGAGTATAGCGACCCCCCCCTTAAATATTGGTGTTTCTGCAGTATAGTGGTCCCCTGAAATATTGGTGCTTCTACAGTATGGCATTTCCCTAAAATATCGGTGTTTCCACAGTATGGCACTCACCTGAAATGTGTGCTTCTACAGTATAGCAGTCCCCAGAAATAAGTGTTTCTGCTGTATAGTGGTCCCCAGAAACAGGTGCTTCCAGAGTATAGCAGTCCCCTTAAATATCAGTTCTTATCCAGTAAAGCTACCCTCTACAGTTTAGGTGCTTCTACAGTATGACGGTCCCCTAAAATATTTGTTCTTCTGCAGTATAGCGGTCCAAGAAATATTGGTGCTTCTACAGTATGGCCGCTCTCTGAGATATCGGTCTTCTGCAGTATACTGGTCCCCTGAACTATTTGTGCTTCGACAGTATGGTGGTCCTCTAAAATGTTGGTGCTGGCGTTCAATCGGTTTACAGGTGAGTGTTTATTTGTGACGTGGCAGCCTACCGAAAATAGACGACCGTTGTTAAGACAAGGTGTTTTGTTAAGTTTAAAGTTAAGCAACAAATATCTCGGCATTATTAAATGGGAACCATTGTGGAAGAATAACAAAACTGGTTCTTTGATATGACGTAGGCACCATCAATAGCATATTTAAACATGAATTCTTTGATATGACCGAGGCGCCGCCTATTTTGTTTAACTATGTATGGTGTGGGGGGGGGGTGTAAAAAATGTCTTTATCTTTTTTAACTGAAAATATTACTATGTATGGTGGAGGGTAAAAAAAAAAAAAATTTGTGGGGGGGGGGGTAAAAAAATTCTTTCTTTTTTTCTTTTCTTAACTAAAAATATTTCTATTTATGGGAGAGGGTAAAAAAAAATTAAGGGTTCAGTCGAAATTTTCTTTAAATTGAAGTTAAGCAACAAATATCTCGGCCATTACTTGGAAAAATAACAAAACTGGTTCTTTGATATGACGTAGGCGCCTTCAATAGCATATTTAAACATTAGTTCTTTGATATGACCGAGGCGACTCCTAATTTAAAAAAAATTTTTTAACTATGAATTAGGGAGGGTAACAAAATTTTTTTTTTTTTTGGGGTGTGGGGGTAAAAAATTTTTTTTCTTTTTCTAACTGAAAATATTACTATTCATGGGGAGGGGTAAAAAAAAAAAATTGGGGGGGGGAGTAAAAAAAATTTTTTTAACTGAAAAAAATTCCTATTCATGGGGAAGGGTAAAAAAAAATTTTTGGTGGGAATGGGGTAAAATTTTTTTTTTTTTGTTTTTCTAACTGAAAATATTACTATTCATGGGGAAGAGTACAAAAAAAAAATTTAGGGGGGGGGGGGGGTAGACATTTTTTCTCTTTTCTAACTGAAAATATTACTATTACGGAGAAGGGCAAAAAATAAATTGGGGGGGGGAACTTTTTTTTTAAACTGAAAATATTAGTATTCATGGGGGAGGGTGAAAAAAATTTTTTGGAGGGAGTGGGTAAAAAAATGTTTTATAAAAATTTTCTTTGTTTTTAACGTAAAAAAATTCTTGGTTAGAAACAAAGAAAATTGATGTCTACCCACCCAAGAAATATGACTGAGTCTCTATCGGTTTACTGGTGAGCGTTCATTTCCGACGCGGCAGCCTAGCAAAAATAGACGACCGTTAGGGAGGCTATTTTGGCTAGTCCACTTATAATATAATGGCTAGTCCACTTATAATATAACGAGCACTTCTCTGTCTGTCTGTCTGTCTGTCTGTCTGTCTGTCCGTCCTGGGGAATTTTTGTAAACAGAAGAGAGGGGGGGGGTCTCGGGTAATTAAGATTTAATTAATTAAGCTTTTCAAGTAGGCGTTCATAATATTTGTATACCTGTAGGATTAGGAAACTATTATTAATTAATTAAATTTACATTAGATAACCTTATTAGATTAGAGAAGAACGAAATTTCAAGACGAGGCTGCGATTAGAAGTGTAAACGTGGCAAGAATCATACTAAAACCAATAGATTTCAACGGCTATTTATACCCTTAATAAACGTCGTTTAGACATTAGACGGGCTTCCTCATTTACATAATACATTCCTTTTAACCTTCCATTAAATTCAGATTTACAAATATACACTTATAACTGCTATTATCAAGTTTACATATGTATTCACAATACGTTCCGATAAGGTGATATTAATAAAAATGATTAATACAATTAATTAAACCCATTTTCTTCATCAACCAGCGTGTTTTCTCAACCATACTTCCAATGGCGATTATTGTTAAAATTTCAAGTCTTTCTCGGCCTTTTGGCTAAGATCAAAGTGTAGTATCTGTTCCGATGAATACTGAACCACATAGACTGGTATTGTCTTGGCTTTCGGGTCTTCACTGCTATTGTCTTGGCCTTCGGGTCTTCATTTACGCCGGTCTACGTGTCTGTCCTTTGCAGTTCTAGGAGGTCCACCCTCCCAGGCTTCTCCTCCCCTTAGTGACGTCATTGTGAGAATCCTTCTGGTTAATCCGGAAGTGACGTCATCGTGAGAGGATTTTTTCACAGTTTTCATTCATTATTTACATTACGTTGTTAAGAGAATGTTTTTTACTATAAATTACAAGTAAACAAGGCATATCCGGGTCTGTTCTTTGCATTTCTAGGAGGTCCACCCTCCCAGGCTTCTCCTCCCCTCTTTAGTGACGTCATTGTGAGAGGATTTTTTTCACAGTTTTCATTCATTATTTACATTACATTGTTAAGCGAATGTTTTCTACTAAATGTTAAAAGTAAACAAGGCATATCCGAGCTATTAGTAAATCGGTGACCATTCAGGAAAACTAAATTGCTGACTCATACTTCCGGTTTATCCGGTAGTGACGTCATCGTGAGAGGATTTTTTCACAGTTTTCATTCATTATTTACATTACGTTGTACCGAGAATGTTTTTTACTATAAATTACAAGTAAACAAGGCATATACGAGCCATTAGTAAATCGATGACCATTTTGGAAAACTAAATTGCTGACTCATCTTTCCGGTTAGACAGGAAGTGACGTCATTTTGAGAGGATCTTTTCACATTATCAGTCTTTACATTCATTACGTTTATAAGCAAAGGGGTTTTATTGTAAATAGGAAGTTAAGCAACAAATATCTCGGCCATTACTAAATGGGTAACCGTTTTGGAAAAATAACAAAACTGGTTCTTTGATATGACGTAGGCGCCTTCAATAGCATATTTAAACATTAGTTCTTTGATATGACCGAGGCGCCTACTAATTTGGTTACATTATTACTATTCATGGGGAAGGGTAACAAAAAAAAAATTTTTTTTTGGGGGGGGGGAATTTTTTTTTTTTTTTTTTAACTGAAAACATTCCAATTCATGGGGAAGGGTAACAAAAATTTTTTTTTTTTTCGGGTGGGGGGGGGTGGGTAAATTTTTTTTTTTTTTTTTCTTTTTCTAACTGAAAATATTACTACTCATGGGGAAGGGTAACAAAATTTTTTTTTTTTCCGGGTGGGGGGGGGGTAAAAATTTTTTTTTTTCTTTTTCTAACTGAAAATATTACTACTCATGGGGAAGGGTAACAAAAAAAATTTTTTTTTTGGGTGGGGGGCGGGGAAATTTTTTTTTTTTTTTTCTTTTTTCTTACTGAAAATATTACTACTCATGGGGAAGGGTAACAAAAAAAAAATTTTTTGGGGTGGGGGGGGGTAAAAATTTTTTTTTTTTTTTTTCTTTTTCTAACTGAAAATATTACTATTCATGGGGAAGGGTAACAAAAAAAATTTTTTTTGGGGGGGGGGTAAAATTTTTTTGTTTTTTTTTTGAACTGAAAACATCCCAATCCATTGGGAAGGGTAACAAAAAAATTTGGTGGGGGGGTGAGGGGGGGGTAAATTTTTTTTTTTTTTTTTTTCTTTTTCTTACTGAAAATATTACTACTCATGGGGAAGGGTAACAAAAAAATTTTTTGGAAGGGTGGGGTGGGGTACAAAATTTTTTTTTTTTTTCTCTTTTTCTAACTGAAAATATTACTATTACGGATAAGGGCAAAAAATAAATTTGGGGGGGGGCGACCTTTTTTTTAAACTGAAAATATAAGTATTCTTGGGGGAGGGTGAAAAAAACTTTTGGAGAGAGTGGGTAAAAAAATGTTTTAAACATGTTTTATTTGTTTTTAAACTAAAAATATTCTTGGTTAGAAACATAGAAAATCGATGTCTACCCACCCACGAAATATGACTGAGTCTCCATCGGTTTACTGGTGAGCGTTCATTTCCGACGCGGCAGCCTAGCAAAAATAGACGACCGTAGGGAGGCTATTTTGGCTAGTCCACTTATAATATAACGAGCACTTCTCTGTCTGTCTGTCAGTCTGTCTGTCTGTCTGTCTGTCCGTCCTGGGAAATTTTTGTAAACAGAAGAGAGGGGGGTCTCGAGTAATTAAGATTTTATTAATTAAGCTTTTCGAGTCAGCGTTCATAATATTTTTATACATGTAGAATTAGGAAACTTTTATTAATTAATTAAATTTACATTAGATAACTTTAAATAACCTTATTAGATTGGAGTAGAACGAAATTTCAAGTCGAGGCGGCGATTAGAAGTGAAAACGTGGCAAGAATCATACTAAAATTAATAGATTTCAACAGCCTTTTATACCCTTAATAAACGTCGTTTAGACATTAGACGGGCTTCCTCATTTACATAATACATTCCTTTTAACCTTCCATTAAATTCAGATTTACAAATATAAACTTATAACTGCTATTATCAAGTTTCCATATGTATTCACAAGACGTTCCGATAAGGTGATATTAATAAAAATGATTAATACAATTAATTAAACCCATTTTCTTCATCAACCAGCGTGTTTTCTCAACCATACTTCCAATGGCGATTATTGTTAAAATTTCAAGTCTTTCTCGGCCTTTTGGCTAAGATCAAAGTGTAGTATCTGTTCCGATGAATACTGAACCACATAGACTGGTATTGTCTTGGCTTTCGGGTCTTCACTGCTATTGTCTTGGCCTTCGGGTCTTCATTTACGCCGGTCTACGTGTCTGTCCTTTGCAGTTCTAGGAGGTCCACCCTCCCAGGCTTCTCCTCCCCTTAGTGACGTCATTGTGAGAATCCTTCTGGTTAATCCGGAAGTGACGTCATCGTGAGTGGATTTTTTCACAGTTTTCATTCATTATTTACATTACGTTGTTAAGAGAATGTTTTTTACTATAAATTACAAGTAAACAAGGCATATCCGGGTCTGTCCTTTGCATTTCTAGGAGGTCCACCCTCCCAGGCTTCTCCTCCCCTCTTTAGTGACGTCATTGTGAGAGGATTTTTTTCACAGTTTTCATTCATTATTTACATTACATTGTTAAGCGAATGTTTTCTACTAAATGTTAAAAGTAAACAAGGCATATCCGAGCTATTAGTAAATCGGTGACCATTCAGGAAAACTAAATTGCTGACTCATACTTCCGGTTTATCCGGTAGTGACGTCATCGTGAGAGGATTTTTCACAGTTTTCATTCATTATTTACATTACGTAGTACCGAGAATGTTTTTTACTATAAGTTAAAAGTAAACAAGGCATATCCGAGCCATTCATAAATCGGTGACCATTTAGGAAACCTAAATTGCTGAATCATCTTTCCGGTTGGACCGGAAGTGACGTCATTTTGAGAGGATCTTTTCACATTATCAGTCTTTACATTCATTACGTTTATAAGCAAAGGTGTTTTATTGTAAATAGGAAGTTAAGCAACAAATATCTCGGCCATTACTAAATGGGTAACTATTTTGGAAAAATAACAAAACTGGTTCTTTGATATGACGTAGGGGCCTTCAATAGCATATTTAAACATTAGTTATTTGATATGACCGAGGCGCCTACTAATTTGGTAACATTATTTTAACTATGCATGGGTTAAAAAAATGTTTTTTTTTTTTTCTTTTTCTCACTTACAATATTACTATTCATGGGGAAGGGTAACAAAAAAAAAATTTTGGGGGGGCGGGGGTAAAAATTTTTTTTTTTTTTTTTCAACTGAAAACATTCCAATTCATGGGGAAGGGTAACAAATTTTTTTTTTTTTTCCGGGTGGGGGGGGTAAAATTTTTTTTTTTTTTTTTTTTTTTCTAACTGAAAATATTACTACTCATGGGGAAGGGTAACAAAATTTTTTTTTTTTTCGATTGGGCCCCCCCAATCGAAAAAAAAAAAAATTTTGTTACCCTTCCCCATGAGTAGTAATATTTTTTTTTTTTTTTTTTTCTAACTGAAAATATTACTACTCATGGGGAAGGGTAACAAAAAAAATTTTTTTTTCGGGTGGGGGGGGAAAAATTTTTTTTTTTTTTTTCTTTCTCTTACTGAAAATATTTCTACTCATGGGGAAAGGTAACAAAAAAAATTTTTTTTTGGGTGGGGGGGGTAAAAAATTTTTTTTTTTTTCTTTTTCTAACTGAAAATATTACTATTCATGGGGAAGGGTAACAAAAAATTTTTGTTTTGGGGGGGGTAAAATTTTTTTTTTTTTTTTTGAACTGAAAAAATCCCAATTCATGGGGAAGGGTAACAAAATTTTTTGGGGGGGAGGTGAGGGGGGGTAAAAAAATTTTTTTTTTTTTCTTTTTCTTACTGAAAATATTACTATTCATGGGGAAGGGTAATAAAAAAAAATTTGGGGGGGGGAATGTTTTTTTCCTTTTTCTAACTGAAAATATTACTATTCATGGGGAAGGGTAACAAAAAAAAAATTTTGGGGGGGGGGGGGTAAAAATTTTTTTTTTTTTTTTTCAACTGAAAACATTCCAATTCATGGGGAAGGGTAACAAATTTTTTTTTTTTTTCCGGGTGGGGGGGGAAAAATTTTTTTTTTTTTTTTTTTTTTTCTAACTGAAAATATTACTATTCATGGGGAAGGGTAACAAAAAAAAATTTTTTTTGGGGTGGGGGGGGTAAAATTTTTTTGTTTTTTTTTTGAACTGAAAACATCCCAATCCATGGGGAAAGGTAACAAAAAAATTTTTGGCGGGGGGTTGGGGGGGGGGTAATTTTTTTTTTTTTTTTTTTTTCTAACTGAAAATATTACTATTCATGGGGAAGGGTAACAAAAAAATTTTTTGGGGGGGTGGGGGGGTAAAATTTTTTTTTTTTATTTTGAACTGAAAACATCCTAATTCATGGAAAAGGGTAACAAAATTTTTTTTTGGAGGGGGGGGTAAGGGGGGGTCGTAAAATTTTTTTTTATTTTTTTTTTCTTATTGAAAATATTACTACTCATGGGGAAGGGTAACAAAAAAAAATTTTGGGAGGGGTGGGGGGGGTAAAATTTTTTTTTTTTTTCTCTTTTTCTAACTGAAAATATTACTATTCATGGGGAAGGGTAACAAAAAAAATTTGGGGGGGGGGGGAAATGTTTTTTTCCTTTTTCTAACTGAAAATATTTCTATTCATGGGGAAAGGAAATTAAAAAAAATTTTTTTTGGGGGGGGGGGTAAAAATTTTTTTTATGTTTTTTAAAACTTAAATACAATTCCTATTCATGGGGAAGGGTAAAATAAAAAATTTTGGTGGGAGGGGGGTAAAAACTTTTTTTCTTTTTCTAACTGAAAATATTACTATTCATGGGGAAGGGTGACAAATATCTTTTCTTTTTTAGGGGTGGGGGGGTTAAAATTTTTTTCTTTTTTTTCTGTTTCTAACTGAAAATATAACTATTCCTGGGGAAGAGTACAAAAAGAAATTTAGGGGGGGGGGGGGTAGATATTTCTTTTTTTTCTCTTTTTCTAACTGAAAATATTACTATTACGGAGAAGGGCAAAAAATAAATTTGGGGGGGGGCGAACTTTTTTTTAAACTGAAAATGTTAGTATTCTTGGGGGAGGGTGAAAAAAACTTTTGGAGAGAGTGGGTAAAAAAATGTTTTAAAAATGTTTTATTTGTTTTTAAACTAAAAATATTCTTGGTTAGAAACAAAGAAAATCGATGTCTACCCACCCAATAAATATGACTGAGTCTCCATCGGTTTACTGGTGAGCGTTCATTTCCAACGCGGCAGCCTAGCAAAAATAGACGACCGTAGGGAGGCTATTTTGGCTAGTCCACTTATAATATAACGAGCACTTCTCTGTCAGGATGTCTGTCTGTCTGTCCGTCCTGGGGAATTTTTGTAAACAGAAGAGAAGGGGGGGGTCTCGGGTAATTATGATTTAATTAATTAAGCTTTTCAAGTAGGCGTTCATAATATTTGTATACCTGTAGAATTAGGAAACTATTATTAATTAATTAAATTTACATTAGATAACATTAAATAACATTATTAGATTGGAGAAGAACGAAATTTCAAGACGAGGCTGCGATTAGAAGTGTAAACGTGGCAAGAATCATACTAAAACCAATAGATTTCAACGGCTATTTATACCCTTAATAAACGTCGTTTAGACATTAGACGGGCTTCCTCATTTACATAATACATTCCTTTTAACCTTCCATTAAATTCAGATTTACAAATATACACTTATAACTGCTATTATCAAGTTTACATATGTATTCACAATACGTTCCGATAAGGTGATATTAATAAAAATGATTAATACAATTAATTAAACCCATTTTCTTCATCAACCAGCGTGTTTTCTCAACCATACTTCCAATGGCGATTATTGTTAAAATTTCAAGTCTTTCTCGGCCTTTTGGCTAAGATCAAAGTGTAGTATCTGTTCCGATGAATACTGAACCACATAGACTGGTATTGTCTTGGCTTTCGGGTCTTCACTGCTATTGTCTTGGCCTTCGGGTCTTCATTTAAGCCGGTCTACGGGTCTGTCCTTTGCAGTTCTAGGAGGTCCACCCTCCCAGGCTTCTCCTCCCCTTAGTGACGTCATTGTGAGAATCCTTCTGGTTAATCCGGAAGTGACGTCATCGTGAGAGGATTTTTTCACAGTTTTCATTCATTATTTACATTACGTTGTTAAGAGAATGTTTTTTACTATAAATTACAAGTAAACAAGGCATATCCGGGTCTGTCCTTTGCATTTCTAGGAGGTCCACCCTCCCAGGCTTCTCCTCCCCTCTTTAGTGACGTCATTGTGAGAGGATTTTTTTCACAGTTTTCATTCATTATTTACATTACATTGTTAAGCGAATGTTTTCTACTAAATGTTAAAAGTAAACAAGGCATATCCGAGCTATTAGTAAATCGGTGACCATTCAGGAAAACTAAATTGCTGACTCATACTTCCGGTTTATCCGGTAGTGACGTCATCGTGAGAGGATTTTTTCACAGTTTTCATTCATTATTTACATTACGTTGTACCGAGAATGTTTTTTACTATAAGTTAAAAGTAAACAAGGCATATCCGAGCCATTCATAAATCGGTGACCATTTAGGAAACCTAAATTGCTGAATCATCTTTCCGGTTGGACCGGAAATGACGTCATTTTGAGAGGATCTTTTCACATTATCAGTCTTTACATTCATTACGTTTATAAGCAAAGGGGTTTAATTGTAAATAGGAAGTTAAGCAACAAATATCTCGGCCATTACTAAATGGGTAACCGTTTGGGAAAAATAACAAAACTGGTTCTTTGATATGACGTAGGCGCCTTCAATAGCATATTTAAACATTAGTTCTTTGATATGACCGAGGCGCCTACTAAATTTTTTTTTTTGGGGGGGGGGGTAAAAATTTTTTTTTTTTCTTTTTCTAACTGAAAATATTACTACTCATGGGGAAGGGTAACAAATTTTTTTTTTTTTTCGGGTGAGGGGGGGGGTAAAATTTTTTTTTTTTTTTTTTTTCTAACTGAAAATATTACTACTCATGGGGAAGGGTAACAAAAAAAATTTTTTTTTGGGGTGGGGGGGGGACAATTTTTTTTTTTTTTTTTCTTTTTCTAACTGAAAATATTACTACTCATGGGGAAGGGTAACAAAAAAAATTTTTTTTTGGGGTGGGGGGGGGAAATTTTTTTTTTTTTTTTTCTTTTTCTAACTGAAAATATTACTATTCATGGGGAAGGGTAACAAAAAAAATTTTTTTTGGGGTGGGGGGGGAAAAATTTTTTTTTTTTTTTTTTTTCTAACTGAAAATATTACTATTCATGGGGAAGGGTAACAAAAAAAAATTTTTTTTGGGGTGGGGGGGGGTAAAATTTTTTTGTTTTTTTTTTGAACTGAAAACATCCCAATCCATGGGGAAAGGTAACAAAAAAATTTTTGGCGGGGGGTTGGGGGGGGGTAAATTTTTTTTTTTTTTTTTTTTTTCTAACTGAAAATATTACTATTCATGGGGAAGGGTAACAAAAAAATTTTTTGGGGGGGTGGGGGGGTAAAATTTTTTTTTTTTATTTTGAACTGAAAACATCCTAATTCATGGAAAAGGGTAACAAAATTTTTTTTTGGAGGGGGGGGTAAGGGGGGGTCGTAAAATTTTTTTTTATTTTTTTTTTCTTATTGAAAATATTACTACTCATGGGGAAGGGTAACAAAAAAAAATTTTGGGAGGGGTGGGGGGGGTAAAATTTTTTTTTTTTTTCTCTTTTTCTAACTGAAAATATTACTATTCATGGGGAAGGGTAACAAAAAAAATTTGGGGGGGGGGGAAATGTTTTTTTCCTTTTTCTAACTGAAAATATTTCTATTCATGGGGAAAGGAAATTAAAAAAAAATTTTTTTTGGGGGGGGGGTAAAAATTTTTTTTATGTTTTTTAAAACTTAAATACAATTCCTATTCATGGGGAAGGGTAAAATAAAAAATTTTGGTGGGAGGGGGGTAAAAACTTTTTTTCTTTTTCTAACTGAAAATATTACTATTCATGGGGAAGGGTGACAAATATCTTTTCTTTTTTAGGGGTGGGGGGGTTAAAATTTTTTTCTTTTTTTTCTGTTTCTAACTGAAAATATAACTATTCCTGGGGAAGAGTACAAAAAGAAATTTAGGGGGGGGGTAGATATTTCTTTTTTTTCTCTTTTTCTAACTGAAAATATTACTATTACGGAGAAGGGCAAAAAATAAATTTGGGGGGGGGCGAACTTTTTTTTAAACTGAAAATGTTAGTATTCTTGGGGGAGGGTGAAAAAAACTTTTGGAGAGAGTGGGTAAAAAAATGTTTTAAAAATGTTTTATTTGTTTTTAAACTAAAAATATTCTTGGTTAGAAACAAAGAAAATCGATGTCTACCCACCCAATAAATATGACTGAGTCTCCATCGGTTTACTGGTGAGCGTTCATTTCCGACGCGGCAGCCTAGCAAAAATAGACGACCGTAGGGAGGCTATTTTGGCTAGTCCACTTATAATATAACGAGCACTTCTCTGTCAGGATGTCTGTCTGTCTGTCCGTCCTGGGGAATTTTTGTAAACAGAAGAGAAGGGGGGGGTCTCGGGTAATTATGATTTAATTAATTAAGCTTTTCAAGTAGGCGTTCATAATATTTGTATACCTGTAGAATTAGGAAACTATTATTAATTAATTAAATTTACATTAGATAACATTAAATAACATTATTAGATTGGAGAAGAACGAAATTTCAAGACGAGGCTGCGATTAGAAGTGTAAACGTGGCAAGAATCATACTAAAATTAAGAGATTTCAACGGCTATTTATACCCTTAATAAACGTCGTTTAGACATTAGACGGGCTTCCTCATTTACATAATACATTCCTTTTAACCTTCCATTAAATTCAGATTTACAAATATACACTTATAACTGCTATTATCAAGTTTACATATGTATTCACAATACGTTCCGATAAGGTGATATTAATAAAAATGATTAATACAATTAATTAAACCCATTTTCTTCATCAACCAGCGTGTTTTCTCAACCATACTTCCAATGGCGATTATTGTTAAAATTTCAAGTCTTTCTCGGCCTTTTGGCTAAGATCAAAGTGTAGTATCTGTTCCGATGAATACTGAACCACATAGACTGGTATTGTCTTGGCTTTCGGGTCTTCACTGCTATTGTCTTGGCCTTCGGGTCTTCATTTAAGCCGGTCTACGGGTCTGTCCTTTGCAGTTCTAGGAGGTCCACCCTCCCAGGCTTCTCCTCCCCTTAGTGACGTCATTGTGAGAATCCTTCTGGTTAATCCGGAAGTGACGTCATCGTGAGAGGATTTTTTCACAGTTTTCATTCATTATTTACATTACGTTGTTAAGAGAATGTTTTTTACTATAAATTACAAGTAAACAAGGCATATCCGGGTCTGTCCTTTGCATTTCTAGGAGGTCCACCCTCCCAGGCTTCTCCTCCCCTCTTTAGTGACGTCATTGTGAGAGGATTTTTTTCACAGTTTTCATTCATTATTTACATTACATTGTTAAGCGAATGTTTTCTACTAAATGTTAAAAGTAAACAAGGCATATCCGAGCTATTAGTAAATCGGTGACCATTCAGGAAAACTAAATTGCTGACTCATACTTCCGGTTTATCCGGTAGTGACGTCATCGTGAGAGGATTTTTTCACAGTTTTCATTCATTATTTACATTACGTTGTACCGAGAATGTTTTTTACTATAAATTACAAGTAAACAAGGCATATACGAGCCATTAGTAAATCGATGACCATTTTGGAAAACTAAATTGCTGACTCATCTTTCCGGTTAGACAGGAAGTGACGTCATTTTGAGAGGATCTTTTCACATTATCAGTCTTTACATTCATTACGTTTATAAGCAAAGGGGTTTTATTGTAAATAGGAAGTTAAGCAACAAATATCTCGGCCATTACTAAATGGGTAACCGTTTTGGAAAAATAACAAAACTGGTTCTTTGATATGACGTAGGCGCCTTCAATAGCATATTTAAACATTAGTTCTTTGATATGACCGAGGCGCCTACTAATTTAGGTTACATTATTACTATTCATGGGGAAGGGTAACAAAAAAAAATTTTTTTTTGGGGGGGGGGGGTAAAATTTTTTTTTTTTTTTTTTCAACTGAAAACATTCCAATTCATGGGGAAGGGTAACAAAAATTTTTTTTTTTTCGGGTGGGGGGGTGGGTAAAAATTTTTTTTTTTTTTCTTTTTCTAACTGAAAATATTACTACTCATGGGGAAGGGTAACAAAATTTTTTTTTTTCCGGGTGGGAGGGGGGGGGTAAAAATTTTTTTTTTTTTTTTCTTTTTCTAACTGAAAATATTACTACTCATGGGGAAGGGTAACAAAATTTTTTTTTTTTTCGGGTGGGGGGGGTAAAAATTTTTTTTTTTTTTTTCTTTTTCTAACTGAAAATATTATTACTCATGGGGAAGGGTAACAAAATTTTTTTTTTTTTTGGGTGGGGTGGGGGGGAAATTTTTTTTTTTTTTTTTTTCTTTTTCTTACTGAAAACATTACTACTCATGGGGAAGGGTAACAAAAAAAATTTTTTTTTGGGGTGGGGGGGGGTAAAATTTTTTTTTTTTTTTTCTTTTCCTAACTGAAAATATTACTATTCATGGGGAAGGGTAACAATAAAACCATTTTTTGGGGGGGGGGGGAGGTAAAATTTTTTTTTTTTTTTTTGAACTGAAAACATCCCAATTCATGGGGAAGGGTAACAAAATTTTTTTTGGGGGGGGGGGTGAGGGGGGGTAAAATTTTTTTTTTTTTTTTTTTTTCTTACTGAAAATATGACTACTCATGGGGAAGGGTAACAAAATAATTTTTTTTTTTTCTCTTTTTCTAACCAAAAATATTACTATTCATGGGAAAGGGTAACAAAAAAAAATTTGGGGGGGGAGGGGGGGAAATGTTTTTTTCCTTTTTCTAACTGAAAATATTACTATTCATGGGGAAAGGTAACTAAAAAAAATTTTTTAGGGGGGGGGTAAAAAATTTGTTATTTATTTTTTTTTTAACTTAAATACAATTCCTATTCATGGGAAGGGTAAAATAAAAAAATTTGGTGGGCGGGGGGTAAAAACTTTTTTTCTTTTTCTAACTGAAAATATTACTATTCATGGGGAAGGGTGACAAATATCTTTTCTTTTTTTTGGGTGGGAGGGTTAAAATTTTTTTATTTTTTTCTGTTTCTAACTGAAAATATAACTATTCATGGGGAAGAGTACAAAAAGAAATTTAGGGGGGGTAGATATTATTTCTTTTTCTTTCTCTTTTTCTAACTGAAAATATTACTATTACGGATAAGGGCAAAAAATAAATTTGGGGGGGGGCGACCTTTTTTTTAAACTGAAAATATTAGTATTCTTGGGGGAGGGTGAAAAAAACTTTTGGAGAGAGTGGGTAAAAAAATGTTTTAAACATGTTTTATTTGTTTTTAAACTAAAAATATTCTTGGTTAGAAACATAGAAACTCGATGTCTACCCACCCACGAAATATGACTGAGTCTCCATCGGTTTACTGGTGAGCGTTCATTTCCGACGCGGCAGCCTAGCAAAAATAGACGACCGTAGGGAGGCTATTTTGGCTAGTCCACTTATAATATAACGAGCACTTCTCTGTCTGTCTGTCAGTCTGTCTGTCTGTCTGTCTGTCTGTCTGTCCGTCCTGGGGAATTTTTGTAAACAGAAGGGAGGGGGGGGTCGAGTAATTAAGATTTTATTAATTAAGCTTTTCGAGTCAGCGTTCATAATATTTGTATACATGTAGAATTAGGAAACTATTATTAATTAATTAAATTTACATTAGATAACTTTAAATAACCTTATTAGATTAGAGTAGAAAGAAATTTCAAGTCGCGGCGGCGATTAGAAGTGAAAACGTGGCAAGAATAATACTAAAATTAATAGATTTCAACGGCCTTTTATACCCTTAGTAAACGTCGTTTAGACATTAGACGGGCTTCCTCATTTACATAATACATTCCTTTTAACCTTCCATTAAATTCAGATTTACAAATATACACTTATAACTGCTATTATCAAGTTTCCATATGTATTCACAATACGTTCCAGTAAGGTGATATTAATAAAACTTATTAATAAAATTAATTAAAGCCATTTTCTCATTTTCTGAGCGTGTTTTCTCAACCATACTTGCAATCGCGATTATTGTTAAAATTTCAAGTCTTTCTCGGCCTTTTGGCTAAGATCAAAGTGTAGTATCTGTTCCGATGAATACTGAACCACATAGACTGGTATTGTCTTGGCTTTCGGGTCTTCACTGCTATTGTCTTGGCCTTCGGGTCTTCATTTACGCCGGTCTACGGGTCTGTCCTTTGCAGTTCTTGGAGGTCCACCCTCCCAGGCTTCTCCTCCCCTTAGTGACGTCATTGTGAGAATCCTTCTGGTTAATCCGGAAGTGACGTCATCGTGAGAGGATTTTTTCACAGTTTTCATTCATTATTTACATTACGTTGTTAAGAGAATGTTTTTTACTATAAATTACAAGTAAACAAGGCATATCCGGGTCTGTCCTTTGCATTTCTAGGAGGTCCACCCTCACAGGCTTCTCCTCCCCTCTTTAGTGACGTCATTGTGAGAGGATTTTTTTCACAGTTTTCATTCATTATTTACATTACATTGTTAAGCGAATGTTTTCTACTAAATGTTAAAAGTAAACAAGGCATATCCGAGCTATTAGTAAATCGGTGACCATTCAGGAAAACTAAATTGCTGACTCATACTTCCGGTTTATCCGGTAGTGACGTCATCGTGAGAGGATTTTTTCACAGTTTTCATTCATTATTTACATTACGTTGTACCGAGAATGTTTTTTACTATAAGTTAAAAGTAAACAAGGCATATCCGAGCCATTCATAAATCGGTGACCATTTAGGAAACCTAAATTGCTGAATCATCTTTCCGGTTGGACCGGAAGTGACGTCATTTTGAGAGGATCTTTTCACATTATCAGTCTTTACATTCATTACGTTTATAAGCAAAGGTGTTTTATTGTAAATAGGAAGTTAAGCAACAAATATCTCGGCCATTACTAAATGGGTAACCGTTTTGGAAAAATAACAAAACTGGTTCTTTGATATGACGTAGGCGCCTTCAATAGCATATTTAAACATTAGTTCTTTGATATGACCGAGGCGCCTACTAAATTTTTTTTTTTGGGGGGGGGGGTAAAATTTTTTTTTTTTCCTTTTTCTAACTGAAAATATTACTACTCATGGGGAAGGGTAACAAATTTTTTTTTTTTTCGGGTGAGGGGGGGGGGTAAAAAATTTTTTTTTTTTTTCTTTTTCTAACTGAAAATATTACTACTCATGGGGAAGGGTAACAAAAAAAAATTTTTTTTGGGTGGGGGGGGGGAAATTTTTTTTTTTTTTTTTTTTTTTCTTACTGAAAATATTACTACTCATGGGGAAGGGTACCAAAAAAAATTATTTTTTTTGGGTGGGGGGGGGGGTAAAATTTTTTTTTTTTTTTTTCTAACTGAAAATATTACTATTCATGGGGAAATTTTTTTTGGGGGGGATGGGTAAAATTTTTTTTTTTTTCTGAACTGAAAACATCCCAATTCATGGGGAAGGGTAACAAAAAAAAATTTTTTTTGGGGTGGGGGGGGTTAAAAATTTTTTTTTTTGTTCTTTTTCTTACTGAAAATATTACTACTCATGGGGAAGGGTAACAAAAAAAAATTTTGGGGGGGGGGGTAAAATTTTTTTATTTTTTTCTCTTTTTCTAACTGAAAATATTACTATTCATGGGGAAGGGTAACAAAAAAAAAAATTTGGGGGGGGGGAATGTTTTTATTCCTTTTTCTAACTGAAAATATTACTATTCATGGGGAAAGGTAACTAAAAAAAATTTTTTTGGGGGGGGGGGGTAAAAAATGTTTTTATTTATTTATTTTTTTTTAAACTGAAAATGTTAGTATTCTTGGGGGAGGGTGAAAAAAACTTTTGGAGAGAGTGGGTAAAAAAATGTTTTAAAAATGTTTTATTTGTTTTTAAACTAAAAATATTCTTGGTTAGAAACAAAGAAAATTGATGTCTACCCACCCAAGAAATATGACTGAGTCTCCATCGGTTTACTGGTGAGCGTTCATTTCCGACGCGGCAGCCTAGCAAAAATAGACGACCGTAGGGAGGCTATTTTGGCTAGTCCACTTATAATATAACGAGCACTTCTCTGTCAGGATGTCTGTCTGTCTGTCCGTCCTGGGGAATTTTTGTAAATGGGGGGGGTCTAGGGTAATTAACATTTACTTAATTAAGCTTTTCAAGTCAGCGTTCATAATATTTGTATACCTGTAGAATTAGGAAACTATTATTAATTAATTAAATTTACATAAGATAACATTAAATAACCTTAGTAGATTAGAGAAGAACGAAATTTCAAGACGAGGCTGCGATTAGAAGTGAAAACGTGGCAAGAATCATACTAAAATTAAGAGATTTCAACGGCCTTTTATACCCTTAGTAAACGTCGTTTAGACATTAGACGGGCTTCCTCATTTACATAATACATTCCTTTTAACCTTCCATTAAATTCAGATTTACAAATATACACTTGTAACTGCTATTATCAAGTTTCCATATGTATTCACAATACGTTCCGATAAGGTGATATTAAGAAATATTATTAATACAATTGATTAAACCCATTTTCTTCATCAACCAGCGTGTTTTCTCAACCATACTTGCAATGGCGATTATTGTGAAAATTTCAAGTCTTTCTCGGCCTTTTGGCTAAGATCAAAGTGTAGTATCTGTTCCGATGAATACTGAACCACATAGACTGGTATTGTATTGGCTTTCGGGTCTTCACTGCTATTGTCTTGGCCTTCGGGTCTTCATTTACGCCGGTCTACGGGTCTGTCCTTTGCAGTTCTTGGAGGTCCACCCTCCCAGGCTTCTCCTCCCCTTAGTGACGTCATTGTGAGAATCCTTCTGGTTAATCCGGAAGTGACGTCATCGTGAGAGGATTTTTTCACAGTTTTCATTCATTATTTACATTACGTTGTTAAGAGAATGTTTTTTACTATAAATTACAAATAAACAAGGCATATCCGGGTCTGTCCTTTGCATTTCTAGGAGGTCCACCCTCCCAGGCTTCTCCTCCCCTCTTTAGTGACGTCATTGTGAGAGGATTTTTTCCACAGTTTTCATTCATTATTTACATTACATTGTTAAGAGAATGTTTTCTACTAAATGTTAAAAGTAAACAAGGCATATCCGAGCTATTAGTAAATCGGTGACCATTCAGGAAAACTAAATTGCTGACTCATACTTCCGGTTTATCCGGTAGTGACGTCATCGTGAGAGGATTTTTTCACAGTTTTGATTCATTATTTACATTACGTTGTACCGAGAATGTTTTTTACTATAAGTTAAAAGTAAACAAGGCATATCCGAGCCATTCATAAATCGGTGACCATTTAGGAAACCTAAATTGCTGAATCATCTTTCCGGTTGGACCGGAAATGACGTCATTTTGAGAGGATCTTTTCACATTATCAGTCTTTACATTCATTACGTTTATAAGCAAAGGGGTTTAATTGTAAATAGGAAGTTAAGCAACAAATATCTCGGCCATTACTAAATGGGTAACCGTTTTGGAAAAATAACAAAACTGGTTCTTTGATATGACGTAGGCGCCTTCAATAGCATATTTAAACATTAGTTCTTTGATATGACCGAGGCGCCTACTAAATTTTTTTTTGATGGGGGGGGGGGTTAAAATTTTTTTTTTTTCTTTTTCTAACTGAAAATATTACTACTCATGGGGAAGGGTAACAAATTTTTTTTTTTTTTCGGGTGGGGGGGGTAAAAAATTTTTTGTTTTTTTCTTTTTCTAACTGAAAATATTACTACTCATGGGGAAGGGTAACAAAAAAATTTTTTTTTTTGGGTGGGGGGGGGTAAAAAATTTTTTTTTTTTTTTTCTTTTTCTAACTGAAAATATTACTACTCATGGGGAAGGGTAACAAAAAATTTTTTTTTTTTTAAGTGGGGGGGGTAAAATTTTTTTTTTTTTTTTTCTTTTTCTAACTGAAAATATTACTACTCATGGGGAAGGTAACAAAAAAAAATTTTTTTTGGGGTGGGGGGGGAAAATTTTTTTTTTTTTTTTCTTTTTCTTACTGAAAATATTACTACTCATGGGGAAGGGTAACAAAAAAAAATTTTTTTTTTGGGTGGGGGGGGGTAAATTTTTTTTTTTTTTTTTTCTTTTTCTAACTGAAAATATTACTATTCATGGGGAAGGGTAACAAAAAAATTTTTTTTTTTGGTTGGGGGGGGGGGTAAAATGTTTTTTTTTTTTTTTTTTTCTAACTGAAAATATTACTATTCATGGGGAAGGGTAACAAAAAAATTTTTTTGGGGGGGGATGGGTAAAATTTTTTTTTTTTTCTGAACTGAAAACATCCCAATTCATGGGGAAGGGTAACAAAAAAATTTTTTTTTTGGGGTGGGGGGGGTTAAAAATTTTTTTTTTTTTTCTTTTTCTTACTGAAAATATTACTACTCATGGGGAAGGGTAACAAAAAAAAAAATTTGGGGGGGGGAATGTTTTTTTCCTTTTTCTAACTGAAAATATTACTATTCATGGGGAAAGGTAACTAAAAAAAATTTTTTTTTGGGGGGGGGGTAAAAAAATTTTTTATTTATTTTTTTTTTTTTAACTTAAATAAAATTCCTATTCATGGGGAAGGGTAAAATAAAAAAAAAATTTCTTTTTCTAACTGAAAATATTACTATTCATGGGGAAGGGTGACAGATATCTTTTCTTTTTTTTTAAGTTAAAATTTTTTTCTTTTTTTTCTGTTTCTAACTGAAAATATAACTATTCATGGGGAAGAGTACAAAAAGAAATTTAGGGGGGGGTAGATATTTCTTTTTTTTCTCTTTTTCTAACTGAAAATATTACTATTACGGAGAAGGGCAAAAAATAAATTTGGGGGGGGGGGGGCGAACTTTTTTTAAAACTGAAAATGTTAGTATTCTTGGGGGAGGGTGAAAAAAACTTTTGGAAAGATTGGGTAAAAAAATGTTTTAAAAATGTTTTATTTGTTTTTAAACTAAAAATATTCTTGGTTAGAAACAAAGAAAATCGATGTCTACCCACCCAATAAATATGACTGAGTCTCCATCGGTTTACTGGTGAGCATTCGTTTCCGACGCGGCAGCCTAGCAAAAATAGACGACCGTAGGGAGGCTATTTTGGCTAGTCCACTTATAATATAACGAGCACTTCTCTGTCTGTCTGTCAGTCTGTCTGTCTGTCTGTCTGTCTGTCCGTCCTGGGGAATTTTTGTAAACAGAAGAGAGAGGGGAGGGGGGTCTTGAGTAATTAAGATTTTATTAATTAAGCTTTTCGAGTCAGCGTTCATAATATTTTTATACATGTAGAATTAGGAAACTTTTATTAATTAATTAAATTTACATTAGATAACTTTAAATAACCTTATTAGATTGGAGTAGAAGGAAATTTCAAGTCGAGGCGGCGATTAGAAGTGAAAACGTGGCAAGAATCTTACTAAAAGTAATAGATTTCAACAGCCTTTTATACCCTTAATAAACGTCGTTTAGACATTAGACGGGCTTCCTCATTTACATAATACATTCCTTTTAACCTTCCATTAAATTCAGATTTACAAATATACACTTATAACTGCTATTATCAAGTTTCCATATGTATTCACAAGACGTTCCGATAAGGTGATATTAAGAAAAATTATTAATACAATTAATTAAACCCATTTTCTTCATCAACCAGCGTGTTTTCTCAACCATACTTCCAATGGGGATTATTGTTAAAATTTCAAGTCTTTCTCGGCCTTTTGGCTAAGATCAAAGTGTAGTATCTGTTCCGATGAATACTGAACCACATAGACTGGTATTGTATTGGCTTTCGGGTCTTCACTGCTATTGTCTTGGCCTTCGGGTCTTCATTTACGCCGGTCTACGGGTCTGTCCTTTGCATTTCTAACTGAAAATATTACTACTCATGGGAAAGGGTAACAAAAAAAAATTTTTTTTTGGGTGGGGGGGTAAAATTTTTTTTTTTTTTCTTTTTCTAACTGAAAATATTACTACTCATGGGGAAGGGTAACAAAAAAAAATTTTTTTTTGGGTGGGGGGGGAAAATTTTTTTTTCTTTTTTTCTTTTTTCTTACTGAAAATATTACTACTCATGGGAAAGGGTAACAAAAAAAAATTTTTTTTTGGGTGGGGGGGTAAAAATTTTTTTTTTTTTCTTTTTCTAACTGAAAATATTACTATTCATGGGGAAGGGTAACAAAATTTTTTTTTTTTGGGGTGGGGGGGGGTAAAAATTTTTTTTTTTTTTCTTTTTCTAACTGAAAATATTACTACTCATGGGGAAGGGTAACAAAAAAAAATTTTTTTTTGGGTGGGGGGGAAAATTTTTTTTTCTTTTTTTCTTTTTTCTTACTGAAAATATTACTACTCATGGGGAAGGGTAACAAAAAAAAATTTTTTTTGGGTGGGGGGGGTAAAATTTTTTTTTTTTTTCTTTTTCTAACTGAAAATATTACTATTCATGGGGAAGGGTATCAAAAAAAATTTTTTTGGGGGGGGGGTAAAATTTTTTTTTTTTTTTTTTGAACTGAAAACATCCCAATTCATGGGGAAGAGTAACAAAAAAATTTTTTTGGTGGGTGAGGGGGGGGGGTAAATATTTTTTTTTTTTTTTTTTTCTTACTGAAAATATTACTACTCATGGGGAAGGGTAACAAAAAAATTGGGGGGGGGAGTGGGGGGGGGATTTTTTTTTTTTTCTCTTTTTCTAACTGAAAATATTACTATTCATGGGGAAGGGTAACAAAAAAAAATTTGGGAGGGGGAGGGGGAAATGTTGTTTTCCTTTTTCTAACTGAAAATATTACTATTCATGGGGAAGGTAACTAAAAAAATTTTTTTGGGAGGGGGGGTAAAAAATTTTTTTATTTATTTTTTTTTTTAACTTAAATACAATTCCTATTCATGGGGAAGGGTAGATATTATTTTTTTTTTCTCTTTTTCTAACTGAAAATATTACTATTACGGATAAGGGCAAAAAATAAATTTGGGGGGGGGGGCGACCTTTTTTTTAAACTGAAAATATTAGTATTCTTGGGGGAGGGTGAAAAAAACTTTTGGAGAGAGTGGGTAAAAAAATGTTTTAAACATGTTTTATTTGTTTTTAAACTAAAAAATATTCTTGGTTAGAAAGAAAGAAAATCGATGTCTACCCACCCAAGAAATATGACTGAGTCTCCATCGGTTTACTGGTGAGCGTTCATTTCCGACGCGGCAGCCTAGCAAAAATAGACGACCGTTAGGGAGTCTATTTTGGCTAGTCCACTTATAATATAACGAGCAGGTTCTCTGTCACGATGTCAGGATGTCAGGATATCTGTCTGTCCGTCCTGGGGAATTTTTGTAAACAGAAGAGAGGGGGGGGTCTCGAGTAATTAAGATTTAATTAATTAAGCTTTTCGAGTCAGCGTTCATAATATTTTTATACCTGTAGAATTAGGAAACTATTATTAATTAATTAAATTTGCATTAGATAACATTAAATAACCTTATTAGATTGGAGTACGAAATTTAAAGTCGAGGCTGCGATTAGAAGTGAAAACGTGGCAAGAATACAACTAAAATTAATAGATTTCAACAGCCTTTTATACCCTTCATAAACGTCGTTTAGACATTAGACGGGCTTCCTCATTTACATAATACAATCCTTTTAACCTTCCATTAAATTCAGATTTACAAATATACACGTATAACTGCTATTATCAAGTTTCCATATGTATTCACAATACGTTCCGATAAGGTGATATTAATAAAAATTATTCATACAATTAATTAAACCCATTTTCTTCATCAACCACCGTGTTTTCTCAACCATACTTCCAATGGCGATTATTGTTAAAATTTCAAGTCTTTCTCGGCCTTTTGGCTAAGATCAAAGTGTAGTATCTGTTCCGATGAATACTGAACCACATAGACTGGTATTGTCTTGGCTTTCGGGTCTTCACTGCTATTGTCTTGGCCTTCGGGTCTTCATTTACGCCGGTCTACTGGACTGTCCTGTGCAGTTCTAGGAGGTCCACCCTCCCAGGCTTCGCCTCCCCTCTTTAGTGACGTCATTGTGAGAGGATTTTTTTCACAGTTTTCATTCATTATTTACATTACGTTGTAAAGAGAATGTTTTCTACTAAATGTTAAAAGTAAACAAGGCATATCCGAGCTATTAGTAAATCGGTGACCATTCAGGAAAACTAAATTGCTGACTCATACTTCCGGTTTATCCGGTAGTGACGTCATCGTGAGAGGATTTTTTCACAGTTTTCATTCATTATTTACATTACGTTGTACCGAGAATGTTTTTTACTATAAATTACAAGTAAACAAGGCATATACGAGCCATTCATAAATCGGTGACCATTTAGGAAACCTAAATTGCTGAATCATCTTTCCGGTTGGAACGGAAGTGACGTCATTTTGAGAGGATCTTTTCACATTATCAGTCTTTACATTCATTACGTTTATAAGCAAAGGTGTTTTATTGTGAATAGGAAGTTAAGCAACAAATATCTCGGCCATTACTAAATGGGTAACCGTTTTGGAAAAATAACAAAACTGGTTCTTTGATATGACGTAGGCGCCTTCAATAGCATATTTAAACATTAGTTCTTTGATATGACCGAGGCGCCTACTAATTTGGTTACATTATTTTAACTATGCATCGGGTAAAAAAATGTTTTTTTCTTTTTCTCTTTCTCACTTACAATATTACTATTCATGGGGAAGGGTAACAAAAAATTTTATTTTTTTTTGGGGGGGGGGGGTAAAAAAAAATTTTTTTTCTTTTTCTAACTGAAAATATTACTACTCATGGGGAAGGGTAACAAAATTTTTTTTTTTTTCGGGTGGGGGGTAAAAATTTTTTTTTTTTTTTCTTTTTCTAACTGAAAATATTACTACTCATGGGGAAGGGTAACAAAAAAAATTTTTTTTGGGGGTGGGTGGGGGGGAAATTTTAGGGGTCAGGACGAACTTTTTAGGGGTCAGGCCAAATTTTTTTCTTTTTTTTGGTTTTGAACTCAAAATATTTCTCATGGTTGGGGGAGAGTGAAAAATTAGGGGGCTGGAGAGATTTAGGGGTCGGGGAAAATTTTAGGGGTCACGACGAACTTTTTAGGGGTCAGGCCAAATTTTTTTCTTATTTTTGGTTTTGAACTCAAAATATTTCTCAGGGTTGGGGGAGTGTTAAAAATTAGGGGGTCTGGAGAAATTGAGGGGTCGGGGAAAGTTTTAGGGGTCAGGCGGAACTTTTTAGGTGTCAGGCCAATTTTTTTTTTTTTTTTTGGTTTTGAACTGAAAATATTTCTCAGTGTTGGTGGAGAGTGAAAAATTAGGGGGCTGGAGAGATTTAGGGGTCGGGGAAAATTTTAGGGGTGAGGCGGAACTTTTTAGGGGTCAGGCCAAATTTTTTTCTTTTTTTTGGTTTTGAACTCAAAATATTTCTCATGGTTGGGGGAGAGTGAAAAATTAGGGGGCTGGAGAGATTGAGGGGTCGGGGAAAATTTTAGGGGTCAGGCGGAACTTTTTAGGGGTCAGGCCAATTTTTTTTTATTTTTTTTGGTTTTAAACTGAAAATATTTCTCAGGGTTGGGGGAGAGTGAAAAATTAGGGGGCTGGAGAGATTGAGGGGTCAGGGAAAATTTTAGGGGTGAGGCGGAACTTTTTAGGGGTCAGGCCAAATTTTTTTTTTTTTTTGGTTTTAACTGAAAATATTTCTCAGGGTTGGGGGCGAGTGAAAAATTAGGGGGCTGGAGAGATTTAGGGGTCGGGGAAAATTTTAGGGGTCAGGACGAATTTTTAGGGGTCAGGTCAAATTTTTTTGTTTTTTTTATTTTGAAGTCAAAATATATCTCATGGTTGGGGGAGAGTGAAAAATTAGGGGGCTGGAGAGATTTAGGGGTCGGGGAACATTTTAGGGGTCAGGACGAACTTTTTAGGGGTCAGGCCAAATTTTTTTCTTTTTTTTTTGTTTTGAACTGAAAATATTTCTCAGGGTTATGGGAGAGTGAAAAATTTGGAGGCTGGAGAGATTTAGGGGTCGGGGAAAATTTTAGGGGTCAGGACGAACTTTTTAGGGGTCAGGCCAATTTTTTTAATTTTTTTTGGTTTTGAACTGAAAATATTTCTCATAGTTAGGGGAGAGTTAAAAATTAGGGGGTTGGAGAGATTTAGGGGTCGGGGAAAATTTTAGGGGTCAGGACGAACTTTTTAGGGGTCAGGCCAAATTTTTTTTGTTTTTTTTTTGTTTTGAAGTCAAAATTTTTCACATGGTTGGGGGAGAGTGAAAAATTAGGGGCTGGAGAGATTTAGGAGTCGGGGGAAAATTTTAGGGGTCAGGCTAATTTTTTTAGGGGTCTGCCCAAATTTAGGGGCCGCGATATGTACGTATTTAGCTTCCACACCGGGGCGGTGATAGGTACTTATTTAGCATTCAGCGGTGGTGATAGGTACTTATATAGAATGTGCACATGGGCGGTAATAAGTACATATATAGTATGCGCACCGGGGCAGTGATAAGTATGTATTTAGCATGCGGACTGAGGCAGCAGTCGGTTCATATATAGCACGCATACCGGGGCGGCGATAGGTACGTATATAGCACGCGCACAGGGGCGGCGAAAGGTACATATTTAAAATTCACACCAGGGCGGCGATAGGTACGTATTTAGCATTCACACCGGGGCGGCGATAGGTATGTATTTAGCATTCACACCGATGCACCGATAGGTATGTATTTAGCATTCGCACCGGGGTGGCGATATGTACGTATTTAGCTTCCACACCAAGGCGGCGATAGGTACGTATTTAGAATTCACACCGGGGTGGCGATAGGTACGTATTTAGAATTCACACCGGGGCTGCGATATGTACGTATTTAGCTTCCACGCCAGGGCGGCGATAGGTACGTATTCAGAATTCAGGGGTGCGATAGCTACGTATATAGCATGTACACATGGGCAGCAATAAGTACGTACATAGCATGCGCTCTGCGGCGGCGATCAGTACATATATTCACACCGGGGAGGCGAAAGGTATGTATTTCGCATTCGCACCGTGGTGGTGATAGTGTACGTATTTAGCATTCACAATGGGGCGGCTATAGGTACGTATTTAGCATTCGCACCAGGGCGGCTATAGGTACGTATTTAGCATTCACACTGGGCCGGCGATAGGTACGTATTTAGCATTCACACCAAAGCGGCAATATGTACATATTAATTATTCGCACTAGGGCAGCGATAGGTACTTATGTAGCATGCACACCGGGGCGCAATTGGTATGTCTTTAGTATTCGCACTAGGGCAGCGATAGGTACTTATGTAGCATGCACATTGGGGCGCAATAGGTATGTATTTAGCATTCACACCGGGGCAACGATAGGTACTATTTAGCATTCACAACGGGGCGGCGATAGGTACTTAAATAGTATCTGCACCGGGGCGGCGATAGGTACGTATATAGTATGTGCACTGGGGCGGCGATAGGTACGTATATAGTATGCGCACCGGGGTGATGATAGATACGTATATAGTATGAACACCGGGGTGGAGATAAGTACCTATATAGAAGGCGCAGATAGAGCTGTTACTTTTTATAGAAATATGTCATACTATTACCCTGGGCAATAGGAGAAATGGTGGGGAAGAAACAGCTTTTGCAAAAGGCAAAATTAGAAAGTAGCGGCGAAATGGGGCGACCAGGGAAGAGAAAGGTAGCAGATAAAGAGACGGCTATAGAGAGAGGGGGCGGACATAGAAGTTTGAATATAAAGATGTTACACACGATCTTTCTTCAAGTATATGTTTTATGACCCCGAGCAACGCCGGGTAGCCCCGCTAGTCTCCTCTATAAAGGCCAGTTGTCTGTATGTCTGTCTGTCTGTTTGTTTGTTTGTATGTCCAGATACTCCTCAAAAACTATGCGGCGACATGTCAAAAAGTTGATATCTTCGGAACCGTACAACACCTGGGATCATAATATCTCAAAATTACAACAAAAAAACATGTTGCTGGGGGTCAACGGGGCCAGTCTCTGGCAGCGGGTCTGGTTTTTTCAAACTTTTCTAATGTTATTCAGTAGTAATTTGGAAATCAGCCAATGTAATTATGTAATAATAATTTTGTTTTCACCCAACTTATTCCTGTGCATGTGACGTCACAGTAATAGGTATATGACGTCATCGTTATAGGTTTTGAATTTTTTTTTCTCTTCAAAACTTATTTTACTTCAACACATTTTTATACATAACATATAAAAGTTTATTCTTATGTAAAATTCACAGAGTAAGATGATGAGAGTATTCCTGAATCTATAAACCCACCTCTTAGGGGTCCATGGGGCATATTTTATCGGGGGGGGGGGGGGGTTCAGTTATTTTTCATTATATTTCATAGTGATGAAACAAGAAAAAAAGAGGAATTGACAAGTACACGTTTACAGTGACCCGTTGAGTCATAACCACTCTATATATGTATAAAAAATAAAAAAAAGAATTTAACCAGTACATGTTACCAGTGACCCGTTGGGTCATAACCACTCTATATATGTATAAAAAAGACCCAGAACCGGGGGTGCTTTACAATATAGGACCCGGAGGCTTCTGCAGAATAGGGACCATGTGTGCTTCTACAGTATAGGACCCAGAACCGGGGGTGCTTCTACCATATAGAATCCGGAGGCTTCTACAGAATAGGGGCAATGGTGCTTCTACAGTATAGGGACCAGAGGTGTTTCTACAGTATAGGACCCAGTACTGGGGGTGCTTCTACAATATTAGAACATAGAGGCTTCTGCAGTAAAAGGACCATGGGTGCTTCTCCAGTATAGGGACCAGGGATGCTTCTACAGTATATGACCGAGCACCAGGGGTGCTTCTACATTTTAGAACCCGGAGGCTTCTGCAGAATAGGGACAATGGGTGCTTCTCCAGTATAGGGACAAGGGGTGCTTCTCCACTATAGGGACCTGGGGTGGTGCTTCTAAAGTATCACGGCCCGCCAGGAATGTTTTTGATTCTATAGTATAACAGTCCCTAGAAATATTGGTGCTTCTGAAGTATAACGGTCTCATCCCAGGAATGTTGGTGCTTCTAAATTATAATGGTCCCTACAAATGTTGGTGCTTCTAAAGTATAACGGTCCCCCCAGGAATGTTGTTAAAGGATAGCTAAGGAAGAGCGATAACTCACGTTTTTTAAAAAAAGTTGGGGGGGCTGGAGAGATTGAGGGGTCGGGGAAAATTTTAGGGGTCAGGCCGAACTTTTTAGGAGTCAGGCCAAATTTTTTCTTTTTTTTGTTGTTTTGAACTCAAAATATTTCTCATGGTTGGGGGAGAGTGAAAAATTAGTTGGGATGGGGGGCTGGAGAGAATGAGGGGTCGGGGAAAATTTTAGGGGTCAGGCCGAACTTTTTAGGGGCCAGGCCAAATTTTTTTGTTTTTGTTGTTTTGAACTCAAAATATTTCTCAGGGTTGGGGGAGAGTGAAAAATTAGGGGGCTGGAGAGATTCAGGGGTCGGGGAAAATTTTAGGGGTCAGGACGAACTTTTTAGGGGTCAGGCCAAATTTTTTTGTTTTTTGTTTGTTTTGAAGTCAAAATATATCTCATGGTTGGGGGAGAGTGAAAAATCAGGGGGCTGGAGAGATTTAGGGGTCGGGGAAAATTTTAGGGGTCAGGACGAACTTTTTAGGGGTCAGGCCAAATTTTTTTCTTTGTTTTAGTTTTGAACTCAAAATATTTCTCAGGGTTGGGGGAGAGTGAAAAATTAGGGGGCTGGAGAGATTCAGGGGTCGGGGAAAATTTTAGGGGTCAGACCAAATTTTTTAGGGGTCCGCCTAAATTTAGGGGGCGGCGATATGTACGTATTTAGTTCCACACCGGGGCGGCGATAGGTTCTTATTTAGCATTCAGCGGTGGTGATAGGTACTTATATAGCATGTGCTCATGGGCGGTAATAAGTACGTATATAGTATGCACACCGGGGCAGTGATAGGTATGTATTTAGCATGCGCACTGAGGCAGCGATCGGTTCATATATAGCACGCGCACCGGGGCGGCGATAGGTACGTATATAGCACGCGCACAGGGGCGGCGAAAGGTACATATTTAAAATTCACACCTAGGCGGCAAAAGGTACATATTTATAATCTACACCGGGGGGGTGATAGGTACGTATTTAGCATTCACACCGGGGCGGCAATAGGTATGTATTTAGCATTCGCACCGCGGTGGCGATATGTACGTATTTAGCTTCTGCACCGGGGCGGTGATAGGTACGTATTTAGAATTCACACCGGGGCGGCGATAGGTACGTATTTAGAATTCACACCGGGGCGGCGATAGGTATGTATTTAGCATTCGCACCGGGGCGGCGATATGTACGTATTTAGCTTCCACACCAGGGCGGCGATAGGTACGTATTCAGAATTCAGGGGTGGCGATAGCTACGTATATAGTATGTACACATGGGCAGCAATAAGTACGTACATAGCATGCGCTCTGTGGCGGCGATCAGTACATATATAGCACGTGCACCGGGGCGGCGAAAGGTATGTATTTAGCATTCGCACCATGGTGGTGATAGGTACGTATTTAGCATTCACACCGGGGCGGCTATAGGTACGTATTTAGCATTCGCACCAGGGCGGCTATAGGTACGTATTTAGCAACTGCACTGGGCCGGCGATAGGTACGTATTTAGCATTCACACCAAAGCGGCAATATGTACATATTAATTATTCGCACTAGGGCAGCCATAGGTACTTATGTAGCATGCACACCAGGGCGCAATTGGTATGTCTTTAGTATTCGCACTAGGGCAGCGATAGGTACTTATGTAGCATGCACACCGGGGCGCAATAGGTATGTATTTAGCATTCACAATGGGGCAACGATAGGTACTATTTAGCATTCGCAACGGGGCGGCGATAGGTACTTAAATAGTATCTGCACCGGGGCGGCGATAGGTACGTATATAGTATGTGCACTGGGGCGGCGATAGGTACGTATATAGTATGCGCACCGGGGTGATGATAGATACGTATATAGTATGAACACCGGGGTGGAGATAAGTACCTATATAGAAGGCGCAGATAGAGCTGTTACTTTTTATAGAAATATGTCATACTATTACCCTAGGCAATAGGAGAAATGGTGGGGAAGAAACAGCTTTTGCAAAAGGCAAAATTAGAAAGTAGCGGCGAAATGGGGCGACCAGGGAAGAGAAAGGTAGCAGATAAAGAGACGGCTATAGAGAGAGGGGGCGGACATAGAAGTTTGAATATAAAGATGTTACACACACGATCTTTCTTCAAATATATGTTTTTATGACCCCGAGCAACGCCGGGTAGCCCCGCTAGTAAAATATAGAGCAGAAAAATATTTAATGTTTTAGCATACATTTTTGGGGCCCAGAAACAATGTGTGTGTGTTGGAGACGAATTGTTTTTTCCCACAAGAAAATAACACGTGGAAACAATATTTGATGTTGGTGCTAATTCCGAATAAGCATCCATAGATTGGTAATCGTGACGTAAGAAAAAAAGAGAAAGTCAAAACAGTTCCAACATTTCCCGAGTCTGAAGAAAACTTATAAAACGTATTTCATTACTATTTAAAGATAAACCTTCGTTTTTACATGCAATTATCTTACCTTCCTTAGAAAGTTGCAGAATGATAAACGCCTTCTACGGACAGATCCCAAACCCCCAACAAAAAATAAATGAATAGGAATGCCTTTTCTTCTAATCCTCAGCGCATGCCTCTGCGCACACTCCGCTTTTGAGCACTGCCAGAAAAGATACCCAAATGAACCCAGATCGCACTCGTTTGCCCATGAAACAGAAACTGCTTCCACCTCAACACCTCTACACGCCTGCCTAAAAAAATATTTCATTAAACTAAAAGAAAAAACAACCTTTTCACTGAAAAAAAATCAAAACTTTTTTTATTAACCTATAAGAAAAAGCATGGCTCTTTTTTGTGCAAAGAAAAAAATACTTTACATTAAATAAATTGGGAAAAAAACTTTCTTATATATCAAAATAACCAAAAAACAATCCTACCTTTTCTTAAACACAAGAAAAAAAATCCACATTTTTTTTCGGTCAAAAAATTCTTGTCAAATTATTTGGAACCAACAATCCTATTAAAAAACTTACTTAACAACATTTTACCTCTAATACTTTCTTCGCTATTTGTTTTATTGTATGCTAAAACACTGAATATTGTTTTCACACGTTATTTCATTGTAAGCCCCAAATAAAAGATTAGTTTTCCAACACACCCTTCCATCTACCACAAATATTTATTTCCCTCTCAAATATTGAAATAAAAATTGGTTACATGCATCCATTACCACAAACTGGCTCAAAAGTGGGTGTTCATTTTACGTTGTGGCTATGCCTTTGCTCCTCATCCCCTGGACATGCCTCTACCTTCACTAGAAAAGATAGCCAAATGAACCCAGATTGCAATCGTTTGCTCATGAAATAGAAACTGGTGCACACTTCAACCGTAATTGTATTTTCACCCTCCCTAAAAAAAAATTCACCCTCCCCCACCCAAAGAAATATATTTAGTTAAAAAAAAAAGTTCAACCCCCAAAAAATTTGTTTTAACTCCCCACCACCCAAAGAAATCTTTTTAGTGAAAAAAAAAAATCATATTACGAGATTTTTAGGAAATTTCAGTATTTGTCGAATAATATATATATATATATATATATATATATATATATATATATATATATATATATATATATATATATATATATATATATAGAGAGAGAGAGAGAGAGAGAGAGAGAGAGAGAGAACAAGAGAGAGAAAGAATGCATTAGTAAACCTGAATTTTTTGTTACTTCTTATTCTACAACAAAATTAACTTTTTCTTTTCTTTGCGTTTGGTAAAAAACAAAAATCAGAAAAAACAGTTAATTATTTAGTGTTTCTAACTTTTTAAAAGTTATTTAATTTGGTTTTCAAATTATTGTTAGCAGGAAAATAACTTTTGAACAATACGGAACCAACTTTTACTGACGCAGAAATACGTAAATCGATGAAAAAAGCCGAATGAAAGCGAATCTGTGTCAAATCAAAACGAGGCGTTTTTTTTATCATGAAAAATAATGAAAGGAAAACACTCACCGTATGTTTATTTTTATGGCAATTTATTTATTATTTGACATGAATAATAATGAAAGAAAAACACTCACTGTATGTTTATTTTTATGGCAATTTGTTTATTATTTGACATGAATGATAATGAAAGAAAAACACTCACCGTATGTTTATCTTTATGGCAATTTGTTTATTATTTGACATGAATGATAACGAAAGAAAAACACTCACCGTATGTTTATTTTTATGGCAATTTGTTTATTATTTGACATGAATGATAATGAAAGAAAAACACTCACCGTATGTTTATTTTTATGGCAATTTATTTATTATTTGATGGAGAAAATCAATGAAATATTTTTTTACAGGAAAGTTAAAAATTATATTTTTTTCGATAAATATATGTTTTTTAATGAATAAACCAAAGATTGTACAGAACATAATATGAGAATGCTTTTCACAGATATTTTATTTTTTGGTACTGGTAAAGCTTCATGATCTGTAAAAGTTTGGGTTAAAAAGTAAAGAGAACAGTTCAAAAGCTGTACCAGTTCGGTTTAATCATGTTTCTTTAAATATAGCCGGTCTGCAAGAAATTTTAACATTTAATTCAATTTACAAGTAAAGTTTCAGTCTGCTTCTCAAGCTTTCCGATTGGCTAAGTGCTTCAACATCTTCTAACTGTTTACGTAAATGTCGGGAAGATACCAAATAGAGTCGGTCTGTCTGGTTCAAAAGCTGTACAAGTACCCCCAAAATCCTATTACGATGTATAGACAGGTAAACTGAAAAAGTGACATTAACTCCAATTGTCCTTTTTCAGTTTAATTTGATTTTCTTGTTTGAAAACGTAATTTGCAAACATTTTATTAAGTGAATTTGATGATTATTTCCTAAACACTTTGTTATAGAGTGCTGCGGTTTTCGATACCTTTTTGATAATAAATTAAAATAATTGTTTTTCAAAATATTATTTCTGGTGTGTTTGAAGCCATAAATGTTGACTAGGATAAAAGTATGGTATCTGTTCTATATCCACATTCTCGATCAACATCCTACTCTTAGGGTACATTTTATGCTGAAATGAAGGTGTGTTTTTGTCTTGTCATCAAACAATCTAATTGATTCTTCTATCATTTTCAAAAGATGACATATATTCACTTTTTTTCCCCAAAAAATTAATTTTATTCCCCAGCTTTACTGTAAGAGTAACAATTTTTTTTAGTGCGACGCAATATTTTACTCAAGACAAACTATACCCTCCCCATCCCCATGTACACAAAGTTACTTTTGTGTTTTGCTCTTCCTAAACGCTTTGTTATAGAGTGCTGTTTTTTCGATACCTTTTTGATAACAAATTAAAATAATTGTTTTTTCAAAATATTATTTGTGGTGAGTTTGAAGCCATACATTTTGACTAGGATAAAAGTGTGGTATCTGTTCTGTCTTCAGTCAGATGAGGAGACATGCTTTTCCACTTAGTAGATTTTAAGTTAGCTGAATATCTTTCACAATAAAAACAGACTTTGTATCTAGCTTGCCCCTTGTCTGGGGGGAAGTAAATACAAATGATTATATTGTTCGGAGTTGTGATATTGTTTCTAGGAGGAAAGCACCCTGACATTTACTGTGTTCTTTTTTTCATGTTTTGCAAAACTTAAACCGACTTATTAGATAAATCATTTATGTTTTACGGTCCTTACTCATCAGGAAATATGCAGATGAAATGACTGGAATGACTACTTGAACGAAGCTAACCAAGAACCCAGAGAACATGTTCCACATAGAACGGATCTCCCAAGGAATGACTAAGTGATCTGGAACCGAGAAAATGTAAAGGTTGGAGACAATATGGAAACAAGCAACTGCCATTGTGGAAATCCCAGACATACAATGGAACACGTCTTCAGTGTCTGCAGTGATGGAATAACTTGTGCCGACCAAGAGTTGATGTGTAACAATGGATCTAGTTGAGTGACATGAAATACAATTCTATTTGTTCTGAATTGATTAACATTTCAAATTATTGAAAATACATTGAAGATGTCATAGCTCTTGAAATATCAGATAACTTTAGATTTGATGACTACTGTCCAATTTATTTTTGGAACCGTAACAATATTTTTCTGTAAAATCTTTATTTATTAAATATGAATTTTGTTTCTATTTTTCATAGAAAAATAACAAGAATGCATAAACATGTAAGTATACTCTCAAACTAATACTTTTCATTCCATGCTCATTATTTGTATTTTTGAAAAAAAACAGTTTTTTATGTCATTTAGTATTTTTTTTACTTTTTGTAGAATAATTAATTTAATCTGACTTCAAAGAATTGAATTTTTTATTTGATTATTTTACCTTCAGTTTAATATTTATATTCTAGTAAAAAACGTAATATTTGATTTTAGTGGTAAAATATATAAAAAATTAAACTTTTATAAATATATTTTTAACAATGAGAAATTAAAAATCCTCACGTCTTTACATTGCGTAAAACCAAAATTATGTATAACTTAATTTAATTATGTATTATTTTACAGACTTATTCCAGAAAATCTGAACTACATATATCTATATCGAAACACTTCAACCGTAACTTCATGACATTTAAGGAAAACAGACAGCTTTTATTTAAAAATATTTTTTGAATAACAGGTAATTATTTGAATTTGTAAAAATGTTTAGTGTTTATTATTTCTTTAATGATTGCAATTGCATGAGTTTATTTAATTTTTTTCAATTGGGATTTTGTAAGGTCAATTAATTCGAACATCGCAACTTTATCAACATTCCACTTCAAAATTAATACCGTTCATGATGTTTCTTAATAAAAAGATGAACATAAAAAAATACTGAAAAAATTGAATTTAATGAAAATAGAAAAATTAAATTATAAAAAAGGAAAGAATAAAAATTTAATTTAACAAAATAAGAAGAAAAGCTATAACAATTAGTAAAAATAAAATTTAAAAATGAAGCAAGGAAAAATACCCAATTTATCACTAGATCAATTGAAGATTCAAATATTTTAGCAAAGATTGGGACGAGACTTGTAGAGCTATAATTATGCCAGTCAGTTCTTTCACCAGAATTCTTAAACACTAATACAGAGGCAATTATTCAGATCTCAGGTAAGCAAGATTATCCAAAGCATTTATTGTAGAGTTTAAAGGGGACAGGGTTCAGCTACTGACGAGTATTATGTCAGTATTCTTGAACTAAAACTTAACATAATATAATCAGTTTTTGCATTTTGAAGGCACAAACTAACTAAAATGTTCTGTTATTTTTTCATCCAACATCGCCATTTGAAAATTTATAAGTTAAAAAATTGAATCTTGTATTTTTCTGAACATGCTGAAATATAATACCATTTACAATCTTTACTTTTGTCCCCAAAATATACAATCATTATATCTCCACTGTTTATTCCATGACATACAATCAATTAAACCTCCAGCATTTATTCCATGACATAAAATCATTAAATATCCATTGTTTATTCTATTACATAAAATCAGTAAATATCCATTGTTTATTCTATTACATAATATCAGTAAATATCTATTGTTTATTCTATGACATAAAATCAGTAAATATTCATTGTTTATTCCATGACATAAAATCAGTAAATCACCAGAATTTATTCCATGACATGAAATACGTAGATATTCATTTTTTATCTTATGAGATAAAATCATTAAGTCACCAGCATTTGATCCATGACATGAAATCAGTAAATGCCCATTGTTTATTCTATGACAGAAAATCAGTAAATATCCATTGTTTATTCGATGACATAAAATCATTAATCATCAGCATTTTATCCATGACATGAAATCAGTAAATATCCATTGTTTATTCGATGACAGAAAATCAGTAAATATCCATTGTTTATTCGATGACATAAAATCATTAAGTTATCAGTGTTTATTCCATGACATAAAATCATGAAATTTCCATTGTTTATTCCATGATATCAGATCAGTTAATCTACATTTAGTTTATTTAATAATATAAAATTAATGTATATTTTTTATTTCTTTGCATGAAATCGGTAAATCTGCAGTTTATTCCATAATTTAAAATCATTACATATTAAGTATTCATTCAGAGATATAAAATCATGTAATATCCATTGTTTATTCCATTAAAAGAAAATTTGAAACACTTCCACAATTTTATATTTTTCTCTATCTTTCTATTTTTATTCTGCTTAAAGTTTCGTAAATCTTTTATTAAATTACTGAATAGTTCATTAGTCTAGAATTTGTTTCTGAGAAGAGATCTTTGTTTTTATCAACAAATAGTGTGTGTAAATAAGCAAATGGACTGTAATCACTTTAGATGCATTAGCTGGAGCAGTGACATTGCAAACACCATCCTTAAGTGTGACCATGTGCCAATAAACAACCTCTCGTACAGTGCATTCCTTCGTAGCCACAATTAGCTATTGATTCAACTGTCGATCGTTCAACAGTGCCTTCCACAACAGTTTGTATGCACACCGGAAATTCAGTCAAGCCCCTCAGCTCTCAATAAACTTTCTGAAGATATTGCTGTTACATGCTTGTGCTGTTATCAGTTATCATTGTTTGGGCATGTCACTCTCCAATAAAATTGAATTGAGCCACTTTACTAAGGCAGCAGAATTCTCTCGCCATAAGAGTAAGCAGACTACAAACATTGTGTTCGCACAATTGATGAAGGTGATGTAGTGAGTACCCTGATAGGAGGTAACACCAATACCAAACTTTGTTATGAATTTGAGTAGTTTTCTCTCTTTTCACTCAAATTCGCGCTGGATAAATGGATATACACTATCAACAGAATGGAATTGCAGATTCCAATTCAATTTTTCTCATAGATTAATCATATTTGTCTCAGCTAATGGCGTCACTGGTAGCGACACTTATCTGCAACACAAGTCCTTCCTCCCTTCTAATTGCCTCCAACAACCATTGAGCAGTTTACTCACTATTTTATTTTGCATACATAGACTTGTTTTACCCTATTGATGGTCCCCATTAGTATATATCAGTGAAGGATTATCCAGCAAGTCATCCTATACTTTTTACAATGTGCTTGCTTTTTGCAGAGTATGCCGATGGATACTTGAAGGTGAGAAGATGCACACTAGGTTCTCACAGATAGAAACCACCTTCCTTCTGGTAATAATGTTTGTGACGTCTGGAAGCTCGTTTAAACATAAAATAACATCAAATCCACGAATTTGAGCAACTAAGTGCGACAAGTTTCAGATGTGACACTTTCATATATGTTGTCGACATATTCCGAGATTGACATGTTTTATATGTCCTATTATAAGGCTAGGACTATAATAGACCTCATTATTTGCAGAGTCACGTTCAGAGAAAATCTCACTCTTGATAAGCAGTATCTTCTACCGTGGTAAGTTATGGTCTGACAGATCCAAAGTGACTTTTTGACTTGCACTTGAAGATAGGCAGCACAATCTTTTATCATCATCGTCGATTTTTTCTTAGTTTGCTGGCATAAAATCAGTGCTAGCACCGTATCCATCAAAATGAAGGTTGAGCTTCTAGTAGTCCATAGGACCTCACACTTTTTATGTGTTCTGATTGACAACAGCCATCAGCTAGAGTAGCAATTTCGGGAGCTAGAGTTTTGTTTGTCATAGAGACCAAACCAACAATTATTTATCCATTGCTTTCACTCTTTATTTAACTGTCTCTTGACTTTTCCCGGCATTATACATATTTTCTCACCTTGCTGGGTACCTTCCTTCTACTCACTTTCATTATATTGTAGCCAGTTGAACTCTGCATGTAAACCAGACACTATGACGACAAGTGCTCATACAGCCACAAACACACAATAACTGGCTTATCAAACAATTTAACCACTCCTGACTTAAAGGTAGATACTTTGGCAGGAGTTTTTCTTGTATCTATTTTCACCAAGAGCTCAAACCTTAGCGGTCTTCCACCATTATCAGGACCTAAATTACAATTGTCCCTACATTCCCCAGCCCTATATGTCTGCAGTCCACCACCAAGAGTAATCACCTGAACAGTTTTCTGTTGCTAAGTCCAGCATTGTCTCTCGCTCAATATGGCACAAGAACACTCAGATTCAACTAGTGCATTTCTCCTTTTCCTGCACGCATGTATTTGCCAAAGAAATGAGACTGCAACACTTACGTCTGACATAACATTGGATGGCATGTGTTACTCGACGGAGAATGATGTTTATATAGAGGATAATTCTCCCTTTTTTGTCACTTCACTGCTGGCAGACCCTGAGTTCAAAACTTGTTATATGCATGTATATCAGAAACTACACTCTCTTCATCAATAGCGCCTGACACTCGAGCTCAGCTTTCTCAATCCATTAAATGATGAATTGGTTGAGGTCCAAAATACGAGTCTATGTTATCAGCTTTCAGTCAATGTTGTCTGTTTTCATGCTAATGAGTTTGTTTGTAATATTTACAAGTATAACTATTTAAACGTTGATCGTTTTACATCTTCCAACAACCGTAACTGCTTTCAAGTCTTCCTTCAACTGTAATTTCTTTTAAGTCTTTGTTACCGAATGTATTTCAAATCCTCATTTAACCGTCATTTCTTTCAATTCTTCCTTTAACAGTCATGTCGATCACATCTTTCTTAAATATTTATTACTTCCAATGCCGTATTCAAAATTAGCCAGTGAAAACAATTGACCGTTTTATTACAGTTCCTATCACCGTTAAGCATATCACAGTCGATCCTATGTCGTTTACATCAGGAGGATTTACTTTGTGTATTACAATTGGTCATAGTGGAGACTTTGTATGTGCGTCATCAAACATCGCAATCACTTGTATTGTTAATAACTTGTTTTCAATGACACGTGACTGGCATGTAAAGCATGGCTACTTTCTTCATCAGTTACAAAATGATATGAAACCAATGAAGTAATGCCAGAATTTTGTATACATGTATAACTGAAGTGCTAAAGCTTTCCTTACGCAATCAGTTAATCACCAAATGCCAAACAATTCATACAGACTGGAAATATATAAAAACTATTCTTATTAAATACTAAATATTTTGTCATGCGAAAACACATTTTCGTAAATCAATTTAATATTTTTTCAAATTAAATTAAAAATGAGAAATGTTGTTCTTGTTTTAAAAAGCATTGTTCATATGGTAATATTAATTATTAAAATAATAATGAGCTATTAGAATGCCATAGAATGCATTTTAGTGTTATTAACTTTTTTTTTTTCAATTTAATTTTCGAAGATATACTTCATCATCAGAATTTCTGAATTTCAAAACAATACCTTTTTTCGTTCCTCTTCTTCATCTCGTTTTTGGTTCAGTGTTGATGAAACAAATATGGGATGAGCAATTAAAAATGTAATGGCTTATGTTTTTTTAACTTTTCATTAAAACCATAGTACAAAAAGGTTTATTTCTTATAAAAATAACAGTGCATTTAAAAGAAAATATTTTTGCAAATTTTATTTAAATGCTGTTTCACAAGAATTGATGCAGTTTGAATGGCTAAATTTAATTAATTCAAAGACATTTATCATATTTCGTATATATGGTTACATTTTCTTTTTTATCTAGTGTATATGGAAGAAATTTTTTAACTGTTTGTATATTTCTTTTTTCTTCTGACGATATATGATCTTACATATTTTTTATCTTCCACTGAATGTTGTTTACTGAATAAGATATGACTGTTACATCTTCCGACTTGATATCTATTGTTGCTTCAAATAACATTTTATTCTATTTTGGTTCATTCAAAATAATATTTAAGCATATAACCTTATTCGGTACAATTAGTATATAAAATAATTAAATATTTTATGCGATATGTGAAAACGATGAATGTTTTCTGTCGTTATATTTTATGGCATATCAAAACTTTGTGGGCAATTTTCGTAGTTTTAATATATTCTCCAATTTCTTAGTATTTTCAAATATCTGTAGACTAATTTGCTGAACGAATTCTCGCGCATCAGATATATTTGTAAATTCTCTGACTTAATCTGGTAGATCAGATACTGATTCTCAGAAAAATTTGGCCATTCATATATTTTTGCTGAGTTAAAATAATAAAAGAGCAATTACAAAAAAAATCCGGATTTATTACGTGCATTTAGAAATATTAGTCAAACAAAAGTTGCAAACAAAATGGGATTATAACTTTTTAACGTCCTCAATAAAGAAAAGATGTTTCTTACGTATTATTCAAGCTAATTTTTTTCTATTTTAAATATGAAAATTGTGTAAATTATAAAAACACAATAATCACATTTCGGATCATATTAATAAAGTTTTGTGGATTTTTAGTGCCAAATTATGTAAAAAAAAGGTAAAGCTATCCACGTTATTAATGTATAAGTATTGCAACAAATGTTCGGCTTATATTTTAAATTTAATCAATAATTAATTTGAGAACTTCATAAAATTGTACATAACTTTTACCCCACAATTATGAAACCTATTACTAATTTGGTCATTTAATCATAACCATTACGTCATCTGCTCAACATTTAAAAATAATTTTCTTTGCACAGAACATGTATAAAAATTAATATATTTGTATGAAATGTGTCTTCTAAATATTTTATATTTGCTGAAACTCAAAAAATCAAGTAAAAATCAAATGTGGACTTAGATTTGCATTGATTTACATATTACTAATTTAGTCATTTTATAATAACCGTTTCGTCATCTGCTCAACATCTTCAAAATAAATTTTGTTTGTAAAGACCATGTATAAAAATAGATATATTTTATTGAAATGTGTATTTAATATTTTTACATTTGCAGAAACAATCAAATAAAATAATGTATTATGAGATTTTAATAGATTTACGTTCCTTTATCTTTTCTTGAAATTCATCTTTTAATTTTCTTTTCATATTTGCAGAATATCCAGCAGTCATGAGAAACACCAGTGTTATTAGAATTTAATTGATTTGGTGACTTGAAATATAGAAATGTCTTGTGGAAATATATTCTGGAATTTCTTGATGTAAATTCCCCAGAGTTAAAAGCAGAAAACGATACCTATAATATACTTGTGAACTATACCAATGTTTATTCTTTCATTAAATGGAACTTTGTGATAACATATTGGAAAAACTTTCTTGTCACGTGTATATGTATTTCTCTTCTTCCTACTATTATGAAATAATTAAATACTTGTTGCAAAGTCAAATTTCATGCACTTAAAATTCAAAAAACGACACAGACTCTGCTACTGGAAAACACCTTAATTATAGCTTGGTGTTTCTTATTTTACAATTAAACAAAAAATGTTGCAACATATGCGAACACATATTAAAGAGAAACCATATTCTTGTGAAGTATGTGGCTCTTCTTTTACACGGAAACATGATATGTTGCGACATATGCGGACACATACTGGAGAGAAACCATATTCTTGTGAAGTATGTGGCTCTTCGTTTACAACTAAACAAAGTATGTTGCAACATATGCGAACGCATACTGGAGAGAAACCATATTCTTGTGAAGTGTGTGGTTTTTCTTTTACACATAAACAAAGTATGTTGCAACATATGCGAATGCATACTGGAGATAATCCATATTCTTGTGAAGTATGTGGTTCTTCTTTTACACAAAAACAAAATATGTTGCAACATATGCGAATACATACTGGAGAGAAACCATATTCTTGTGAAGTATGTGGCTCTTCTTTTACAAGGAAAACACATATGTTGCAACATATGCGAACGCATACTGGAGAGAAACCATATTCTTGTGAAGTATGTGACTCTTCTTTTACAGAGAAAACAAATATGTTGCAACATATGCGAACACATACTGGAGAGAAACCATATTCTTGTGAAGTATGCGGTACTTCGTTTACAACTAAACAAAGTATGTTGCAACATACGCGAACGCATACTGGAGAGAAACCATATTCTTGTGAAGTGTGTGGTTTTTCTTTTACACATAAACAAAGTATGTTGCAACATATGCGAATGCATACTGGAGATAATCCATATTCTTGTGAAGTATGTGGTTCTTCTTTTACAACTAAACGGAATATGTTGCAACATATGCGAACACATACTGGAGAGAAACCATATTCTTGTGACGTATGTGGTTCTTTTTTTACTCATAAAAAGAATATGTTGCAACATATGCGAACACATACCGGAGAGAAACCATATTCTTGTGAAGTTTGTGGCTTTTCTTTTACAAAAAACAACAGAAGTTACGACACACGCGTACGCATACTGGAGATAAACCATACTCTTGTTAATATTTGTGTCTTTTTTTTAAAAAGAAATCGAATAGATAGCATGAAAACGACTGTAAACAAAACAATATTTTTGTTAATACATTGCTTGTACTTATTACACTAATATAGTATATTGAATCACAGCTGTATACATACTAAATATAAACTATATTCATGTAAAGTACATGGCTCGTTTTTTAGACAAATCCAATATGCTGATACTTAAGAGTAATAATATTCTCAAAGTAGTTAGTTGATTTAGAATGAAACAACATATGTTGTAACTAATATCTTTTAGCTCATATGCAAGTGTACTTGATAGAAACATAAATGTGAATATGTTGCTCTTTTTCACTAAAACCTTATTCTAGAGAAACCCCACTTTTTCGTGAAGTATGTATCTTATCTCTTCCACAGAATCTACGTTGTTTACAGCACATGAGAACAATAACTATTGACAAATTCTAGTAATGATGCGAGCCATTTATGATTGGGAACTTACCCGGCAATATACCTGCTGCACCAATTACAAAAACATGTCCAAAACATTGCATTAAAACGCTGTAATCGTGAAATGATGTCTCAAAATCTGGTGAATGTCTGGCATTTGGTTGACAAAGACAAAGAGAATATAAATTTTTTTAAAAGAAATAATTATTTTGTTTAGTATGTGTCTCTACTTTTACATTTAAATACGCTGTTGACACGTGTGAATACATACCTGATGTAAATTATATTTTATGAAAATATTTTAATCTTTTTTCAAAGAAATCAGACTTTGTTTGTTCATATGAGTATAAACTGACATGCAAAACCAATTGGAGTCTTGACAATATTACCTCAATGTAAACCTAAAAACTTTTTCCAATAAAAATGTGGAGAAAGTTTACAGATAAAATATTTTTTGAATAACTGGAAAATAAAGTAACTTTTAACATCTTAAAAATATGAGTGCGCCCTTTCGAACATACCATCAGAAATATATTTTCAATTAATGAAATGAAAAGATGACTTCGAAAATCAATTCTCCGAATATTATTTTAATACTTTCACACAGAAATAAAAATAACATGCCCCAAAATGCATAGATTTTTCTTTATTTATAATTATATTTTTCTATTTACTTCCTTTCATAGATTTTTACTGTAACGAAAATTTATTGCAATACTTTTTAGAAAATGTTCTATATGTACATAATACAAGGAAAAGTAGATAATTAGTTGCAAATCATTCTGTATATATATTAGATAGAACACAAGTATTTTTCATCCCTTTTTATTTAATGCGTATAAAAAATAATTATTGTTTGTAATTAAAGAAAATTTTATTCGGAGACGAAATCGACCCGCACCTCCTAGTACCATTGAAATACTGAACTTACAGGTGGTCTCTAATTGTCTAATGAAATATGGTTTTTAATTATTGTATACAAAGATTATATAAGTGGTTAATGAAATATGACTTTTAATTCTTTTACATCTATTTTATGATGACATTTTTGTGGAATTACATTTCATACTTATGAGATCAATTTTGTAAAATATAGAAACAAATAAAAAATAAATCTGATTTTTAATGTTGTTTTCAAAATTATGTAAATCAAAAAAATGGTATTAAAATATTTTGACTGGTCTAAAAAACGTCGATGATTTATTTTTTTAAATACTATCAGACAAAATCAAAGTGTAAAATAGTTTTAAAGAAAAAGGGAATCACCCGTCCTCATGCTAAAAACCAAGGAAAGACAAGGGAGAATTTATTGGGTAAAATGGTTATTTTGCAGGAGAAAGAAAATATGGAGCATAAAAGTATTAAGATTATGAGAGAAAAGGTATGTAGAAAAAATAATTGAAAGGAACAAGGGGCGAAGAGAATGTAAAAAAGGCGAGAAACAAGTTATAAATATGAAAATATTTTTCAGAGCATATTGTATCAAATAGATGCCAGGGAGTTTTCTCTATCCGCATTTAACAAAGCTACCAGTGCCTTACAACCATTGGTTTCCGCAACATCCTTGATTTCCTTTGGAAAAAAATGCCTTTAAACAGTTTGTTTGTCTGTCTTTTATCTCTTGACGACTTGTTGGTACCTCAACGTCTTTCCTATTCAAAATACCCTGGACATCGAATCGAATCACGTAAAGGCATGAAGGAACAACAGATAATTACAAACTGTTTCGCAAAGCACCTGCTTGAGAACCTTGATATTGTAGATGTAGGATTTCATCTTGTCAGAGCAAAGGTTAAGTGTAGTACATTTACAAACATATGCACGGCCGAGCAAGAGAAGGTTCGTGTCTTCTTCAATGAGGATTGTTGATTTGAAATAAGACATATTGATGACTGCCTTTGCAATCTCAACATCGGCATCTTCCGCTTGAATAGCGCCATATTCGTTCCATGATCGTCTGGATAACTCCTGCTTGTTTGACACATTTGACAAGAAGTCCGTTTTTGTCAGCACATTTTCTTACCTCGCTAATATTCACCTTTATTGTATTCGACTTCGTTTCGGATGAGTACAGTCCGTTATACTTGATCAAACTTCATAACCATCAAACGCGACAGTTGCTCTCCCATAGTGTTCAACAGTAAATGAGGCATAATCATTTGCAATCCAGCTGTATGGACTCCCTCTTTCCATTTCAAACGATGAAGAAGAAATCATCCATCTAGTACATTGTGCTCTGTGACTGGAATAGTTTGTGTCAACATAGACATCCTCGTTGACAGCTACAGTACCCTTTTCTCGAAGCACCACGGTTTCATCACAGTCAAAATCATGTTCGTATAAAGGACAAGTTTCTCTACTGGCGGTTGAACTCATGTTTGTCCCTGAAAATATACGACAATATATGCGTATTAGTATATGGAGTTAGTGCATTGTTTGTGAAGGCAGTTCTTGATGGGGTAAAACGTGGTGTTTTGGGGGGTTTTCAGTTGTTTTCTCAAGAATCCAATACCTTATAAAACAATATCATTTATATACGGAGATAAGATGCCTGATTAATTGAAGAGAGTCATAATTCACCACTGGTACCCATATAAAAATAATCACTAATATGCCTGTTTGTGAACCTCGGTTAGTGCAATAAGAGGTTCAGGGGTACAAGTACCAATGTGGACGTAATGAGGGGTTATGGGGTCGGGTACTCCTAGATATCGTGTAAGGGTTTATTTGGCAGCACTGCTTACCCTTTTCATGTGAAAGATTGACCCTGAAAACAAGTAAAATCCACGATTTATTGATTTATCATGAAAACTAACCGACTTCACATGTAAATGGAAAATGACAAAAGCAAGTCATATTCAAAATGTGATACTTTCCCATATTCGGATCTTGTTCAATTCTTGTATGTTGTAGACTAGACCATACCTAAAATAAACCCACCAAAAGAAAACGTTACTTTCTTTGAGGTAGGGGTGTTCTGGCAGTATATTGACCCGTCTATTTGGTTAACGGTCTTGGATTGATGCAGATTCGGATCTTGTCCCCTGACTTCTTGTTAGTGATAATCATTCGACTATTCCAGTCGGTTGGTTCGTCGACAGGAGTGATAACTCCGAGGTTTTCTAACTTTTTAATTTCTCGTTCACTCGAGCAATCATCGATACTGGTATACGTCCGGCTGAGACAGTATGGGGTGTTATGGTGGGGTCTACTTGTAAGTGCACTTGACCTAGCAGTGATCCCAGTTCGCCGTTAAAAACGTCCGAGCGCTCTGTCATCAGTCGCTCACAGACTGGGTCTGGGGGAACATTAACGATGTTGTAATAATGTACTGTTATTAAGTTCATCTGTTTACTCGCCTGTTTTCCTAGCAATGGGATTAGGTTCACTTTAACCACCGTGAACTCAACAGAGTACGTTTTTGTGTTTTCGGGGTTCCGCAATGTTATCCTGCATCTGCAAAGCGTTACGAGATCGGTTGTATTCCACATCTGTAATTTCTTAGATGTGGTTGCAGACTTACATCGCGTACGTATAACTAGTTTATTGTCTAGCGTCATTCTTGCACAAAGTAGTTCTGTTGTTTTTTTTCTCGTCTTCTCTCGTGGTTGACGCTTCGCACGTTGTCCTTATTCGCTACAAGAGTCGGACACTATTTGATTTGGTTTAGATGGCCTTGATCTTTCACCGTGCCACTTCTCCGGGCATTTCAGCACAAAGTGTTTTTAACTGCAAAGGTTTAATTTCTGGCAACATGGAGGACATGCTTCATTTCTAATGCCATGCCCCCTGACACAGAAATGACAGTCTATTTGCCCGTACCTTTGGTTCTATTTCTTATAAACTGGGCCTTGGAATTTATTAATCCGTTCTTGGTGCTCAGGATGAATTATTTCCAGCCGTGTATCCGTTGATTCTCAGCGAAGTCATATGTTAACACTTTCTTGAAATGTTAGTGTCATATTTTGCAGCAGACTTTTACGGGCATGGTTATCTCTCACCCTAATACGATATTGTCAGGTAGCAGAAAGTCATGTAGACATTTACAAAAAAATGCACGATTTCGCTCAGTTGCATACTACCGTAATGTATGGGTCAATAGTCTCACCTGAATTTTAATTTGGACTTCAGACATTTTGATTTGATGACTATGTTTATCATAATTCGAGGAGAAGATCCTAGAATTACACAAAGATTGTATTTGAAAATCTCAAATACAAACCATTATTTATGAAGAAAACTTTATACGATAAGTTATTATTTGAAAGGTTGTGAAAAGAAATTTGTAACAATATGTCAGTATTTTAAAAGGGTAAAACGAAGGCCAGTTTAGCCTGATATTTGATTGCGAATATCTCGACAAAAGGATCGTTGATGTTCTTTTAGTCTAAAAAAAGGACTAATTGTTTTAAGGATTGATTGAAAAATATCGACACAAGATCGATAATATTTATTATTTAGTCAGAAGGACTAAAATATTAAAATATTTATTGAATTTAATATTCGTTTATCAGAAAGGTAAACAAATAAAGTCATCGAGGGTTTGTTATGATTCGAAGCCTGTAGTCCAGAAATTCGCATTTTAAATATGAAAAAAGAGTTACAAATATAAAAAAAATATATTATGGTTAATTAAGTTAGAAAATAATAATTATTCGATTTACAGAAACATGAGTAATATTTGTTTAATTATTACTTAAATTTAAAAAAACGAAGAAGATGGAAATGCCGGTTTCCAGAATTTTGCTTTTGTTTAATGAAAATGTCGTCTGCTTGAAGCGGTTTTCCATGAATAATGAAATAACTTTTTCAAGATAAATTGTATCGCCCACTGATGAGTGAACCCAAAAAAAAGAATACACAAGAGAATTTCCACTTCTGTAAAAGATATATTGTAAATTGCGAACTGTGAGTACATTTTGTTGTTAATATTTTCTTTTGTGAATGACATATAAACATATATGCATGTCTACCATTTGTTTTACTTATCTTGATCTTTTCTCCATTTTAATAATAAATTTTCGATTCTTTGATACACAAGTAAGTTTTGTCTGTCTTTTTCCCCATTAAAGGAAAAAGGGCGTATAGATAAACGTGTGTACTTAATTCCGTGAAAACCACGACGATGTAACTCCTTTCAGAGTTTTAAAATCAATCATCATGCAACGATAAGCAAGTGGAACACTTATACGAGTGAACTTTTTTTGTAAAACACCGGACGAATGTTAAAGTTGTTCAATGGACTAAGGGAATTTTAAATTTGATAATAATCCGTTTATAAGAACAGAGAAAGTTAAAGGATAAATAAAGTCACAAGTTGCAGAATGGTGGAGAAAAAAGAACGAAAACAAACTTTTTTAATCAATAGATACAAATTATTTATTTTATCAAGACAGTAACTTTATGCCTTAATAACATTTCCTATGTTCGTGCAATCACGATCCATTTTTGCTAATATGCAAACAAGTTTGTTTCATGCAAATGCAAATAAATTATTCTTTTCCAAAATGAAAATTACACATTTTTTGGCAAAATGTTTGAATGTTTTCGCCTTAAAATAAAGAATGGATTTCGGGTCCACCCTGTAGCAAAACAAGTGATGTGGCAAGCAAGAATGTGTTCGCCTTCAAATAAAGAATAAATTCCGGGTTGGCCCTGTAGCAAAACAAGTGATGTGGCAAGACAGAATGTTTTCGCCTTCAAATCAAGAATGGATTTCGGGTCCGCCCTGTAGCAAAACAAGTGATGTGGCAAGCAAGAATGTTTTCGCCTTCAAATCAAGAATGGATTTCGGGTCCGCCCTGTAGCAAAACAAGTGATGTGGCAAGCAAGAATGTTTTCGCCTTTAAATAAAGAATGGATTTCGGGTCCGCCCTGTAGCAAAACAAGTGATATGGCTAGCAAGAATGTTTTCGCCTTCAAATAAAGAAGGGATTTCGGGTCCGCACTGTAACAAAACAAGTGATGTGGCACGCAAGAAAATGTTCGCCTTCAAATAATGAATGGATTTCGGGTCCACCCGGTAGCAAAACAAGTGTTGTGGCAAGCAAGAATGTTTTCGCCTTCAAATAAAGAATGGATTTCGGGTCCGCCCTGTAGCAAAACAAGTAATGTGGCAAGCAAGAATGTTTTCGCCTTCAAATAAAGAAGGGATTTCGGGTCCGCCCTGTAGCAAAACCAGTGATGTGGAAAGCAAGAATGTTTTCGTCTTCAAATAAAGAATGGATTTCGGGTCCGTCCTGTAACAAAACAAGTGATATGGCTAGCAAGAATGTTTTCGCCTTCAAATAAAGAAGGGATTTCGGGTCCGCCCTGTAGCAAAGCAAGTGATGTGGCTAGCAAGAATGTTTTCGCCTTCAAATAAAGACTGGATTTCGGGTCTACCCTGTAGCAAATCAAGTGATGTGGCAAGCAAGAATGTTTTCGCCTTCAAATAAAGAATGGATTTCGGGTCCGCCCTGTTGCAAAACAAGTGATGTGGCAAGCAAGAATGTTTTCGCCTTCAAATAAAGAATAAATTTCGGGTCCGCCCTGTAGCAAAACAAGTGATGTGGTAAGCAAGAATGTTTTCGCCTTCAAATAAAGAATGGATTTCGGGTCCGCCCTGTAGCAAAACAAGTGATGTGGCAAGCAAGAATGTTTTCGCCTTCAAATAAAGAATGGATTTCGGGTCCGCCCTGTAACAAAACAAGTGATATGGCTAGCAAGAATGTTTTCGTATTCAATAAAGAATGGATTTCGGGTCTGCCCTGTAGCAAAACAAGTGATGTGGCAAGCTAGAATGTTTTCGCTTTCAAATAAAGAATGGATTTCGTGTCCGTCCTGTAGCAAAACAAGTGATGTGGCAAGCAAGAATGTTTTCGCCTTCAAATAAAGAATGGATTTCGGGTTCGCCCTGTAATAAAACAAGTGATGTGACAAGCAAGAATGTTTTCGCCTTCAAATAAAGAATGGATTTCGGGTCTGCCCTTTAGCAAAATAAATGATGTGGCAAGCAAGAAGGACAAACAACGATGCAGTTATATTGAGATTTTATATAACTTAAGTAAATGTAGAAAACGTTGCTTGCAAAACAGATGATATTCTTGGGGACTAATCTATTGTTTCTCTCTTGCTTTCTATGGTCTCTGGTGGGAACATTCGAATTATTTCGAATAAGGGGCTTCGGTTTTGCCTACACGCCTAAAATTCGAACTGAAAAACATGCCAGTTGGCTGCTAAACAGGTTCAGCAGTTTCTGCGTCTGTACGATCGAACGAGGAAAAAACAGAGAAAAGTTTCGGAAAAGCCGGTCACATAAGCATATATTTAAAATAGTGGCTTATGATTTGTTATTTTTCTACCACAGGACAAGTAAGAAACAACTTCGTTCGAATAATGTTTAAAACTTTGAGCTATTATTTTTCAAATGAAATCAATGTTTGACTTGAAAGAAACCATTTGATTAGTTTTGATTCCTTACTTACCATACTTTTGAGGAACACTTGTTTAAGCAGCACATGTGAAACGATCTCTGAAAGAAATTCGATGATTATTGGTTGAGCCACTTTTGACTAATTCGGTAATTCTAACAAAATATTCAATCTAAATTGGCTGCCTATACCGGATGTTACACAATCAGAAAGAGTTTTCACTGGGAGCCGAACACCTTTTTCTCGCATCTCTTATATAAGCATCTCTTATATAAGATGTTAAACAAATTCAATTAGGTAAATTAGATAGTCACTAGACTGTTCACAAACCCATTTTTAACATTTTTGTCACATTTAATATCTGCATTTTATGTATAGACATAAATATAGTGAAAGACACAAATTACCCAACATAATTACGTTGTCAAAATTCAAGCACTCTTCGAGTTAATTTTCCTTCTCAACTATTTTCTATGTTAGACCTTCCGCATGTAATTCTCCCTGATCGACTGCTTTTCTGGCTAAAAGTGTGTTGCGATCTTTTTATCTCTTTGCTGTTTACCCTCCTTCTTCCATGGTTGCGCAACAAAGTGTGAATAGTGAGGCGTGTATTAATTATTAAATTGGAACTGTTGACCTTTTTCTACAAGTACTTCATTAAGGTGATCTGAGTCTTTTAGTTAATACAGTATCTATATTCAGCATCCCTTAGAATAATTTTGGTAAGGAACATTTTTTGCTTCGGTATTTAACAAAACTCACCTCATAAGTATGAAATTTAATTCCACAAAAAGTGTTTTTATGGGAAAATATTTTGTGCTTTCACTGATGTAATCTTTCTATGAAATAATGAAAAGCCATATTTAGTTAGCCAATTATGAGACCAGCTGTAAATGGACTATTTCAATGGTATTAGGATGAACGGGTTTAAAATAGCAGTCTTTTCAAATGGATTTCGTATCAGAATAAAATTTGCTTTAATTACAATCCAACAACAATTTACTTTTCATAAAAATGCAATAAAAAAATTAAAACTACTCGTGTTTCATCCAATATCAATATACAAATTGATTTACAAGTAATTATCAATATTTCGGAGTATAATGTACATATAGTAACTTTTAGTAAAAAAAATATTGCAATAAATTTTGGTAACAGTAAAATGTATGAAAGGAAATAAATAGACAAATTCAATTATAAATAAATGTATTTTAGGGCAGATAATGTTATGTATGTGGGAAAGTATTAAAATAATATTCGGCGATATAATTTTAGAAGTTATCTTTTCCTTTCATTAAATAAAAAAACTGATTTCTGATCAGAAAGGGTATACACATAGTTTTTAAGATGTTAAGTTTCTTTTATTTTCGTGTTATTAAATACATGTTTTCTGAAACATTTCTCCACATCTTTATCTTATTTAAAATATTTTTTAGGGTTGCATTGAGCTTATATTGTCAAAACTACAATTGGGTTTGTAGGTAAAGTTTAATCTCATTGTAATAAACAAAGTTTTATTTCTCAAAAAAGATCAAAATATTTAATAAATCATTTCAATCCGGCGTGTATTCATGTGTCAACATAGCGCATTGAAGTGTAAAAGTACAGAATACTTTGTTTTATTGTAAAACAAAAGCCACATACTTCACAAGAATTTGTTTTTGTCTTTTTCAAAAAAGTTCTTATTTCTGTTTTCGTTAGTATAGGGACGGGGCATTCTTTCAAATGCAAGACTATCACCTGCTATTTAGAGGCCCCAACCGAGTGCTCATTTAAGGATTTTGGCCGTTCCCTCAAGTGCAATTATTTTGGTTTTCCAGGAATACTTTCTATATACTTTTTGAAATTTTTCTTCATGAGGTCTCTAGCTCCTATTATAACTGGGATAATGTTTATGTTTTTGAGGTTCCAGTTGCTCTACATATCATACACTAGGCCTTGGTATTTTGTCACCTTCTCCCTCTCTGCTCTGGTTACACCAGTGTCATTTTGAACACTCACCTCAATACGTGTCGCCTCTCTTTCTGTTTTATTTAATAAGACTATGTCCGGTTTTACTGCTGCATTTTCCAGGTAGGTAGATGTAGGAACCACATAATCATAATGTATAGTATACTTATCGTTTCCCACAGTCCTCTCCGGTAGATATTCTCAGGTCTTATTGCTACAGTGACTGCTTAGATTTTTACAGATGTTCCAGTGTAATTATTTGCACACACCATTGTGTTCCATCTGCTAACATAATTTTGCAGCTTGATATCAAGTGATTCGCACCCTCCACTTCTGTGTAGCAAAATCTGCACTTGGTAACATTACTAAGTCGTGCCATCTTTTTAAATGCATTAGTCATAAGGCCTTGGTCTTGGGCTGCCATTATAAGGCTTTCCTGATCATAATGGAGGGCTCGTCTTTTAAGCCAGTCCAAAGAACCTTCTTTGTCGATATACTCTTTAGATATCTCATCAAGAAAGTGGGTTGCACGTTTTTGTTCTACGCACTCTTTAAGGCTCCTATTTTTTAATGTTTCAGTGTATTTTTACGACTATTTTGGGCTATCTCTGTTGCGGGTTTGATTGGTGTTTAAACCTCATCTGATAAACAGCCATGTGCGAAATGCTTGGCTTGATATGTTATGGAAGTTGTTTGACAAGCTCTTCAGTATGCGTTCGCATATGTCGCAGCATACTTGCTTTCCTTGTAAAATTGGAGCCACATACTACACAGGAAAATGGTTTCTCTCCAGTATGTGCTCGCATATGTCGGTACATACTTACTTTAGTAGTAAATGAAGAGTTACATACTTCACAAGAATAGGGTTTCTCTCCAGTATGCGTTCGCATATGTACCAACATACATTGTTTATATGTAAAAGAAGAGAAACACACTTCACATGAATATTGTCTCTCTCCAGTATGCGTTCGAATATGTTGCAACATATTTTGCTTCTTCGTAAAAGAAGAGCCACATATTTCACAAGAATATGGTTTCACTCCAGTATGTGTTCGCATATGTTCTAACATATTATTTTTCTGTGTAAATAAAGAGCCACATACAACACAAGAATATGGTTTCTCTCCAGTATGTGTTCGCATATGTCGGAACATACTTACTTTAGTAGAAAATGAAGAGTCACATACTTCACAAGAATATGGTTTCTCTCCAGTATGCGTTCGCATATGTTCTGACATATTATGTTTCATTGTAAATGAAGAGCCACATACTACACAAGAATATGGTTTCTCTCCAGTGTGGGTTCGCATATGTCGGTACATACTCACTTTAGTACTAAATGAAGAATCACATACTTCACAAGAATATGGTTTCTCTCCAGTATGCGTTCGCATATGTACCAACATACAATTTTTCCTTGTAAAATAAGAGCCACATACTTCACAGGAATATGGTTTCTCTCCACTATGCGTTCGCATATGTTGGAACATACTTTGTTTAGTTTTTAAAGAAGAGCCACATACTTCACAAGAGTATGGTTTTTCTGTGGTATGAGTTCGCAAATGTTTCAACATACCTTGTTTCCGTGTAAAAAAAGAGCCACATACTTCACACGAATAGGGTTTCTCTCCAGTATGCGTTCGCATATGTATCAACATAATTTGTTTATGTGTAAAAGAAGAGTAACACACTTCACAAGTATATGGTTTCTCTCCAGTATGTGTTCGCATATGCTGCAACATATTCGTTTTGTCTGTAAAAGAAAAGCCACATACTTCACAAGAATATTGTTTCTCTCCAGTATCCGTTCGATGATGTTTCGACATTTGTTGTTGCTTATTTCTTAGATTATATTATTTAATAAGACTAGGAAGAGAATAAATACATGTACACTTGACTTGACAGTTTTTTTTTAATATGTTATCACAAAGTTTGATTTGATGAAAGAAAAATCATTCGTATAGTTCACAAGTATATTATTTTTTTTATTTTCTGCTTTTAACTTTGAGGAATTTATATCGAGAAATTCCAAAATATATTTCTGTAAGACATTTCCATATTTCAAGTCACCAAATCAATTAAATGCTAATAACACTTGTTTTCTTATGACTGCTGGATATTCTGCAAATATAGAAAAAAAATTAAAAGATAAATTTAAAAAAAAGATAAAGGAACGTAAATCCATTAAAATCCCATAATACATTATTTTATTAGATTGTTGGCGTTTCTGCAAATATAACATATAACAAGAAAAATATTAATTTCTATAAATGTTCTAAGCAAACATAAGTAGTTTAAAGATGTTGAGCAGATGCAGAAAGGGTTATTATTAAATTAAAAAATAAGTAATGTGTGGGCAAAAATGCAACATACAAGTTATGTCCAAATTTATTAATAAGTTGCCAATTAATTATTAATAACATTTAAAATATAATGCGAGTATATGTTGCAATACTTATCAATAAATAACATAAATAATTTTCCTTTTAACATAATCAACTAAAATCAACTAAACCTTTATTAATGTGATCCAAAACGTACACATTGTTCTTTTATATTTTCACAATTTTTATTGTTTAAAAAGAAATAAATTATTTTTCTTATTTTCTGCTTTTAACTCTGAGGAATTTACATCGAGAAATTCCAAAATATATTTCTGTATTGCGAAACATCAATTCTTTATTGTTTGAGAAAGTGTTCGACTTATGTTTCTAAAAACAGGTAATAAATCCAGCAGTTATTTGCAATTGGTCTTTTATGATTTTAAATAATAAAAAAATATATGAATATGAAAATGTGGCTGAGCACCAGTATCTTACTAGCCTGATAAGGCCAGGAGATTTACAAACATATCTGCAATGCGAGAATTAGTTCATCAAATTATTCTATATATACTTGAAATTACTAAGAAATTGGAGAATATATAAAATTACCAACATTACCCACAAACGAGGAGTTGATATGCCATAAAACATTACCAAAGGAAACCATTATTATGTTTCGCCAATGTCATAAGATATTTCATGATGTTATATATTTAATTGTGCAAAAAAAGATTATATATTTGAATATGATTTCGAATAAACTAAAATAGAATAAAACGTTATTTGAAGAAGCAATAAAGACATTCTAAATATTACAGGCTGAAGATGTTAGTCATATTGTTCTTCAATCAACAACATTTAGTGGAACATTTTAAAATTTAAGAACAAATATTGTCAGATGAAAATGGAAATATCCAAGTGGTTAAACATTGCTTTCACGTCTGCAAGTTAAAAAAGTAAATACAACCATATATTCGAAATATGATTAATGTTATTGTATAAAGACAATTTAACCGTGAAAATTCATCAATCGTTGTGAAACAGCATTTAAATTAAATTTGAAATAATATAGTTAAAAAAAAACAGTAATTTTTGATAAGGAATACATCTTTTGCACAGTGATTTTTGATAATAAAAAAATATATGGCGTAATTTTAAAAAAATTATTTGAAAAAATAATTCAATTTGTTTATGAAAATGTGTTTTGCAAGTCGAAAAATTTAATAATTTAATAAGACTGGCTTTTGGATTTCGAGTCTGATAAAATTATCTTTCATATGTATAACTAGTTTAGAATTTGGAGATTAACTGAATTTTTAAGGAATGCTGAAGAACTTCGGGTATACACACATGTGTACAACATGGTTAGTGTGATTTATTTCACTGGTTTCTCATCATTTAGTAAATGACGAAGAAAGTAACCATGCTTTACAAGTCAGTCAGGTGTCATTGAAAACAAGTTATTACCATTACGAATGATTCAGATGTTTGATGACGTACATACAAAGTCCCTGCTACAGCCAATTGTAATAGGCACAGCCCATCTCTCCTGATATAAACGACATAGGATCGACTGTGCCATGCATAACAGTGATACGGACTGTAATAAATATTTTAAAATGTCGAGGTTGGGTGTGAAAAATAACAGAACATGTTTAGTTAGTATATTCCTGAAAAAGTCAAAAACTGGTTATATAATGTCATGTTTCAGTTCAAATTTAGTTTCTCATCAGTAGCTCGACCATGTCCTCTTTAAACTCTCCAACAAATGCTTTGATGAATCTGGCTTCCCTGATATCTGAATTATTGCCTCTGTGTTACTAATGTTTAAAGATTCCTGCGAATGAATTGACCGGCATAAGTATAGCTCCATAAGTCACGTCTCACTCTTTGCTAATATATTTGAATCTTCAATCAATCTAGTGATAATTTACCATCTTGTTAATGCTAAACTTCATTTTGATCAACAGGATAGATTGAGGTAATCCAGTTCTACTGCAGACATCCTAATGGTCATCTCTAAATACATAGACGATTCAGTTGACAAGGCAGATGAATCTAGGGCAGTAGCGCTTGATATATCCAAAACGGTTGACAATGCTTGCAATGATGGTCTTCATGAAACTTATTCGTACAGTATTAGTAAACAAATATTTAATATAATCAGATCATTCGAAGACAAAGAAAGATCCAGGTTGTCTTCAATGGCCGTACATCTAAACAACATGACATTAAATTAGGTAAGCCCCAGGAGCCGATCATATGACCTTTATTATTCCTGCTTATCATTAAGATTGTGTCTGAGATGTGTATATTGGCTGATTATGCCATGCTCTATTATCGACATGTGATCAAAACGAAGTAATCTCCTCGGCCTAACAGGTAACATTAATTTGAACGAATAGTAAATATTACAAAGGCTTCTACGAGAAATGTAAGCTCCCTCTAGCATGCTAATAAAGTTTGCACACCTGCCAGTATCCTATATCTAAAAAGAAACCATTCACCCATGCAGAAAGTATAGTTGCCACATCTGGGCTTGTGCATCAACAACTACTTTCTCCCTCTAATCTGTCAACTCATGTTTCATAAATACAATGAATCACGCCTTTGCTTGTTTTCTAGGTTTGACATATAGAATTTGCTAAGAATTCATCAGTGTGAGTGTTAATGTCTCCCTTCAAGTCATAAAAAGATACTTCAGTGATGCAGGTTAATAGTAGCTTATATATATATATATATATATATATATATATATGTTCTTCGATAAATACTGAAATTTCCTTAAAATCTCGTAATACATTTATTTTTGTATGATGTTTTAAATAACAGGTGGGAATTCAACTTAATTTAGGTAAAAGCAGCACCGGTAAAATGGCAAAATTGAAGAAATAGGTTAAAATGACACAAGGAAAAATATAGATGAATATCTCACAAAGTGTTTATTAAAATCTTGGTTATAATATATGAATGGAATACAAGAAAAGTTTGTCAGATAAAAAGAAAAATCAGCTTAATCGTCCCTAAGATTTTACTTTCTAGGCGTTTAAGTCTGAACACACTGAACAAACTTGTGAAAAATTATTATAGGAGAAACAGTCGACTTTATAACAGCTTCCGGCCTTGAAATCAGAAATCTACAAGTTGTGTTTATCAGAAAACAGTCCCTCGTCATTTTCGTCAGATTTAAGTGGGAGGATTTTTAATTTCACTATTTGAATATGTGGAAATCAGTGATGCAGTCGAATAAAAAACAATTCCTTGGGAATATTCTGTATTACATACGTTATTACTATGATGTTTAATATATTTAAATTTTGTTACATTTTTATTTATAAAATAAGTATTAAGCTATTTTAAAAATAAATTATTTTAAAATGTTTTCAATACAAACTATTTTAAAATGCTAAGTAAGAATTTATTTAAAAAATAATGTGTTGATTTTTCTTGTATTGTTTTTTTTTGTGTTGTATTGTTTAATGTTTCTTTTTTGGTTGTTTTTTTGTTATTTGGATATAAAATAGAAGGTCATTTTTCAATGAATTAAACGCAAAGAAGGTTTTTTCTTTACACAGAAGAGGAAAATGTTTTATTTTTAGCTTAACAAAAAGAAGCTTTGAGTTTTTTGCATGAAAATGTTTTTTAGTGTTTTTTTCCTTTTAGTTTAATGAATGATTTTTTAAGTTGGGGATGCTTGGCCCACATTTCTTATGTAATTAAGGTCTGTGTGTGGTTGGCGGTAAGTTTCTGTGTCATAGACAAATGAGTGCGATCTGGGTTTATTTGGTTATCTTTTCTTGTGGAGGCAGAGACATTCCCAGAGGATAAGGAACAAAGGCATCGCCACAACGTAAAATGAGCACATATTTTTGGGCCAGTTTGTTGTAAATTGAGGCATGCAACCTAAGTTTGTTTTCGATATTTTAGAGGGAAATAAACATGTGTGATAGATGGAAGCGAGTGTGGGTTAACTAAGCTTATATTTGGTGCAATAAAATAACGTGTGAAAACAATATTCAATGTTTTAGCGTAGAAAATATCTGTGCAGGATAGGTAAAATGTTGGTCAAGTAAATTTTTTATTGGGATTGTTGGTTCCAAAAGGTAGGGGGGGGGGGGCTTTTTAACAAGAAGTTATTTAACGAAAAAAAGTGTTGCTTGCTTCTTGTTTAAGTGTATTGTTTAATGTTGTTTCTTTTTCGGTTGGTTTATGGTTATTTAGATATAAAAAGTACGTTTTTCTTTCAATTTATTTAACACAAAGTATTTTTTCTTTGCACAGAAGAGAAAATGTTTGTTTTTAGTTAAGAAAAAGAAGTTTTGGGTTTTCTGTGTGAAAATGTTTTCAGTGTCTTTCTTTCCCTTTAGATTAACGAAATAATTTCATAAGCAGGTCCGTAGAGGCTATACAATTAAGTTTGGGGCATGCGCCAGTTTCTGTTTCATGGGCAAACGAGTGTCATGTGGGTTCATTTGGGTATCTTTTTTGTGGTGCTCGAAAGTGGGGCGGGGGAAGAAGCATGCCTAGAGGATCAGGAGCAAATGCATGGCCAGAACTAAAGAAATTTTAAAAAAAAGTTCCTATTTTTTGTTGTCGTTGTTTGAGGTTTGGATCCGTCCGTAGAAGGTGTTTATCATTAAGCAACCTTCTACGGAATGTAAGATAGTTGCATGTAAAATCTCAGGTTTATCTTAAAAAATATTTTATGTTTTCTTCAGACTCAGGAAACGTTGGAATTGCTTTGACTTTCTCTTTTTTGCCTACGTCACAACTGCCAATTTATGATGCGTATTCGGATGTAGCACAACAGTAAATATTGTTTCTACGTGTTATTTTCTTGTGGGAATAACAATTCCTTCCCAACACACACATTGTTTTTGCACCCCCCCCCCAAAAAATGTATGCTAAAACATTAAATATTTTTTCCGCATTACATTTTATGGAGAAAAAATGACCTCCTTCGACATATGTTGGGGCAGCGACCCCCCTCCCCCTTTCAAAAATAAACCTTAGTAAACCCACACTTCCATTTCGCACAAATTCGGATTTATCTCTAAAATATTGAAAACCATTTTGTTACACATCTCCATATACTGATAAATGGGGAGGGGGGGGGTAATTTTTCGTAAAATTTATATAGGAAGGTGATTCCCCAATCTAAGATAGTAAAAAAATAATTCCTCCAAAAAAGTTGAATCTGATTTTGGAGAGGTTGGGATTAAACTACGATGGGTGTGAAAAAACACCAACTTTTCTTTGATAATCTTGTAAATCAGTATTTCATTATTAATAAAAATAATGTTTTTAAATAAAATGGCGATTTTTGAAGGGACGCAACGGTCGATACACCTTCAATTTTTTTTGTTTACTTGATTAAAAAATATTTTCATTTACTTTTTCTTTATGGAACAGTACAAGAAAATGATCATGAACTAATTTCTATTTTTGTCGCGATCTAAAGAAAACATAAATAAAAACAATTAATCTTGCGACTATTGTGATTTATTTTAAAATTTATTTTTATTCACGTTGGCCCTTCAAACACAAATGGCGTCGATAGGTAAAAACAAATAAAGGTTATTTTAGTTTAGCTCTTTTATTCCGATTCAAATCTTATTAAAGATTTATTTTTTAAATAAAATCATCATTTACCGACTTTTCTTTTACATTAAAAACAATACTTAACATTAACGGAGACGTATTTTTCATGCAATATTTACCTTATTGTAATTAGCGTCTTCTTGTTCAACTGACTTCCGGATAAATCAATTTCTCACTCAAACTTCATCGCAAGCATTTTTTAGCCACACTCATATTTAAAATTGATTGTTTTTATTAAAGAAACACTTTAATGCGCCGAACAAAATATAATCGAGCATTTTCGAATAAACTGGAAATCGAAAAATATTCGGAAGTTTAATAATCGACTAAATTTTACTAAAATATAATGAATGATTTTTTTTTCAAAATATAAACTAGAAAGAAGGAATATGCCCGTCAATATCGTATCCATGTAGACAAAAATATTAGATATTTGCATTGATTTAATGTATTTTATTTGTCACGATGATAAATACAAAATTTAACAAGATAAAAAAAACAATCGACATCTTTAATATAATTTCTTTTGTTTGCTAAAAATGACAAGATTATAAAAATAAATTTATTAAATAAATTTGTCTTCTAATTATGAAGAGGATGGTTCTCTCGGCATGAAAAGGCTAAGATTAAACTTCATGGTATCCAAGTGGTATCGCACCGTGATAAATCTAGTTATTCAATAGCACCCAATAATTTTTCGTTTCCCCGTTTTCTTAATAATGAAAAAAGGTTTAACGCAAGCATCAAATACGAGATTTTTAAAAAAGTAGTAGTAGTAGTAATAATAATAATAATAATAATAATAATAATAATAATAATAATAATAATAATAATAATAAAACTACATGACGTCCATTAACACAAAACATATTTTCATTATTTGTCTTCTTGCTGGGATCAAAGTGTTGTATCTGTTCTGTCCTGTTATGTCTTCGGTCAGAAGCGGAGAAATCCTTCTTGACTGGGCAATTTATATATTTGTCCTATTCAGATTGCCCCATTTTGGGGGATTTAGATATCCTCCACATAAAAAACAACAACAACGTTGGTCTAACTTTTCCCTCGTGGAGAGACAATTAAACAGGAACTCCAAAACTAACCCAAAGTCTCGGGTAGTAGTGACTCATGTTAAGTCCTGAGTGGCGATCAGGATGAAAGCATGCCATTTATTAACCCCAACACTGGATAAATTAACCTAAGTAAATTCATTCCTTGGAAATTTCCATGTGAAATACTATTTTTTAAAAGGTTAGTTTGTAATGTTTAACTCTATGGTCGGTATTGGCGTAGATAAAAACAAACGGGGGAGGAGGGGGGTCATTTCTTTGTTTAACCTTTTAATTCCTATTCACAACTTATTCACGTCTGTCTGTCAAACACAACAGATTTTATTAAAATAAAATCATCATTTATCGATTTTTTTTAACATTTAAAACAATACAACAATGACTGATACGGATTTTTCATGCAATATTTACCTTATTGTAATGTTTTGACTTCCAGATAAATCGCCTTCTCACTCATGGTTTCCAAAAGTACGACAATTCAAGGGAGGTAATTTCGTCCTCAAAATCATTTATTTCTTTTTATTTCAGAGATTGCTTATTTATAATTTTTATCATTTCATGGTTTCATGGTTTGTTTGTAAGAAACTGATTAAGCAGAAATTTAGTTTTTGAATTCACAAATCAGAATAGTAATTTCTTTCTTTAAAACAGATACATCATTGGAAAGAAAAAGAAGAAGATATTATAGAGCTTCTGCTGTTTCACAGTGACATGACCTATTTTTTTAAAATGTATAAACTTAGTCATGTACTTACATGTTAACTTAAAATAAGATTGTACAGAAAAAATTGCAAATTCATCCAGTATTTATTAAAGTATAAGAAAAGAAAAAAAAAACATTTACATATCGTTTGACATTTGGTAACTTGTTTAGGTAAGGGAGATAACTTGTTTTTTTTAGATTGAAAGATACAAGATGGCGACTACCGACACACATCGTTTTTTATTATTTTCAATTTAATACATACCGGATGAATTTGCGTAATTTTTGGTATGCAGCCTTCTATTAAGCTACCACGTAAGTACATAACAAAATGTATACATTTCTTTAAGTATTTATTTTAAACATGTCACTGTGAAACAGCAGAAGCACCGATATTATTTGTAATATAAAAAATAATTTATTTTCATGTCTTCTCGAAAATTATCTTTGAATTTTAATATTTGTTTGTTCCCTCCTTTTCATTGAGAATTGATAAAAACTATCTTTTTTTTATTACTTTGCCATTGTTTATTTATTTGATACTTATGAATGATGCGAGTTTTTTTTTGGTAATAAATCGTTATAATCCGTTACATTACATACAATGTTTGGTGCTTGTGAACCGTAGGTCCGAAAAAACTTTTTTAATCTTTTAGTTATGGAGAGTCAAATAAGGGGGAGAGAACTCTAGTTTCATGTTTCAACCACGATTTATCTGAAAATGGGTTTTACTATTGTAATTAATAATAAATGAAAAATATAATGATTTTGAAAAATATAATGATTTGGAAAAATAAAATGATTTATTAAAATAAATGTTTTTTTTTTAAATGTCCCCCCTCCATCCCCCCAAACAAAACAAAAACAAACACATTGGTTAACCTTAGGTACGTGCAAAATCAATGGCCGATTCACAAAATTAAAAAACATTTTCACTTAAAAACATTTTCACTTAAAAATACACTAAAATTCAGGAAATCAACTAATGTTAGTGAAATTTTCAATATTTATTAATCAACAATCACGGAATATAATGAAACAATTTTTTTTTAAATCTTAGTGAAAATGTATTATTTTTTTAAAAGAAAATACACCTTTACTAAACTTATATTTTTATATATTAATAAAAAAAAATGCATGATTTTTAAAATGTTGTTTATGTAAATATAGTAGATGTTAACAATTAATTTTTTTTTCAAAATATTTCGTATATATTACGAAAAAGGCCCCTAAATACCGTGTTAATAAAATCACTATAACCCGAAGAAAAATTAATTTTTTGAATTAGCGATATTATTATTGAATAAAGCATTGTTTAATCAATATTTTCACAAAAAAAATAATATAATTGCAAACAATATTTCATGTGATTTTAATGAATAAAGTTTCTGGGAAAAAAAAAATGCGACATAATTATATTTCCCTTTCATACATAAACGTGTCATCATCAGCGCAATAATTTCTTGTTTATAATCTTGAAAATAAACACATAAATTTACACATTTGTGACCCAGGAAGTTAACGAAAAAAAGAATTTTTAAAATTGAATCATTTCTACTAACGATCGATTCGCAAGGCTATGGAAAGTACGCTATGTAATAAACAGGCGCAATTCAACCTCCCACTACTCCACATAAATGTTATTTTTCAGAGATTCATCGATTTCGTTAATTTCACAATTCATTGGAAAGATAAAACGTAAGTTTTTCCTTGTTTTTTTTTCATTAATAAATATTCTTTAAAAAGTTTAAAATTCATTAATAAATAAATAGTTCAAATATGACATTTTCTTTAAAAATTGAATTTTATTTATTTAATTACATATAATTGTTATTAACAAAAAATTAAAACATTAACAATTTGTTAATGTTTTAATATTTTTCAATGAATATTTATTTACTTTTTCACACTGAAAATTAAATACTATTTTAGCTTAAAATAAAAAAAATACCACTTAAGTTTTATTTATAAAGAATTAATGTAATTTAAAATTAAATTAATTCTATAAAAATAAATCGAGTAATGTAATTGTTCAAGTTTCTAATCAATCGTGTAAAAATAATTGATAAACTTGAAGGAGTTCGTAACATAAAAATAATTTTTAAATTTGAAAGAAAGTTATTTCAAATTCTAAGGCAAAACACTGGTAAACAATTTCTTTAGCTTTTTTTACAGATATGCTTAAGACGTCAGCGAAACTAAAGAAGCACTATTATTATTTTTTAAACATTTCCATGAATTATTTTGCAAAACATTTGTTACGGTCTTCTAAACTAACCCTCTCGATACATAAATTGGTTGGTATAGACATGGTTAGAGTAGGTTTAGCTTGGGTCCTAATCTGCACCAATACATGAAATTAGAAATAAGAGAAAATTATTAAAAAACCTTCTGTTCAAAAAAATAATAAATTCGTGTCTTCCATACTTGTCGATTTAATGTAAACATTTTTTCGTAACCTTAAAAAATAAAGAAATTAAGTTCTAATCATTTTTAAATTACTATAAAGTATTACACAAGCATAACTTCCATATAATTTTTTTTTAATAAAAATAAATATTACTGCAGTTCGGGGCTTCCATACTTTCAGATTTGTTTGCCATATTTTGTTTACAGTTACATAAAACAACGAAAATGTGATCGGAAAGTAACGTTCATGTTTTCTTTTCGATAATTCGGCAATTTTTAGTAGAAAAATGAAGGTCAATTTTTTTAATTCACTCTCTTAAGACTAAATTTTATCATTTTCTTTGAAATAGTTACAAAAAATTGATATTTATCTTTCCAACGAATTTAAAACATGTTTTATTGAATGTGCAGTTTTAATCAATTTTTGATGTTTATAGCGGTTTTTGACAGCATTTTTAATTCTAATTTTTTTTTCAAACGTAAATATACATTTGTTTCCTTTTATATAATAACATTAGGCTTTTATCTTTCAAACACAATCAAAAGTTTAACGAAAACTGCTTTAAAAAATTAAGAAAATACACTTTTAAGAAAGAGAGTCAGTACAAGCAGCCGCCATTTTTGCACGTACCTAGTTAACCTTTATAGTTTTGTACACACGTTTTAATCAATTTCAAAGATAGCGGCCGGTATCTCTACTACTAGTGGCATGTTTTCTTTAAAGAATTTCAAAATGTTAGCATAAGACTATAAAATGACAAACGGCTATTTTCTTTATATAATATTTTTTCAAATAGTTGATAGATAAATTCCAGTGTCGACATAACACCAGGGAATTGGGTCAAGAAGGGAAAAAGAAATTTGGGTCAAGAAGGGAAAAAGAAATTTGGGTCAAGAAGGGAAAAATAAATTTGGGTCAAGAAGGGAAAAAGAAATTTGGGTCAAGAAGGGAAAAAGAAATTTGGGTGCATTTATTTTAATAAATCATTTTATTTTTCAAAATCATTTTATTTTTCATTTTACAATAATAAACTCCATTTTCAGATAAATCATTGTTGAAAGTTTAAACTAGAGTTCTGTCCCCTTTATTTGACTCTCTATAACTAAAAGATAACAAAAAAGTTTTTCGGACCTACGGTTCACAAGCACCGATTCAAAAAAATCAATATTATTAACAATTAATTTTTTTTAATACATAGATATGTTACGTAAACATGAGAAAATCTTCCAAGACTTTTTATTTATTTAATTTAAAATATATTAATATTAATTTAAAAAATTGTATGTAAAATAAATCCATGATATTAAATTTATGTAATGTATGTATTTCATATTAATTTATGGCGGATGGCTCTAATAAATATGGTCACCTGAACGTTGGGGCAAACAAATTATGAAGCTCAGGAAAATGGCAGCATGTAACCGCAACGCGCGGGTGGGCATATTTATTTGGGGGTTCCACACGTGGCCTGGTGCGTTTATAATAAAATGGCCTTGATTAATTAAAGGTTTTTAATTCGTATCTTATTGGGATAAATATTGCTATTCGGGTCACAAATCATTTTACGGAAAATACTGTTAAGAACTTATATTTTGTGTTTACTTAGTGATTTGTGACCTATTTGCGTTACGCACATAGTCTAAAATATGAGATTATTCATCAACGTGTGAACAAAAATAAACAGAGTAAACAAACAAAGGGAAGAAAGAAAACATTATTATTATTATTTTTATTATTATTATTATTATGAAACGAACGAAGGAAAGAAAGAGACAAAAGACACTAATAGCATTTATTAAAAATACATTTAGCGTAAATATATTATATAATAAAACTTGAGTTCGTTACATGAGTGAAATGTTCGTTGAAAAGTTCCGTGTTTGTATCAATGCGTGTGTATGTGCGAGCCTGGTTGATGTAAAGTTATGTATGTATATTTGCGGCTATTGTAATGTGTGTGTGTCTGGTTGAGAATTCTCTGTTCGGTTATGAGAAATGGAAGATGCTACCGTCTTATTGCCTTCCCCCACTTCACGATCTTAGTTGAGAAGGGGGGCGATACACGACCTTTCGTGTGCGCGCTGTCGATCAGGCTGGAGAGAAAAAAAGAACAAGAGACAGACTGTTGCTGCTTTTATAAGAGGTCAAATCTCGCGTTGTCAAGCTTGCGTGTCGTGTTTTAATTAGCCGAAGTTTTCGGCCAGTGTCTTTCTACGAGTTCTATTCTTTTTTTAGTTAGAGATACAGAAAGTGCATCAAACAAAGCCGAGAAAAAATGAGTTGAAATAAACGCCTTTTTCTTTGTTATATCCGTTCGGCCTTTAGTGAAAAGGTATTGACGTAGGTTTAGATTTTTACATATGCTATTATGTTTTCAGACATAATACTTACAAAAGCTAAATGTACAAATTACATTTGTTTCTTCTACTGTAACATCCATATACACACACACGGAGAGAGAACAGTGGCGTAAGAAATATTGGGCAAGAGAGAGGAGGAAAGGGTGGAGTTTCGGGAAACTTCTTTGTGGGTAAATAATAGCCGATAATTATAGGTTCAATTATAGCATAGGGACCGTTAGAATATCTCCGTCAAGAAGAAGACGAGACAACAAAAAAGTAAGATTTTTACTTTTCTTAAAGGATTATTTTTAATGTAAAAAAACAAAGTTTATTTTTTTGTCACCTCTAAAAATATATTATAAAATTTAATATCTTTTTTTTCCTCATCGTTGAGGACTGGATAATAATAATTGAGCTAGTTTGTTCGTGTTTGATACCTCGTTCTTTTACATCATAAACTGTTTCCTCCTTTTCATGCTTCAACCTGTATCTTTTTTTATATTTAATGATATATTTTCAATTGATGTTGTTGTTGTTATATTCATTGCATCTTGGTAGCATAGCTGGTGTATTTGATTTTTATTAATACATGGAATTGTTATATAACAGATCTCACTCTATCCGGAACTAATGTTGGACAGCGACATGCTGAGCGTTCACCGTTTCCGGAGAGCTACAAAAAGAAAAACAAGAAAAAAAGGGGCTTGGCGCTAGTTGGAGGTAGCCGCCATTTTTCTTCTCTTTCCCAGCTAGCGACCAACGAGTGAACACGTAGAAGAAAAGGTCACTCCGTCGCCGTCGCCGTCGCCGTCGTCATCAAGGAATTAAGAATAAAAAGAACGATCTTTGGTTTGGGGTAAATAAATATATTTGATTAATCCTATTCAAGTTGTCCGTGTTTCCTTGCAACCATACGCTTGTCTATCACACTGGTGTCAGAAGCGTACATCAAGTTACATATGGAGACCTACACGAACTTCACACGGGACGAACTTTTCACCCTCATTAGAGAGCAGAGAACACTATTGTTCAATTTGAAGACAGGGGCGGAACAGCCATCCGAACGTGTAATTCAAGAGGTTCAAACCGACTTAGACGACATGCTGGCGGCTTTAAGGCTGACTCCTTCGACAGCAACCCGTACGAATCAGAAGGAGAACGAGTATAGCGTAGTTATACGTCAACAGGCTATCCGGGACGTTCTCAAACAGCAGAAATTATTCCGCCCGGGTAATGACGTGAACCAATTCATCACGGCGCTGAACAAAGCTTATACCATCCACGTCGCACCGGAATTGGAGAGATATCCCAGCCTAGAAGGCGAGTTCGTCAAATCCGCGAAAGATTTACTTGACCAGGGTATCTTTCAGCAGATGGTGGATTCAAAGTCAGACTCGTCCACTTTTGAGGAACTAAAGGAGTACTTGCAAGCGGCCCACGGCAGCCAGATGACGAGCTTCCAGCACCTTAGCCGAGCCTGGGACTTGGAGCGAATAGACGGCGAAAAATTACCAGACTTCGCATCTCGCCTGGAGAACACTTTGAGAGATGCTGCCGTCCACATTAAAACGAAATTCAAAAAGGATAAAAAGACAGACCTGACAGTGGACGGTCTGGTTTCCATAATAGGCGCGATGCTGATGAGCGAAAAGGTGAAAACCTGGACTCCAAATATTTACACTCACCTAGTAAAGACGATGGACAGTCATTACAATGCGATCGGCATAGCTTGCGAGGCCCAGCGATACATCGATTGTGGTGTAAAATCTGACGTCTCCTCGCCACAAGAAGCCTACTATACACAGAAATCACAGCAGTCTTACCAGGATGAGGCGTTGTAATGTAAGGGATGGTTTGTCCCTTCATTACTTTTATCACACGAAATGAATTGAACGAACAACGGAGTAACAGATAACAAAATAAAAGATTTATTTGCAGAGGAATAAATGTAAAGGTTCTCTTCAAGTGAAGAATAGTAGTTGTCTTTGAGTTAGACAACGGTAGCGGGAGAACAAAGGCTTTTTCGGGTTCCTCTGGTGGTGCTCTCAGCGATGCGTCCCAGCTATGCCGAGCGGTTGTCTCTGCGAGGCTGTGAATGAAAAAAGGAGGGAATTTCCGTTTTGCGCCGGCTTTATAGTTCGAAGGGCAGATAACTCTGGTGTCGCTTTACAACGCCACCTGTCGGTGAATAAGCGACACCTAATGGCCAGCCGGTGCAGTTATGGATGAAAGGAGGAGGTAACTGCTACAGCGTCACTCAGAACGACCCTGTCACCCCAACTCAGTAGGCAGCCACACCAGAGAGGCCCCATCAACCAACATCCGAAGCAAGACCGTCCGCGAGGTCGCAAAGGTCGCCAGCACAATTCACAGACCCCGTTATGCCGGAATTACCTCGGGGGTCGACCCTGCTTTCGCGGACACAATTGCCCATTCCGCCACCCGCCTCGCACCCAAGCACAGGCTCATATCGCTGCAATGGATGATGACCAGACATTCATAACACAGGATTTTCCGTTCGGGCAGGACAAGATGTTATGCTTCGTTCGCCCGACCCCTACATCAGCCATCACGTCTTCAATTTTCAAGGACCTAACCACCATTCACCACTCGTCCAATCCTCATTCAATATTGACGGTGTGTACTTCTCCGGCATCGCGATGTTAGACTCAGGATGCTCCACGTGCATTATACCGCTGTCCCAGCTTCCCAAGGAAGCTGAAAAATATATGACCCGCACTGATATTCGGGTGAAGGGTATCAATGGGAGCATAGCCGCCCTGGGTGAACTGACATGTGACGTCACGATTGGCAACCACAATTCCCCCACGTTCAAAAATGTGAACGTGCTTGTTACAACCCAAAACACACCAATCCTGATCGGCCAGAATATCCTGCGTCACAACACGCTCAGCTCATATATAATTGACAACCAAAATTCCACGGTAAAATTCAGGCGCACATTTCCCTCGGGTTCCTTATCACACGCCGCGACCATCGCGCCGCCGACATCGTCGACCCACGTTCCTGCATGTGAACCCCAAACTGCTGTATTCCAGAGTCTCAAGTCGGAACCTCAACCCAACGCCCAGACACTGGAAGATAAATTAACTTGGCTGAAGCAGAACACTGGGCTATCGCTGCCGAATCACCCAAACCGGGACGAATTGGAGGATACAGCGAACCTTCTTATCAAATTCGCTGACATCATCGGCTCGAATGACAACAAACCAGGGACGTTCATCCGACCCATCCGGATACCGACCAACGGCCAATCCCGCAGTCAGAAGCAACACCCGATCGCCCAGGCCTTGGAAGCCGATGTCGATAGCGAAATCAGACGCATGGCGAATGAAGGCGTTATCGAAAAATGCAGTGACCCCAGGGGCTTTAACAGCCCAGTGTTCGCTGTGCGCAAGAAAAACGGTGCAGTTCGCGTAGTGGCTAATTTCAAGAGAACACTGAACAAGGTCTTAGTCGATCTGGACCCTTACCCAATACCGAGGATAGACCATCTATTTAACAAGATCGGCAGGGGCTACACCTACTTTGCTTCTCTGGATCTTCGCAGCGGCTACTGGCAAATCGAAATCGACCAGTAGGACCGTCACAAAACCGCGTTTACATGGAAGGACCAGTGCTACCAGTACACTCGCCTGGCCTTCGGTCTTACCTCTGCCGGACAGATCTTTTCACGTTGCGTAGCGGAAGCTTTAGCCACAGTCAGTTCACGCGATAACATCTCGTCGTACATCGACGACAACTTGGTACATGCAAGAACATTCAATGAATACATATTCGCTCTGGAACAGCTTTTTACCGCCCTCCGGAATTTTGGTCTCAAGCTAAACCCGGAAAAATGCTCATTTCTTGCACCTGAGGCAAAATTCCTCGGACGCATTATAACCAGTGACGGTTTCAAGCCTGATCCTGAATACGTTCGGGCTATCCGAGAAATGAAGCCCCCAACTTCGAAAAAGGAACTACAAAGCCTTATCGGGCGGTTGGTATGGATTAGGCAATTCCTTGAAACGCGCTTGCAGGAACAAATCCGATTGGACACATTTTCAAAACTCATGTCTCCCATTCATGACCTCAACAGGGCCAATAAATCTTTTCTCTGGACTGAGAGTGCCGACAAAGCCTTCAGAAGAATCAAAGAACGGCTTGCCTCTCCACCAATCATTTCATTCCCGGATTTTTCAAAGCTGTTCACACTCACCACCGACGCTAGCGATGTCGCATGTGGTGCGATCCTAATGCAAGAAGCTGACAACGGGAAGAAGAATATCATAGCTGTTGCTTCACATGCATTCAACCCCACGGAACAGAACTGGTCCACAAGGGAACGGGAGGCCTACGCTATCAAGTGGGCGATAATTAAGTTTGATTATTTTCTCCGAAACCGCCCCTTTGTTCTTTTCACCGACCACAGGTCATTGACGTATCTGGATCAGCGGGTATTTAATAATGCCAAAATACGGAGATGGCAAGAAGAAATTTCGTGCTACGATTTTGTTCTCGAATACATCGAGGGCGAGGGCTGACATGCTCAGTAGGGGTTGCGGGCAGAAGAAGGCCAAAACTCCGTATGACCCGACCCCAGCAGGCCAGACTGTCGAGCTAAGTGGGTCAGTTTTACGCATGTATATACCGTCTTGGTGCCTCAGCGAACTTAACGGTTTACGGTTGATTCCTAAGACTCACTCACCACAAGGCACCCGTGCACAAGAACACATCAGCAATGCGTTCTTTGCATATCATTCGTCATCCTCCATCCCTACAGAGAGAATCTGCAATCACTTGGGCATTGCAGAAGAACAACAGAAGGATGAAACATTAGCGAAGATCATCAGTGCCCTCCAGTCACCCTCACCGGATAAACCACATATTGATCCCGACGATCACCGTGCTACGCTCTTCAATAGACACTTCCAACAATTTTTTCTGGAGCCAGGCACCTCCGTTTTGATGATTCGGGACAGCAACAACTCCCCCAAACTGGTTGTGCCGTATAAACTTCGTGCCAGATACCTCTCGCAAGCACATGAAGGCACCAATCACTCGGGCATCACGCGCATGCAAGAACTCATGTCCAGTTATTGGTGGGAGTTCAAGAACCGCGACATCAAGGCCTACGTTGACTCTTGCGTAACATGCGCAAAATGCAAAGGGAACTATGGCAAACGCACCCATGGCCCATGGGTCACTGCAAACGCGGAAAGAAACCATTTGAGTTGGTCTTCATAGACTTTGTGACAATGCCAAACTCGAAAGGAAAACGTTACATCCTGACAATTTTGGACAGCTTTAGTCGGTACTTCACGGCCATACCATGCGCAAGGGACCGTGCCATTGACGCAGCCCGTGGGTTGTATCAATTCTTCCTTCGACACAGGGAGATTCCACGGATTGTTTCATCTGACCGTGGCACACACTTCACGGGAGAAGTGTACAGACGATTCTGCGACCAGTTGGCTATCACGCAGGAACTCAACTGTCCGTGGAGACCACAGAGCTCAGGCAACATCGAGCGACAACATCGAACGATGAAAAACGCGCTATATATGCTATGCGAGGACAGAAATTGCGAGTGGACTGACGTCCTGGGATCTGTGGTCTCGTCCATGAACGCCACGGTCAATAGCGCTACCGGTGTCTCCCCCCATTACGCAATCACTGGTCGTCATCCCAACATTGGTTTGCCTATGCTTCACAATAAACAAATCAGAAGCGACGATCCGGGGGCATATGGCATGGAGATCAATGCCCTGCTGAGGCAGGTTCACCACCATGTCACTCTGGCCAACGACGAGGCTGACCACAAACTTGAGAGGAATGCGCATAATCCTACTTGCAAAGACTCAATACAAGTGGGTGACAGGGTCTTACTTCATCGGCCACAATCAGGACCGGCCGGAGCATCTCATCTACCTTGGGTGGGGAATTTCACGGTCACAAAGTCAAATGATGTGATGTGCCAGGTGCAAGATGAAAAGGGTGATACAGCCTGGATCCACCGCGCACATATCAGACAACTGGCCCCTCGACCACCACACCTATGCAACACACCCTTACCCCTCTCACCATGTACCAACCACAAAAATCACGTCGAACCGCAGTCACCAAGGGACCCAGAGCCAATTCACGACATACACCCTACAACATTACAAGAGGGCAATACAGACAGTACTCCGCTACAAGCGAGAATGACGAGATGACGACTACCTGCACGCTTCAAGGACTTTGTCATGAACTGAGGATATCCCACGGACTAGTTCACAAACCTGATTGAGATCTGAGGGGGCATTTGTTATATAACAGATCTCACTCTATCCGGAACTAATGTTGGACAGCGACATGCTGAGCGTTCACCGTTTCCGGAGAGCTACAAAAAGAAAAACAAGAAAAAAAGGGGCTTGGCGCTAGTTGGAGGTAGCCGCCATTTTTCTTCTCTTTCCCAGCTAGCGACCAACGAGTGAACACGTAGAAGAAAAGGTCACTCCGTCGCCGTCGCCGTCGTCATCAAGGAATTAAGAATAAAAAGAACGATCTTTGGTTTGGGGTAAATAAATATATTTGATTAATCCTATTCAAGTTGTCCGTGTTTCCTTTCAACCATACGCTTGTCTATCACAGAATCCAAGATCACGTGACAATAGAGCGGTCAACTATTGGGTGATATAGTCACACTTATAAACGACTGGAATTGGCTACTTTTGTTTTGGTATTAATGTCGAGGTGATAACATTGTTTATTTCATCCACACCAGTTCTGGTGACATTTTTTGTGACCAGACCTTTACATATATTTGGTAAGGACGGCTTTCATTATATTCGCCTATTAGAAAGCTTTGATATGTGTGTATATTTGGAGAATGGATTTTGAGAACAAATAAATCCTGTTATATTTAATTGAGATTTGGTTGTTTTCCGTTTATCTATTGTATGGTTAAGAAAGAATAAAAACTAGACTGATACATTTTTATGGTTAATAGTTAAGCACGACCTTGAGTAAAATCCAGCCAACTTTTAGTTACAGAAAAATAACTAGTACATCTGAATGAACTGTAAATAATATTTTTATTGAAAATGTCATGTTCAAACATTAAATTTCTTTTTTCATGCAATTAGTGTTTTTTTTTCTTTTTTAGAAATTTGATGTGTTAACTATTATTATGTTTAATTGTTATTAATTATTTGCAGAAGAAAAATCAGCTGTATGCTCGTAAAAACGACAAAAGAATCAACCGTACCTGATCAGCAGACTAAAGTGACACTAATTAATTGGTGATACTTCAACAATCTGCAGATGAATCTTTCAATTCTAATCAATAAAAAATATTGTAAGTGTTCGATCTTTACGAAAGTGAATCAACCGAAAATAGATGGATGCAATCAAACAAAATTAAATCAAGCGGGACGAAAATAACTAGGAATCTGAAAAAGAAATATGAAAACCTATGTACACACAAGAGTTTCTTTAGATACATGACGGAAAATACATTCTAAAGTTTTTATATAGACAATCATTTACATTCATCACATTATGAAATATAACTGATATTTGAAAAACATTATTCAAATATGGAACAGGAGAAAAACGCGCGACGATTAACTCTTGTCGACAAAAATGTACCTTTCTTGGGGAAATAATTTCAGAGTTTACAACACATATTTTAGAGTTCGTTAGGGGGTTATTCTCAACGGGATAACTAGCTTGCTCCGTTTCCAAGTCGAATTCTCTCAATCGCTCGAGACATGCCTTATATATGAATCGCTAACTCATTTATCTCCCCCTATTATTTTTCGGATCGGCCAACCTCTTTCTCCCTCTCTTTACTTGTGACTAATTGTAACGTCCCTTTTTGTATTCCTTTTTCTTTCCTTCTTTCTATTTGAATCTAATTTTCAGTGCGCAATTTAATTTCTTTTTGATACATTTGTTTTACTGCGCAGTTTTTAATATTCGCTTTTGAACTCATGGTATTCCCTTTGACTATCAGTGCACTCATTGCAATGTCTTGTCTGACCTTTGACTATCAGTGCACTCATTGCAATGTCTTGTCTGACCTTTGACTATCAGTGCACTCATTGCAATGTCTTGTCTGACCTTTTCTAGTTTTGTTTCGTGAAGATTTAGTCGCCCGATGAATTCTGACCAACTCATCAACCCGCGTTTATTTAAATTTTCTTGCATTCATTCAAATAATCCCTATTGAAAAATTGTCCTTGTGTTTCGTTGGGTAGTTCCTCTAACCTAGCATTTGTTCATTATTGGTGGGCCATGACTTTAACCTTTGTCTCAACCTGTCGTTTCCTAATGTCCATTTCGCAAATCACAAAACGCGTGAATCATTCTTTTACACTAACACCATTGAACACAGAAAAGTATTGTATAACATTAATGAATAAGAGATATAACTTACTTTGTTTTTTTTTCAAATACAGTTTAGGATTTAAATGTCTTCTCCCAACTCACCCAAAAGAAAAACAATAAATTAGGTCGGTGACAGTGTGTTGTGTTTGTTACCATAACAAAATATGAAATTGACACGTAGTTCTAAAAATCTCTTATAACAAATGAATGTAGATTTATATCAAAAGACAATTTCGCTCGTCTTTTTTGAGTTAACAGAACAAGACTCACAAGTAAAAATTATATTTTGATAGAGAACCACATAATTCTGGTCTATTTCAATTCTGAGAAGGAAAGTCTTTTTGAGATGCTAAGATTATTGAGTCTGACACGTTGGATTTGAGGAATTCTGTTGAGATATGTAAATTCGAATTTTACAGATAAAATAGCAATTTCATCATTGTATGATAAATAATCTGTGGAAATTATTTTCAGTTGACAAAACTTTTATTGTTATATACTTATTCGTCACTAGATTTGACATGGATAAAATCCGTTTATCAATTTTAGACTGTTGAAAATGTATCTGAATTTTGTGAAAGTGGATAAGTTTTTTTACTTTGTCTGCCTATCGACAGAAATGTTATTATCACGTCTGTCCTCGCATAACGATCTTGCCTCAGTGGATTTTACTGTAGGTTTCTTCCCGCGTTGTTTTTATATCTCACGGGCCTTTTTCCTGAAATAGCAACACGTTTTTTTTTCAATTTCATTCGCTAGACAATTTTTTGTTTTCAATTTCATTGGCTAAATAATTTTGTTTTTCAATTTCATTGGCTAGACAATTTCTTGTTTTCAATTTCATTGGTAGACAATTTTCTCCTTCTTGCCCACTTGTTCCTTTCAATCATTTTCTCTTTTAAAGCTTACTTATAACGGACATTATTTAGTAAAAAATAACGAATTCTAACAACGCATTAAACTTCCCCTTCACCAAATAAACCCCTACCTCCTCCCACGCTTTACCTTCTTCATCTCAGTATGAGCTTGAGGAAATTACTTTTCCATTAAAACGATTTTAGTTTCATTTGGTGTGAGAGTATTTTGCAAAAATATTGAATTGACTTTTTTATATGGAAAAGCAAAAAAAATGCCTACAGATTTTTATTCAAATAAATTTTGAAAACATCATTTACTAAAAACTGATTTATTTTCGATATTTTACAAAACTGACCTCATAGAAAAAGAATCTCAACACGCTAAGAATGCTGTGCTTTTTAAATAAAAGTTAATTTCACAAAAATTGTTAGAATAGATATAAATGTTTCTGACTATAACTGATGTAATATAAACTAATGAAAAGTCATTGTTCATAAACCAATTAGGAACCAGCAACAGATTCAGTATCTCAATTTTACTAGCAATGGGTGTAACTTTACCATCTTTTCAAATCGATTCGTCACAGAATAACCTTTTTATCAACTATTTATGTCTCATAAAAATAATAAAAATACTCGTTTTTTTATCCAATATCAATAATATGCATTTTTTTACAAATAATCATCAACTTTTCAAAGTATATTGTACAAATAGTAAATGTGACATTTTATCGATAATATACATAAATGAAAGGAAACAAATAGACATATTAATTTACGAATACAGAAAAAAATGCACGATTTTTTATATGCATTTTGGAATGAGATTATTTTATTTGATGAGAAAGTATTATAGTAGTATTCAAAGATGTGATATTAGAAGTCTTCTTTTACTCTCATCAAATAGAAATTGATTTATGACAGTATATTCGAAAGGTCATACTCAAATTTTATTAGATATTAAAGATTACTTTATTTTCCTGTTATTAAACAATCATTTATTTAAAAATAATCTCAACATTTTTATTTAATTTAAAAATAGTGTTCCATATTCGCATTAAATCAATATTGTCAAACTACAATCGTCTTGTATATCAGATCAGATCTATTTTCTCCTAAATGTATTTAAACGTAAGCATCAAAAAGTTTTTATTTGTGTGAACAAAACCCAAATATTCCTCTTAGTGAAATGATTTAAGGATTCAATCCGTTCTTATTAGTTCAATTTGGACCTTTTTTTACTTAGTTTTCCAATTATATTCGCAAAGTATTTAAAAAAAAGTTTTTCCATGATCCAAGTGACGCCTTTGATTACTGGAATTCATCTCTGGTATGTGTCCACATGTGTTGTAATAAACTTGGTTTCTCTGTTAGAGAAAAGGCACATAACTAACAAAAATATGTTGTTTCTCCAGTATGAGTTTTTATTGATAAATAGTAACATACTCCACAGCATTTGTGTTTCTATCGTCTGCTTCCCTATGAACTAAAACATACTAGATCTCTGTGCAAATGAATAGCTATATACGTCACAATAATATTTTTCTGCTCTAGAATATAGTCTGCGACGTATTGAATTTCTGTGACAAAGACAGGCAGCATATTTCAAAACAATATAGTTTCTAACATTTGTTTGCCTGTGTAAAAAATAAGCCACACTTCGTATGTGTATTTAAATCTCACAATGCCAAATATAATAGATCCGCTCGTGTATGTATTCGCATGTGTGGCAACATATGCTGTTATATTATAAATTAACCAACTACTTTAATAGAATATGGTTTATTTTTAGCATCGGAATATTGGATTGTTTGTAAAGGAAGATCCCCATATTTCACAGGAATATAGTGTCTATGCAGTATGTGTTCGGATGTGCTTCCAGGTAAGATAATTTTTTGTCGAAAATATTATATAAAAGTATGTGTTAACATGCAACGTAGTTGATTTCTTAACAAAAGAAGACACAAATACTTAGAAAAAATATTGATTTTCTCCAGAATGTGTTCGAATATGTTATAACATATGTTGTTTAATTGTAAGTGAAGAGCCATATAGATTATAAGAATATAGTTAATCTCCAGTAATCATGTGCATCTCTAATAACATATGATTTCGTAGTAAAATAAAAGCCACATAGATTATAAGAATATAGTTAATCTCCAGTAATCATGTGCATCTCTAATAACATATGATTTCGTATTAAAATAAAAGCCACATAGATTATAAGAATATAGTTAATCTCCAGTAATCATGTGCATCTCTAATAACATATGATTTCGTAGTAAAATAAAAGCCACATAGATTATAAGGATATAGTTAATCCCCAGTATGCATGTGAATATGTCGTAACATATATAATTTATTTGTAAAGGAAGAGGAACATACTTCATAAGAATATAGTTTCTCTCCAGTATGTGTGTGCAGATGTCGCAACATACTTTCTTTCATTGTGACACAAGAACCGCATACTTCACACGAAAATTGTTCCTCTCGAGTATGCGTTTGCATATGTTGAAACATGTTTTTTTTCTGTGCAAAAGAAGAGCTACATACGTTACAAGAATATGGTTTATCTCCAGTATGTGTTAGACTATGTTGCAACATACATGTTTTGTGGAAAAGAACAGCCACATAATTATAAAGAAATCGTTTCTCTTCTTTTTTGCTAGGAATGGGGCATCCTAACGGATGCCAGATATTCACCTACTATTTCCTTCCAGTATGCGTTCGAATATGTGTAAACATACCTGTTTTATGTGTAATAGAAGAGCCACAAAATTCACAAGAAAATGGTTTCTCTCCAGTATGTTTTTGCATATGTGGACACACATGTTGTTTCTTTTGTAAAAGAAGCGTCACTAACTTGATAGGTATGTGGTTTCTCTCCAGTATGAGTTCGCTTATGTTGCAACATATTTTGTTTTCGTGTAAAAGAAGCTCGATATATGTCACAAGAATATGGTTTCTCTCTAGTATGTATTCGCATATGTATCAACATCTGTTTTTTGTGCAAAAGAAGAGACACATACTTCAAAAGAATATGGTTTCGGTTCAGTATGCTTGCGCGTATGTCGCAACATACTTGTTCTATATTTAAAAGAAGAACCACATACTTCACAAGAATATGGTTTTACTCCAGTATGCGTTCGCATATGTAGCAACATACTTGTTTTATGTGTAAAAGCAGAGCCACATACTTCACAAGAATATGGTTTCTCTCCAGTATGTGTGCGCATATGTTGCAACATATTAGATTTCTGTGTAAAAGAACCGCCACATACTTCACAAGTATGTGGTTTCTCTCCAGTATGCGTCAACATATGTTGCAACATGCTTTTTTTATGTGTAAAAGAAGATCCACATACTTCACAAGAATATGGTTTCTCTCCAGTATGCGTTCGCATATGTCGCAACATACTTTCTTTCACTGAAAAAGAAGAGCCACAAACTTCACAAGTATGTGGTTTCTCTCCAGAATGTGTTCGCATATGTCTGAACATACTTGTTTTATGTGGAAAAGAAGAGCCGCATACTTCACAAGAATATGGTTTCTCTCCAGTATGCGTTCGCATATGTAGCAACATATGATGTTTTTGTGTAAAAGAAGAGCCACATACTTCACAAGAATATGGCTTCTCTCCAGTATGTGTTCGCATATGTCGCAACATACTTGTGTTATGTGTAAAAGCAGAGCCACATACTTCACAAGAATATGGTTTCTCTCCAGTATGTGTGCGCATATGTTTAACCATATTTGATTTCAGTGTAAAAGAAACTCCACATACTTCACAAGTATGTGGTTTCTCTCCAGTATGCGTCAACATATGTTTCAACATGTTTGTTTTATGTATAAAAGAAGATCCACATACTTTACAAGAATATGGTTTCTCTGCAGTATGCGTTCGCATACGTTGCAACATATGTTGTTTCTGTGTAAAAGAAGCTGCACATACTTCACAAGTATTTGGTTTCACTCCAGTATTCGTTCACATATGTTGCAACATATGTCCTTTTAGTGTAAAAGAAGAACAACAAACTTCACAAGTATGTGGTTTCTCTTCCAGATGCGTTCGCATATGTCGCTAATGACCTGTTTTAAGTGCAAAAAAAAGAGCCACATACTTCATAAGAATATGGTTTCTCTCCAGTATGTGTGTATGTATATTGAAATATACTAGATTTCTATGTAAAAAGAGGAGCCACATACTGCACAAGAATATGGTTTTTCTTCACTATGCGTTCACATATGTAGCAACATATTTTGTTTCTGTATAAAATAAGCTACACAAGAATTAAGTTTCTCCTTAGTATGCATTCGCCTATGTTACAACATATGTGGGGTCCATATAAAAGAAGAGCCACATACTTCACAAGAATATCGTTTCTTTCCCGTATGTGTTCGCATATGTTGCAATGTACTTGTTTGTGTAAAAGTCACATACTCTAAAAGAATATGGTTTTTCTGAAGTGTGTGCTGAACTATACTGTCAGATATTTTGTTTTTGTGTAAATAAAGCGCCACATAATCTACAAAAATATTGTTTCTCTCGAGTATGCATTCGCGTATGTATCAACATATGTTGTTTTCTTGTGTAAAAGAAGTGCTACATACTTCACAAGCATTTGTTTTCTCTTTGGTAAGTGATTGCATTTGAATACCCAGTGTTTATTTGTAAAAGTAGAACAACATACTTTACACTAATATAGTTTATCTCCAGTATCAGATTTGTTGTTTATTTTTAAAGTCGAAATATGTGACAGTTTTTAGTTAAATTTGTTTCTCTGTATTGAGATTGAATTATAAGATATTTCCATCTTTTCAATTTTTATGGATTTAGAAATTTGTAGATCATTGAAGGGGTAATGACTAATATTTTTCTCATGTTTCAGTGAAAACATTACTTGTTTTTACTGTAATTGATGTTTCCCGCCGTGTAGCAGCTCACTAGTAGATCTGTGGATTTGACATAAGGAAGGAATGATCTTTTATCTATGCAGATCGGTGAAAACAGAAAATAAATGATATAGTCAGTGAGTTTTATACACCACATCGAGATGATATTTAAACTTTCGCAAATAACAATATATAGATATTCTCAGAATTCGGTTCAATATAATTTACTAAATAGTTAGATAGTTCAATAAAAGTGACCATTTTCTCAGCCATAATAAAGCGACCATAAGCAGCATGCGTTTTTTAAGTATTTTTTTGTCTGAAATTCTGAAATTTCAAAATATCTTTTCGTAAGATATTTTCACATGTCAAGTAAGCAAAAGAATGTAAATCCATTCAAATCCAATGACACTTGTTATTCTCATGAAAGCTTGATATTCTGCAAAATTAAAAACAATTAAAAGATAAATTTAAAGAAGATATTAATTTTATACAAATAAAAGTATTAAGCATTGTTTACTTAAAAGCAAAATTGAATTTATTATGTACAAGTTTATTAAGTCTCAAAATTCATCATTGATTAAATTCAAAATACAATGAGGATATTTGTGGCAATACTAATCTATTAATAAAAACAATGATTTTCTTTTTTTAATATTGTACTTAATATCAACAGAACTTGCAATAAATCCGACAATTCTTGTCCATTGCTCTTCGTTAAAAAATTTAACCTATAAATATTTGAAGAGACTAAAAATATGAAGTATATTTAAAAATCACCAAAATAACTCACAAACGGTTGATATGCCATAAAAGATAACAGTACTGGTACATTTTCTGACCCATGCAAAACCCGACTTTAGTTCTAATCTCCAGGCTATTAATGTAAACAGCCAGAAGATGCCGAATCATAACGAATTGACACTATCAAACAAGAAATAATAATAAACCATTTAAAGAAAGAAGATAAAATATTTATTTGAGGAAGAAAATGTATTTTGTTTTTTACGAGAAAATTAAGTTTTTTTTATTATTATTTTTTTTTCCTTTGATCAAATTTTTTGTAATGGTTCAGCTTTTGATCCAGATCGTTTAGATTGGTGTTAGTTTAGTGTTAGTATAAAGTTAGGTTAGAGTACGTTTAGGGTTAGCTTGATGTTAAGGTAAGAAAAACATTTTTACTTTTTCTTTTAGGATTAGGGTTTATGGTAAGGTTGAAAAAAATCATCCCAAATTTTACAGTTGTAACAGTCTATTTAGTAACTGATGAAGAAAGTGTTTATTCTTTAAACGTCAGTCACGGGCCATTAAAACAAGGTATTCAATATACACGTGACACATATGTTTTACAATTGACATACAAAGGCCCCAATAAATTCAATTGTAATTGGCAGAGCCTATCTCCCTGATTTAAACGACATTAGGTCGACTGTGCAATGCATAACGGCTATTGTAAAAGTTATAAAAACGAGTAGTTCTTTGCATTGCTCACATTGAATACACCCTTGAACACAATGAGGGTTGAAGTAAAATTTTAAAGTAATGACTGTTAGAGGAAAACTTTTGGGCAATTACGGTTCAAGGATAACTTGAAAGCAATGACGGTTTAAAGACGACTTTAAAGCAATTATGGTTTAAGGAAGACTTGAAAACACTGTTGTTTGGATGAAGGGTTGAGAGCACTGACGGGGGAATGAAAACTTGAATGTAATTATGGTTAAAGAAAGAATTTGAATTAATGAAGTTTGAAAGAAAACTTGAAAGCAATGTTGGTTGAAGAAAGACTTGACAGCAATTACGGTTGAAGGAAGACATAAAGCGATCAAAGGTGAAAAAGCTGTACTTGCCAATATTAAAACATATCTCAGTCGCATGATGACAGACAAATTAGAGTAAAAACTGATGCTATTGATTAGAAGTGCGGACTCCAACAAATCCATTATTGAATAGATTGAGAAAGCAGAGGTCATGTGTCAGCGGTGCATGATGAAAAGAGTGGACTGCCTGATCTCCATATCAAAGGCACTAGTTGATTCAAGGTGGTTCTGAACCATAGTGCGCAAGAAAATATGCTGGATTAAACAAAAACTAACTGTTCACGTTATTACTTTTGGCGATGTAATGCAGAAATATAAATTGGTAAGTGAATTGGTGATTGTAATTTAGGTCCTTGTAAGGGATTGTAATTAAAGTGAGTGAAATCTAAGGCGAATAATGCAATAGCCCTATAACCAGATAACAATCTCAAGAACGCAATCTCGGTATATGGCTACAATATAAATGAAAGTGTCACATCTGAAACCAATATTTCTGAACACTTGTCGTAGTTTAAATGAATTACTTAAATTCAAGTCTGAGGATTGGATGGTTTCCGACTTTGAAACGAGCTTGAAGATGTCCCAAACATTCTTATTGATAGAAAGGGTTTGTCTCCCTGTGAGAAATCAGTGTAGAACTCTTCCATTCGAGTATACATCAGCATACTAAGCGAAATGCACATGCAGAGTCAGAAGGATAAGATGACTTGATGGATAATCCCCCACTAATATATTTTAATGGAGACTGTCAGCAGTGTAAGTCGAGCACATCTATGCCAAAGAGAATAGATTACGCTCAAATTCAGTATTTCCTTGTTAGATAAACACTGCATGAATATCAGGCTTTTCGACAACAAGTTAAATTTAAAGAATAATGAACACTTTACATTTTTTTTCAAATTTGGATGATTATCTGTAATTCAACAATTATTTGAACATTACAGCTGTCTTTTTTCTTTAAAAGCCACAAAGCTTCGGTTGAGGTGTTGGGCGTTAAATATATGCAGTTCAGATTTTCTGTAATAAGTCTTAAAATAATAAATCAATTATAATTTTTCATAATCAAAAGACTCAGGAAAGTAAAAACTTTCTCATTGTTAAATATGTATTTATAAAACTTTATTTTTTTGAATATATTTTAATGCTAAAAAAATAAATACCACGGCTGGTTACTAGAGTATAAATTTGAATCTTAAAATAAAATAATCTAATTAAAAATAAAATAATTTGAAGTAAAGTTTACTTTAATATTTCTACATAGAAGTAAAAAAACTACTGAATTACATCAAAATAAAAACTGATTTTCCAAAATACAAAGAAATGAACGGTTAAGTTAAAATTATTAGTTGGACATTATACTTACATTTTTATGTATTCTGTGATTTATCTGAGAAAAAATGTTTTTAAGGCTTAATAAATTCTTTTGTTTTGCAATCAGAAAAAGTCGACAAAAAACATAATCCATCAAAATATTATGGAATGTTCCTAATCAAGAGCTTAGACAGACTTTTTTAGAATTATTTTTATATTATTATTAATCGCATAGATTAGTTAGTAAATTTAATGCTTAGTTTACATCTAAATATACGAATAAGTTAGAAAAAATTGACATTCTTAAAATTTTAAAACAACATATATCTGATAATTTTTTTTATTAACAATTTATTTTATATAATAAAAATACAATTCTAAATTTTCCGTTAATAAAAAAAGTTATTTTTTATCATTTATGATCATCCGTATTTCTGGAACGCTCAATAATTTGCTGTTTTTCTCTGATTCATATTTTTAACTAAACGCAAACAAAAGAAAAGGTAAATTGTGTTGTAGAATTTAAAGTTTTTAGTTTTTTATCCAGGTTTCCTAATGCATCCTTTATTTTTAAAAAATTGATAAATACTGAAATGTTCCTTTAAATCATGAAATATGTTCAGTTTTTAGATGTTTTGTAGTGGGGGGGGGTTATTTTAACTGAATCACTCCCATCTCCAAACCGTTTTCTTTTTATATATTTTAGGCCGTTACATTTAAGGTTAGGGTACGTAATAACTAGGTACGTGCAAAAAGGGATGTGTCTTGTACGGGCTATGCTTATCATTCATTATTTAATTAGTTTCTGTGTAAACATTGATTGTGTTTGAAATATAAAACCCTAAACTTAATCTCTAAACGAAAGAAATGCATATTTACGTGTGAAAAATAAATTATAATGAAATATGTAATCATGACGGCTAAGAAAAACAAAAATTCAGTGAATTTTGAACTTTGAAAAAATTACTTGTAAAAATCCCTTGAAAGATAAATATAAGTTTTTGGGAACTATTTCAAAGATAATTATTAAATGAAAGTCATAAGATACTGAATTTTTAAAAAAATTCCCACGTTTTACAAAAATTAGCAAAATTATCCCTCCAAAAGTCATAAATTAGTAATTAGTAACCGGCAAACGACTTTGTTTTCCACTTGACTATCACTATGCAAAATATATAGAAGACAAAAATGTCATAATTTTTAATTGTTAATTTTATATATAAAATGGTTTTGCAATAGTTTATAGAAGTTGAAAAATCCATTAATTTCTTTATTCTTTTTAAGGTTATAAACAAATTTAAGTACCCTTATTTTGTTGTAATAAAAAGGAAATGCTTATTTAATTAAAATATTTGTGAGTGTACGCAATTAAGATCTTAGTTTATTTCAAACTAAAAAGGTTCATATTTAACTTGGTATTAGTTTTTGATTCATAATACTCTGAAATTATTGATGACGACTGTTTACCAATGTTTTTCCTTAGAATTTGAAATAAAACTTTTTTTAAATGTTAAAAATTATTTTTACATTACGAACTGCGTCAATTTTATCAATTTTTTTTACATGATTTAAAACTTTAGTTACTCGATTTATTCTTAACGTGTCGTAACGATAAATTACATTGATTCTTTTTCAAATAAAGTGCATTTTTTATTTTAAGTGTGAAAAAGTAATTTTAAGTCGATGACTACACTGACAATTTATTAATTGAAAGAAAAGTTAAAACAGTTATTTATTGATAAACAGAATTCAATTTTGAAAGAAAATGTCATGTTTGAATTCTCTTTATTTAGTTATAAATAATTTTTAACTTAAATATTTATTAATGAAAAAAAAGACAAAACAAATACAAATCTTTCGAAATAATTGACGATTAATTGTGAAATTAACGAAATTGTTGAATCTCTAAAAATAACATTTTCAGGGCGGTGTAAAAGTGATTGGTTGTTGGCAGACAAATCCCACCTGGTTATTACAGAACGGGGCTACCATACTAATCCAAGTTCATTCGTTCGTAGAAATCATCCAATTTTTAAAATTATTTTTTAGTTAAGTTCCTGGGTCTCAAATTTGTCAATTTTTGGTTTATTTTCAAGATTATGAAAAAAAATCTTGTGCTAATAATGCCACGTTCATGTATGAAATGGAAATATAATTACGTCGCATTTTTTTATTTTCCCAGAAACTCTAATCATCAAAATCACATTAAATATTGTTTGCGATTATATTATCTTTTTGGTGAAAATATTGATTAAACAATGCTTTATTCGATAATAATATCGCTATTTCAAAAAATTAATTTTTCTTCGAGTTATAGTGATTTTGTTAATACGGTATTTAGGGGTCTTTTTCGTAATAAATACAAAATATTAAAAAAAAAAATTTTTTGGAATTGTTAACATCTACAATGAATTATTTTCATAAAAACAAAAAAAATTAATGTATTTTTTTATTCATATATAAAAATATAATTTTAGTAAAGGTGTATTTTGTTAAAAAAACAACATTTTCATTACGATTTAAAAAAAAAATAATGGTTTCGTTATATTCCCTGGTTGTTGATTAATAAATATTGAAAATCTAATTAAAATTGGTTGATTTCCTGAATTTTAGTGAATTTTTAAGTGGGGTCAAAATGTTTTACATTTTGGGAGTCGGCCATTGATTTTGCACGTACCTAATAATAACTAAACTACGTACTTGCAACAGTTTTCTATGTAAAAACAAAATTTTCACGGCACTCGAAGAAAAACAAAAAAAACTATGAAAACGCTACAGTAACAAAAAACTATAAAAACGCTAAAGAAACAAAAAACTATAAAACGTTAAAGAAACAAGAAAATATATAAAAACGCTAAAGAAACAAAAAACTATAAAAACGTTAAAGAAACAAAAAAAAAACTATAAAAACGCTAAAGAAACAAAACAACTATAAAAACGTTAAAGAAACAAAAAAAACTATAAAAACGCTAAAGAAACAAAAAAAAACTATAAAAACGCTAAAGAAACAAAAAACTATAAAAACGTTAAAGAAACAAAAAAAAACTATAAAAACGCTAAAGAAACAAAAAAAACTATAAAAACGCTAAAGAAACAAAAAACTATAAAAACGCTAAAGAAACAAAAAAAAACTATAAAAAACGCTAAAGAAACAAAAAAACTATAAAAACGTTAAAGAAACAAAAAAAACTATAAAAACGCTAATAAAAAAACAAAAAAAATATAAAAACGCTACAGAAACAAAAAACTATAAAAACGTTAAAGAAACAAAAAAAAACTATAAAAAACGCTAAAGAAACAAAAAACTATAAAAACACTAAAGAAACAAAAAAACTATAAAAACGTTAAAGAAACAAAAAAACTATAAAAACGCTAAAGAAACAAAAAAACTATAAAAACGTTAAAGAAGCAAAAAGCTATAAAAAACGCTAAAGAAACAAAAAACTATAAAAACACTAAAGAAACAAAAAAACTATAAAAAACGCTAAAGAAACAAAAAACTATAAAAACGCTAAAGAAACAAAAAACTATAAAAACGTTAAAGAAGCAAAAGTAGAACTATAAAAACGCTAAAGAAACAAAAAAAACTATAAAAATATATATGACCAGGTAACGTCAAGAAACAAAAAAAAATATAAAAACGCTAAAGAAACTATAAAAACGCTAAAGAAACAAAAAAAAAAAATATATAAAAACGCTAAAGAAACAAAAAAATATAAAAACACTAAAGAAAGAAACAACAAAAAACAGCCGATTGGAGACGAATCTATAAAATGGCCGTTCTTCGTTTACATGTAAACTTGGAAGGTTGACTCATTTCTATAACAAAACCAAAGGGACTCAAAACGGTTCGGATGCGCCCATGAAGTAAAAAAAAATACCACCCAAGACAAGTAAATTCAAGCAATACTTACATTTTTATTATTACAATCTGCTTTCAAGAAAGAAATGATTAATAAATGTGCTAATTAAAACGAGCCGAGATGATGAGTGGAGGTCACATTTAAGATGGCAACTGAAAAGCAGGTTCGCAGAAAATTAAATCTATTTGGTGAATATTACGCGTAAAATTATTATCATTTTATTTAATGACAAAAACAATTAATAATTATGAAAAATTAGGCAAACCGGAATATTAACCGACTTAGTTTAGAAGTAAATTAACAGCAAACGGTGTTGGCTTTGATGTTGTCTTCCATAATATAAATTCCGGCGAGAGTTTCAGTTTCACAAATGTATTTAATTTATTTGTTAAATTGTTTGGTGAAAGTACAGAATAGTTAAGTTATTGAGTTGCACATTCTAAATACAAATTGTTAGTTAGCTGTTGTATGGTAACTCAATAAAGGAGGTACATCAACTGATAGGACATACAGATTTATTCGCCAATGAAAATGTCTACCCTGAACATGTAGTGGTTATGTGAGTGGGTAGGCATAACTGCGAAATATTCAAAGATACTACATCAGACAATTCAGGCAATGTTATAGTGGGTGGCCCGTGGGGTTCCATGGTGTCGTTGTCTGTATATGCTCGCTTAAGTCTGTCAACCGACACCGTCTCTTTAGTTCCTCCAATATCCAGAGTAAAATACATTCTGTTGCGATCAAGCACCCGATAAGGACCGGAATAAGGCGGTGCTAGTGGTTGTTTAACCGAGTGACTGCGAACAAAAGCGTGTGTCCATGATAAAATGTAGTTGTGTAAAGCTGACCTGATGCTTTGATGACGAGTGTTCATGGGTGATAAACTGCTAAAATAGCATCTAAGTCTATTTACATAGAGTTCCAAATCCATTACCAGTTATTCTGCAGCAGTGAATATATGACCAGGTAATGCCAATGGTGTACCGTAAAGCAGTTCGGCTGAGGAATATCACAAGTCTTCTTTCATAGCAGAGCGACAACCAAGAAGAATGATGGGAACGTACTCCATCCAACGCTGTGTGTCAGACGTTGCACGTAATGCGGCTTCTAATATCCGATGAAAGCGCTAAATCATTCCATTACAAGCTGGGTGATAACTAGTTGTCCTAGAAAGTTTAACACCGAGTATCTTTGCTCGCTCTTGAAATAGGCAGGATTCAAACTGTCTGCCATTATCAGTTGTAATTGTTGCTGGGACACCATAACGCACGACAGTTTCAGCAGATATATCGCTTCGTGGAATAGCTTCAGGCTATCGTGAAAAACGATCAAAACACGCCAGTAAGTAATAATAGCTATGGATGACAGGCCACGGACAAACCAAATCAATGTGTATGTGTTTGAATCTAGCATCAGGGGTGCTGAATGTGCCAAAGAGTGTGTGTGTGTGTGGGGGGGGGGCTCGCACGTGTTTGTGTACCTTTGATTTCTGACAGGATAGGCAGGAACGAGTCTAACCAGTGATTTCACGTACGATGTCAAGCCATAACTAGGTCAAAATTAGTTTGACCAAGGCAAAGACACTGTTGTGGGTCAATCCGTGCAAAGATGAGAAAAAAGTCCTTCGATGAGTGTCAGGAACGAGTACACGAGTTGAATTGGTAGAAGTATCGCATAAAATTTGCTTATCCGCTGTAGGAATGGACATGTATTGAAATTTACAATTCGCAAACTGTGGAGATAAAAGATTCAGATCCTCTAAAGCTGTCTGATCTAGAGCCATTTGATGGAGGTCAATATCTACTGCCGAAGAGATAGCGCTAATTGCTAGACGAGATAATGTGTCTGCAGCAGTGTTCTGTGAATCGGATATATGCCGTATGTTGCTGGAAAACTGGGTCATAAAGTCCAAATGTTTTGATTTATATGGAGAATCCTTATTCTACTTAGCAAGGAGCGCGAACGTTAGTGGAAGATAAGTATACATGGCAAATTGGTAATCTTCAAACGCGTGGCGAAAATGTTAAATAGCTAAGTAAATCGCCTAGAGTTCACGTCCGAAAGTATTGTAACGACTTTCGGTAGGAGTCAATCTTCAGGAAAAATATGACAATCTGTTGTCGGTACTGTTGCTGCAAGACAGTGCCAACAGCTGAACTGAATGCATCCACGACTATAGAAAATTCAGTTTGGTAATTTGGGAAAATAATTAGTTTTTCAAAAACCCAACTAGAATGTTTACTAACGATAGACAAAGAGGGCTACACATGAATATGCCATTTGTCAATACAATAAATTTTTACGCTAAAGAAAACATATTGAGTAGCAAGCTCAATCAGTTCAACAAAAGTTTGATCAGAAAATTGTGGAGATTTTAAGAGGCCACGGTAAAGATAATCTGCACATATACCAATGTTTTCATCCAATGACACATTAGTAAACAGACTATTAATGTCAAGAACTCGGTATCCTTTGATAGAGATGATTTGTGTGCATAAAACACGAATTCAATGGAATCAGAGATACAGTGGGGAAAAATGTAAGTACGGGATTAAGAATATTGACTAACCATTTTCCAAGTTCATGTGCACAACGTAGATCATGGCATTAAGAAATGTTTGGTAAGCCATGCATTCTAGGCCTTTAAGAGCCAATAGGTCGTATTATCCCGTCGATATCTTAAAAAAAGACTTGCTTTTATTAACGTGTGTCCTTGTAAAGTTGACCTGGTGCTTTGATGACGAGTGTTCATGGGTGATGAACTGCTAAAATAGCATCTAAGTCTATTTACATAGAGTTCATAGGTCGTATCATTCCGTCAATATCTTTAGAAAAAAACATTTGCTTTCATAAAGTCGAAGAAACCATTTCTGGATTTACATTTACATGCGAAAAGTATCATCATGGCTTCTTTAAAAGCGAGTAATAGGCATAGAACAATAGTTTATATTTCTGGTGAACAAGTGAAAATGGAAAACCTCAGTTTTTCGGTTAAACCGCTCATTCCATGTACATGCAATCCTGACAGAACTCAATTGAAAATGTCACGGCCTTTTTTCATAAAAAGTTAGATCCTTATGACAAAGTATGTTGACTGTTACACTGAAGGCTGCTCTCTTATTGTGTGCATAACTACGCTCAGATCAAATCCCAGTATGATTAAGTATTTTCTTATGCTTAAGAAAACAATTTTTTGATAGGGATCAAAGACTCTTCGATTCGCAACGTCTAGTCCTCATCGTGTCCATCTCTATAGTTTTTTGTCACATCATCATTTGTGATATAAGCATTGACGTGGCAGTTGAGATTCTTTTAACGGATTACAGATGGTGTGTTTGATTCTTTTGCTGCATGGCGGTCGTCAATTGAAGCAAACCTCTGGTGATCCAATATTTTTTTTTATAGCAAGCAAGGAATGTTTCTTGATCAATTTCTTTACGTTTTGCCCAAGGACTTTTCAAACTGTAACCGGCATCAATACAATGTGAATCCTTTTAATAGCTCGCAGAGTGTTTTCGTTTATGCTCACTTCTATGACACAATCCATTCATTTCGTAAGTGATTGAATTCTGCACAAAAATCCAGTTCTTTCGACCGCCGTGGACAAGCGTCATGGTCCACAGCAGTCGGCTGCCGCCCCTGTTCTCTGCTACACTATCGCTGTTTCATACTAATGATACTTTCTTTTCCTTTGTATAAAGTTGTCATTTGTAAAATTTTTTATTGTTTTCCAACTCTCAACAGTATATAAATGATTTTATTCTTATAATATTTAGTGTTTTTTGTTTTAGTGAATGATGTCTCAAACAAATAAGGCTCTTTAAATTGAAAGGACTCATAGGAGTTATTTTACAAGCATAATCTGATGAGATATCGGGTTCCTATTGGAAACTCTAAATGCTCTTGCTTGGTCGACAACTAAATAACACTGAAAATTTGCACCGTTGATGTTACACAATCGCAAATCTATTTCTCGTTATATTTTAATGAAGAAAGTTTCACCTGTAATTGATTCTTATTTTAAGATATATAAATATTATCTTAAGATTCCTTCTGGTGCGTGTTCATATCACAACTTATAATGCCTAGAACGCGCTAGTATATTAGTTTCACATGTAGCAAAGGAGTCTAATTTCCACAAACACACGGCTTCTAGGACAAACAACTTTCCTTCAATAACAGGAATTATGTAAGCACTAAGCACTTCCACAACGGACGAACGAAATCACAGTAAAAAAAAGCTGTGATAAATGGACTTATTACATTTACACAACACATGCAACTACGGATTATTACCAGTGCAATTAAGCATATTTTCTTGTCGGCACAGGGGCCGTTTATGCAACTACGGATTATTACCAGTGCAATTAAGTATATTTTTCTGTCGACACAGGTGCCGTTCATGCAACTACAGATTATTACCAGTGCAGTTAAGTATATTTACTTGTCGACAGATGGGGCCGTTCCTGCAACTATGGATTATTACCAGTGCAGTTAAGTATATTTTCTTGTCGACACAGGGGCCGTTCATTCAACTACGGAGTATAACCAGTGCAATTAAGTATATTTACTTGTCGACACAGGGGCCGTTCATGCAACTACGGATTATTACCAGTGCAATTAAGCATATTTTTTCGTCCACACAGGGGCCGTTCATGCCACTACGGATTATTTCCAGTGCAGTAAAGTATATTTTCTTGTCGACACAGACGCCATTCATGCAACTACAGATTATTACCAGTGCAGTTAAGTATATTTACTTGTTGACACAGGGGCCGTTCATGCAACTACGGATTATTACCAGTGCAGTTAAGTATATATTCTTGTCGACACAGGGGCCGGTCATGCAACTACGGATTATTACCAGTGCAGTTAAGTATATTTACTTGTCGACACAGGGGCCGTTCATGCAACTACGGATTATTACACCTGCCGTTAAGTATATTTTCTTGTTGACACAGGGGCCGTTCATGCAACTACGGATAATTACCAGTTCAATTAAGTATATTTTCTTGTTGACACAGGGGCCGTTCATGCCACTACAGATTATTACCAGTGTAATTAAGTATATTTTCTTTGTCGACACAATGGCCGTTCATACCACTACGGATTATTAGCAGTGCAATTAAGTATATTTTCTTGTCGGCACAGGAGCCGTTCATGCAACTACGGATTATTACCAGTGCAATAAAGTATATTTTCTTGTGGACACATGGGCCGTTCAATGCAACTACGGATTATTACCAGTGCAATTAAGTATATTTTCTTGTCGACACAGGGGCCGTTCATGCAACTACGGATTATTACCAGTGCAATTAAGTATATTTTCTTGTCGACACAGTGGCCGTTCATTAAACTACGGATTATTACCAGTGCAATCAAGTATATTTTCTTGTTGACACAGTGGCCGTTCATGCATATACAGATTATTACCAGTTGAATTAAGTATATTTTCTTGTCGACACAGAGGCCATTCTAAATTATTAGTCAGGTACGTGACCTTAATTGTTAGTAAGACATTTTAGCCGAGCGCTCAAATCAAAAGTACGCATAGCTTGTTAATCGTATAATTCCAAATGACATTCATATAGAAAAACAATTGGTTATTATCGAGTCAGTCTACCCCCCACTCTCTCTCTCTCTCTCAATTCAAATCTCATATAAATTCAAAGACATTCATATAGAAAAACAGTTGAGAATAACAATTGGTAATTATCAAGTCTCTCTTTTTCTCCTTCTCTCGCCATGTCAATTGCAATCTTGGCTGCATCTGCACTAAAACATGCGTTTGTTTTGGAGAATAGATGTACATATAATTACACCAAGTGCATTTATGATAAAAACGGAGAGGATCACTTCTTGTAAAGAGTGCAATAGTAACTATTTCCATTACAAATTTAACCTAGCTAATAGATATGAATATTAAGTTGATGAATCTAAATGACTAGCTAATAGATATGAATACTAAGTTGATGAATCTAAATGACTAGCTAATAGATATGAATACTAAGTTGATGAATCTAAATGACTAGCTAATAGATATGAATACTAAGTTGATGAATCTAAATGACTAGCTAATAGATATGAATACTAAGTCGATGAATCTAAATGACTAGCATTCCGAGATTGTCTTCAGGGGAATGGAGGTAACATATTATGTTACTTATCTTTGTAGACGTGTCAAGTTTTGCGATTAAAGTTTTAAGCCATTACAACTTTAATATGCTTCGCATTACTTAAATTACAGTGGAAAACACGAATAAAAGTATTGTTTGTCGGTATAGACTGAGTGGGTACATATCTAACACCGTTATGATCCTTTAAATGAAAGATTCATTCGACATCAAATCCATATGTGACCGTGATCACTTTCTGCACCCCAATATTTTTTTAAGCTCAAGTTCCGGACCCATGTCGACGCTGAGTACCTTGCGAGGGCTGCCTATAATGCTAAATGGTACTGTAAGCGATACACACTTCTGTGTACTATTTCATAATAGCGGATCAAGACTACAATAAGGACCCCAGATCATTAACACAAGACGCGGGACATGTTTTGGAAGGCACCCGTTGGCCTCGCAATACACGTGGTCTCTATTTACAAAACACTTGTAAATAAATCTTTTATTTATTTTAATAAATGCAGTATATTTCGGAATTTTTTGTTCTTTTAACATGTTAATATTTATTTTAAGGCAGAGAGTCCATAAATAAAACAAATAAAATATTAACATGTTTTCTTTTAAAACATGTTTTTGTGTCACTATTTACTTGCCTCCCCACGAGGGCAGAAATGGGGGGGGGGTATGAAATATTTATCACCGTACTTAAGTAATCTTTCGTTTTGTAGGGAAAAATCAAGCTTCCCAAAAAGGGGCACTCTGGATCTTACCTCAGTTTAGAAGGATTTTTCCATACTAAACTTTGCTCCTAGCCCGAGGAGGCAAAACGGAAGATTACGCAAGTTATTTTAATAAATAAACAAAATATATACGCTTTTTAAAAAATCGGCTGACTTGTAATCTTTCGTTTTGCCTCCCCACGAGGGCGGAGTTAGACTTCAAAAATCAGTTTCTAAACGGAAGCAATTTAAAGTTTATGAAGATTTTGTCTTTTTTTTCTGTAAGCAACAAATGAAATAAGATTTAACAAATACGAAGTTTTATTTATTTGTTTATAATTGTTGCTTACAGAAAAAAAAGGAAAACACTTCATAAACTGATTTTTAAAGTCTAACTCCGCCCTCATGGGGAAGCAAAAGTGTAGTATCTATTTTTTTGATACTACACTTCATCATTCCTAAGTACGGTCAGTGATAGAGAATTCCTTCTAAACTGAGGTAACTTTAATTTTCATTCCGAGGTCATTTCAACCTACCTTGTGTCTACCTTTTCCCTTGTAGGGAGGGGAGTAAATAGCGAAGTTTTTTTTTAATAACAAATAAGTTATAAAAAGATTTGTAAATAAAATTCCGAAATATACTTTTATTTACAAGTGTTCTGTAAATAGAGACCACGTGTATTGCGAGGTCAACCGGTGACTTCCAAAACATGTCCCGCGTCTTGTGTTAATGATCTGGGGTCCTTATTGTAGTCTATATCCATAATAGCCAACATTTTGCATAGTTAATGTTCCTCTGTCATAATAACATAACATCGTATTTCCAAGTCTGCCCATCTAATCACGAAAATACTCATTACAAGTATTGTTATATAGTTATATAGTTGACCAATTTTTAATTCTTAAACAAAAAAAACAATAGCCCTGGCCGACCCGAATAAACACGCGATAATTATTGGTGAAACAATAGTCGATTTATTTGTTGGTAATAAGACACATTCTGACATTGTAGTTAAAGTGATAAAATGATTGATGAAACAATAGTCGATTTATTTGTTGGTAATAAGACACATTCTGACATTGTAGTTAAAGTGATAAAAGCCCTATTCATAGATATTAGCATAGGAATAATATCTTGAAAAAACAAAACAAACAAAGTGATAATGACATTTTAATGCACCAGGGATGAACTTGTTATTGGAGTTGTTGCAAATAACAACTTCCCATCAATAAATGATCAACTTCCTCCATTCTTCATTTACCTCTCCGTTAATACACCTCAAATCGTAACTAAGTCACGTCGTCATACCATTATTGACGAAAACATTTATAAGCGAAGAAACTTAGACTGTTGAAAGAGGGTATTCAAGTAGTGTCCTCGTGGTGAGGCCAAGTAATCGTAAGGTCAAATGTAAATCACAAAAAGAATGCTAATAATCGATAATTTACCTTTCCGTTAATACACCTCAAATCGTAACTAAGTCATGTCGTCATACCATTATTGATTAAAACATTTATAAGCGAAGAATCTGATAGACTGTTGAAATAGGGTATTCTAGAGCACCAGTGTCCTCGTGGTGAGGCCAAGTAATCGTAAGGTCAAATGTAACTCACAAAAAGAATGCTAATAATCGATTACAGTAACACCATAAACAGATTCACAGAACTAGATGCTTACCCTATGCCCGATATTTCTATAATGGCAGAAGACATAGCACAGTATGACATCTTCACTTGATCTCCAATCTGCTTGTCATCAAATCCCCATTAGCGAAACAGATCGTAAATACACTGTCTCTAAGGTAAATCGTAAATGTGCAAATTAACACGTCTCCCCTTTGGCGTTACAAATAGGGAAAGTGTTTTCCAGAGAAGTATCGACAGAACCACCGACAACGAAAAAATGTTTGACACATTAAACTTATGTGGGAAAACAAAAAATACAGAATCACATTAAAAAAAATGTATTTCAGCTACATTAATCACAATACTTGGATAAATATTAACAATAACTAAATAGCGCCCGACTATAATCAAGTCAAATCATCTCTTTAAATGCCATCACCCTCTAATTCAAAATCTCGGAGGCGGATAATTGGAATATTTTCCTATTACAGCAAATTTATTGAAAATTTCTGACAAAATATTTCCATTGAATCACAATGAAGAATTTCCACCATCACTTTCAAACAATTTACAAGATGCTAAACTAATAACCGTTGACCCTAATAAAGAATTAAAGATGAAACTGGTGTCAGCCATTACTGTATCGTAGCAACTTTAAATCAAAAAGGTCAACCCGTTGCATTTTTCTTACGTACTCTAAACACTAATGAAATCAAACATCATGCTGTCGAAAAGGAAGCTGCTGCTATAGTTGAATCTCTGCGTAAGTGGAGTCACTTCATACTCGGCAGATACTTTCAGGTTAGAACTGATCAAAAGAACATCAGTTATATACTGAACAACCCTAGCAAATCTAAGATATAAAACGATAAAATATGTCAGTTGCGCATCAAACTCTCCCAATAAAAGTTCAGCATTACTTATCGCTCTGGAACCGAAATACTTTGCCGATTTATCCACGCGTATCACTACCCTCACTTATGCGTTGCAAGATCTTCATAATTTACATGTTTCATGATGTCACCCTCGAGTTACACGCCTCATTCATTTTACTAGAGCAAGAAACCTTCCATTCTCTGTAGACCAAGTCAGCAGTGTAACAAATACGTGAACGTTATAATGTTCTCGCTTGTCAATTGTTATGTGAATCTATTAATATTCGGCTGGCGACTAATAGATTCTTATACATACAATGCGAAGCGAGAACGTAGAATGAATAAGAAAGAGAGACATGGTTTGATGTTTACGCTTCCGAGACCTTCTTCTAAAGAGGGAGATACACGTCAGCTTTCGTTTATATACAGAACAGAAATATACAAAGGGAGACAATTATACAATGTAAGTGAGGTAATTATGAAACACGTTGTTGTCTCCAAATGCAAGACACTACACCTCTCTCCACCTTAATTAAGTGTACGCGTGCGTGCGTATGATAAGTGGGGGGAGTACAGTCCATTATTGTCCATCACTTATGTATGCAATATGTCCATGGTGATTCTCTGATTTCAAGGGGGATCACCGATTATACAATTGTCTCAGTCAAGGAGGAAATCGTTTTTTCTTTTTCTTTTTTCTTTGCAAGATACATAATTGAAGACCAACTTACGTCGTCTGCAGGATGAGGGGGGGGGGGAGGGAAATCGACTTTCGACTCTTTTGAATCAATCTGTTTTTGATTCCTATTCTCTCTTCTTCAGGGGAGCTGTCTGAATTTGTCCGCGTGAAGAGTTGTCTTGGGTTGGACGTCGAAACTCTCTCCTTCTTTCTCTGTCTGCATATGTCACTGCTTCTCTTCTTTTCCTTTTTTCTTCCTTTCTTCGTGCATTGCTGCCACGTGGGAATCAAAGGTGTTAGATTCCGGTTTTTTTTTTTTTTTAACTGTGCGCTACACCGATAAATCTGGTTGTTTACGTTATTCGTTGTTTTTTTCTTTAAGGAGTTTTTATCCCAGTTACGTTGTTTTTTGGGTTTTTTTTTTTCCTTCAGTGTTCTTGGTTTATTTTGTTTCATTCGAAGTGTTGATAGCATTCCCTGCTAAATCAACTAGTCGTTGTTTGCACGTGGGCACTGTATAGAGACTATCTGTCCTTTCTGCCAAGGTACGTGGCACTTTTTGGGACTTTGCCAGCTCTCTTCTTATGTAGTAGAATTATGTCTGGGCTTGAATAACTTCTGTTCTTTGTCTCTGATACGGACTCTTTGAATGATTTTGGACAATATCAGAGTTTGGCCGCATTTGTCTGTTTTCCTCTTTCGTTTCGGCCAGGGACCTGTTTCTTTCTTGCCTTTTCAGTATCTGAAGGTTTCCGTGCAAAACTTCACCGTTTTTGTTTTGGCACGGGCTCTTCGAAAAGTTCCGGAGCAACATCAAAGTTTGGTCAAAATTGTCTCTTTATTCATTCCGTGTGTTATCGTTTAGTTTTCGTTTTGTTTCTTTTTTTTTTTTTTTTTTTTTAAACGTGAGTTGTTTAAAATTCTCGTGGCCTTGTAACGACTTTCATTCGAAGTGTTTTTTTCTTTTTTTTTTTTTTAAACGTGAGTTGTTTAAAATTCTCGTGGCCTTGTAACGACTTTCATTCGAAGTGTTTTTTTTTTCTTTTTTTTTTTTTTTTAAACGTGAGCTGTTTAAAATTCTCGTGGCCTTGTAACGACTTTCATTTGAAGTGTTTTTTTTTTTGTTTGTTTTTTTTAAACGTGAGTTGTTTAAAATTCTCGTCGCCATTTATAATGTTCTCGCTTGTCAATTGTTATGTGAATCTATTAATATTCGGCTGGCGACTAATAGATTCTTATACATACAATGCGAAGCGAGAACGTAGAATGAATAAGAAAGAGAGACATGGTTTGATGTTTACGCTTCCGAGACCTTCTTCTAAAGAGGGAGATACACGTCAGCTTTCGTTTATATACAGAACAGAAATATACAAAGGGAGACAATTATACAATGTAAGTGAGGTAATTATGAAACACGTTGTTGTCTCCAAATGCAAGACACTACAAACGTCTTGCACGTATTTGAAACAAAAAGTCATGACCAGTAGTAAAGAAAGACTCATAAAAGCAATACTGCTATTCCAATGACTGAATATCGAATTTTAACGAGCTGTACCATCATCTATACGTGGTTACAAATGTTCTTTTACAGTAATTGACGAATTCTCCTCTTTCCCATTTGCCTTTACCTGTAAAGATATGACCAGCAAAACCTTCACTCATTTCCTGAATCAACTATTTCCGACTTTTGGTATGTTAGATCTGAAACACTCTGATCGGGCTACCGATTTCCATCGCAGAGGAAACCAGAAAAAATCTGCATGAAAGATAATTACAACATCGAAAACAAGTAAATCCCACCTGAAAGGTGACAGCCAAGGAGATAAGCTTAATGTCACCCTATGGAAAGCTTTTCATGTAACGTTATATTCTCATAACATGCTATTCTCCCATTGGGAAAACGTTCAAACCGATACACTCCACTTGATCCGATCACTACTCTGCACATCAAATAATGTTATCCCTATGATAGAAAATTCAAATAAAGCTGGAAATCCACTTCTGGGTCCTTTATTTTATCTTGGGCTTAGCCGGGACCTGTATACATCAGATATCATCACAAATCAAGTAAGAAGTCTCCCCTATACACTCGCACTCTTGTAGACATTAATCCTCACTCTGCCCATGTGGCGTCGAAACAAACGTCAATGTGCTAGATATAGCCTCCAAATTAACTAGTGACAATACCATTTCTATTATCCTTACAAACCCGGCAACACATCCGAATTGACCACATATAACTACGAAATCTCTATTGTTAAAGGTGAGAGGACCCTGGTATCTGAGCAAGGAATTGACTGTCCTAGTAAAATTGCTGCATAAAGTGAGACCTCCGCCAAATATGTATCGATGTCTTCTAGAGTGCAGATGGCTCCTGATAAATACAGAGACTTTGTAACTTAATGGAGATCACCCCATCCTTTTTTCTTAGTACCACTTGTAGAACTTTAAAATAAACAATCTGTTTTCTCATTGTTTCTTGGAAGGAAAGATTGAATGAATTAAACAAGTCGTACTCTATTAAGTACTATAATAAGATTAACTAATGACACCAAATTGTCTCCCCTTTTTCGAGAGGTAAATAATCAGGAATACCACCATCTTTAACTTGATTGAATATGTGTAATTGTTTGTTATTAAAACATTCATTACGGTTCAACTCTCTCAGCGTTTATCGTTTCAAAACACAAAAGTAAATATAATATGTTTATTTAGACTTTTCGCTTCTTATACTATTAAAATTCCGATAGATTATAATATATTTTGTTCAGATTTTATAAAATGAAATATGATGCAAGCTAACAAAAAATATTATCCATCATATTGTTTACGAAAACCACATTTTGAAAATTAATTAATCTAAATAAATATCAGAAAATTTCGTTAAAATCTGACCAAGGGTTGATTTTTGCTAGATTTATCAAACAGATTGGTGCTAGCTTGTACAAAATGGCCACTACACAAGAACATTGTTTTAAGGCGTCGATAATGTCAAAACAATTTTAGTTTCTCATTTTCATTATTTTTGTACGCTGAAAAAATGTTGAAAAATAATTAGCAGTTTATTTTATGGATCTCATTTTGACTGGTATGAAATTTACGATACTAATATAAATCTATATTAAAGTTACATCGTGTTTAATATAAGAAGCAACTTCTATGGTTTGCTTTCGATGTCCTTAATGTTCAGAAAGAAGTCATGTTCCCATATATTTTGTTAACTTCAGCGTGTCAATGTCCCAATTATAGTTCTGAATCGGCGATTACCTTTGCATCTCTTATGTCATGAAAGACATCCATGAAAATCTGCATGGCGTAGTTCCTCGCATTAGGTCTTTTTGAGTTATTGAGTAAACAGCCATATTCTTAATTTAAAACTGTTCTTTTTTGTGAAAAAGTTATAACAAAAATCGTATCATGATCTAAAAAATAGCAAAAGAAGACGAGTTTACACAGGTTTTCCGAATGTTAAATTAAAAAGACGGTCGAGCGAGAAAAGGAACTTAAGAGAAAAACCAGCAGATTCAGGATCTGCAAATTATCTTTTAAATAAACCAACCAATTCCAAATATGCATTTTAACTTTCGCTTCAACCAATAAATTTCTCTATCCACAATTTTCTCTATTTCAGCATGAGGTCAGAGTAATTACATTTTTCTTAAAATAATTTTACAGTTTCGATAAACATTCCTTCACACTACAATACGACTTATCTGTTAATATTGCAAATATAATTTTGTCGTTGCTATGTAAAACACTTTCCTGGTTTTAATAACTTTTTTCTTTCGTTTTCTACTCATCCTTGTTCCTTTCAAAGCTTCCTTATAACTGCAATTCTTTAGAAAAAATAACCAATTATAACAGCGCATTCAACTTCCCCTTCACCAAATAAACTCCTCCCACGCTTTACCTTCTTGATCTCAGTATGAGCTTGAGGTAATTTCTTTTTCATTAAAACGATTTTAGTTTCATTTTGTGTGAGAGTATTTGGCAAAAATATGGAATCGACTTTTTTATATGGAAAAGCAAAAAAAATGAATACAGATTTTTATTCAAATAAATTTTGAAAACAACATTAACTAAAAAACAGATTTATTTTCGCTATTTTACAAAACTGACCTCATAGAAAAAGAATCTCAACACGCTACAAATGCTGTGCTTTTTAAATAAAAGTTAATTTCACAAAAATTGCTAGAATAGAAATAAATGTTTTTGACTATAACTGATGTAATATAAACTCATGAAAAGTCAATTAGGAACAAGCAACAGATTCAGTATCTCAATTTTACTAGCAATGGGTTTCACTTTACCATCTTTTCAAATCGATTCGTCACAGAATAACATTTTCATCAACTATTTATGTCTCATAAAAAAATAATAAAAATAATAAAAATACTCGTTTTCTATCCAATATCAATAATATGCATTTTTTTACAAATAATCATACACTTTTCAAAGTATATTGTACAAATAGTAAATGTTACATTTTGTCCACAGTATGCATGACTGAAAAGAAACAAATAAACATATTAATTTACGAATACAGAAAAAAATGCCCGATTTTTCATATGCATTTTGGGATGAGATTATTTTATTTGATTATTAAGTATTATAGTAGTATTCAAAGATGTGATATTAAAAGTCTTCTTTTACTCTCATCAAATAGAAATTGATTTCTGATAGTATATCTGAAATGTCATACTCAAATTTTATTAGATGTTAAAAATTACTTTATTTACCTGTTATTAAACAATCATTTATTTAAAAATAATCTCAGCATTTTTATTTAATTTAAAAATTGTTTTCCATATTTGCATTAAATCAATATTGTCAAACTACAATCGTCTTGTATATCAGATCAGATCTATTTTCTCCTAAATGTATTTAAACGTAAGCATCAAAAAGTTTTGATTTGTGTGAACAAGATCCAAATAATCCTCTTAGTGAAATGATTTTAGGATTCAATCCGTTCTTATTAGTGCAATTTCGACCTCATTTTACTTGGTTTTCGGTTATATTAGCCAGGTATTTAAAAAGAAGTTTTTCCATGATCCAAGTAACACATTTGATTACTGGAATTTATCTATGGTATGCGTCCACATGTGTTGTAATCAACTTGGTTTTTGTGTTAGAGAAAAGGCACATAACTAACAAAAATATGTTGTTTCACCAGTATGAGTTTTTATTGATAAATAGTAACATACTTCACAGCATTTGTGTTTCTATCGTCTGCTTCCCTATGATCTAAAACATACTAGATATCTGTACAAATAAATAACTGTATACGTCACAATATTTTTTTGTCTAGAATATAGTCTGCCACGTATTCAATTTCTTTGAAAAAGACAGGCAACATATTTAAGAAGAATATAGTTTCTAACATGTGTTTGACTGTGTACAAAATAAGTCACACTTCCCAGTAATATAATTTCCCTCTAGTATGTGTTCGCATATGCAGCACAGCATGTGTCTTATGTGTAATGAAATCTCACAATGCAAAATATAATAGATTCGCTCGTGTATGTATTCGCCTGTGTTGCAACATATGCTGTTATATTATAAATAAACCAATTACTTTAATAGAATATGGTTTATTTTTAGCATCGGAATATTGTATTTGTTTGAAAATGAAAGATCCACATATTTCACAGGAATATAGTGTCTATGCAGTATGTGTTCGGATGTGCTTCAACATAGTGTATCTGTAGAAAAAAGTTAAGATAATTTTCTCGAAAATATGCTTTAAAAGTATGTGTTAACATGCAACGTAGTTGATTTCTGAACAAAAGAAGACATAAAAATACTTAGAAAAAGCAATGTTTCTTACCAGAATGCGTTCGAATATGTTATAACATATGTTGTTTAATTGTAAGAGAAGAGCATTATATATCACAGGAATAGAATTACTCTCCAGTATGCATGTGCATCTCTAGTAACATACAAGATTTTGTGGTAAAATAAGAGCCATATTGATTATAAGAATATAATTACTCTCCAGTATACATGCGAATATGTCGTAACATCTATAATTTCTTTTAAAGGAAGAGGCACATACTTCACAAGAATATAGTTTCTCTCTAGTATGTGTGCGTATATGTTGCAACATACTTTCTTTCTTTGTGACACAAGAATCGCATACTTTACAAGAAAATTGTTCCTCTTGAGTATGCGTTCGCATATGTTTCAACGTATGTTGTTTCTGTGTTAAAGAAGAGCTACATACATCACAAGAATATGGTTTCTCTCATATATGTGTTCGCATACGTTGAAACATACTTGTTTTGTGGAAAAGAACAGCCACATACTTTAAAAATATGGTTGGACTCCTTTCTTGCTGGCAATAAGGCATCCTAAATGACGCCAGACATACACAAGCTATTTTTTCTCCAGTATGCGTTTGCATATGCGTAAACATATGTGTAATAGAAGAGCCAGAAACTTAACAAGAAAATGGTGTCTCTCAAGTATGTTTTGTATATGTTGCAACATATGTTTTTTCTATGTAAAAGAAGCGCCAGTAACTTCACAAGTATGTGCTTTCTCTCCAGTATGAGTTCGCATATGTCGCAACATATTTTGTTTCTGTGTAAAAGAAGCTCGACATATGTCACAATAATATGGTTTCTCTCCAGTATGCATTCGCATATGTATAAACATATGTTGTTTTTGTGCGAAAGAAGAGCCACATACTTCACAAGAATATGGTTTTTCTCTAGTATGCTTTCGCATATGTTGCAACATTTTTTGTTTCTGTGTAAAAGAAGCGCCACATACTTCACAAGTATGTGGTTTCTCTCCAGTATGCGTTCGCATATATTGCAACATGCTTGTTTTACGTGTAAAAGATAATTCACATACTTCACAAGAATATGGTTTCTCTGCAGTATGCGTTCGCATATGTCGCAACATATTTTGTTTCAGTGTAAAAGAAGCTCCACATACTTCACAAGTATGTGGTTTCTCTCCAGTATGTGTTCGCATATGTTGCAACATATGTCCTTTCCGTGCAAAAGAAGATCCACAAACTTCACAAGTATGTGGTTTCTCTCCAGTATGCGTTGGCATATGTCGCAACATAGTTGCTTTATGTGCAAAAGAAGAGCCACATTCTTCACAAGAATATGGTTTCTCTCCAGTATGCGTGCGCGTATGTTCCACTATACTGGATTTCTGTGTAAAAGAAGCGCCACAGACTGCACAAGAATATGGTTTTTCTCCAGTATGCGTTCGCATATGTAGCAACATATGATGTTTTTGTGCAAAAGCAGAACCACATACTTCACAAGAATATGGCTTATCTCCAGTATGTGTGCGTGTATGTCTCAACATATGCGATTTCTGTGTAAAAGAAGCGCCACATACTTCACAAGAATATGGTTTCTCTCCACTATGTATGCGCATATGTTGCAACATGCGTATTTTATGTGTAAAAGAAGATACACAAACTTCACAAGAATATGGTTTCTTTGCAGTATGCGTTCGCATATGTTGCAACATATTTTGTTTCAGTGTAAAAGAAGCTCCACGTACTTCACAAGTATGTGGTTTGTCTCCAGCATGTGTGCGCATATGTTGCAATATACTAGATTTCCGTGTAAAAGAAGCGCCACATACTTCACAAGAATATGGTTTCTCTCCAGTATGCGTCGGCATATGTTGCAATATACTAGATTTCCGTGTAAAAGAAGCGCCACACACTTCACAGGAATATGGTTTTTCTCCAATATGCGTTTGCATATGAAGCAACATATGATCTTTTTCTGTAAAAGAAGAGTCACATACTCTACAAGAATATGGTTTTTCAACAGTATGTGCTGAAATATGCTGCAACATATTTTGTTCATGTGTAAAAAAGCGCCACATAATCTACAAGAATATTGTTTCTCTCGAGTATGCGTTCGCGTATGTATCACAATATGTTGTTTTCTTGTGTAAAAGAAGTGCTACATACTTCACAAACATTAGTTTTCTCTTTGGTATGTGATTGCATTTAGAAAACCAGTGTTTATTTGTAAAAGTAGAACCACATACTTTACAAGAATATAGTTGATCTCTAGTGTCAGATTTGTGGTTCATTTTTAAAGTCGAAATATGTGATAGTTTTTAGTAAAATGTGTTTCTCTTTATTGTTCTATGTTGTGTTTTAGTCTGAGAAACGGATGTAACTATAAGATATTTCCATCTTTTACATTTTTATGGATTTAGAAATTTGTAGATCATTGAAGGGGTAATGACTAATATTTTTTTCATGTTTCAGTGAAAACATTACTTATTTTTACTGTAATTGATGTTTCCTCCGTGTAGCAGCTCATTAGTAGATCTGTGGATTTGATATTAGGGAGGGATGATCTTTTATCTATGTATCTAGTCTGCGTTCGCATATGTTGCCACATATTATATTGCTGTGTAAAAGAAGCGCCACAGACTTCACAAGTATGTTTCTTCTCTCCGGTATGTGATCGCATATGAATACCTACAGTGTGTTTATCTGTAAAAGTAGAACCACATAACTTACAATAATGTAGTTCATCTCCAGTATCAGATTGGGTGTTCATTCTAGAAGTCGAAATATGTGACAGTTTTTAGTAAAATTTGTTTCTTTGTATTGTTCTATATTGTCCTTAAGTTGAAGACACGGATTGAGTTATAAGATATTCCCATCTTTTAAATTTAATGGATCTAGAAATTTAGTACATAATTTCAGGGAGAATGACTAATATTTTTTCATGTTTCAGTGAAAACATTACTTGTTTAACTGTAATTCATGTTTCTCTTTGTGTGTCAGCTCACTAGTAGATCTGTGGATTTGACATTATGCAGATCGGTGAAAACAGAAAATAAATGATATATTCAGTGAGTTCTTATCCAGATGATATTTAAACGTTCGAAAAAAACAATGTATAGATATTCTCAGAATTCGGTTCAATATAATTTACTAAATATTTAGATAGTTCTACAAAACTGACCATTTTCTCAGCCATAATCAAGCGATACTTTCAGTTTTCACCATTAGCAGTATGCGTTTTTTTAAAGTATTTTTGATGTCTGAAATTCTGAAATTTCAAAATATCTTTTAGTAAAGTATTTCCACATGTCAAGTAAGCAAAAGAATGTAAATCCATTCAAATCCAATGACACTTGTTATTCTCATGAATGCTTGATATTCTGCAAAATTAAAAACAATTAAAAGATAAATTTAAAGAAGATATTCATTTCATACAAATAAAAGTATTAAGCATTGTGGACTTAAAAGCAAAATTGAATTTATTATGTACAAGTTTATTAAGTCCCAAAATTCATTATTGATAAATTCAAAATACAATGAGGATATCTGTGGCCATACTTATCCATTAATAAAAAGAATGAATTTTATTTTTAATATTGTACTTAATATCAACAGAACTCTCAATAAATCCGGCAATTCTTGTCCATTGCTCTTCGTTAAACAATTTAACCTATAAATATTTTAAGATACTACAAAAATGAAAAATATTTAAAAATCACTAAAATTACCCACAAAGGTTGGATATGCCATAAAAGATAATAGTACTGGTACATTTTCTGACCCATGCTAAACCCGACTTTAATTCTAATCTCCAGGCTATTTATGTAAACAGCCAGAAGATGCCGAATCATAACGAATTGACACTATCAAACAAGAAATAATAACAAACCATTTAAAGAGAGAAGATAAAATATTTATTTGAGGAAGAAAATGTATTTTGTTTTTGACGAGAAAATTACGTTTTTTTAATTATTTTCTTTTTCTTTTGATGAATTGTTTTTTGTAATGGTTCAGCTTTTGATCCAGATCGTTTAGATTGGTGTTAGTTTAGTGTTACGATAAAGTTAGGTTAGAGTACGTTTAGGGTTAGCTTAAAGTTAAGATAAGGAAAACAATTTTTACTTTTTTTTTTAGGGTAAGGGTTTATGGTTAGGTTGAAAAAAGTCATCCCAAATTTTACAGTTGTAACAGTCTATTTAGTAACTGATGAAGAAAGTGTTTATTCTTTAATCGCCAGTCAAAGGCCATTAAAACAAGGCCTTCAATATACACGTGACACATATGTTTTACAATTGACATACAATGTCCCCAATAAAGCCAATTGTAATTGGCAGAGCCTATCCCCCTTATTTAAACATTAGGTCGACTGTGCAATGCATAACGGTTATTGTAAAAGTTATAAAAACGAGTAGTTCTTTGCATTGCTCACATTGAATACATCCTTGAACGCAATGAGGGTTGAAGTAAAGTTTTAAAGTCATGACTGTTAGAGAAAAACTTTTAGGCCATTACGGTTCAAGGATAACCTGAAAGCAATGACGGTTGAAAGACGACTTTAAAGCAATTATGGTTTAAGGAAGACTTGAAAACATTGTTGTTTGGATGAAGGGTTGAGAGCACTGACGGGGGAAGGAAAACTTGAATGTAATTATGGTTAAAGAAAGAATTTGAATCAATGAAGTTTGAAAGAAAACTTGAAAGCAATGTTGGTTGAAGAAAGACTTGACAGCAATTACGGTTGAAGGAAGACATAAAGCGATCAAAGGTGAAAAAGCTGTACTTGCCAATATTAAAACCTATCTCAGTCGCATGATGACAGACAAATTAGAGTAAAAACTGATACTATTGATTAGAAGTGCGGACTCCAACAAATCCATTATTGAATAGATTGAGAAAGCAGAGTTCATGTGTCAGTGGTGCATGATGAAAAGAGTGGACTGCCTGATCTCCATATAAAAGGCACTAGTTGATTCAAGGTGGTTCTGAACCATAGTGAGCAAGACAATATGCTGGATTAACAAAAAAAATAACTGTTCAGGTTATTACTCTTGGCGATGCAATGCAGACATATAAATTGGTAAGTGAATTGGTGATTGTAATTTAGGTCCTGCTAATGAGTAAAAGCCTGCTTGGGTTTTACCTCCTGATGGAAGTAGAAGCTGCTGACAGAATATCTACTTCTAAATCAAAAGACTTGCAAGTTATTGATGAGCCAGTTTCTATGTGTGTAGATGTATGAGTACTTGTTGCTGAAAAGCCTGATATTGATGCAGTGTTCACTTAACCATGAAATAATTAAAGTTAGTCAAATCTAAGGCGAATAATGGAATAGCCTTATAGTCAGACAACAATCTCAAGAACGCAATCTCGGTATATGGCTACAATAGAAATATAAGTGTAACATCTGAAACCAATATTTCTTAACACTTGTCGTAGTGTAAATGAATTACTAAAATTTAAGTCTGAGAATTGGATGGTTTCCTACTTTGAAACAAACTTGAAGATGTCCCAAACATTCTTATTACTAGAAAGGGTTTTGGCTTCCTGTGAGAAATCAGTGTAGATCTCTTCCCTCCGAGTATACCGAGCATACTAAGCGAAATGCACGTGCAGAGTCAGAAGGATAAGATGATTTGATGGATAATATCCCACTAATATATTTAATGGAGACCGTCAGCAGTGTAAGTGGAGCACATCTATGCGAAAAAGAATAGATTACGCCCCAATTAAGTATTTCCTTGTTAGATAAACACCGCATGAATATCAGGCTTTTCGACAACAAGTTAAATTTAAAGAATAATGAACACTTAAATTTTTTTTTTTACAAATTTTGATGATTACCTGTTATTCAACAATTATTTGAACATTACAGCTGTCTTTTTTTCTTAAAAAGCCACAAAGCTTCGGTTGAGGTGTTGAGCTTTAAATATATGCAGTTCAGATTTTCTGGAATAAGTTTGTAAAATAATAAATCAATTATAATTTTGCATAATAAAAAGACTCAGGAAAGTAAAAACTTTCTCATTGTTAAAAATGTATTTATAAAACTTTATTTTTAAAAATATATTTTAATACTAAAAAATAAAATCTCACGGCTGGTTACTAGAGTATAAATCTAAATCTTAAAATAAAATTATCTAATTAAAAATATATATGCAGTTCAGATTTTCTGTAATAAGTTTGTAAAATAATAAATTAATTGTGGTTTTGCATCATAAAAAGACTCATGAGTTTTACTTTCTCATTGTTAAAAATGTATTTATAAAACTTCATTTTTAAAAATATGTAAAAAAATTAAATCTCACAACTGGTTACTAGAGTATAAATCTAAATCTTAAAATAAAATATCAACCTCTAAGTCAGGGGACTTGAAGTTACTGATGAGCCAGTTTCTGTATGTGTGGTTGTACGAGCACTTGTTGGTTAAGAGTCTGATATCTATACAGTGTTCATCTTACCATGAAATAACAAAAGTGAGTGGAATCTAAGGCGAATAATGCAAATAATGAGGTTTATTATATAAGTAGCCTTATAACAAGACAACACATTACAAAAACAGAATCTCGGTATATAGCTACAATATAAAGGAATGTGTCATATCTGAAACCAACTTTTCTGAACACTTGTTGTACATTAAATGAACTACTAAAATTAGGAGTCTGAAGATGAGATGGTTTTCTTATTTTGAAACGAGCTTGAAGAAGTCCCAAACATTATTTTCAGAACAGGTTTTCTTCCTGTGAGAAATCAGTGTACAATGGTGACGGTCAACAGTGTAAGTCGAACCGATCTATTCATTATAAGGCTCTTTGACAACAAGTTACAGTTTAAGAATAATGAACACTTAATATTTTTACAAATCTGAATGATTACCTGTTATTCAAACAGTATTTAAACATTAAAGCTGTCTGTTTTTAAAAGGCCATATAGGTGTTGGGCTATAAATATATGCAGTTCATATTTTCTGTAATAGGTCTGTAAAATAATAAATCAATGATGGTTTTACATCATAAAAAGACTCAGGACTTTTACTTTCTCATTGTTATAAATGTATTTATAAAACTTTATTTCTTAAATATATTTTAATACTAAAAAATTAAATCTCACGGCTGGTTATTAGAGTATAAATTTAAATCTTAAAATAAAATTATCTAATTAAAAATCAAATAATTTGAGTAAAGTTTACTTTAATATTTCTACATAGAAGTGAAAAACTACTGAATTACATCAAAACAAAACTGATTTTCCAAAATACAAAGAAATGAACGGTTAAGTAAAAATGATTAGTTGGACATTATACTTATATTTTTATGTATTCTGTGATTTTCTTGAGAAAAATGCAAACGAAGTTGATATTTAATTTTTTTTGATTACAGCAAAATGTTTTCATTGCTTTATAAATTCTTTTGTTTTGCAACTAGAATAAAAAGTCGACAAAGAACATAATCCTTCAAAATATTATGGAATGTTCCTAATCAAGAGCTTAGACAGACTTTTGTAGAATTATTTTTATATTATTATTAATCGCATAGATCTGTTAGTAAATTTAATGCTTACTTTACATCTAAATATACGAATAAGTCGGAAAAAATTTACATTCTTAAAATTTAAAAACAACATATTTCATAATTTGTTTTGCTAACAGTTTATTTTATATGATGAAAATACAATTCTAAATTTTCCGCTAATAAAAAAAGTTATTTTTTATCATTTATGATGATCCGTACTTCTGGAACGCTCAATAATTTGCTGTTTTTCTCTGATTCATATTTTTTACTAAACGATAACAAAGAAAGGAAATTTGTGTTGTAGAATTTAAAGTTTAAAACATTTTTTATCCACGTTTACTAATGCATCCTTTATTTTTTTAAATTGATAAATACTGAAATGTTCCTTTAAATCATGCAATATGTTCAGTTTTTAGATGTTTTATGTAGCGGGGAGAGGTATTTTAACTGAATCACTCCCGTCTCCTAACCGTTTTTTAAATGTATTTTAGGCTGTTTTATGCTTATTAAAAAGCGCTTATCATTAATTATGTAATTAGTTTCCGTGTAAACTTTGATTGTGTTTGAAAGATAAAAGCCTAAACATAATCTCTAAACGAAAAAACTGCATATTATGCGTGAAAAATAAATTACAATGAAATATGTAATCATGGCGGCTAAAAAAAGCAAATATTCAGTGAATTTTGAACATTGAAAAATTACTTGTAAAAATCCCCTGAAAGATAAATATAAGTTTTTGGGAACTATTTCAAAGATAATTATTAAATGAAAGTCATAAGATACGGAATTAAAAATTAAAAATTCCCACGTTTTACTAAAAATTAGCAAAATTATCCCCCCAAAAGTCATAAATTAGTAAAATCCGGCATAACTTAACCGGTAAACGACTTTGTTTACCAATTGACTATCGCTATGCAAAATATATAGAAGACAAAACTGTCATAATTTATCATTTTTAACTTTATATATAAAAATGGTTTTGTAATACTTTATAGAAGTTGAAAAATTATTACTCATTAATTTCTTTATTCTTTTTAAGGTTATAAACTAATTTAATTTATTTTGTCGTAATAAAAAGGAAATGCTTATTTAATTAAAATATGTGTGAGTATACACAATTAAGATCTCAGTTTATTTTTAACTAAAAAGGTTCATATTTAACTTGGTATTAGTTTTTAATTTAGTAATACTCTGAAATTATTCATAACGTCTGTTTACCAATGTTTTTCCTTAGAATTTGAAATAAAACTTTTTTTTAAAAAATGGTTATTACAGAACGGGGCTACCATACAAATTCAAGTTCATCGTTTGTAAAAATTATCCAATTTTTGAAATTCTTTTTTTCGTTAAGTTCTTGGTTCACAAATTTGTCAATTTTTGGTTTATTTTCAAGATTATAAAAAAAATATTGCGCTGATAATGCCACGTTCATGTATGGAAGGGAAATATAATTATGTCGCATTTTTTTATTTTTCCCAGAAACTCTAATCATTAAAATAACATGAAATATTTTTTTGCAATTATATTATTTTTTGGTGAAAATATTAATTAACCAATTCTTTATTTAATAATAATATCGCTAATTCAAAAAAAAAATTTTTTTTCGAGTTATGGTTATTTTGTTAACAAAGTATTTAGGGGATTTTTTCGTAATATATACAAAATATATTTTTTTTTAAATTTTTAATTGTTAGCATCTACAATGCTTTATTTTCATTAAAAAAAATAATGCATTTTTAAAAATTAATATATAAAAATATAATTTTAGTAAAGGTGTATTTTGGTTTTTAAAAATAATACATTTTCACTAAGAATAAAATAATTGTTTCAATATATTCCGTGATTGTAGATTAATAAATATTGAAAATCTCATTAAAATTGGTTGATTTCCTGAATTTGAGTGAATTTTTAAGTGTGGGTTAAAATGTTTTTACATTTTGGGAGTCGGCCATTGATTTTGCACGTACCGAGTAATAACTAAACTACGTATATAAAAAATATAAAAATACTAAAGAAAGAAACAACAAAAAACAGCCGATTGGAGACGAATCTATAAAATAGCCGTTCTTCGTTTACATGCAACCTTAGAAGGTTGACTCATTTCTATAACAAAACCAAAGGGACTCAAGTAAAAAAAAATATACCCCCCAAGACACGTAAATTCAAGCAATACTTACATTTTTTTTATTACAATCTGCTTTCAAGAAAGAAACGATTATTAAATGTGTTAATTAAAACGAGCCGAGATGATGGGTGGAGGTCACATTAAAGATGGCAACTGAAAAGCAGGTTCGCAGAAAATTAAATCTCTTTCGTGAATATTACGGGTAAAATTATTATCATTTTATTTAATGACAAAAACAATTAATAATTATAAAAAAATAGACAAACTGGAATATTAATCGACGTAGGAAGTTAACAGCAAACGGTGTTGGCTCGGATGTTGCCTTCCATAATATAAATTCCGGCGAGAGTTTCAATTTCACAAATGTATTTAATTTATTTGCTAAATTATTTGGTGAAAGTAGAGAATAGTTAATCCACTCCTCATATTAATAATGTATTTCTAAATAATAAGTCATTATTTCACCACGGTCCGTAAACTGCAGAAGTACCAACACATTAAACTACCTATTTGATTACTTACTTTTGTAAAATAAATTACTTAAAATAAAAATTTCTACAAAAGTTTTTCTCCAAAACATAACACAGAATTTCTTTTTTGTTTTGCACATCCTCGCGAAATGTTCTGATTTTTAATTTTTTTTTTTTTACAGCTTTTCTAATATGCAGGATAGTCGGTTCTATTGTCTGACTTTCAGTAGGAGGTGCAATGGCATACTCAGTATTTGTTCTTGGCCTTTTGGCTAAGATCAAAGTGTAGTATCTGTTCTGATGGATACTGCACGCCTGTCCTGTGCAGTTCTAGGAGGTCCACCCTCCCAGGCTTTGCCTCCCCTTTTGCCAGGCCATACTAACTTTGTTATCATTTTATTTTGTTCTTTATTTTTCTTTCTTTTTGGGTGTTTTTAATATTTTTCCCACTCCCACGATAATTCCTTTTTTACATCGATGTTTTTTGGGGATATTTTAAGTAGGGATCCACCCACAGAGTGAATGCGGTATTTTGGTGCAAGAATCTAGTTTAGAGTCAGCAAATATTCTTTTTGTGTTGTTTGTAAAAAAATTCTTGAAATAAAAAAACATTGAACAGCTTGTCTCACTTATCTCCTCCCCCCTCCCCCTACATAACGGGCGCTATGCCTAAGGTCTGGTGAGTTTCCGAGGTTTGTAAAATCTTCATCTGTAGATAAAGATGAAGGTTGTCCGAAGGAATTCACCTGCCTAAATAAATTGGGATTCTTGGCCTTTTGGCTAAGATAAAAGTGTAGTATCTGTTCCGATGGATACTGCACGCCTTTCCTGTGCATTTCTAGGAGGTCCACCCTCCCAGGCTTTGTCTCCCCTTTTTAGGAGAGGGGTAAGTTTATTGCTTACTGTCTGAGGCGCCCCTACCGGGGAATGCCGACGGGGCTGCCCAGGCATTTTTTAAATGGCCAGAGTGCTCACCTCTCGAGCGCTGGCTTTTCAAATCCCACTTTCTCGACCCGATCTTGGGTCACATCTTACTTGTGGGAGTAAGATAAAACTGGCCTTGTGCCTAACTCCTGGGAAGGAGTAAATAAAACCTGCCTAAATAAATTGGGCTTCTTGGCCTTTTGGCTAAGATCAAAGTGTAGTATCTGTTCCGATGGATACTGCACTTCATAGATCGGTATTGTCTTGGCCTTCGGGGCTTGATTTCCGCCGGTCTATGGGTCTGATCTGTCCTGTGCAGTTCTAGGAGGTCCACCCTCCCAGGCTTTGCCTCCCCTCTTTGGGGAGGAGTAAGTTTATTGCTTACTGCCTGAGGCGCCCCTACCGGGGAATGCCGACGGGGCTGCCCAGGCAATTTTTAAATGGCCAGAGTGCTCACCTCTCGAGCGCTGGCTTTTCAAACCCCACTTTCCGACCCAAGCTTGGGTCACATCTTACTTGTGGGAGTAAGATAAACCTGGCCTTGTGCCTAACCTCCTGGGGAGGTAAATAAATTGGCCTTTTGGCTAAGATCAAAGTGTAGTATCTGTTCCAATGGATACTGCACCCCATAGACTGGTATTGTCTTGGCCTTCGGGGCTTTTCAAGTCCCACTTTCCCGACCCGAGCTTGGGTCGCATCTTACCTTGTGGGAGTAAGATAAACCTGGCCTTGTGCCTAACCTCCTGGGGAGGTAAATAAAAAGTGTAGTATCTGTTCCGATGGATACCGCACCGCATAGACTGCTATTGTCTTGGCCTTCGGGCCTTGATTCCACCGGTCTATGGGTCTGTCCTGTACAGTTCTAGGAGGTCCACTCTCCCAGGCTTCGCCTCCCCTCTTTGGGAGGAGTAAGTTTATTGCTTACTGCCTGAGGCGCCCCTACCGGGGAATGCCGACATGGCTGCCCAGGCAATTTTTAAACCCTACTTTCCCGACCCGACAGTGGGTCACATCTTACTTGTGGGAGTAAGATAAATACTGGCCTTGTGCCTAACTCCTGCAGAGGAGTAAATCATCTTGTGTTTCATTCCTTTGTTCTTTCTTTCACAAATCATAGATATATTTTCTATCTCGGACGTAGCCATTATATTTGAATGTTTCTTTATTTCTTCGCCACTGAGGCCTGCTTCGATTGTTTTTTTTTTAGTCTAGGAATTATTCCCGTAGCATCCATTAACGTAGCATATTGTGTTTGATGCCACATACAACGACATCTTTTATCAGCCTGCCTTAATTGCGCGAACTAACATTTTTTTACGCAATTCAGTAACATATCCGTCGAATCTTTGGTGTTCTTTTAGTTTGCATCTGAGAAATTAGTGTGTTAGAAACGGGGTGGGGTGTCACTTTTACCCCCAGCCCAAGCCGCCCAACGCCACTCAGGCCGCCCACCGCCGCCCAGCCCCCGGCGCCAGCATTTTGGCTCACGTGACTCAATCGTAGTCACTTATGAACAGAATAGTCTTCCGTATTAACAATTAGCATGTATCCCACCCCTAATACATTTTTTTGTATATTAATTATTTACCTTACGAAATAGAATGAAGATTGATGGATTTTTGCCAACCGCCGCCCACCGCCGCCAGCCCCCGGCGCCAGCATTTTGGCTCACGTGACTCAATCGTAGTCACTTATGAACACAATAGTCTTCCGTATTAACACTTAGCATATATCCCCCCATACATTTTTTTGTTTATTAATTATTTACCTTACGAAATAGAATGAAGATTGATGGATTTTTGCCAACCGACACCCACCGCCGCCCAGCCCCCGGCGTCAGCATTTTGGCTCATGTGACTCAATCGTAGTCACTTATGAACAGAATAGTCTTCCGTATTAACAATTAGCATGTATCCCACCCCCAATACATTTTTTTGTATATTAATTATATGGGCGGCGGTGGGCGGCGGTGGGCGGCGGTGGGCGGCGGTGAGCAAAAATCCATCAATCTTCTATTTCGTAAGGTAAATAATTAATAAACCAAAAAAAATGTATTGGGGGTGGGATACATGCTAATTGTTAATACGGAAGACTATTCTGTTCATAAGTGACTACGATATAGTCACGTGAGCCAAAATGCTGGCGCCGGGGGCTGGGCGGCGGTGGACGGCCTGGGCGGCGTTGGGCGGCCTGGGCTGGGGGTAAAAGTGCTGCCGTTAGAAACGTTTAACTCTCACAAGTTTAACTCCAACAAGGTCGGAAAGTGGGATTTGATAAGTCAGCACCCTAGAGGAAGAGCACTTATGACCTTTAAAAATTTCCTGGGCAGCCCCGTCGACATTCCCCGGTAGGGGCGCTTTAGACGATTAGCAATAAACTAACCCCTTCTTAAAGGGTGAGAAGGCAAAGCCTGGGAGGGTGAACCCCCTAGAACTGCACAGGACAAACCCACAGACCGGCGGAATCAAGGCCCGAAGGCCAAGACAATACCGGTGTGTAGTATCCATCGGAACAGATACTACACTGTGATTCCAGCTAAAAGGCCAAGAAAGACCTAAAGTAAAATTCAATTACTTTGAATATGGTTAAAATTCCATGATTCTTTCCTTTTTTAGATGACTTATGTGAACGTTTTTGGGTTTTGACTCTGTTCTGACATCATTTCATATTATGTGCCAAGACAATGACAAAGTTAACAATAAGAATTAACTCAGACACGTGTGAAGACTTCAATGACTTAATTCAAGGTGATTATTTGTAGGCATGAAAAGTGATCTCTGCTACTATTAGCTGGTTTGTATGGTATTACGAGGTTGGTTTCTATAACAGCTACTATTTTTCTTTTCATATAATCTAGCTCAGCCTTATTGAACACCTTCCTTCATGCTGTTATGTTTTTGACAGGTTATTTTATAAGGTGGAACCTTTCTCTGAGCTAGGGAGAACTGGTAGAATATCCTCATCCAGGTCTCCGTCATCTGTTTTTGTGAAATGACATGATGACAAAGTTAACAATTAGAAGTAGCTTAGACACGTGTGAACACTTCAATGACTTTATTCAAGCTGCTTATTAGTAGGCGGGAAAAAGTGATCTCTGATACGATTAGCTGGTTTGTATGGTGGCACGAGGTGGCACTAAAGGCTATGAGGGGGAGATAACCCTTATATAAAAGTGCAATGCACTTCTTGTACATATATTTTTGTGAAAGGAAATTCTTAGATGGAAGCTCTCGTTTTTCATTTTCAGTTGTTTACTGTATTCAATTTTGTCTTACTTTTTTTCAAGATGGCGTCCTACATGTCAACACGGGATGTCTTTTAATAAAAGTCCTCCGATCCTCAGAGTTCATTTGGACTATTGCTTCTAGCATCTTTTTTAGCTGTGTTCGTCTTTTGTAAATTGTCTTTTTATTCGCGTATTCGCTGCCACCATGGTATGGTATCTCGATACATTTAAATGATAAAACGAACACACACATTAGGATTCCCATGTGCCTGTACTGGTATATTGTTTATTCGATTGAAGAAAAAGGGGATGGCACCTTTAGTACTTCTTACTTAGATAGTCTATGGCCGGGGTATGTTCTTGGACAAAGGGTTGAACCCATATGGGGTGCCCTGACCAAAGTTTGTCATTCCCACGGACACGTGTGGATATAATTAACAGAATAAAACGAAAAAAAGGAAGAAAGAGAACATTATTATGATATCTGAAATTATATTAGAAAGAAAACGAAAGAATAATAAAGCTAATACACGAGAATGGTATTTTGTAAAATCAATAATTAGAATAAAATATTTATATTAAAACTAAAAATTTATTTGGTTAAGATATTTTGAATGTCTATTAGTTACAGAGTTAATATTTTTAAGTAGTGAAAAGTTCCATTTGTAAGTTCATGTTTGTACAAATGTGTCTATGCGAGCGTGTTTGATGTAAAGTGATTTTTGTGGCAATTGTAATGGGTATGTGTGCTTGAAGAAACGTTCGTTATTCGTGGTAGGAATTAAAAGAGATTACCAACTTTTTTACTTTTGCCTCCCCCACCTCCTCGGTTGAGCCGGTGGGAAGGGGGTTGTCGAAGATCTCATCTGTGTGCGTTTGGCCAGAAAGCGGAAGAAAAAGAGAGTAAAAAGAGGGTGCGTGACTTGTTTTATAAGGAGTCAAATCACGCGTGGTTAAGCTGCCATGTTGGTTCCTGATTGTCCGGAATCTTCGGCCAACGTGCTTTCACGAGATCACCCCTCAGAGAGAAAGAAGAGCTGAGTAAACAAAGAAAGAAAATAGTCGCAACAAATATCCCCTGGCCGGTTGTTGCGTCTGCCACAAGTTCTATCAGGTGAGTTTAGTACTGATATATTCTTATTCTTACTTAGAAAGTTCTACCAGGTGAGTGTAGTATGGTCATACCATCACAGTTCTTATACACGATATCTGCCAACACATGACCACTAACAAGCAAATAATTAACCCTACACAATTTTACGAAACGAATTCATATCAACCGAGTCAATATACATTTAATACAATATACATGTATGAGAAAGCACCGCCAAACTTTTACAACGGTGATCCTCGTTCATGTTGTTTTATATAAACCGAATAAAAGGCTAAAAAAGTCAATCAGAGTTATCACTCGTTTTTACTACGTTCGACTGTTAGAGCGTATTCGACCGACTAACGGACCGACTAGAATATGTACATTAAATCGTAATTTGCGGAACGACAAGCAATCTTTACAATTATATAATTATAAGACACTGTCACGGGAATCGTCAGGGAAAAGAGGGGGGTATAGTCCGACGTACATGGGTGGGGAGCATAATGTAACATCCTCCCTTTTATGGATGAGGAGTGTCCTTAATCTATGGAGTTACATTATTTAGCCATAACTGCTGTAAGTGTGTGTAGTCTTTGAGGTATACTGGCTTTCGTATTCCTCTGCCAGTGCGTGTGTGAGTCCTGACAGGGGAGTCGCCTTTTAAAAGATTATTTAGCGTCGATTGCTTGGTGTGATGAGCAAGTGTCTTGGGTCCTGTCGGTGAGAGTAGAGTGAAAATGAATATTTGGTGTGCACCCCATCGTTGTCTGTGGTTCTTCTAGCTGACAAGTGGGTGTGCGTCCTCTCATTTTGTAGCAGTTACCTACAAAATTGAAAAACTATCATTCTATCATTTAATAACAACTTTATTGAGTCTTTCTCGTTAGTACCTGAACAAAAAGGAAAGAGGTTAGCATGTCCATAAGTTAGGAATTTGCCGTCATTATAATTCCCCAGTGGAGAAAAGAGAATTGTTCATGATATTGAATATTTGTACACCGGCCATGGTGACAGGACGCGTCCATATGTGTATTCAAGTATATATGTGTGTGTGTGTGTTATATCTAGTCCATGTGTTGAGGCAGTAGCCATGTTAGCGTCTTGTCGAAGTCGAACCCTGGGCCAAAGGAAAATGTATGTTGCGTCTCCAGAGAGGGGGGACGTGTATTTTGCAGTGCCAAAGAAGGAAAGGGAGAGAAGTGTCGTCTCGTGCCACAGAAGTAAAAGAGAGCGGGCGGATGGGGGTCGAATGTTTATATAATTATGCTAGACATCCAAAGATTAGCCTAAAAGAAGGCCACTGATTGGTCAAGCCAAAGAGGAAGAAGTTAGCCTGAACCAATCAGCAGGCATAAAAAAAGTCATTGATATTTAAACAATATGACGGCTTGTAGGAAACTGCTATAAATAATTGTTGTTCCGGGAATCTTCGCAGGTGACGCCTGTTGCGTCAGTAGCTTCCGCTGGGTGTCTCGACCATGTAGGAACGTTCATCTAGGCGTTGGTTCACAACGCCCTTTTCCCATACTTTGTCGCCTTTCTTATATGGGCGCATCCTGACGACTTCGCCTTGGATCAGTGCCGTTAAGTTGTGTGTACGACTATTGTAGTACTCTGTCTGAAAGCATTGCTTACGCCCGAGGATAATTTTATCCTTATCATGGGCAGACGTCGAGAGGGGTTGCTTTCCATATGTTGTGTAGGAGTAATCCTGAAGTCGAGTAGTTCCAGGAACTGGTCGGTGCAGTGTCTTTGTTCTTCCTCATGAGGCGTTTTGCAATTTCAACAGCGGATTCCGCCTTTCCGTTAACTTGCTGATTTCCGGGGCGTGTCATGAGATGTTCGAAGTCCCATGTCTCCAAGAAGTGTTTAAAAGCTGATGAGCTGAACTGGTTTCCAGCGTCAGAGATCAAATGGCAGGTGATCCCATATCTCGCAAAGTTTGCATACAACTTGCTGATGATGGTGGAGGTTGTTGTGTCTTCTAATGGCTAATCAGGTATATTATGTAACATTAAAGTTTCTTTCGGTTGCTCTGTGGCGAACTTGACGCAGGTTTCGCAAGTGGAGATGTATTTCCGTATCTCCGATGACATTCCTGACCAGAAAACACATTCTCTAGCGCGGCGTAATCATCGATCTATGCTAATGTGTGAGGAGTAAATTGAGCGTTTGATTCCACTCCGGAGACTGAGTGGAATGAGTACTCGGTCTCCCTTAAAGATAAGTCCATCTTAAACTGACATCTCATCACGGGTGTGAAGATATGTGTGCAGCACAGCGGAAAGGTCCATTCTCTCAGTTTGCCACCCTGTATTGTCTTCCTTAGTTAATCGCATACCTCGTCTTGATTCGTTACTTCCCGGAACTGAGTCAGTTTTTAATCCCGGATAGGTAGGAAGCTAACCATGTTGACAAGCTCGAATTCGGCTTGATGGTTATTTCCGGTTGTCATGTATGACCGCGATAACATTCCAGCGATACACATGTGTTTTCCTTTGAGGTACACGACGTCGATGTCGGATTTCTGAGTCGACAATAACATTCCTTGTAATCGTTTTAGAGCTTTTGCAAGTTTCTTTTTCACTATAGCTTTCAGTTATTTTATATAATAAGGTTATTGGTGGAGTTTATCCAGTCAGAACACAATCGCCAACATTTCCAACATTCCGTATTTATGCTCCGTATCAGTCAGCGTCCTGCTTGCCTATGCTACTGGCTTGTCTTGTTGTAGTAATGCTGCGCCAAGTCCTTCCGAGCTGGCGTCACTCTGTATTGGGAGGACCATTTTCGGATCGTAGTAAGCGAGTACGGGTGCTTCAGTGACCGTTCGCTTCATTTCCGCGAGTCCAGCATACGTCAAATACTACACAAACTGATGGCAGTTCTGGCTAAACAATAAGGTCATGACATTCCTCATCCATAGAAGAGAGGGTGTTACATTACGATGTATTAAAGAAGTTAAGAGAACACAAGTGTAAAAGTGAGATAAGACATACTAGCCTAAGCCAGACTTTATTCCGAGAGAGACAGGAAACGGATGCTGCGATGCATGACGGGAGTAGGCAGAGAAAAGAAAGGGGGTATAGTCCAACGTACATGGGTGGGGAGCATAATGTTACAGTTTAATTAATTTTATTTTTTTTAAATCTAATAATTATTTGAATTAAATATCCAATAGCATGAAGTAAAAAAGTTTTTAGAAGTTCTATTTAAAACAATTACTTTATTACGAAATTAAATAAACCTGAATGCATTTTGCTTTTATATATTTTAAATTGTTTTTAGAAGTTCTATTTAAAACAATTACTTTATTACGAAATTAAATTAACCTGAATGCATTTTGCTTTCATATATTTTAAATTGCTATTCATTACTCCTCCATACAAGCAACAATTAGTCGAGACAGGTTATTTTACATAAAGAACATAGAAATGTATTTAAATATGCAAGGATAAAACTTTCACCAACACATATTTTCTTCCTTGTTGCAAAGAGTTTCATAATAGAAAACAATATTTGTTAGCTAATACATGAATGAGATTTGAAATATATTCTACATTTAAAACTGTTCTATTTATGTGGATGTTTTCCGTATATTTTGTTTTATAAACAGCTTATGAAAGAAATATAGATTATATGCTAATGTCTATTATTTGACGTACCAAATATTTGAAAAAAGAATGGATATTTCTTATACGGGTAAGGCGTAAGCAATTAAGACGTTGTCCCAGTGTAAAATTTATGTTCCTTAATTACGTAGAGTATGGGAAAACGCGTGATTATATATGAAAATAACTTGATCAAACGATAAGCCACATACTTCAAAATATAGTTGTATTCTTTTTCATTTTATTTTACTCAATGTTTACATATCAAGGTGTCCCAATCTTGGGCTAGCACATGATTTCATTTGTAAGTTATATTTGTATCCGAGGTTCTTTTCAAGATTGATGATGTCTTTTATAGCTGCTAATTGCATTACACGGAGCTTGGCTTACCATATATCCAGTGTGTTTTCCTGTGGAATTTTTAAATAGATTTTTATGAAAATAATGAGACACACACTTCAAAAGAATTAGTGTTTTCAATTACCTTTTTCAATTTTCTAATCTTTTTTGTTTTTGCTGGGATGCCAGACATTCACACACTATTTTAGAAACTCTCACCGAGGGAATTTGACGAGTCGAACTGTTTATTTTCAGCGCAATTGTTTCTATTTCTCTTGCACTTGGTTCTCTGGGTATATTTGTCAGGTAGTCTTTAAATTGTTTTCTTTAGTGCGGTTTCTTTTATAATTAGAGGGATGATGGATGTCTTTCTAAGATTCAAGTTTATCTTTACCATATAAGCACTGTTTAAGCCAGCATCATTAGGGAGACTGACTTCAACTAGGGTTGTTACTTTCTCCTTCTTGTCTCATATCACTATGTCAAGTGAAACAGCTCTGTTTTCTATGTATGTAGCTGTAAGTCTCGCATAAACATAGTGAGTGGTGTATGACTTAATTCCAACAGTTATTTCTGGCATATGTTCCCAAGTCATGCCGATACACTAAATACTTAATTTTCTTATAGATGCTCCAGTGCAGATATTTACAAACTCTATTGTGTCGCATTGTATAGCAGTCGTCCCCAGCGAAATATGACAACCTGATGTCAGGTTGTTAAAACTTTCTACTTTAGTGTGGCAGAATATGCGCGTTGTTTCTAAGACCATTCATAGTCTTAAAAGCATTGGTCATCAATCATTGATCTTGTGCAGTCATTATCATTCTCTCCTGATTATAATGGAGCTATCTGCTGAACCAGTCTACATGGTCATATTCCTGAAATGGTTCATCCAGAAAATAGTTGGTTTGCCTATTTTTCGACTATTCTGAAATGGAAAGTATTTGTGTATTTCTCATAGCTCTTGTAGGCTATTTCTGTGGCTGGCTTGTTTGGTGTTCGGTGTTTTCCGTCTCATTTGTGAGACCGTACTGTCAGAAATATTTTGCTTGTTTTGTGATGGGTTTTTTTCTACTGGTTTTTGTTTATGATGTTAATGTACTCTAATAATGTATGAGTTCTGGAATCTAATCAGATATTGGACGATGCTCACAATAGTGACTCAATGTTTATAGGCAACTTCTGGGAGAATTATAGCTACTGCTTCTCTTGGCAGGTGCAGCCCTGCTAGACACTGTGTTTTTGTATATTACTAAGCGTCAACATTTTTCTCGTTTAAGTGTCTTGTCTTTTAATGTCTTCCGGTGGCCATGTAATAATGTCAAAGCTGTATGTTATCTCTGACATGACAAATTGTTTAATGACCTTTACTTTATTTTAATTGTAAGCTTTTTTTTTATTTGTCTTACACGGTGTACATATTCTATACCAATGTTTTCTCTCATCTTGGTGTATTGAATTGAATCGTTTTCTTCTCTGACATTTTTATTGTTCCTGCTCTTCTATGTATTTGATGTCATCCTCTACATCAAGCTGTGTTTTCCGTTTCGATCTTCTTCCAATCTCTAAGGGATCATGTGCCCCATTTGTCCAGGTTAAACTTCGATCAAATGTATTTGCATAATATATGTACAACCTGCAAGAGTCGACTTACTCATCATCTCAAATGGAATACAGCTTGAGGTAATCTATGAAAAGCATGTTGTTGACACTTTTGTTTTGGTCTTGCTGGCGGCCCTGATTTAGGTCGTAGGTATTCGGGTCTTATTTAGTAGCTTACTTAGCTACAATTATAAACACACGAACTACAACTTTCTAGACTGAAGTAAATTTAATTTTCGTCTCGATCCTTTTTTGGAGCTTGATTTTCATTACATTAAAAGCTGACCGTGTGCCTAATCAACCCTAGTGAGGAGGCTAAACATCTGTATTTAAAAAAAAGTTGTTTTGGTCTTGTTGGCGACCCTGGCTCTGGTTGTAGGTTCTTATTTAGTAGCTTACTTAGCGGATCTATTACTAGCAAGAAAATAAAGGAGATAAGCTATCTCCGTGGAAGATTCCTCTTCAGATTTTGATTTCAAGGGTTGTTATTGTTCTATTGGTTTATTTTAATGACATGTTTGTTTGACATATCTTCACATAGATAGTCATGATTTACTTGATTATCGGCTTGATCATATTTACTCCAGGGAACCAAAGTAGCTGCGTATTTGGCACATTATAATGCCTTTTGGTAATCGATCCAAGCTATGCTACGGTTTCTCTGCTTTTTCTTACAGACATTAGGAATAGTCTTATTAATAAACAAGGTTCTCTCCCATTTCACTAGCCATGCTTGTGATGCCTTTTAACCTTTAAACACTCCAATGAAGCAGAAACTATTGCAATTATTAAGAACCGTTAGTCTCTTGGGCAATAAATTGGGTAAGCTTCCTGATGAAATTGTCTTTGAGATTGGCATATTTTCTGATGACACCAGGCTCGACTCTCGACATATGTGAAAAACGGAGGCGTACATATCCAAGCCAATGATTGAATGCTAAGAAAATGACCTCTAGTCTTTAGTGGAATGTGTACATATATGGATGGTAAAATTTACTGATACGAAGCTAAAGCTCCTCTCCTTAAACAATTAATTTGTCAACCACCAATTGCCATGACTAAAAACACCCTACTCGATAGTTCAGTGTTCAAACCCCTTGGTACACATGTAACATGCATCGGGACAAATACATAGAAGACATTACCAAGGCTGCTGCAAAGAAGGTGGACTTCCTCTACCGTGCGAGAAAACTTCTCATACTTGAGAGTATCCTATATCTCTACCATACAACCATGAATGGTCACATCTGGGCTGGTGAACTATCCACTAGTCCCATAAAACAGTCTCTAATTTAATAAGTCCTTCACTATCCACCAAACTCCACCCCTGTCCTATCGTTGCAAGTTTGATCACTGTGCATTTTTACAAGTATTTCAATGGAGTGTGTTTCGATTAACTTGCTTTTGTTCCCCTCAACGTAAATACACTCGATCAACCAGGCAATAAGTTACATCCTATCCATTCAATCTGAAGGTCCCCAGATGCCAGACAGCTCTCTACTCTAATTGCTTCTTTCTTAAACTGCCAACCATCGGAACTCCGTGCCTGCTCTCTGTTTCCCGGGCTGTACCGACATGCAGAAATTTAAATGTAACCTAAACAACTCCTAACTTAAGATGCTTCCTATAATACTGGCCGCTACTCTGCAGTAGCCTCTTACGTGTCAGTGACACTATCCCATGTCTAATGTGAATTCGACGTAAAAAAGCAACAACAACATTGTCTATGCCGTTCTTTTTGTGATGCTGGAATTGATCAAACTTTCTCTTACCTATTCGCAGCGTTATCTCTGACTCTAATAGAGATAATGATGGTGGTTACGGTATTAGCAGGGGTGTCAGTGATTGTGGTGAGAAAGAACAATCTGGAGGTTGTAAATAGACAGCTGATGGTGTCGCCAGACATTTTGGGAGCCACTAGATCTATGGGATCATGGTAATGAAAAGGATCTTTAGTGGGGAGTCACGTGGCCAAGACTATCTGGCTGGATCAACGGGTTACTGGTGATATAGTTCTGTCTGTACTTGGAGTGCAGTGTTTTCATTAATGATGTAAATTTTGATTGAAATATTCTTGGATTTCTTTTGGTTCCTATAACGGCTACTATTTCTATTTTCATATAATCTAGCTCAGCCTTATTGAACACCTTCCTTCATACTGTTATGTTTCTGCTTGGTATGTTTGGCTTGAGCATATTCCATGGCCCATAAGAGTGTTCACTTTTCTGTCCTCTCCCATGAAGACTCTTGTCGCCATCTTCTTGGATTGGAAGGTAGTCACATTCTGCCTTATTTTAGGGCGACATTTTCTATGATAGTGTTTTCATTTTCTTGTAAAAAAGGTGATCGTAGATTTGCAACCGGTGTATTTTGTTCTCTCTTCAGATTCTTTGCTCTTCTTTGCCAGAATTTCGTTGAATGTATTACTTCACTTTTCTAACTTAGAATAGTAATAGCAAAATAATAGTACTTTCTTCTTTGCAACACACCATGGCTGGGCTTTTAAGCTTCCTATTTTTCGTTTTTTAGGTTTTAGTTGTTTCATATGGTAGAGGTAGGGGCTAGGATCTTTTATAGCAAGGCCTGATGGCTGCCGCTGGTTGGAATCTTTCATGGCTTGTGTGCCCGTTCAAAGGCAGGAAGGTTTATACTATTGATTATCTCTTCCCACTTAATGTGTTAACCTTTCGTTAGTTTTAAGCGTTCAGCTCTATTGAGGTAAATTCTCATTCGTGAGTTACATCAATGAGAACAGTCATTTCAAGTTTGTTCCATATGACAATACCTGATTTGATGCCCTTGCTTTGGTGTATTTACCAACCTAAACTGCTTTGGCATAGAACACTATCAACTTTCATTATTTTTTTATGGGTGAAGGTTTATGTACCAACATGTTCGGCGATCTGTCAAGTTGAATCTTTCCGCAGAGCTTCCAGTGGAGGTCTTACCTATTTGTTATGACTGACAGTTTCATGCCCATCTAGCAAAAGAATCGTGAATCAAGATATCACATGACTTGGACTTTCCACGTCTGAATAACAGGCTCTGCACTAGTCGATTTTTTGTAGACAAGATATTTTCTTGAATTCATTTGTGGGTAGACGCTAGACTAGATCGCCTATAATTATCCGTTTTTCATAAAACACAACTTTGACATTCATAAGCTATTGTAGTGAAATATATTTATCTATGTAACTTTCGATAAGTTGTTCCATGAACTTACCTGCTATCTTATTTTGTCGCCATGTTTCTTGCTTTGTTTTTAGATCTTTTTCCGGGTACTCCTCTATCATCTTTTTTGCGATCAGGGTTGATGGATTGTCATATTCTTCAGCAGTGCTGTCTAGTGTTTCCACTGAACGTTTAGGCAAATTTTGTTGAATTCAACTGAGGTATGTATTTGGTGTTATGTTCATTTACCATTGTCATTTTTTATCTCAAGAGCTGTTGATATATTGTCCCACGCTTACCATTGATATTCGCTATGCATGGGTATTTCAATAAAGCCCAAACCGTATTCATTTCGTGGTATGTATAACCTGTCCATACATTGATGTCGGTAGATGATTTAAGTAGAGTCAGCTTTCCTATTCTTTGTCTTAAGAATATTGATGCTGCTTTGTGGCCAGTAAATAATGCAACATTCATAGGAAACGACACGTATTCACAGTTGGTTGAGTGCTGTTATTTGATTTTCTGATAAGATTTCTGTGTATTAGAAATACAAGTTGTTTTTAAGATTTAGCATAGAGTTTGAATTCTTCACTTTTTCTGCACCTGTTAAGTTTGTATCGAGTATTGCATTTTTTGAGTAACTTACTCAATTGATCCAATGTGAGACAGAAAAAGATTTGTTTTTATTCAAACGCATTAATCGTGACGATCGTTGTAAGACAGAAAATGATTTGTTTTGATTTAGACGATTAATGATCTATGTGGGGGCATCATTCACCTTTGTAATAAGTCTACAAAGCTTTATTACAATTCATTTTTACCAGAAGACGGAATTTGTTGGCACGTTTCACAGATTAAAAAATAAAACCTTAAATTTTAACGAACACAACACAAATTAGGAGTAACAAGTCGACCCAGATAGTCATAGGGGTCAGATAAGGTGACTCAGGAAATCCACTCATGCAATTTTACACAACGGGTGTTTACAAACCAATGAAAATACAATATCACTATTGCTTTGTGATGGATTTACCTAACGAAATAGAAAAGTGAAATGGCGCCAAATTTAACAGATCAGTTAAGCCCAGCGGCAGATGCAAGCAGTACGACGCAGTCTAGGGAAACCGAAGACAGCTGAGCGAGAGAAAAAAAACTTGAGAGACAAACATAAACTGTACTATTCCGAATATGTTTTAAATAAACTAACCAATTCTCAGATCTCATTGCTCCCTCGTCCGACATTCGGTGTAATTATTTTTTTCATAACACGATTTTAGTTTCATCTTGTTTGACATATTTCACAAAAATATGGAATCGACTTTTTTTATAAAAAAGCAAAACTATTTTTAATTCAAATCTTTTACTCCATAAAATGCAGATTTATTTTCCATATTAAACAAAACTGGTTTAATACAAGAAAAACGTCAACAGCTAAAAATTGTGTGTTTTTAAATTAAAGTTAATTTTAAAAATTGTAAAAATAGAAAAAAGTTTTTGCCTGCCACTTTGTGAGAAACAATAGAAAATTCATATTTCATGAAGTAATTAGGGACCAGCTGTAGATTAAATACCCAAATTGTATAAGGAGGAACGGGTGTAACATGACATAGTCTCTTCACATCGATTTCATCTCAGAATAACATTTTCATCAATTTAATACAATCAAATAACTATTTAAAAATATTCGTTTTCCATCTGATATAAATAGTATGTATATTTGTTTACAAATAATTATCCACTTTACGGAGTATATTGTACAAATTGAAAATGTTACTAAAAAATATCGCATTACATTTTGATAACACTAGAAAACATGCAAGGAAATAGACACATTCATTTACAAATACAAAAGGAAAAACCTCAGTTTTTCTATGCAATTTGAGAAAGATTATTTTCATTTTGTAGGAAAGTATAAAAGTTAAATTTAGAGATGATTTTCGAAAGCCATGTTTTCTTCTACTTTTAAAATAAAATTTTCTTCTACTTTTAAATTAAAATTGATTTCTGATGGTGTGTCTGAAAGCTCAGACTTACATTTTATATCATTTTCTTGTCATTAATCAAGTTATTTTTCTAAAGCATTTCTCTACATTTTTATTGGATGGTGTCATTTTCCTTAATGTCAAGGTATTTATATGCTTCTTGTTCTTCGAGATCTCTGGTGCCATTTTCCTCATTTAGCTGTATATTGTCAGTATGAATCTTTTTCTCATCCCTGAGAAAGCACTTGGCACATTTGTCTAAGCCAAATCTCATTCCGATGTCTTTGGAGAATGGTGTGCACAACCTGTAAGAGTTGATGCAGTTCAGTGTCAGATCTTGCATGAAGCTTAAGGTCATCCATGAAGAGAAGGTGGTTGATTCTTTTGGATGAATCTCTCTGGAATCCCTGACCAAGGTTGTAAACTTCTCGCCTGTTGTTGAGAAGCTTACTAAATGGGTATATTGCCATGCAGAAGAGCAACAGGGATAGGTTGTCACCTTGGAAGATTCCCCTTCTGATATTGATGTCAGGAATGGTAATCATTCTATGGCTGTGGCTTAGTGATATGGTGGTTTGCCACATCTGTATGTGAGCAGCCAGACATTGTTTTTTAATTATTGGGTTGGAATACATAGAAACACCGCAGTAGCCGTGAGTGACGTATGCTGTCATAGGCCTTATGATAATCAATCCATGCCATGTTCAGCTTCCTACAGTCCCCTAAAATTGTTTTGTTAATTAATAACTGGTCCTTGGTAATAAAACATTTTTTCCTGCAGCCAGCTTGTTGTATTTCTTGGTAGTTTCCAAAAGAGAGATCGTGTAGATGCTATCGGCTACCAGGCCAGTAAAGAGCTTGTAGGTGGTACTGAGACAGCATATTGGTCTGTATTTATTTGGGAATTGGGTCTTTTGTTTTGTGCATAAGGCGTGTATCTCTCTTGGTAAACCATGGTGGTGTGGCCTGTTTACCCTCAGCAATCTGTTGAAGCATTTACTGTAGTGACCATGGAGTGCAGTCAACTGCTTCAGCAAAAAATTAGAGACGTTGTCAATGCTACGTTTCTCGTGGTTAGCAAACCGTGTAGATTTTTGTGGTCACTGCTATTGTAATAACTGGGATTGGCATTGTGGGATTGGTTTTATTTAACCTCTGAATGCTCTAAATCCACTCGACCTCCTGGTTGCATATTCCCTCGCACTCAAACAAAGATCGCCAGTAATTTTCCAGGTCTTGTTCTTTAGATGTTTTTTTCCACAGTAATGGTGTCCCTTATGAGAGTTATATAGAACACCCTGGGGTTTGTTTCAAACTGCTTGTTCTTCTTGCCCTTCTCATTTTTTATTCTCTTTGCAATGCTGATATCTTGCCCTTCAACTCCCTGGAATATGGTTTTCCTTCTTTATTTTTTTCTTATCTTTCTGTTTTTGCTGGATATGGGGCATCCTACCGGATGCCAGACATTAACCGACTATTTCAGACACTCCAGCCTAGAGATCTTTTTTTAGATTCTAACCGTCTCTTTAAGCGCAATTGTTTGTATTTCTCTTGCACTTGGTTCATCAGGTATACTCGCAAGATTGCTTTTGAAATTCTTTTTTCAATAGTCCTGTTGCTCCTAAAATTACTGAAAGTATGAAAGAGATTTTCCTAATATTTCAGATTCTTTTCATCGCGTATGTGTTTACGTAAGTAACACCACATGTTGTTCATGTGTAAAAGAATTACACACTGCAAAATAATAGTTTTGCTAATCGTTTTACTCTAGTATGTGTTTACACATGCAAACCCACGTAGTTCATGTGTAAAAGAATTACACACTGCAAAATAATAGTTTCGCTCATGTATGTGTTCGCCTGTGTTGCAACATACTCTGTTATATTGTAAATGAATAAAATACTTTAATAGAATATGGTTTCTCTTGAACATCAAAATATTAGATTTGTTTTTAAATGAAGAGCCACATACTTTACAGGGATATAGTTTCTGTTATCTTTTTTATTTCATTTTACTTCAGTCGAATTTCTCAGAAATCAAGGAGCCCCTTTCTCAGGCTATCACTTGATATTTATATTGGGTACGTAGAAAATCGAATATTCCATTATGGTTCTCCTTTACCTGTTAAACGTTGAGGTAGTAAAGAAATTATAACTATTAATTTATCGCTTCCCAATTGACAAATTTCCTCTGTTTTTGTGTATCTTCTTTTTGGTCTCTTGGTCTTACCCTATTCCAAGGCCGGATTTCATCTAGTCGGGTAGAAATTCCAGCTATGTGATTTCACTTGAGATAACATTACTTGGAGAATGTGAAGCATTCCTTGTATAACCCACTGTATAGCCATGTCGATGGGGGCTTTGAAGATTGGGACAGGGTTTACTTGTAGGGTAATGTCAGTTTGTCCTAAAAAAACTAGTACAGTAAGACCAAAAGACACTCAGGAATGGTGTCCAGTAGGATAATCAAACTCTAGAAATGCAGTATGTATTTGGGTGTTCTTAAACGTAGTGTATCTGTGTAAAAGTGAAGAGCGATATACTTCACAAGAATATGGTTTAAAATAAAATGTTTTCGCATGCAACATATTGAATTTCTTTAGAATCAAACACAATACTTAACATATATGTTATTACTCTCCACAATGCGTTCGCATATGTTGTTTCTCTGTTAAACTAGACCAGATTTTTAACAAGAATATAGTTTCTGCCCAGTATGTGTCTGAATATGTTAACATATTTTGTGAATTTTTCGAAGAAGCACATACTTCAAAAGAATATTGTTTCTCTCCAGTATACAACAACATATGAATAACCATACTGTTTTTATTTGTATAAGAGCCACACACTTAAAAAGAATATGGTTTTTCTACATTATGCTTTCGCATATGGTGCAACATACTTCGTTTTATTATAAAAGAAGAGCAACATACTTCACAAGAATATGGTTTCTCTCCAGTATGCGTTCGCATATGTAGCAACATATGTGATTTCTGTGTAAAAGAGGAGCCACATACTTAACAAGGATATGGTTTTTCTATATGCGTTCACATATGTTGCAACATATGTGATTTCCGTGTGAAAGAAAAGCCACATACTTCACAAGGATATGGTTTTTCTCCAGTATGCGTTCGCATATGTTGCAAAATATGTGATTTCCGTGTAAAAGAATAGCCACATACTTCACAAGAATATGGTTTCTCTCCAGTATGCGTTCGCATATGTCGCAACATATGTGATTTCCGTGTAAAAGAATAGCCACATACTTCACAAGAATATGGTTTCTCTCCAGTATGTGTTCGCATATGTATAAATATACTTTGTTTAGACGTAAAAGAGGATCCACATACTTCACAAGAATATGGTTTTTCTCCAGTATGCGTTCGCATATGTTGCAACATATGTGATTTCCGTGTGAAAGAAGAGCCACATACTTCACAAGAATATGGTTTCTCTCCAGTATGCGTTTGCATATGTCGCAACATATGTGATTTCCGTGTAAAAGAATAGCCACATACTTCACAAGAATATGGTTTCTCTCCAGTATGTGTTCGCATATGTTGCGACATATATTTTCTATGTGTGAAAGAAGAGCCACATACTTCACAAGAATATGGTTTCTCTCCAGTATGTGTTCGCATATGTAGCGACATATAGTGTCTCTGTGTGAATGAAGAGCCACATACTTCACAAGTATATGGTTTCTCGCCAGTATGTGTTCGCATATGTTGCAACATATGGGATTTCCATGTAAAAGAAGAGCCACATACTTCACAAGAATATGGTTTCTCTTCAGTATGTGTTCGCATATGTCGCAACATAGTTTGTTTAGTTGTAAAACAGGAGCCACATACTATACAGGAATATTGTTTTTCTCCAGTATGCGTTCACATATGTTGCAACATATTTGTGTTCAATTCAAAAGAAGAGTTACATACTTCACAAGAATACTGTTTCTCACCAGTATGTGTCCACATATGACTAACCAATGAGTGTTTCTGTGCAAAAACAGAGTTAAATATTTCACAAGAATATGGTTATTCTCCTCTAGCAGATTTATAGTTCATATTCGGAGGCGAAATATTCGAGATTTTTTAGTAAAATTTTATTTCTGTATTTTTCTATGTTGTGTTTTTGTTGTAGAACCGGAATTAATTAAGAAATATTCACACATTGTTTTTCAATTTTTTATAGGTTAGAAATTTAGTTGATCGTTGAATGGGAGTCATGACTGACATTTTTCTCATTATTCAGGGAAAATATTACTTTTGTTTGACTGTAATTGATTATATATATTAATAAGAGAATTGTGTGCCCTCTTTTAAGTCTAATGATTGGAAATTGAGTAGAACTTGACTTTTATGTGTACAATTTTCTCATGTTTAAGGGCAAATATTACTTGTGTTTAACTGTAATTTATAATATATATAAGAGAATTGTGTGTCCCCTCTGTGTACGAGCCAAAATTCTACATTCATTAAAGGGTGCATGTGTTCATTAGTCATATGCACACATAGTGCACTAGTAATGTGCACTGATGAGTGAATTAGTCATATGCATTTGCGACATCTATTCCAGCAAGTGTTTATAAATTAATACAAAGTAGAGAAGAAATCCATATACAGTTGAGAAGAAAATGCTTTTTTCTAACATATAATCATAAAACACGATTGATGAAAGAAAACATATTTGTACAGTTCACAAGTGTATTATTTCTCACGTTTCACGATTTGAACTCTTAGCAATTTACATGTGTTTTTCTTTGTTTTCATTACTGGATATTCTGCAAAATAAAAAAAAACAATTAAAAGATAAATTTCAAGAAAATATATTAATTTATACAAGTTCTTTGCAAACAAAATTATTTTAAGATGTTAAGCAGATGTAGACATGGTTATTTTGACATGGATTGATTAGACATAGGTTTCAGCATTGTGAGCTTAAAGGCAAAAGTTATTATGTACAATTCTATTAAGAAGTTCACAAATGATTGATTTAATAAAAAATATGAGGATATTTGTTGCAATACTTATCCATTAATAAAATTTATTAATTTCCTTTTTTCAGATAATATTGGATTAAATTTCCACAAACCCTTCATTAATGAGATCCGAAATGTAATAATTTAATTTTTTATAATTTAAATTTTTTTATAGCTTACAAAAGAAAGAAATTCTTTCAAATGATTTTTGAGAAGCGCCAGCACTTTATTGATGTTCTTCAAAAAACAGTTATAATAATGCTATTTTGTTTGAAAAATTATTCAACAACTGTTTTGCTATGCGTGTCATGAATTCAGCAATTATTTTCTATTGCTTTTGTGTCAAGAAAATAATCAATAAATATTTGAAGATACTAAAAACTGAAGAATATACTAAAATCATCAAAAAATACCTATAAATGGTTGATATGCCATAAAATATAACCAAAGTAAATCATTCATCTTTTTCACATATGCCATGAAATATTACATTGTTTTATACATTTAATTGTATTGAAAAAGATATATATCTTTGAATATGAATAAACCCCAAAAGAATAAACTGTTAATTAAAGAAACAATAAAAAAATCCCAAATTTGACAGTTTGAAGATGTAAGTCATATCTTTCTTCACAAAACAAAATTCAGTGGAAAGTTTAAAACATGTAAGTATAATTAAATATTGTCTGAAGATGTAAGTCATATCTTTCTTCGCAAAACAACATTCAGTGGAAGGTTTAAAAAATGTAAGTATAATTAAATATTGTCTGAAGATGTAAGTCATATCATTCTTCACAAAACAACATTCAGTGGAAGGTTTAAAACATGAAAGTATAATTAAATATTGTCTGAAGATGTAAGTCATATCTTTCTTCACAAAACAACATTCAGTGGAAAGTTTAAAAAATGTAAGTATAATTAAATATTGTCTGAAGATGTAAGTCATATCATTCTTCACAAAACAACATTCAGTGGAAGGTTTAAAACATGAAAGTATAATTAAATATTGTCTGAAGATGTAAGTCATATCTTTCTTGACAAAACAACATTCAGTGGAAAGTTTAAAAAATGTAAGTATAATTAAATATTGTCTGAAGATGTAAGTCATATCTTTCTTCGCAAAACAACATTCAGTGGAAGGTTTAAAAAATGTAAGTATAATTAAATATTGTCTGAAAATGAAAGTCATATCTTTCTTCACAAAACAACATTCAGTGGAAGGTTTAAAACATGTAAGTATAATTAAATATCGTCTGAAAATGAAAGTCATATCATTCTTCACAAAACAACATTCAGTGGAAGGTTTAAAAAATGTAAGTATAATTAAATATCGTCTGAAGATGTAAGTCTTATCTTTCTTCACAAAACAAAATTCAGTGGAAGGTTTAAAAAATGTAAGTATAATTAAATATCGTCTGAAGATGTAAGTCATATCTTTCTTCACAAAACAACATTCAGTAAAAGGTTTAAAAAATGTAAGTATAATTAAATATTGTCTGAAGATGTCAGTCATATCTTTCTTGACAAAACAACATTCAGTGGAAGGTTTAAAAAATGTAAGTATAATTAAATATCGTCTGAAGATGTAAGTCATATCTTTCTTCACAAAACAACATTCAGTGGAAGGTTTAAAACATGTAAGTATAATTAAATATTGTCTGAAAATGAAAGTCATATCTTTCTTCAAAAAACAACATTCAGTGGAAGGTTTAAAACATGTAAGTATAATTAAATATCGTCTGAAAATGAAAGTCATATCTTTCTTCACAAAACAACATTCAGTGGAAGGTTTAAAACATGTAAGTATAATTAAATATTGTCTGAAGATGTAAGTCATATCTTTCTTGACAAAACAACATTCAGTGGAAGGTTTTAAAAATGTAAGTATAATTAAATATCGTCTGAAGATGTAAGTCATATCTTTCTTCACAAAACAACATTCAGTGGAAGGTTTAAAACATGTAAGTATAATTAAATATTGTCTGAAAATGAAAGTCATATCATTCTTCACAAAACAACATTCAGTGGAAGGTTTAAAAAATGTAAGTATAATTAAATATTGTCTGAAGATGTAAGTCATATCTTTCTTCACAAAACAACATTCAGTGGAAGGTTTAAAACATGTAAGTATAATTAAATATTGTCTGAAGATGTAAGTCATATCTTTCTTCACAAAACAACATTCAGTGGAAGGTTTAAAACATGTAAGTATAATTAAATATTGTCTGAAGATGTAAGTCATATCTTTCTTCACAAAACAACATTCAGTGGAAGGTTTAAAAAATGTAAGTATAATTAAATATCGTCTGAAGATGTAAGTCATATCTTTCTTGACAAACCAACATTCAGTGGAAGGTTTAAAAAATGTAAGTATAATTAAATATTGTCTGAAGATGTAAGTCATATCTTTCTTCACAAAACAACATTCAGTGGAAGGTTTAAAACATGTAAGTATAATTAAATATTGTCTGAAGATGTAAGTCATATCTTTCTTGACAAAACAACATTCAGTGGAAGGTTTAAAAAATGTAAGTATAATTAAATATCGTCTGAAGATGTAAGTCATATCTTTCTTCACAAAACAACATTCAGTGGAAGGTTTAAAACATGTAAGTATAATTAAATATTGTCTGAAAATGAAAGTCATATCATTCTTCACAAAACAACATTCAGTGGAAGGTTTAAAACATGTAAGTATAATTAAATATCGTCTGAAGATATAAGTCATATCTTTCTTGACAAACCAACATTCAGTGGAAGGTTTAAAAAATGTAAGTATAATTAAATATTGTCTGAAGATGTAAGTCATATCTTTCTTCACAAAACAACATTCAGTGGAAGGTTTAAAACATGTAAGTATAATTAAATATTGTCTGAAGATGTAAGTCATATCTTTCTTCACAAAACAACATTCAGTGGAAGGTTTAAAACATGTAAGTATAATTAAATATTGTCTGAAGATGTAAGTCATATCTTTCTTCACAAAACAACATTCAGTGGAAGGTTTAAAAAATGTAAGTATAATTAAATATCGTCTGAAGATGTAAGTCATATCTTTCTTGACAAACCAACATTCAGTGGAAGGTTTAAAAAATGTAAGTATAATTAAATATTGTCTGAAGATGTAAGTCATATCTTTCTTCACAAAACAACATTCAGTGGAAGGTTTAAAACATGTAAGTATAATTAAATATTGTCTGAAGATGTAAGTCATATCTTTCTTCACAAAACAACATTCAGTGGAAGGTTTAAAAAATGTAAGTATAATTAAATATCGTCTGAAGATGTAAGTCATATCTTTCTTCACAAAACAACATTCAGTGGAAGGTTTAAAACATGAAAGTATAATTAAATATTGTCTGAAGATGTAAGTCATATCTTTCTTCGCAAAACAACATTCAGTGGAAGGTTTAAAAAATGTAAGTATAATTAACTATTGTCTGAAGATGTAAGTCATATCTTTCTTCACAAAACAACATTCAGTGGAAGGTTTAAAAAATGTAAGTATAATTAAATATTGTCTGAAGATGTAAGTCATATCTTTCTTCGCAAAACAACATTCAGTGGAAGGTTTAAAAAATGTAAGTATAATTAAATATTGTCTGAAGATGTAAGTCATATCTTTCTTCACAAAACAACATTCAGTGGAAGGTTTAAAAAATGTAAGTATAATTAAATATCGTCTGAAGATGTAAGTCATATCTTTCTTCACAAAACAACATTCAGTGGAAGGTTTAAAAAATGTAAGTATAATTAAATATCGTCTGAAGATGTAAGTCATATCTTTCTTCACAAAACAACATTCAGTGGAAGGTTTAAAAAATGTAAGTATAATTAAATATCGTCTGAAGATGTAAGTCATATCATTCTTCACCAAACAACATTCAGTGGAAGGTTTAAAACATGTAAGTCTAATTAGATATTGTCTGAAGATGTAAGTCATATCTTTCTTCACAAAACAACATTCAGTGGAAGGTTTAAAACATGTAAGTATAATTAAATATTGTCTGAAGATGTAAGTCATATCTTTCTTGACAAAACAACATTCAGTGGAAGGTTTAAAAAATGTAAGTATAATTAAATATTGTCTGAAGATGTAAGTCATATCTTTCTTCACAAAACAACATTCAGTGGAAGGTTTAAAAAATGTAAGTATAATTAAATATTGTCTGAAGATGTAAGTCATATCTTTCTTCACAAAACAACATTCAGTGGAAGGTTTAAAACATGTAAGTATAATTAAAAATTGTCAAAAGATGTAAGTCATATCATTCTTCACAAAATTACATTCAGTGGAAGGTTTAAAACATGTAAGTATAATTAAATATTGTCTGAAGATGTAAGTCATATCTTTCTTCACAAAACAACATTCAGTTGAAGGTTTAAAACATGAAAGTATAATTAAATATTGTCTGAAGATGTAAGTCATATCTTTCTTCACAAAACAACATTCAGTGGAAAGTTTAAAACATGAAAGTATAATTAAATATTGTCTGAAGATGTAAGTCATATCTTTCTTCACAAAACAACATTCAGTGGAAGGTTTAAAACATGTAAGTATAATTAAATATTGTCTGAAGTAAATGGAAAATATCCAAAGAGTTGAAACATTGTTTCTGCATCTGCAAACTAAACAAAAGATTATTTAAATAAAATTTCAAAAAGTATTTTTAAATGCAGCGCTATGTTTGATAAGAAATATATATTTTTGACAATTTAATTACTCAATTATTTTATTAAAATGGTTTTTCGTATCAACAAATATCCCGTAATTTAATGAGTGTCGTTTCTAGATTTCCAAAAAAATTATATTTCACGTGTATAAATGCTTTGACATTTGATGATCGAATAGATATTTACTGAAAGTTTTGAGAAATTTGTTTACACATGTAGTGTGACAATATTATCAAACATAAAAGGGTTGATTTGAAACCGGACCCTGGTTTTTCTTAAGGAAACTTTCATTTTATTTAGCAGCAGAGAAAAACGAAGTATATAAGATATATTTTGCGAGACAGGAAATCCCCAAGTGAAGCGATGACATTTGTCGAAGGCCACCTGACTTTCTTGTTGCTCCATTCATCTTGCAACATACGCTTGAGGGATTTATGATCAGTTTTGATCATATAACCCGGCCGTTCAAGTAAATAATCCAACTTGTACACTGCGTACATGATTGTGAATGCCTGCTTTTCTATCACTAACCATCTTTCTTTAATCTTGTATAGTCGATGTGATAGGAAATATACTGATATCACTTCAGGGATACCTGGCACTGGTCAATCTTTGCATGGACAGGGGTTCATCAATACAGCCCGGATGCATTTGTAAATAAGCCTGGATATGTCAGCAATGCCACTGCTGTGATCTATTCTTTAAGAGTGTCAAAAGCTCGCTGACAGTCAGACCACTTAAACCTGACATAGTTCTTCATCAGGGCCCTGCTAATCGGCCAAAGGCAGGCACGAACTGCCTGTAATAACCGATTACTCATATAAATCCGCAGACCTGTATTAAACTCTGACACATATTTGGTATTTTCTTTTAAGTACTGACACTTGGGTAACATGAGTTTCAACCATGCTCAAGTAACCTCCCATACACCTGCAGGTGTATGAGATGCCCATTATATGTCCTAGGCACAATATATCGTACAGGTAGGCTATGGCAAAATCATCCAGGCCTCCCAGTACTATTGACATCAATATGGTGCATTTGTATAAAACTAAAAAGCATCACTTTGAGACAACCAAAAACTATTTTTCTTGGTATTTTTTCTCAGGTAACCTGCCAACATCTAGACCCTTAATCTAAGGTCGAAAAACAGGTTGACTTCTCAAACAAAGTCACAATATTATCAATCAGGGATATATGCCCTGCTAACGGTCTAGTAATCGCATTCAACTGTCAGAAATCCACCGAGAAACAATGTCCTCCATCTTTCTTTTCAACAATCCCTATCGAGAAACTCCAGGGGGGCTCAGACCTTTCGATTATTTCTGCCCCTAACATATCGCTCACCACCTCCTTCTCTAATTGTGTCTTATGTATCAGAGTTCTATAAAGCGTCAGTTTAATCGGTGGATGGTCACACGTATTGATCCCCATCTCCACTGTTTCATTCCGTCACTGCTATTATGCCTTGTCACTATTTTATATTTCTCTGAGACTCTTATATCTTCGTTCTGTAATTCATCATGCTTGAGATCTCCTTTTTCTTACATTCTGTAATCGCACCTGCTATACCTGTCATATCAGTCGAGCATATCCTAGCTCTTTCCTTGTCTTTATTTTGACACTTTCGTTTGTTAAGTTAGCTATCAATACGAGTATTTTTTCAACCCCTCTAACCAAACAGTATGACTTGAAACAAGAAAACGTATCTGGTGGAAAAAGATAATACTTTCACGGATAAATTTGTAATATGATCAGACATATTTATAGGTGCATGGCATGTCAGGTGCCGAGTAGGAGAGGGGAGCTGACTCCTGATGGAAACCAACGTTCCAAATTATCCATCCCAAAAGATGAACATGAATATCTCGAAACCGTAATAAGAAACAACAAACCTAAACCAAATCATTGTGAGACTTTAGCAGGTCTTAATATAAAACACATAATTACTGCAGTATATGATCCAATGCCAAGGAGGAGAAATTTCACAAAAATTGGTCGATGTATTGACTAAGTTAAGCGAAAGTGATAGAGAAAATGTGGATCTCTATCTGAACCAAACAGTGGCGGCTGTGAGGTTTACAATAAATGAAATCTAGAAGATTGCCCCCTATTATTAGTTGTTTGGTATGAATGTGGTCCTACTTGTAGATAACCTACTAAAATCGCGTGGGAGATATATGGGTAGGATCACTGCAAAATAATCTTAGATAAGCAGCATTAGGAACTAATGCAAGTGGATGGACGAGGTTGTGGTAATCTATTACAGAGCAACTGTAAGGGTGTTGAGAGCTTTTGTTAATGAACTGGAAAAGAGACTTTTTATTGACTGCTCAGTCATTAATTTTATTATCATTTTCTGACAAAACGAGAACTGTAAGACTGCACACATGCATCCACCCATATATACATATCCACAATCTGAGGAACCAGAACACTATGCAATCAATTGAGGAACTTTTTATTTCCTGTCATTTTTATTATATAAATGTTTTACTCTGTGTTTCTGGACGATGGTGCTTAAGAGTATCAATTACATGTAAATGACAAAAATTACAATATTATCGGACAGAAAATGGTTCCTTCGAAACCAGACCCTAGTTTTTTCATTAGAAGGTTTTCAGCTTATTTTATACCAGAGAAAAACAAAGTTGATCAGAGAAAGAACAAGTTGTTTTATTTTCCTAATATGTTTGGAGATAGGAAATCCCCTAATGCAGCGATGACACTTTGGAAGGGCGGAATAAAAATACGATTTACAATTCTAGAGCCTAACAGGTATCCGTGACCCGATTCAAAAGCTGTACCAGTACCAAGAGAAAACAAAAATTATGTAGAATTTGTTGTTGTTCTGTACAATTTTTAGTTTATTCATCAAAACATAATTTATCAAAAAAATTAAACTTTTACCTTTCCGTAAAAAAATATTTCATTGATTTTCTTCATCAAAAAAATAAATAAATTGTCATAAAAATAAATATACGGTAAGTGTTTTTTCTGTTATTATTTTTTCATGTTGCAAAGTCGCCTCGTTTTTATTGTGACGCCAGTTCACTCTTATTCGTCTATTTCAGGCTGTTTAGATATTTCTGCGCCGGCAAAAGTCGATGTTGTCTGGTTCAAAAGCTGTACCAGTACTGATTTCTATTTACGGTAACTTCTAACATCAAACCGAATTCATCTTCCAAAAACTTAAATAACTTATTTCCCCGTTAACAAGGTTTGAAGGCCAAATTAAATAACTAAAAAGTCGATTTTAATTTGTTCAAAAGCTGTACAAATACTGAATTTTGTTTACTGTAACTTCTAATATCAAACTGAATTAATCTTCCAGAACGTAAATAAGTTATTTTCCCGTTTACAAGGTTTAAAGGCTAAATTAAATAACTAAAAAAGGTAGGAAAAAAATCAATAATTAACTGTTTTTTTCCTTAAACAAAACAAAAGTAAATGTAAATTAAAATTTAAAAATATATATAGGTTTACTAATACATTATTTATAAAGATCTTTTTTAATTCTATAAATATTGAAAATGTCCTTAAATTTTAAAAATATATATAGGTTTACTAATACATTCTTTATAAAGATCTTTTTTAATTCTATAAATATTGAAAATGTCCTTAAAATTTAAAAATATATATAGGTTTACTAATACATTCTTTATAAAGATCTTTTTTAATTCTATAAATATTGAAAATGTCCTTAAAATTTAAAAATATATATAGGTTTACTAATACATTCTTTATAAAGATCTTTTTTAATTCTATAAATATTGAAAATGTCCTTAAAATTTAAAAATATATATAGGTTTACTAATACATTCTTTATAAAGATCTTTTTTAATTCTATAAATATTGAAAATGTCCTTAAAATTTAAAAATATATATAGGTTTACTAATACATTCTTTATAAAGATCTTTTTTAATTCTATAAATATTGAAAATGTCCTTAAAATTTAAAAATATATATAGGTTTACTAATACATTCTTTATAAAGATCTTTTTTAATTCTATAAATATTGAAAATGTCCTTAAAATTTAAAAATATATATAGGTTTACTAATACATTCTTTATAAAGATCTTTTTTAATTCTATAAATATTGAAAATGTCCTTAAAATTTAAAAATATATATATAGGTTTACTAATACATTCTTTATAAAGATCTTTTTTAATTCTATAAATATTGAAAATGTCTTTAAATTTTAAAAAATATATATAGGTTTACTAATACATTCTTTATAAAGATTTTTTTTTTAATTCTATAAATATTGAAAATGTCCTTAAATTTTAAAAATATATATAGGTTTACTAATACATTCTTTATAAAGATCTTTTTTAATTCTATAAATATTGAAAATGTCCTTAAAATTTTTAAAAATATATATAGGTTTACTAATACATTCTTTTAAAGATCTTTTTTAATTCTATAAATATTGAAAATGTCCTTAAATTTTAAAAATATATATAGGTTTACTAATACATTCTTTATAAAGATCTTTTTTAATTCTATAAATATTGAAAATGTCCTTAAAATTTAAAAATATATATAGGTTTACTAATACATTCTTTATAAAGATCTTTTTTAATTCTATAAATATTGAAAATGTCTTTAAATTTAAAAAAATATATATAGGTTTACTAATACATTCTTTATAAAGATCTTTTTTAATTCTATAAATATTGAAAATGTCCTTAAAATCCCGTAATATGTTCATCTTTGAGATGTTTTAAAAAGCGAGAGGGATGTATTTTAAGCGAATCACTCCCGTCTTCAAACCGATTTTTAAAAAATATATTTTCAGCTGTTAGAGTTAAGGTTAGGGTACGTAATAACGAAACTAGTTCTTGCGACGATCTTCAGTGTCAAATTCGTCATCAGGATCCTTGAAAACAACAATAAAACCTATAAAAGTACTACAGCAACGAAACACACACGATTGGAGGCGATTTTTAAAAATGACCGTTCTTCGTTTACATGCAAACTTGGAACGTTGACTCATTTGTATAACAACACCAAAGAGAATCATAATTGTTCGGAAGCGCCCCTGTAGTAAAAAAGAACACACAAGAGCAATTAAATTCAAGTAATACTTACTTTTTGTTTGACAATCCGCTTTCAAGAAAGAAACGATGATAAAATGTGTGATTAAAACGATACGAGTTTGAAGGGTGAAAATCAATATTTAAGATGGCGACCGGAAAAACAGGTTCGCAGAAATAAAAATCTCTTTGGTGAATATTACGGGTAAAATTGTTATTTTATTTAATGACAAAAATGATAATAAAAAAAAATTAAAATGTAAAAATATAATTCTACTAAATGCTTTAAATGCTGAATGTGATCACTCTTCCGCATTGGGGTATATTATAATTACATTCACAAGGGACTTTCAAAGTGAACCATAAATATGGCATGGTGCAAAATCAATGGCCGATTCCTAAAATGTAAAAACATTTTGACCCCCCCCCCTTCACTTAAAAATTCACAAAAATCAGGAAATCAACCAATTTTAATGAAATTTACAATATTTATTAATCAACAACCACGGAATATAATGAAAGCTTTATTTTCTTTTAGTGAAAATGTAGTATTTTTTAAAAACAAAATACACATTTACTAAAGTTATATTTTTAAATATTACTTAAAAAAAAGCATTAATTTTTTTTTGTTTTTTATGAAAATAAAGCATTGTAGATGTTCACAATTAAAAAATTTAGGTAAAAATATAGTTTTATATGTTACGAAAAAGGCCCCTAAATACCGTGTTAACGAAATCACTATAACTCAAAGAAAAATTAATTTTTTGAATTAGCGATATTATTATTGAATAAAGCATTGTTTAATCAATATTTTCACCAAAAAATAATATAATTGCAAAAAATATTTCATGTGATTTTAATGATTAGAGTTTTGGGGAAAATCAAAAATGCGACATAATTATATTTCTCTTTCATACATGAACGTGGCATCATCAGCGCAAGACATTTTTTTATAATCTTGAAAATAAACCAAAAATTGACAATTTTGAGACCTAGGAAAGTATTTAAAAAATTGGATAATTTCTGTTAACAATTAACTTTGATTGATATGGTAGCCCCGTTCTGTAATAACCAGCTGGAATTAGCCTTCCAACAACCACTCGTACACCGCCCTCAAAACTTTAAATTCACAATTCATCGTCAATTATTTGGAATAATTTGTATTTGTTTTGTCTTTTTTTCCTTAATAAATATTTAAGTTAAAAACAATTTTTTTATTAATATATAAAGAGAATTCAAATATGACATTTTCTTTCAAAATTGAATTCTGTTCATCAATTAACTGTTTTAACTATTTTTTTCAATGAATAAATTGTCAGTCATTGACTTTAATTTACTTTTCACACTTAAAATTAAAAGCAAACAAACTTTATTTTAAAAAGAATCAATGTCATTTATCGTTATGAAACGTTAAGAATAAATCGAGTAACTAAAAAATGATAAAATTGACGCAGTTCGTAACGTAAAAATAATTTTTAACATTTTTAAAAAGTTTTATTTCAAATTCCAAGGAAAAACATTGGTAAACAGACATCATCAATAATTTCAGAGAATTACTAAATTAAAAACTAATACCAAGTTAAATATGAACATTTTTAGTTAAAAATAAAGTAAGATCTTAATTGCGTCCACTAACAAATATTTTAATTAAATAAGCATTTCCTTTTTTATTATAACAAAATAAGGGTACTTAAATTTGTTTATAACCTTAATAAACAATAAAGAAATTAATGGATAATAATTTTTCAACTTCTATAAACTATTACAAAACCTTTTAATATATAAAGTTAAAAATGATAAATTATAACATGTTTGTCTTCCATATATTTTACATAGCGATAGTCAATTGGTAAACAAAGTCGTTTGCCGATCATGTGACGTCGGATTTTACTCATTTATGACTTTTGATGGATAATTTTGCTAATTTTTAGTAAAATGTGGGAATTTCTTTTTTAATTCAGTATCTTATGACTTTAATTTAATAATTATCTTTGAAATAGTTCCCAAAAACTTATATTTATCTTTCAAGGGATGTTTACAAGTAATTTTTTCAAAGTTAAAAAATCACTGAATTTTTTTTTTTTGGGGGGGGGGGCATATTTCATTATAATTTATTTTTCACACGTAAATATGCAGTTCTTTTTCGTTTAGAGATTACGTTTAGGCTTTTATCTTTCAAACACAATCAAAGTTTACACGGAAACTAATTAAATAATTAATGATAAGCGCCTTTTAATAAGCATAGTCCATACAAAAGACGGCCATTTTTGCACGTACCAATAGGCTAATGTTAAATATATATGGATAGGCAAAAGGGAAACAAATGATTTAAATTTAATCCTACAGTTATAATAACTAACAAATATACCTGACGAAAAAAAGTTTGAATTTCAACATGAATATAAAAAATAGTTTAACAGGACTAATGGAAGTAACGATTTCTGATATTATTTGTGTTTGGCTTGAATTTTATATATAATAAAAATCAAATTAAAAATAAAAATTTGAAAAGTATTGTGGTTTGTTAATGACTTAGCAATATTATTTGTCAATTAAAAATTAATGAGATCATTTCAAAGTGAAAATAAGTTTAAGTCACGTAACATTTTCGACGAATAAAATTAATATTCGAAAGAAAATTTGGTGCTTGTGCATATCAACCCTGACATTGAAATATTTAAAGACTCTATAAACTATATTATGTACTTACGTGTTAGCTGAAAATAAGATTGTGCAGAAAAAATACGCAAATTCATTCAGTAGTTATTAAATTATAAGAAAAAGAAAAAAAATGATTTTACGTACATTTTGACATTTTTGTAAACAATGGAGACCCCCAAACCCCGAAATTGTGAAAATATGAGTTATCGTCCTTGACCACTGGAAAATGGTGGAAATATCTACCGAGTGATAAAATCGTTTTTATTTATAATTAAATAAATACTGGATGAATTTGCATACTTTTTGGTGTACAGTCTTTTTTCATCTACTATGTAAGTACATAGCAAAGTTTATACATTTCTTTAGCTATTTTATTTTTAAGAGCGGTCTAACATGTCAGGGTTGATATACACAAGCACCGAACATTTTGAATAGATAAGCCTTTAAATTTGAAAAACGAACAAAGATAAAAAAGTATGTAATACTTACCTTTGTCGCAAAAACAGTTTTTGTAAGCTTAAAGAATGGAAACAACAAAAAACAAACTCATAAAGTGAATAAGATTAACACATCTGCGTTTGCTAAAGAGATAACTTTCTCCTTACGAGTCTATAAAGGTAATAAAGTCTATTATGATCTTCCATAGTTTGACAATATCATGAATTCAACCAACTATTGCTTACCTCGATCAAATAAACATTCGATAAAAAAGCACAAATTAATCGGTCGAAGTAGATGTCCGTCTTATACGATTAATTATAGTTAAGTTTATATTATATTAATATATTTTGAAAAATTTTGAAACACATATTTTAAAGAAGAACACATATTTTAGAGAAGCCCAATCGAAAGCTGGTTGGTGTATGTTTAGCAAAAAATAGTTGATCATAAGAAGGGGAAGCAGAAGAAGCAACAACAAAGACGAGTACACGTGTAAGTGGTGTGCATGTCTAAGATAGTCTCGATTCGCTAGCTGAAATAATTACCCCAAGATCCTCACCATATAATTGTTCAAGATGAGCTCGATTAACTAGATGAACAAATAACCCCAAGAGCCTCACCATATTAGTTTTCAAGATGAGCTCGATTCGCTAGTGTAAGTAATAACCCCAACAGCCTCACCATATAAGTGTTCAAGATGAGCTCGATTCGCTAGCTTAACTAATAACCCCAAGAGCCTCACCATATAATTGTTCAAGATGAACTCGATTCGCTAGCTTAACTAATAACCCCAAGAGCCTCACAATATAATTGTTCAAGATAAGCTCGATTCGCTAGCTTAACTAATAACCCCAAGAGCCTCACCATATAATTGTTCAAGATGAGCTCGATTCGCTAGCTAAACTAATAACCCCAAGAGCCTCACCATATAAGTGTTCAAGATGAGCTCGATTCGCTAGCTTAACTAATAACCCCAAGAGCCTCACAATATAATTGTTCAAGATGAGCTCGATTCGCTAGCTTAAGTAATACCCCCAAGAGCCTCACCATATAATTGTTCAAGTTGAGCTCGATTCACTAGCTTAAATAATAACCCCAAGATCCTCACAATATAATTGTTCAAGATGAGCTCTATTCACTAGCTGAAATCATAACCCTAAGAGCCCTACCATGTTATTGTATGGTTGAGATTGATTGGGAAAACCATTTACGAATCAAAGCAGCTGTACTTAAAAAGTTGACAGCTTTAAATCCTCTATCTTCCTATCGACTTTGACGGATTCATGGACTAACAACATCTCAATATTTTGTCTGTTTCTGATCCAATTGTTATTAATAACAATGACGCACCATAAAGTGGGAAACATTTGTAAAATAAATAGCGACGAAAATACAATAGAATTCCTGCTACAATAGGAATTATAGAAACAATACGTAACAATCAATGCTTAGATTCTTCAAGTAAAAGAATGTGATGACTGTTTAGTTTGTGATGGAACTTCCATATGATCTCTTGTTGAGATGGCAAGCATCAATTGTCATACTATAGAACCTCAAATACACTTGTCCCCCCCCCCCCGAAAACATCTCTTGGTATTTAAAGTCTGAAAGAGAAAGATACTGCTTTCTCAAACGCTGCTTCATATTGCATTCTACAATGTTCGTGGAGAAATAAATGCTGTAAGAGAACGGATATGTGGATTTTGTGCAGGGAGGTGGTGTATTACATCTCTAAAGCAAACATCCCACAAAAGTTGTAAGAATATTATTCACCATAAAGTCACTGCCAATACTTTTATCTATGCAAATGTTTTCTTATCAAAGTAATAAAAAGAATCCATGTACTAATAAAGTAATCGTGTGTCCTGTATGTAATTTGTATGCATGGATCTATGATGTTGAAACTCATTATAACACCCGTCACAAAACTGAAGCAGCACCAACTCCATATTCTAATGATCTAGTGCACTTAATATAAAACAATGACCTTCAAATAGCAGTGATCATTATGACATTTCATCCCCAAGTGTATTTGTTATTGTTTTGTTAAGTAATATTACATTTTAAGCGAAGTAGGAATAGCAGAAATAGGTATATAATTTTTGTGAAATGAACATTATAACTATTGAGGAAGTTATTGGTAGAATGTTATGTTTGTCTAACATATAGTGCACTTAATATAAACCAATGCCATTGATTATGTTGTATATTTCCGGTAATGGGGCGCGGCAGTTCTCGCTTAAACAACTGGTCACGGTCACCAAAACGGGATTGTTGCATGGCTAACGCTTCCCACAAAATCATAATACGAAATCATACGAAAATCCCTCGGAAGCGCCGACCAAGGCTCGCCCCACAAAGTTGATCCAAAATTCTTAATGAGGTTTGTTGCACATAAAAATTAAAGCCTATTACAACCACGCTTTTCGAAACCGAAAATAACACGAAACGTTTTAAACTCGTTTTCAAACTTTTTTAACACTCACTTTTAATCCTTTAAACTGTCAGTCCTTTTAAACATTACTTTTTAAGCATTTTACTTATTAAAACATTTTTCCTGTTAACATATTTTACTTTAAAACATTGTTCTCTTTTTAACATAGTTCTCTTTTCTTTCTTTCTTTTTAACACGTAACAGACTTTCTTTTCACCTTCAAAATTAGATTCAAATTAAACATTGTTCAATTTAAACATCTTTTCTTTAAAACATGGTGCACTTTTTCTTTCCGTTTTAACTCTCTGTTTATCAGATTAGGACCTAAAAATGTTCAATACAAAAACTTACCTTACAGTTTCTTTCGTCGTCTGGTCATGTTCGCCATTTGTGCCGGCGGTTTCATTGAGTCTCTGGCCGTGATCGATGCTGGTGGTCTTTGATCTGTGGATAAATTTTATAGACAGGCAGGAGACGAAGGCGGAGACAATTTTTCCTCAGAGAGATGTGATTCTTTTATTCTGGACCTTGTTATGGAAGGTGGTTTTATCCATTGGTTTCTGCCATGCCTCTCATTCATACCTCTCGTGGGGTGCGACGATGCACTGGAATCTCTGGGTTGAATCTCCTTCGAGATCCAGCCCTTACTGGGCTCCAGATCCAGCGACTACATCTTCGACTTAACGCTCTGACTCCCAAAGCGAACTCATTTTGCATTTTAAGACACATGGAGAAGTTGACCGTCCGGCTCACTTCCAAAAGCGTTCTGTTTCAAAAACTCTCGTTTCTCACGAAGAAAGAGTGACGTCACAGATCCACACGTGCGACACCCATGCGAAAAGCATTTCCTTCACTCATGTTTTCTGACCTCTCTGACCCGAGATTCCCTGTGTCGGCGTCGAATTTGTAACTTTGTTATGGTCTGAAAAAATATAATTGACTCATAACGGTCCCCTTCGGTGCATGTCAGCCTGACCCGCACTCATTGTCTCATTTGACCCCAGCCATAATTCACACTCACTTACTCGTATCTAAGATCTGGGGCCCCATCCATAATATAACAATTATGATTACATTTCATTCCCAAGTGCATTTGTTATTGTTTAGTTAAGTAATTTAATATTTAAAGCTAAGTTGGAATAGCAGCAATAGGTATATGTTATTTTGTGAAATGAACATTATTGAGGAAGTTATTGTTAGAATTTTATGTTTGTGCAACTTATGTGTATTTTCCAAATTACTTCAGCATTTTTCAAATTTATGCATGAAAAAATCTAGATGTATGATATCATTAAGAAAAGTGGTGAAGCCTTTATCATTTTTAAAATTTACACTTGGAAAAATTATTACTGTGGCAGTATTCACGTGTCTGTTGATTAATAATTAAGAGTAATTAGCATAAAGAGAATATTTCCACAGCAATAGTTCTAAATTTTTCTAAATTATTTTTGTTCTATAAATTTTGACGTATCAATGTATTCAGTTTATGGCAATAAATGTAATTGTACTTAGATTTTTTGGAAATTGTAATCCACATTAATACTATGTTATGTAAGTATTTTGTGTACATTTTTGAGTGAATGCATATGTTGGTTATGGCTATCGTTTTATTCAAAATCAGTTTATGTACAAATTCATGATATTTAAGCATTTCCTTATGTTGTGCATTTAAAACACTATACTCAATAAGCACGACTTTTCGCGCTCCACTACTTTTGGAGCTGCTCTTTCTCCTGCTCCAACACCCTAAATTGGAGCTGACTCCTCTCACGCTCCTCATTATTAAAAAGGAGCCGCTCCAGCGCAACTCCTATAAAAAAGGATCAGCTCTTTTTCACCGCTCCATGATGAAACTGCACCTTCTTTTATAAAAGTTATATTCTGCCAATGAGTGCTCGAAGGATTGGAGTGGGCGTCAAAGGATGACACATCAAGTGTAAGACCGTAAGATAATATTTTACAAAATCTCGCTAATATTTTCAGTTGTGCTCAGGGTTATAGGAGAACATGTCGGATGAAACATAGAATTATACATAAATGTACATTTCCTGAGGTATGAAATAGAAATAGAAAAATCCCTGAAGTATTTTAAAACAATTTTAATTTTCATTACATTAACAACCTATTTTTTCAGAGTAGGACATTTTGAACCAATATTTTTTCTATTTATTTTGGAAAGGAATTTAGATTTGTTTTAAGTAAATAAAGTTTTACTTTTACACATTATTATTTAAAGAAAACATTTCTCTGAGAGGCAGCCAGGACAACATTAATCGTCGTGTTGTTTAATATTTGTTTGTTTTCCGAACATAAGTATATTGTATAATGTATACTATTATTCGCTACAGAGAAACGTGTAAGTACTTTCAAACAAAGAGATTTATCCATTTTGTTTTTCAAAAGTACAATTTATGGCGAAACAAAACAATGAAGTTTTTTTTTTAGAGATTGAATAAAAAATATTTTTCATAAGCTGGCTAATGAATATCAATAAATGGTCAATAAACAATTCAAAGATCGATTTAATGTTTTAAAAATTCAATATAAAATATCTGGCCTTGACCTTGGGTGTTGAAAAAATATCGGGTCAAATTTTCCTCCCGCAAAAAATTTACTAGAGAATGTTTTCTTAGGTCGGGCAGAAACATTTCTTAAAATTAAAAATTCGAATAAAATATTTTAAGGAAAATATTTTAAATCTTAACAAAAACAATAGTAATTTATAGTATAGGGGGAAAATAGTATTAAACTTGGATAAGGGAAAGAGTATTAAACTAGGTAAACAGATTGTTGATAGCATTAGCAATTGTTTCTACTCTGTTTCCTTACGATTAGTTTATGCTACTAGACCTGCTTTTCCTTCCTTTCGCAAGGATAGTGTGCCCTATACAAATTATAGTAATATTGTATACCAAATTCCAATGTGATGCTGGCTATATAGGGCGCACTTCCTTGCATTTGTAGACCCGCATAAAACAGCATGTTCCATCAAAAATACATCAGAGAAGGGTAGGGTCCTTGTGTTACTCCTCCTCTAATTCTTTGACTCTGCTATTGGCCAGCATTTGGTTGAAACCCCTAGCTGTGCCAGTGGCTATAAAATAGACCGTTTTGAGGTCTTTCACAGAGCAGATTCCAAGAACCATTTGAAAATATTGGAATCTGTCTCTATTGCTATTCGAAAACCTTCCTTGTGCCGGCAGAAGGAATTTGTAAGATCGCTTAATCTCTTTGGGGAACTTTGAACTCCTTCCAAATTTTTATTTTTTTATTTTTTATCCCCTAACGTAGTGCCTTTTAATTGACTTTTAATGAAATCATTAAATTGAATTTTAATCGCTTTATCGTTAATTTTGGCACACTCAATTTCCCCATTTTGCTCTTTCTCTCGACGTTATTATTAATTAAAACTATCGATTTTCTCCTGACGAGATGATAGTCGAAAGGGCCTTAGAGAGATTTCCGCGTATTCTTTTTAAATATATATATATATATATATATATATATATATATATATATATATATATATATATATATATATAGGATCAACTGGACCTCTTGGTTACATGATCCCTAATTCTCAAACAGAGGCCTCCAGTAGTCTTTTACCTCTTTATTGGGGATGTCTTTTACACCGTGATTGTCTCTCTTATCAGATTCGTGTAGAACACTCTCAAATTGTTTTTGAATTGTTTGTTCTCGAGTTTTGCTCTGTTCGTATTGTTTTTTGTTGAGTGCTTGAATCTTGCAACGGTGTTTATTCCCACTACATGTCTTCTACTACGAACGCAGATGATGTTCTCTTTAGGCTTGGATTTTAGGCAGTTCAGGTCTTTCCTCCACTCTGATCATTTAGACTTCCTTAATGGTATAACCAAGTTATTCCTGCAAGGCTAACTGTTTATCATCTAGTTCCGGTAATTCCAGAGGTAATGGTGGTGGTTTAGGTGAAAGTGTTGATTGTGGTCTTTGTGATAGTGGTAATGGAGCACTCTGGTTCAGTTAGGGGCTATCTACTGAATGTAAGCTGACAACCAATTTTGGTGGGAGATCTGACAGGGAGCCACTTGATAAATGGGATTGTGGTGATAAAGGGGATCAATGGTGGAGAGTCATCAGCCCAAACTATTCGGCTGGGCTCACGAGTGTTGTTTTGGCTCATTTTGTCGTATATTAGGAATTTCAATTTGGAAATAACAGTGGATCTGTTTTTGTTTATATGAGGGCTGCTATTTCTGTATTCATATATAGAGCTCAGCCTCATTGGAAACCTTCTCCTTTATATTGCTCATTTGTGAGTTAAATCAATGATGAGAGCAGTCCTTTCAAGTTTTTACCACATAACAATATCTGATTTTGGTTGCCTTTCTTTAGTGTATCTGTCCGCCTGTATGACTTTGACATAGAACACTGTCAGCTGTCAGTTAATGGGTTAACGTTCATGTTCCCACTTGTTCAGCAACCTTTCAAGTTGCATCTTCCATCAGAGCTTCCAGTGGAGTTATTTGCTATAACGGGTTGTATAATGCTCATCTACCAAAATATTATTGCATCAAGATATCAAATCACTTGGACTTTCCACATCTGAATGACAGAACCTGCACTAGTCGTTTTGATTGTAGACCAGCAAGTTTCTTAAATCCATTTGTGCATAGACACTAGACTTTTTGGGCTATAATTATCCATTCCTAATAAAATGGAACTTTCACACTCCTAAGCCATTGTAGTGAAGCTTATTTATGTAACTTTAAGTTGTTCCATGAACTTGTTCGTTTATCTTGTCGCCATCCTTCTTGTTTTCTTTTCAGCTCCCATTTTGTGTACTCCTGTATATTCTCCTGTTTGATCAGAGTTGATGGATGCTCAAATCTTTTCTCTAGTGTTTCCACTTAATATTTCGGCAAGCTTTCTGGAGGAACTCTGCTGAAGTAGGCATTTGGTGTGATGTTCCTTTACCATTCTCATTTTTTTTAAATCTCAGAAGCTGTTGATATATTGACCCACGCTTACCATTGATGTGCGGTATGCATGGGTATTTTAGTAAAAAACAAACTATCTTCCTTTTCTGGTATATATAACATGTCCATAAATTGATGTCGGCAGATAGGCTAAAGTGGGGCCAGCTTTCCTGTTTTTTGTGTCAAGACTATTGATGTTTGGTGGCCAGTCAATAATGCCAAATTCATAGGAAACAACAGGGATTCCCAGTTGGTTAAGTCCTGTTATTTTATTTTCCGATGAGTTCTGTCTATCAGAAATAGCGGTTGATTTTCAGATTCAACACAGAGTTTGAAATCGTCCACGTGGATTGGATGGTTGACTGTTTGTTTTCTTCCTTCTTTCTGTGCATGCTAAGTTTGTATCCAGTATTGTATCGTGCGAGTAACTGACTCAATCGATGCAATGAGATCGAAAGGTAGGGGTGACAGGCTTTCCTCTTTGAATATAACTCGCTGAATCTTTATATTTGCGATGTGTATTTTGCTGCTTTCTTTTATTTTTGCACTTAAGCCTTTTATTTCCGAATAGTCTATATAGCCGGTCCCGGCAAAATAACGATTCCTGCGTTATTTTGCCGGTTCATGTATATTTAACTAAATAGTTAAACATACAGTGACGCCCTGCACAATAATGAGTCTTACGTTATTTTGCCGGCTCGTGTTTATTTAACTATAAATTACTTTTTTTTATTATTTAAATTATTTTTTTGTATTATTTAAAACTTTATCAAACGAAATTTGCCTGATTGTTTTTTTTTTTTTTTTTTAAACTTTGCCTGATTGATTTTTTTATTTGTTTTTAATTAATCTTTGCCTGATTGATTTTTTGTATAATTTAAAACTTTATTAAGCGACAATATATTTTAAAATAACGATAAAATTAATTTTTACTTCCGGTTGATTCGATTAGGAGTGAACTCTTCAAAATTACGGCTTATTTTATGATTTCATTGAAAGAACGGTTTAAAATAGAAACTGTTTAAATCCAGTGATTTTCTGTATATTTTAACATTATCGAAGTTTTTATTCATAAAGAAAATCAGAATTTTACATTAAAATCTTTCCTTTGTAAAGCACATTTTTAACAAGTAAATGTTACCAAAGGCAACATAAATTATTCTTCTACCTGTATAAGTTTATTTGTTTATTTGATTGTTTATTTTTATAAAAAAAATCATTTATCAAAATAAATAATAAAATAAACAAATAAACTTATACAGGTAGGTAGAATAATAATTTATGTTGCCTTTGGTAACATTTATTTGTTGCTTATTTTTTTTCTTTGTATATAACTTAAGGAAAATTTCAATTACTTAAATCGAGAGCAACATTAATTCTATTATGAAAAGTAAGCAGATATTTCTTTAACCGACACAATAGGTTAGTAATGTTGGGAAACACAACTGATGATGAAAACAAATTGCTTTTAAATATTTGCCCTTATTTATTTAATTACCTTTTCTTTCGCAAGGCCATAACAATTAGGTTTTTAAAAATAATGAACCTGCATAATAACGATCCCTTTACATTAGTAAATAATTATTGTGCCGGGCGTCACTGTATGTTTAACAATTTAGTTAAATATACATGAACCGGCAAAATAACGCAGGAATCGTTATTTTGCCGGGACCGGCAATATAGCCTCTTCCTTTTATTTCAGCTTGGTATTCTCCTATCTTAGCTCTGCTTTGAGTTTCTCCACCATCGTCTTCAATGTTTGCCCTGTGACATAAAGTCAGATATCTGAGCGGTTTTATTCTCACAATGTTTCTGTCTTTAGTTGGGGTTTTCTTTCCAGACTTGTTCATATGCTTTTGTTCTTAAGTTTCCTTTTTTACTCTTTGTTTTAGGGTAATAGTTTTAAGTGTATAAACTATTCTGCCCGGAAGTTGCATCATTTTTTTCACTCAGACGCATTAAACGGAACGATCCTTGTGAGGTCATCATTGACGTTTGTAATAAGTCTGCCAAGTTTTAGTTTTATTCGTTTCACCGTTGTGCCATTTATATTCTGTTTGCCAGCTCTTTTTCCAGTTCAATCAGATATTGGAAATAAAATTTTGAATGAATAAACATTTAAATTTTGCAAAAAATTGATGAAAATTAAAATAATACTTATGTTGTACAGATACGTTGTTTTTATCACAATGAATATACTGAAACAGTGAGTACGAACATGTACTGACAAGAGGTATTGTTTTTGAAAGGAAGTTATAATCACATATTTCATCCTATAATTTGAAAAATAGGAAGCAAAGACTTGTTGGCGCGTTTCCCGTATTAAAATAAAACCTTAAATTCTAACTTGCACAACAAAAGTGAGGATGGACAATTCGATCCAGGTAGTCGCGGAGGTCATATGAGGTGACTCAGGAAATAAATCTACTAATTTTTCACAACAGGGGTTTACAAACCAATTCAAATACTAGATCACTTTTACCTTACGAGGGAGTTTTCTCACATAATTGAACAGTGAAATGGCACCAAAGTTGACAGTTCAGTTCAGCAGCACATTCGAGCAGTACGACCCAGTCTACGGAAACCGGAGACAGCCGAGTGAGATAAAAGAACTTGAGTGACAATTCACCTTAAACAGATACAAATATGCCAATTATATATTTAAATACACTAACCAATTCCAACACATTTCTCTTCCCTTTTAGCAAATAAAATAATCTCTCGTCCGACGGTCGGTGTAATTACTTTTTACATGAAACGATTTTACAGACTCATCTTGTTTGACATATTTCACAAAAATATGGAATCGACTTTTTATGGAAAAGCAAAAATATTTTAAATTCTAATCTTTTACTACATAAAATGCAGATTTATTTTCTATATTTTACAAAACTGGATGAATACAAGAAGGTCAACAGCTAGAAATTATGTGCTTTTAAGATGAAAGTTAATTTCACAAAAAATGTTATAATAGAAAAATGTTTCTGCCTGTCACTGATGTAATTTTTGTTAGAAAAAAATGAAGTCATATTTCATGAAGCAATTCGTGACCAGCTTTATTTTAAGTTACCAAATTGTACTTGACGAAACGGGTTTAACATGACACTGTCTCTACACAGCAATTTCGTCTCAGAATACATTTTTTTTTCAATTAAAAACAATTAAACAATTTATTTCTGATAAGAATGAAATAAAATGGAATAAGAATACCCGTTTTCCATCCGATATCAATAATATGTACATTGGTTTACAAATGTTTATCTATATTTCGGAGTATATTGTACAAATTGTAAATGTTACCCTAAAATATCGAATTACATTTTGATAACAGTAGAAATGTATGAAAACAAATATTTTTGTGTAATATGACATTCATTTACAAATACAAAAACAGCACAATTTTTCTATGCAATTCGAGAAAGACTATTTTATTTTTGTGGAAAAACATACAAGTAAAATTTAGAGATATGATTTTAAAAGTCGTTTTCTTCTACGTAAATAAAAATTGATTTCTGACAGTATGTCCGAAAAGGCATACTTAAATTTTATAAAGCATTTCTCTACAATTTTATTTTATTCAAAAATATTTTTTCAGGTTAGCATCTAATTAATATTCTAAAATCTACAGTTGATCTTGCATGCCATCTCAGATCTTTAGGTATTTTAAACTAAGCCTCAACAAATTTGTATTTTTGTAAAAAATCTTCAGTAGAATTTTAGGATTCAAATCGTTTTTTGAGTGCAATTTAAACCTCTCTTGTATTTGTTCACTAGGTATATTTGACAGGTAATTTCTTTTTCATGATCGAAGTTGCGCCTAGAACTGAAATTTATTTCCACTATGTGTTTGCATGTGTTGTAATCCACTTGACTTATGCGTTAGATATAAAGCAAATACCTGACAATAATATGGTGTTTTTCCAGTATAAGCTTTTATTGCAAAAGTGAAACATACTTCACAACACTTTGGTTTCTATCCAGTAAACTTTTGTATGTGCTACAACGTACTAGACCTCTGTGTAAATGAATAGCCAGATACTTGACAAAATCGTTTATCTAGTTTAAAATATATTCTCCTACATATTAGATTTCTTTGAAAAATCAGCCACATATTTCACAAAAATATGGATTTTTACATTTGTTTTCTTGAGATACATAGATGGTCGAATATTTCATAAAAGTTTTCTTTTTCCTGTTAAACGTTGAGACAGTAAATAAATTATGAACCTTAATTTTCTCTCCCCAATTGACGTGTTCTACTATATTATAGTATATCTTTCTTGTGGTCTTTTGGTCTTACCTGATACCTTCATCGGAATCCATCTAGTCTAGTAAAATATTCAGCTAAGTGCTGTCACTTCTGATAACATAACTTGGAGAAGATTCACAATTCCTTGTATCAGTGAGTGTATAGCCGTGTGGATGTGATCGAATTTGGGCTTCAAATACTATGTTACTTTAAATATCTGGTCAGGGTTTACTTGTAGGGTTTACTTGTCATGTTGTCATTACGAACCCTTGTACAGAGAGACCGAGGAGACTCGAATATTGTGGCTAGTGGCTAATTAAAAATCTCTAAATGCAGTTCATGTGTTCATGTGTGCTTCCACATATCTGTGTAAAAACTAAGACAGATCTACTCAACAACAATATGGTTTTGTTTACAGTATGTGTTCGCATAGAACATGTTGGATATCGTTAAAAACGACACAAATACTAAAAATGAATGTGGTTATTCTCCAGTATACTTTCACATATGTTGTTTCTCTGTAAAAGAAGAGCCAAATACGTCACAAGAATATGGTTTATATTCAGTATGTGTTTGCATATGTCACAACATAAATCATGAATTTGTACAAAGAGAGGCACATACTTGACAAAAAAATATGTTTTTCTCCAGTATGCGGTCGCATATGAATGATCACACAGTGTTTATTTGTAAAGAGCCACACACTTAACAATATGGTTTCTTGCTTTTTCAGACACTCAAGCCTAGAGATCTTTTTAAGATTCTAACAGTCCCTTGAAGTGCAGTTGTTTGTATTTCTCTTGCACTCGGTTCACCGGGTATACTCGCCAGATACCTCTTTAAATTCTTCTTCATTAGTCTTGTTGCTCCTATAATAACTGGTATGATTGAGATTTTCCTAAGATTCCAGTTTCTTTTCATGTCATACATAAGACCTTGGTATTTTTTAATCTTTTCCATTTCCGCTCTGTTTAATCCTGCATCATTAGGGACACTGACTTTAGCTAGGGTGGTTACTTTCTCTCTTTTGTCCCATAATACGATGTCAGGTTTAAAAGCTCCGTTTTCTAGATATGTAGCTGTAGGGATTGCATAGTCATAGTGGATGGTGTAGAAATTGTTTTCAACTTTTCTTTCTGGTATATGCTCCCAGGACCTGCTGCTACACTGGATATTCAACTTTTTTACAAATAGTCCAGTGAAGATATTTACACACTCTGTTGTGTCATATTGTATAGTAGCCATCCCTCAGGAGAACCTTACAACTGGATTTCAGGTGGATCACATTCTCTACTTTTGTGTGGCAGAACCTGCACTTGTTATTGTTGCTGAGACCACTCTTTTTAAAGGCATTAGTGATCAAGCTTTTATCTTTAGCAGCCATTATCATTCTCTCGTGATCATAGTGTAGAGATCCTCTTTTCAGCCAGTCTATAGAGCCTTCTTTATCTATATATTCTTGAGATCATTCAGCTAGGATATACTTAGCACGTTGTTGGTTGGCCCATTCTTCCAGTTTTCTTGAATGGAAGGTGTTTGTGTCTTTCTGACGGCTTTTGCGAGCTATTTCTGTGGCAGTATTGTTGTCTGTTTCTGCCTCATTTGTAAGACAGTCCTGTCGAAAATGTTTGGCCAGTTTTGTGATAGAGGTTGTTCTGCTTGCTCTGGCTTTTTAATGTTGGCATACTATCATAAGGTTTGGGTTCTGGGAGCTCATCAGATATTGGTCGCTGCTCACAATAGTGGCTCCATGTTGATGGTCAATTTCTGAGAGACCCATACCCCCTGTTCCTCTTTGGAGATATAGCCTTGGTAGACACTGCTTTCTGTACATTACCCTGTACATTGTAAACATGTTTCTCGTTTTAGTGTCTAATCTATTATGTCCTTTTGTGGCCAATCAATAATTCCAAAGCTGTATGTTATCACTGGCATAGCTAATTAGTTAATGGAAGTTACTTTGTTTTTGTTTGTTAGCTGTGTTTTGCAAATTTTTCTAACACGGTGTATATATTCTCTGACAATTTTTTCTCTCATCTTGGCATGTTGAATTGAATCGTTTTCTTCTATGCCAAGGTGTTTGTATTGTTCCTGTTCTTCAAGGTCTTTGATGTCAGTATCTTCATCAAGCTGTATGTTTTCTGTTTGGATCTTCTTCCCAGCTCTAAGTGAGCACTTGGCACATTTGTTCAGGCCGAACTTCATTCCAATATCTTTGGGAAGGTATGTACAACCTGTAAGAGTCGGCTTAAGTCAGCATCTGAACTAACATACAGCTTGAGGTCATCCATGAAGAGCAGGTGGTTGACTCTTTTGTTTCGATCTTGTTTGCGGCCCTGGTTCAGATTGTAGGCACTTTGGCTTTTGTTTAGTAATTTGCTTAGTGGATCAATTGCCAGGCAAAAGAGTAGAGGAGATAAGCTATCTCCTTTGAAGACTCCTCTTTGAATCTTGACACCAAGGATTGTTGTTGTTCCATTAGTGTGTCTTAATGCCATGGTTTTTTTCCATATATTAATTTGTACTGTCATAGTTTTCTTGATGACCGGATGGATATTATATAGATCACGGCAATGCAGGAGCCATGCATGGGGTACACTATCGTATGCCCTTTGGTAATCAATCCAAGCCATGCTTAGATTTCTCTGCCTCTTCCTACAGTCCTCAAGGATGGTCTCATTGCTGTTAGTTTTTTTCAGTCAGAAATTGGGTATATTGTCTATGCCAGGTTTTTCTTGTAATTCTAAAATTGATTCAACTTTCCTTTTATCATTCCAGACGGTATCTCTGGCTCTGGCACTTTTGGCTTGCTTTTATTACTTCTAGCTATATCTGAAATTTCACTTGGCCTCTTGGTTGCATGGTCCTTCATTGTCAAACAAAGGCCTCCAGTAGTTTTCTAGCTCCTTCTAATCTGGTGGCTTTTCCACCGTTATATTCTCTCCAACCCAATTTCTGTAGAATAGTCGTGTATTCTTTTTTAACTGTTTGTTCTCAACTTTCGCCCTGTGCTTGTAATCCTTTTTTTGAATTCTTTTGGCAAGTGCTGGGATTTTGCCTTCAAGTTCCCTTGCAAAGTTTTCTATTTCTTCTACATTTTTTGTAATTAAAACTGAGTCTGCAGATGGTGTTTCTCAGCCGTCCCCGCACTGTAGAAGCAAGAAAGAATTGTTTAATTTGAGACACTTGATTTCTGCAAAGGTTGTTTCTGGAGCTTCAGTTTCCACGGTGGTGTTGTGACTCGTGCTTTGGACTCCCATTGCTTTTTGAATTGAAGGAGTATTTTCCTAACGATGTAAAGTCCTGCAGCATGTTATTTAATTTAGCTCCGTGAGGGATATGTTGGATGGAACAAGTCTTTGGAGAGCGATGTTTATGTTTTGTATTACTGCCTTGGTAGCTCTTGAGGCTTGGATTTTGGGCAGTCGAGGTCTTTCCTCAAGCTTCATCAGCTGGACTTCTTCAATTGTATTCCCAAGCTCTTCTTCCAAGGCCAATTGCTCATCATCTGGTTCCAGTACTTTCTGGGGTAATGATGGGTATTCAGGTGTTACCAGTGGCCTCGGTGATAGTGGTGAAGAACTTAGGTTCAATGAGGGGCTATCTTCTGATTCTAAATAGACATCTGATGGTGGTGGTATACTTGTCGGGGAGCTCCTTGCTAAACGATATTCTAGTGTTGATGTGACTTTATGGTGGGTTGTCATGGACACAGAGTATGACAGCTTCATCCATGGGTGAATGGTGTTTAAACATATTTTACATGTAAAAAGAGAGCAACATACTTACAAAGAATATGGGTTTTCTCTAGTCTGTGTTTGCATGTGTTCAAATACATCGTGTTTCAGTGTAAAAGACGAGCCATATGCTTAAAAAGAATATGGTTTTCCTCCTTTCTTTTAATTTTCTTTCATTAGCTGGGGACGGGGCAATCTTCCAAATGCCATACGATCACGCGCTATTTACAGACTCAAACCGAGAGCTCTTTTCAAGATTCTGGCTATTCCCTTAAGTGCAGTTGTTTAATTTATTTTGCACTTGGTTCGCATATGTCACATAATATATCGTTTTATTGTAAAAGAGCCACAAAGTTTAAGAAGATATGGTTTCTCCCCAGTATGTGTTCGCCTATGATAAGCCATTCTTTCATTATAAAAGAGCCACATACCTCACAAGAATATGGTTTCTCTCTAGTATGCGTTCGAAAATGTTGCAACATATGTTCTTCCTTTGCAAAAGAAGAGCCACATACATCACAAGTATATAATTTCTCTTTGTTGTTTCATTTTACTTCAGTCGAAGTTCTCAGAAATTAAGAGCCTCTTTCCTGGGACTTGCACTTTATTTCTAGATTGTATAGATAAATATTCGAATATTATATTAATGTTCTCCTTTACCTGTTAAACCTTCAGTTAGTTAAGAAACTATGAATTTTTTTCTCCTCAATTGACCAGTTAACTATGTGATAGTATATCTTTCCTCTGGTCTCTTGGTCTTACCGGATTCCAGACACAATAATTCATCTAGGTTGGTAAATAATTCAGCATTGGTCTGTAACTTGATATTAAGTTATTGGAGAAGGTGCATCATTCCTCGTATTAGCCAGTGCATAGCCGTTTCAAGGGATCTTATTTAGATATTTAGGTGAATTATCCTCATGCCAAGTTGACCTGACAAACCTTTGTACAGTGAGACCGAAGACACTCAAGGATTATGTCTAGTAGGTAATTTGCATATAGTAAGGCATGTTCTTTTTACATTTTAACAGAAGTGCCACATAATTGACAAAATTGTGGTTTCTCTCCATTATGTGTTGGAATATAGTTTGTGTTATCGTCAGTGCCAAACACTTAACAAGATTATAGTTTCTTCTTAGTATGCGTTCGTATATGTCGCAACATATTAAATTTCTGTGGAAAAGAAAATCCACATACTTCACAAGAATATAGTTTCTCTCTAGTATGCGTTTGCACATGTAGTAACAAATATTGTTTAGCTGAAAAAGAAGAGCCACATACTTCACAAGAGTATTGTTTCTCTCCAGTATGCATTCACATATGTCGGTTCATGCTTTTTTTACTAGTAAAGGTAGATTTACCTACTTCACAAAATGTGGTTTCTCTCCAGTATGCGTTTGCATATGTCGCGACATATTTTGTTTCCATGTAAAAGAAGAGCCACATACTTCACAAGTATATAGTTTCTGTCCAGTATGCGTTTGCATATGTTGCACCATAGTTTGTTTCCGTGCAAAAGAAGAGTCACATACTTCACACGAATATGGTTTCTCTCCAGTATGTGTACGCTTATGTTGTAACATATTTTGTTTTGTAGTAAATGAAGATCCACATACTTCACAAGTATATGGCTTCTCTCCAGTATGTGTTCGCATATGTTGCAACATAGATGGTTTCTGTGTAAACGAAGAGCAACATACTTCACAAGAATATGGTTTCTCTCCCGTATGTGTTCGCACATGTAGCAACATACTTTGTTTTGTAGTAAATGAAGAGCCACATACTTCACAAGTGTATGGCTTCTCTCCAGTATGTGTTAGCATATGTTGCAACATATGTTTTTTCTGAGTAAAAGTATATCCACATACTTTACAAGAATATGGCTTATATCCCGTATGTGTTCGCCCATGTAGCAACACACTTTGTTTTGATGTAAAAGAAGAGCCACATACTTCACAAGTATATGGCTTCTCTCCAGTATGTGTTCGCATATGTTGCCACATATGTTTTTTCTGTATAAAAGAAGAGCCACATACTTCACACGAATATGGTTTCTCACCAGTATGTGTTCGCATATGTTGTAACATATTTTGTTTTCTAGTAAATGAAGATCCACATACTTCACAAGTATATGGCTTCTCTCCAGTATGTGTTCGCATATGTTGCAACATAGATGGTTTCTGTGTAAACGAAGAGCAACATACTTCACAAGAATATGGTTTCTCTCCCGTATGTGTTCGCATATGTCGCAACATACTATGTTTTGTAGTAAATGAAGAGCCACATACTTCACAAGTGTATGGCTTCTCTCCAGTATGTGTTGATATATGTTGCAACATATGTTGTTTCTGTGTAAAAGTATATCCACATACTTTACAAGAATATGGCTTATATCCCGTATGTGTTCGTCCATGTAGCAACACACTTTGTTTTGATGTAAAAGAAGAGCCACATATTTCACAAGTATATGGCTTCTCTCCAGTATGTGTTCGCATATGTTGCCACATATGTTTTTTCTGTATAAAAGAAGAGCCACATACTTCACAGTATATGGTTTCTCACCAGTATGTGTTCGCATATGTAGTAACATATTTTGTTTCTTTGTAAAAGAAGAGTCACATACTTTACAAGAATATGGCTTCTCACCAGTATGTGTTCGCATATGATGTAACATATTTTGTTTCTGTGTAAACAAAGAGCCACATACTTCACAAGAATATGGCTTCTCACCAGTATGTGTTCGCATATGATGTAACATATTTTGTTTCTGTGTAAACAAAGAGCCACATACTTCACAAGAATATGGCTTATCTCCTGTATGTGTTCGCATATGTCGCAGCATATGCCATTTTTGTGTAAATGAAGAGCCACATATATCACAAGTATATGGTTTCTCTCTTATATGTGTTCGCACATGTAGCAACATACTTTGTTTTGTTGTAAAAGAAGAGCCACATACTTCACAAGTATATGGCTTCTCTCCAGTGTGCGTTCGCATATGTTGTTTCTGCATAAAAGAAGAGCCACATACTTCACAAGAATATGGTTTATCTCTCATACATGATCGCAATATTTTTGGTTTATTTGTAAAGGAAGAGGAACATACTTTACAAGAATATTTTTCTCACCATTATATGTTCACACATGACTCCACATTGTCGTTTTCTGTACAAAAGAAGAGTCATATATTTCACAAGAATATGGTTTCTCTCCAGTATCAGATTTATAGTTCAGTTTTGAAGTCAAAACATTTTTAAATACAAGTTATGTATTTTTATATTGTGCTCCTGTGATTGAATATTTCTAAAATAATTCCGATTCTGACTTTTTAAAACTTTTATGGATTTTAAATTTAGCAGATTGTTGATTGATATTTTTTCTCATGTTTCAGTGAAAATGTTAATTGTGTTTAACTGTAATTGATTATATATATTAATAGGAGAATCGTGTAAATAACATAATGAATACAGATTCTTAGTATTAATAAAAATATAATTTTCAAAATATTTTAATAGATAATTCTACAAAACTAAATATTTTATCAACCCATAAGTTTGATATTATTTCAGTTTTCACCATTAGCAGTATGTGTTTATTTTCAAGTATTTTTATGCCTGAAATTCTACTTATATTAAAGGGGCCATGAGTGCATTAGTCAGTTACACACATAGGATACTACAAATGTGCACAAATGAGTGTATTAATCATATTCATTTACAACCACTATTCCAGCAAGTTTTGTATTAATAAAAAGAAAACAAGAAATCCCTATTCAGTTGACAAGTGAATATTTTCCAATATATAATCATAAAATGCTATTGATGAAAGAAAACAATTCGTACAGTTCACAAGTGAATTATTTCTCTCATTTTAGGATATTAACTGTGGGCAATTTAAGTTTTTCTTTCTATTGATTGCTGGATATTCTGCAAAATGAAAAATAATTAAAAGATAAATTTCAAGAAAAAAAAAAAATTTTATACAAGTTTTTTGCAAACAAAATTATTTTAAGATGTTAAGCGGATATTTTTAAATGGATGAACTAGAATATGTTTCACCATTTTAAGCTTAAAAGCAAAAGGTATTATGTACATTTTTATTAAAACGTTCACAAATTAATTATTGAATAAATTCAAAATATAATAAGGATATGTGTTGCAATACTGATCCATTAATGAAATAAATGAATTTCTTTTTTTACACATTGGATTAAATTTCTACAAAACCTTCATTAATTAGATCCGAAATGTAATATTTTTTAATTTGCATAAATTAATAGCTTACAAAATAAATACTTTCGAATGATATTTGAGAAGCACCAACACTTTATTGATGATCTTCAAAATACTGTTATGATAATCTTATTTTATTTGCAATTCTTTTCTATTGCTTTTGTGTCAACAAATTAATCAATAAATATTTGAAGATACTAAGAAACTGGAGAATATATTAAAGTCACCAAAAATTACACATAAAGTGTTCATGTGTCATTAAATATAACCAAAGAAAATCACTCATCTTTTTAACATATGTAATTATATATTACATAATATATATATATATATATATATATATATATATATATATATATATATATGTGCGTAATTGTACCGAATAAAGTTGTATCTTTCAATATGATTTTGAATAAACCAAAAAAAGAATATAACGTTATTTGAAGATACAATAAAACATTCCAAATTTGACAGTCAGAAGATGTAACAGTCATAACTTTCTTCACAAAACACCATTTGAGTGGAAGGTTAAAAAATGTCAGTATAATTAAATATTATCAGAAGAAAATGGAAATATCTAAGTAATTAAAACGATGTTTCAATATCTGCAAGCTAAAAAACAACATTTAAATAAAATTTCATCAAATATGTTTTAAATGACGCGTCATGTTTGATAACAAATATATATTTTTGAGTAGTGTTTTTAATAAAATAAAAAAAAACTTAAAACATATTTTTCATTTAATTACTTATTTTTTATAAAAATGACTTTTAGTGTGAAAAAATATCTTCATTTCCAATAATATATCTCACGTGTGTAAATGCTTTGACATTTTATGATCGAATGGATATTTAATGAAAGTTTGAGAAATTTTTATATATGTTTTTTGACAATATTTTCGAAGGTAAAAGGGTTGATGTGAAACCGGACCCTGGTTTTTCCTAAGGAGCCTTTCATCTTATTTTGCAGTAGAGAAAAACGAATTTGATAAAAGAAAGAAAAAGTTGTTTTCTTTTCTCGATATTTTGGGAGATAGGAAATTCCCAAATAAAGCGATGACATTCGTCGGCAGCTATGTAGCTTTAGTATGCTGCAAGAAAATATTTTTTTGTCGATAAGGACAATTTGCAAGAGTATTGTCGCATCGATAAAAGATTAAAACAAGAATGGTTATGTTTCTCAGGTTGGCAAAAGAAAAGCGAGTTTTGAAATGTTTTTGCACGAAAAGAAAAAAAAGAAACTAACATTTATAAAAAAGAAAGATTTGTTTTTCTTTTTTCACTGTTTTGGGGAAATGTTAATTCCTATTGCCAAAAATGAGAGCGTATACATTTGTCAACGTCAGTTGTGGGGTCAACAGACCGATCTGATGAAGATCATCAATGAGATCTGCGTTATGTGGCTTTTGTATGTTGTAAAAATAAGGACTATTTTCTGATAGCAATGATATCTGAGTGTTATTGTCGGATCGAAAAAGATAAACACAAAAATGATCATGTTTTATTAGGTTGGGAAAACAAAGAATAGTTTTAAAATGGGTTTGTAAAACCAGAGGCCATGTGGATTGGTGGAGTATCCGCTGAAGGATATTCCATGAAAGATATTGAAAGAACAACGTAATCGTTAAAATAAATAGTGAAAATTCATTTTTTACTACTATAATAAGTTTCGAGGATGAATTCCCCGCCACAGAGGTAACAGTAGGAGATAGAAACAGATGAAGAAGACAGAAAAGAGGGGCGGAATAAAAATGCAATTAACAATTCCTGAATTAGAATGGTGGATTAAAAATACCAAATATTGTAAGAAACAAAATGAGAATACACCTGGAAATGATTGGAAACAATTGTTGAAATGGTAAAAATTAGATAAAGAAAAAGGCAAGTGTATGCTGGTCAATGTATGCAAAACAGGATACTTTGTTGATATGATAGCATTGAAAATAGTGAGAAAAGAAAGATTGACAACCTTTTAGAACTAATGATTAGAGAGATGATTTAAAACTTGATTGGAGAGATGATTTAAAAATTGATTGGAGAGATGTCTTTAAAACTTGATTGGAGAGATGTCTTTAAACTAATAATAAGAAGGAAAATTCAAAATTTTAAATAGGTTTTGCCAGAAAATTGACTAGACATCTTATGAAATGTTGACATTTAAATCAAAAATAATTTCGAGTTTTTAAATTAAAGATAAAAAACTAAGATAAATTAAAAGGCAAGTATATACTGGTCAATGTGTGCAAAATAGGATACTTTGTTGATATGATCATATTGAAAGAATTAATGTTAGTTCTTGGCTAAGTAGATGGAGAACAGTTGTGGTTGTATAATGAACTGATTGGACTTTACGGAAATTAATGTATTAGTATATATTTGGGGAGAGGCGACGAGAAAAACAATCAGATACTTTTTCACACCAAATTATTTTGTATTTCTAAGTCGAAATTCAGACTATTGAAAATATTGTTTTGAGATAAGGTTGTCTAAATTTGCATTTTGAGATAAGGTTGTTGAATTTAACAGCTGTGATGGTGAATGTAAGCTCAAAGGTAAACCCAGATAGCAAGGTTTCATAATTTGAAAGATGTCTAACCAGGGTGTATTCATACAAAGCTCATCTGGGTCAAAGCAATGGTGATAACATGGGAAGATATGCTGCTGACAAAGCATTGCCTGAGTTGAAGCCAACACATTGAGAGAAATAAGCAAATAAGTGACAGAGAAAATCATGAAATGTATTGTAGAGTTCTTTGAATAAGCAGCCAATGAAATTGCTTACTAGATTAGGTAAGTAGAATTTGGTCAGACAACGACAAGTTGCCTAGATATATATGGTTGCAACAATCGCAAATTTGTCAAGTTGGAGTTTACAGTGGAGTTAGAGCTGAAAAGAGTTGAAGTGAAGATTGGTAAAAGTGCCAATGTAAAAAATGCAGTAGGCTTCATTACCTTTAGTGATGTATATGAATGGCAAACGTTGCAAGTATTAGATGCTGGACCAGAGGAAGGAGGAGACACAAAATGAAAATATATTAGGGGGGGGGGGAGAGGGGGCACCCCAGAAGTTAGTTACCCTTCGAGGTGAATTAAGTATCTCATAAAAATAGACAATGATGTTGAAACACGAAAGTGATGTCTGGATCATCTACATGGTAAAGCTGCCCTGGGTAGACTGACATGTTAACTCACAGTTAAATCTTAAGTGGGTAAGTCTTGGTTGACCCACTGATGACCACTGAAAAGATCCAGTCAACATGAAGGAGATGGGGGTGAGAGCTGACACGTGTAGGACGATTATGGCCAGTGCAGTGAACGCATGAGCAAACATGCATACTTATATGTTCACACCGCTTGCCCCTTTCAAGAAGAAACACCTTTCATACTGATAATCTAGTAACTTAGTGAGTAAAAGTTGGAACCCTAAAAAACATCATGAAGCAAATGTATAATCACCCTTACAAGCATAATACTTTTTGTTACTGTGATTGCAAGTTTCACAGAAATATTTTTATATTTATTTTAAATTAAGAATATTTGTTGAGTGGTACGATTATGACAGTGAACACATGAGCAAACACACATGCTTATATGTTCACACCGCTTGCCTCTTTTAAGAAGAAACACCTTCTATACTGATTGTCTAGTAACTTACTGAATGAAAATTGGAACCCTAAACTACATCAAGAAGCATATATATATACACACAGAACATTTGTTGAGTTGTATATACCTTGACTGGTTGTTCTTTTAATGTAGTTCTCATTCCTCAGTTAACGATGCATTCCCAGAGTGACTCTAAAGAGTATCACTTGATTAATCACTCAACATAGGAGATGTACGGCCCAGTCACTGTAGATGTTTTGACCACATCGGTCTCAAGGAATATAAAATTTTGTCAGCACTGGCATCTTGTGAAGACAGTCAATAGTTGGTGAGACAAAATTAACCAAAGCTGAAGGTATTTGCCTGTGACATGTATGGAAATGAGGGCTACATTATTTGGTTGCTGCTATGGAGTTAGCCAGTAAAGTAGCAGGGGCAGGTAAAGGAAAACATGAGAAGAAGTGAATAGTATTGATTTCAGAGAAAAAGAGATAAATAAATGCCTTGTTAAGGATAGGTAGTTCGGACGTAACATTTTGAAAGCTGTCATGCAGACATGTGAAACAGACGTTTAATTGAATATGATTATGATAATGAGTTTGTGAATCCACATCGAATTAAGGAACCCACACATAAACTAGCGACACAAGTCTGTGAACAGCCACAAGAAACTTTATTGAAACAAACCTCAAAACAAAAATATTATTTAATTTGGATCATTTGTTGTTATTGATACATACTACAGTTGACAGAGGTGTAAAAAGATGATTGAATGATTACTATGCAATTATGTGTCAGACAATGTTACAATATTTACCTTCAACTGCTTATGGTTTAGGGAGACAGATGTCAAAGTATCTTCTTCCCATGTGATTGTGTTCATGCTTATATGGGGTAATCATGTGACCCTAGTGGAATCACATGTCATTGATTGTATTATTAAGGCGGCTTATTTTGGCGAGTCTTTTCCTTCTACTCTGTAACACTTGATTCTTACTGTCACGCTAGTTTCACAATCTTTACAAAAAATTAATTTGTTATCAGTGCAAGGAACTCCTAGTCTTAGTCACAACCAAATGGCAATCTGTTGCAATAGAGATTACAGTCCAAAAAAATTAAAGTAGTTTCTGCTTTCTCTCTCTGTCAGTTGCCATTGTTAGTTCAGGAGTAATTTCAAAGTGATCCTTCTCTGAGTATATCTTACTTTCATTACATAACTAGGTCCCTCTTTCTACCATTTTCTACATTCGCTATCAAGAATACACTACAAGAGACACCCAATTGTGATTAGATGAGGCTACATTAGAAAAGCTATGAAAAGCGAATAAATTGCATGCCTCCCGCTTAAGAGTTGAGTGAGCAAAGTCAGATCACATCGGATTTACATTTTGCATGTTACCAGTTATTGTGATTTATTGACAACTACCACCTTTTGTTACTATTACATACGTTTAGCCAATTATTGCCTATGACAAAAAGTGGGGACTGTATAAACGCTAAAATAAACTACGAGCTCGATTGTAATAAAATCTTCTGTATATGAAGTAATGAAAGGTGCATTTTTTTATTTAAATAAATGTTTACTGCAAATCTAAAAGGCAAACTGAGTTTTTTTATAAAGGTTTGTTTCATGCATAGACTACCACTGTCCTCCCAATGCTTGAAAAGACGTTTTCTTTTAATTGAATAGATATACTAAAATAAATTTTATATCACTAGAAAGAAAAATTAAAAAAGGGATATATAAAAAAAAAATAATTGCTTAAATAAAATCGATCAGATTTCTTAACTTACGTCCCCCATTGGATACAAAATATTTTCTGTTCATGGCTTTTGTTTTAATCATGAGCAAATTCTTTTAGGGGTCGGTTATATTAAAAAAAAATTAAGTTATTTATATTTCTTATTTCTGTTTTAGCGATGTTTTAAAATTAATAATAGTAAGTTAAATTAATAATAGTAAGTTAAATTTATAAATTTGTGTAACAGAAAATCATATTTGATTAAGGAAAATGTTATATTAAGAAAATTTAGCTAAAACATCGACATTGCCTTTGATAACTTCATATGAAAAAATATTTAAAATAAATACATTAATATAAGTCAGTCTAACAGAAAAGCATATTTCTCTTATTCATTTATTTGAAATAAATAAAAATTGTAACGTTTGTTCGTAATACTCCACCACCAGTCTTTCTCAACTTTTTTACTGGCCAAATTATTTTTGTTCCGTGTACATTTACCTATCTGGTCGCTATTTTGTTATTTTGAAAAATCGCCGCAATTGTTAATACAGTAATAAAGTTATGCTATTATCTACCGAATATCTGCAAAAAGATTAAATTATTTTAATTAGTTTTAAGAAGTTTATGATTATCTGTTCCCAATTATCAACCTTTCTCTTCGCAAAATTGGTTCCATCTCAATTCGAAAGTAAAATTTGATATCTTTGTAAAATTAGTGATTAAATTCATTTTTAATCAGTTTCAAAAGGTTTGTGTTTACTAATCCCAATTACCGACATTTTCCCTCCAAAAATGTGTTCTATTTCGATTAGAGAATAACATGTCATTTCTTTGGAAAATTAATAACAAAATATTTATAAAAAACGTAAACTAATTGCAATAACATCATACTTACATTTATCCATTCTTCTTTTGTTTGTTTTAAATACGAACACGGCTGAAGGATGGCGAATTTAGTGTTGTGATGAGTCGAACGTGTTCTGTACTTTCAAAATGGCGACGCGAAAAACAACTTCGCAGAAAATTAAAGAAGTAAAATAATAAAAGAAAACACCATCGAAAGAAAAGAAAACTTATTTTAATTTTATTGATTTTAATATTTTATTATTTTAATTGAGCGTTTGGGAAGAAATGGGAGTCATAAAATGTACTTCATTTATACAGTAAGTTCAGTTTACCAATCCCATTCAGGTCAAAATAAGATTGTTCAACTGATTTTGTGCGGAATTGTTTTGTTCATTCTTCTGCAGTTTAATATTTGTAATGTTTGTTCCTTTTTAAATAAATAAAAAGCTGATTTAGTAGATTGATATAATCAAATATTATTAGATTGAAAGAAAAAAAAGAAATGGAATACAAACTGAATAAAAGATAAGGATAATACATTAATAGATTTATTTGCTCCCATGAGGAAACAGATTAAAATCGGTAAAAGAGAAACCGTCTACTTGATGATGGCTTCCGGTTATGGAATCGGAAATTGACAATGGGTGTTTATCGAAAAAAATAGCCTCTCATCATTTTCCACCGCTAAGATTTTGGGTGGAATTTTTTTTATTTCACTCGATATAATCTATTTAAAAAATATTTTAAAACTAAAGAAAAAGAATTACATTCCAATTATAAAGAAAATAGTAAATAATCTTTTTAAAAATAGTTTTTAAAGAAACTATTTCAAAATGATATTCAACCCTTCAGAAACATTCCAATTATAAAAATAGTAAATAATCTATTTAAAAATATGTTTTAAAGAAACTATTTCAAAATATTAAACCCTACAGAAACATTCCAATTATTAAAAACAGATTGATTTAATTATTTATACTAAAAAATATAATTATGAAAAACAGTATTTCTTATGTGTTAATAATTTAAAAAATAATTATTAAAAAATAGGGGCTGACTTGCCCTCTATTTTAAACAAGAGGTGAGAGAACGTAGCCCCCCCCCCAAACAAAAGACTTAGAACAGTCGATATTATGTACTTCAAAACAGATTAAATGCTTATTTTAAAATACTGATTTTAAAATATTATAACGTGATTGTATGGCAGCAAATTTTTAAACGTGTAAATTAGCATCAGATGCTATTGTTGATTATTGCACTCTCGTCATAAATTGAAATAAGGAAACTGGAGTTCTTTTTTTATCCGTTAGGTGTCGCTCGGCCCTGACTTGAAAGAACTCTCTCTCTCTCTCTCTCTCTCTCTCTCGCTTTCGTTTGAAGAAGTCACTTAAAAATCAGTCCCTGATTTTTAAGTGTAACCCTGTTTTATGACTTGTTCTTAAAAGAAAAGCTGCTTGCTTCAACACCACAAGGTAGGATCGTTTTCAATTCCCTTTTATTATTGATGTCGTGTTTATTTCTGCAACAAAGGTTATGGGCCCAGAACATTTTGGAAGGATTAAAAAAATATACAAAAGGATACCCACGTGGGTAACGACGGCCATTTTTTCCCTCGGTTTTTGTTTATCGTGTTTTAAAACGAACTAAAAAAAAAAAACAACTATGGAAACAAAATCGAATAGTGTATCGCTGAAAGGAGCAAATTATGCTTCCTGGAAAATACAATGCAAAATGGCACTTATTAGGGATAACTTGTGGAACATTGTCAACCAAACTGAGACAGCACCGGGCTCTGTTACTGAAAACAATTCGTATCAGAAATATTCGTCACGGAGGGATCGTGCATTAGCTACGATAGTTTTGTCTATGGATCCGTCACTACTATATATGATTGGCGACCCCGTGGATCCGACTGTTGTATGGAAAAAGCTAGCAGACCAGTTTCAAAAGAAAACTTGGCTAATAAATTAGCTTTAAGAAGGAGACTTTTCTCTCTCAAATTGCGAGAAGGAAATCCGGTTCAAAATCATATTAAGACTATGATGGAAATCTTCGAAGGGTTATGTGTAATTGGCGACTCTATCGAAGAGGAAGACCGGGTGATCTATCGTCTAGCTAGCCAACCGGAGTCTTACAACATTTTGGTGACGGCGTTGGAAGCAAATGCAGAAGTCCCAAGCTGGGATGTAGTAACAGAACGGCTGCTATACGAAGAAACAAAAAGTAAAAACAAGGATACGTATAGTGCTGAAACGAAGGCAATGGTGTCGACACATGTGAACCAAAGAGAGCCGCTGAAGTTTTATCAGTGTTGCAAATATGGACATTTTAAGCGTGACTGTCGCGTATTTCGTGGACCGGAGAAAACCAATAATACTTCTTTCAAAGGAAGCCACACAAAAAGATACATGTGTAACATGACAAAAAATAATGCAGACTCCAGTAGCCCGGAAAATGACGGCGTTGATTTAATAGCGCTTAATGCTGTCTTCAATAGTCGTGAAGAAAATAAGTGGATTGTGGATTCGGGTGCAACGTGCCACATGTGCAACGATGCCAAAAGATTTGTTGACTTGGAAATTTTTATAGTCGCAAAAGAAATAATCCTTGGAGATGGATACTCAGTGGAAGCTTTGGGAAAGGGAACACTTGAAGTGTGGATGAATATATCTCACAAAAATGGAAAAGATGCAATTTATATGAGACTCTGTATGTGCTTAAACTTTTATTTAATTTGCTGAGTGTATCCAAAAGCACAAAATCTGGTAAAAAATTCGTTTTTTTCGGAATCCGGTTGCAAACTGTTTAATGAAAAAGAAAAGATTATTGCTACAGCAACCAAATTCGGAAATCTCTATTATTTGAACTGTGAGGAAAAACAAGAGTCTGTCCATGCAGCAGCAACATGTTCAAATAATGATACAAGAGAGGAGATTTGGCATAGAAGATATGGTCATCTCGGAGCAAAAAAAATGCAGAAATTAGCGAAGGAAAAAAATGTGTATTGATTTGATTTTGATGTGACAAAAAAATTAAATTTCTGCGAACCATGTGCAGATGGAAAACATCATCGTCAGTCATTTCCAAAAACTGCTGGAAGAACAGCGAATGAATTGCTCGGACTCATACACAGTGATGTGTGTGGAAAAATAGAACAAAAATCGCTTAGTGGATGTGAGTACTTTGTCACATTTATTGATGATAAATCAAGATATGTTTGGATTTAGATGCTTAAACACAAAGGAGAGGTTTTTTGGAAATTTGTAGAATGGAGAACCATGATGGAGAAGTCGAGTGGGCACAAAGTCAAAGTGCTAAGAACTGAAAATGGCGGTGAATATACTTCCAGAGATATGGAACTCTACTTGAAGAAGGAAGGCATACGCCATGAATACACAGTTCCTAAGACACTTGAACAAAATGGAGTAGCTGAAAGGATGAATTGAACATTGGTAGAAACAGTTCGAGCAATGTTGTCTGATTCAAAGTTGCATAAAAGATTTTGAGCAGAAGCCTTATCAACAGCTACATATGTTCGAAATCGAAACCCGACAAGTGCAGTGCACAGAATGACACCATATGAAGAATGGGCAGGTTATAAACCAAAAATGAAACATTTGTAAGTGTTCGGATGCAGTGCTTATGCTCATATACCAAAGAATGAAAGACATAAAATGGATCCTAAAGCTAAGAAAAGCATCTTTCTTGGATATGACACTTGTGTTAAAGGATATAGACTGTACAACACCGAAAATTCAGGAGTCTTTTTCAGTCGAGATGTAATCTTTGATGAATCAAAATCAAAAGATGAACGAAAGAATACTGAAGAGAAAGACGGAGACAAAAAACATTCTGTCACTGAAATCGAATGTCAGATTATCAGTGAGAATGATGATGACGACTCACAAGAGCTTACAGTGCAACGAAGATCGAGTAGACTGCGGAAACCTCCCGATCTGTATGGTGAATGGGCCACCATCATTCATGAATTAAATGACCCATTAACAGTGAGAGGAGCTCTTTCCAGTCCTGAGAAAGACAACTGGAAGTAAGCCATGGAAGTAGAAATTGAGTCACTTCGTACAAATGAATTATGGGATTTGGTTGAGCTGCCTAGTGGAAGAAAGGTTATCGGCTGTAAGAAAGTTTTCAAACGAAAATATGATGTTGATTGAAGTTTGGAGAGACACAAAGCACGACTAGTAGCTCAAGGCTTTAATCAAAAATATGCAATTGACTATGACGAGACATTTTGTCCCGTTGGAAGATTTGAGTCCATAAGAACAGTTATTGCATTAGCAGAAGAACATGGCCTGAAGCTACATCAGGCAGACATTACTACTGCATTCCTTGAAGGGGAACTTAAAGAAAACATCTACATGAAGCAACCCGAGGGGTTTGAAATACAAGGAAAAGAGCACCTTGTCTGTAAACTAAGGCGAAGTTTATATGGTCTTAAACAATCGCCAAGACGCTGGAATGAAAAGCTGGACAGTCAACTGAAAAAGATGAGATTCCAGCAATTAAAAAATGATCCGTGAATCTATACTCTATCTTTAGAAGGAGAGATGTTTATAGTTGCTGTCTAAGTTGATGACATCATGGTGGCAAGCAAATCCCCAACACATGTCAAGGAATTTATTGGTCAACTAACATATGCAGCAGAAATACTGAATCATTTTCAGATGGAAAACTCAAGACCTTCAACAACTCCATGTGATGGTGGAACGAAATTGACAGAAGCGGCTGATGACAATGAACTGTTTAATAGAGAGGTTTACCAATCAGCAATTGGAAGCCTACTATAGCTGTTAACAAGAACGAGACCAGATATTGCTTATGCTGTTGGCATGGTGGCAAGATTTTGCTCCCTGTCTACAAAGAAACATTGGACTACTGTGAAGCATGTTATGCGATATTTGAATGGTACCCGAAATTATGGGCTACTATACAACAATGACGAAATGAGTAACAGGATATTCAGATGCAGACTGAGCTGGTGATCTGAATTATCGCAAATCTACTTCTGGCTACTTGTTTTAACTGAGTGGAGCTGCCATCAGTTGGTGAAGCAAAACACAGACCTATGTAGCATTATCTACAGCTGAGGCTGAATATATGGCACTAGCAAGTGCAGCACAAGAAGCAGTCTGGTTGAAACGTCTTGCTTGTGATCTTAATGAAACCTCGGTTGATCCAATGGTCATCTATGAGGATAACCAATCAACAATTTGCATGGCAAAAAACCCACAGTACCATGGACGTGCTAAACATGCTGATATTAAATTTCATTTGATCACGGAATAAGTGGAAATCAGGACAATTCAACTGCAATAGTGTCCAAGCAAAGATATGATTGCAGACGAAAGGAATTATCGGCGCAAAACAGTTTGAAAAATTCAGAGAACTTTTGGGTGTCAAAACCGTAATTTAGACAGCGATTGAGAAGGAGTGTTGATTATGTAACTCACATCATACATCGTAATTGAGGGGCTAGAATTATTGTCCCTTATATTTACTGTTTTATCCGTTAGGTGTCGCTCAGCCCTGCCTTCAAAGGACTTTTCCTTTTTCTCTCTCTCTATCTTGCCTTCGTTTGACGAGGTTAATAATAAATGAGTACCTGGCTTTTAAGTAAACACCTGAGTTATGACTTGTTCTTAAATGAAAGGCTGCTTGCTTCAACACCACAAGATAGGATCGTTTCAATTCCCTTTTTATTATTGATGTCGTAATTATTTCTGCAACAATTTCGGTATCATCGAATGGGGATGAGGTGTGATGTGTTTCTCTCATAGTAGCATCATTCAACTTTAGTAGATCCACCGTGCGCCTCGGACACCAGTCCTTTTTTGCGATCTTTTAAGGAGCTGTAGCAGTGGCATGAGCGAACTATTTTGTATCGATGTACGTTAGATTTAACTGAAATGATGACTTGGCTGTGCGCATCCGTAATCATTCACTCTTTACTATGTAGGCGTATAACACGTAAACGTGTAGCGAAATTCATACATGTCAACATATTTAGCACCAAAGACAATATACGACGTCAATGCAGTTCCCGGTTATTCTTTTTGTAATCAAAATGCAAACTTATCTTGATCTCGCTCTGCGTTAACACCATGTAGACAAGATGCAGAACTCCAGGATTGTACAATCTTTAATCGACATGAGCAAGTCCATTGCACCATATTTCTTTGTTCATGTGTTCTCCTTAATAAGTATTGACATCTATTAAGTTGTGGAGACATTATTTATTTCAATGCAGAATGGTAAGCATTTTCTTGTGCAACATTAAATTTCAGTCGGATACTCTTCTAAGTGATTCTGACTTTCTTCCTGGTTTAAACCGTCTTAATTAACCCGGTCTCTCATCCATCTGCAACTGATACCCCAAACTGTCTCCAGCTTGCTAAAACCGGTGACCTTTGAACGTGAAATACACAGGTGACCTTTGAACGTGAAATAAACTGCTGACCTCCGAACGTGAAATAAACGCGCAACTTTCATAAAAAATAAAGATACATTTTTCTTGATCACCGAGCAACACAAATTCGTTGACAAACATTATTTTCATCATATTTAATAGTTTAAAGACTCACAAACTACCATGAAAAACGTAACGTTCCATCGAATTCAGACAAATATCGTGAATTTACCAGTGCATCGATTCCTACGATTCATCAACCGTCAATATGTACACATTATCATGTTTTTTTTAATTTCTGACATGTTATATTTCATTGCATTTCGTTCAGATTTTTGTCATTCAGGTTTTTGTTAACTCTAAACTATATCTTTTTAAATAATATTTGGTCGCGCTTAAGTCGTGATGATTTAGTAACAAACTACAATTTCCATTTCTATTAATTTAGGATTGAGTTAAGATTCATTGCGATTCTTGAAATTGTATAATTAACATATTTTTTTGCTTTCCACGCTCACATCGAAATAGTCGTCACGTGCCACTCGGTTTACTGCTCGTCGGTAATTCAAATGTGGCTGTTTGTTTCGACCTCACACCCAAGTACAACACCTTTAAGTGCATATATTTCTACTTCGTCCTTTATTGTGTAGACCTATATTTTAAGGATTATCAATGCGCAGTAACGTTTTTTCTCATATGTTTCTAATATATATTGCGTCTTGAAATTTACTATGCAGACATAATAGGTTCTGATTTTAATTTCCGTATGATATTTTACGCGCGCCATTTTTCGTCATTTAAATAAATTTCTGTATTTTAAAATACTGCTTCAGTCCATTCCGTCATTTCTTGTCTCGCCACATGATGTTTGCCATTCGCGTTAGTTTTGTCGCCGGTTTGAATTTAGGGCACTGTATTTCCATATATTTCCAGATTTCTGTCCTTACATCATTCGCTGATAAAAAAAAATCTGTATTTTTAATATTAGTGTCTCTGATATAATTTCAGTCTGGTGGGTAAACAACTATATTCCTCTTCCATTGGCTGTTTTATTTTTACGACTGCTTATTGGGGAATCACATTCCTTTCTTTTCTGTTTTACGATGGCCATTAAATCAATCCCAGCCTATTCTTGCGATGGGTGTGGATGGTTTGGACAGATTTGGGTACATTTCACTGTCCACGGTATAGCGTCAGAATCGAAACAGCTAAACCTATCATTTTGTGCATTTCCTGCATCACTGACAGCTACAGCGAAGGATATAATTACAGACCCTCAACCAGGCCTGTCTTTCTTATGAGACAGTTAACCTGCTGGTACTTTGTCGTACTTCTCTTTCTAGAAGTGTTTTTTCCAAACACTTGTAAACGATGAATTTCTCGGAAATCATTTGCCTACTTAGTTACTTCGTCATATACGCGAATTAGTTGAACCAGCACCTGACCTGGCTTATACAGCCATATAAAAGGCTATCGATAGTGGAGCTCTACTTCAACGCCTCCCATGGCAAAAAGTCATACATTTGATGAAATCTGTGCTAAATACCGCAAATATGTGAGAACTAGATATGTAAAAACCTGCATTGTCTTTGATGGGTATGGAAGTGGTCCATCCATTAAAGACGCGACTCACCGATGACGAGCAGGGGGCTCTGTTGGTGTTAATGTGTCACTGACTCCTTTAATGATTTTTAAAATAAAAAAAGATGTTTTCCTTGCTAATCAAGAAAACAGACAATTATTCATCAACTTGCTGGGAAAGAGTTTAAGGGAAGCAGAGTGTAAAGTAATCCATGCATCTGGAGACGCTGACGTATTGATTGTGAAGACTGCTCTAGAACTGGCACATACAGGAGAAACCATTTTGATAGCAGATGACAATGACCTATTGGTCTTTCTATGTTATCATGCTAATATAGATGATGGTTGCAATATCTTCTTCACGCCACAACGAAAGGATAGTGCAAAAAAGTGTGAAAGTCTTGAACATCAAAGAGATGAGGAAATATTTGGGAGATGTAGTCTTTTCTAACATTCTTTTCATCTATTCACTACCGAGTTGTGATTCTACATCCAGTGTTTATGAAATTAGGAAGGCAGCATCCCTCGAAATGTGATAAATTATAGAAACTTCCTCAAACTGGCAGGAGTGTCGTGCAAGGATAGCAGTGCAGAAGAGGTTATATAAGCTGGGGATAATACTTTAGTGTGCCTGTACAATGGTAATGATAGGAACAACATCAATCATCTCCGACTGAGGCGCTTTAAGGAAAAGGTTGCAAAAAGCTAAAGTATGTTGAGGCCAAATCATTGCCACCAACAAGATCAGCTATTAAATTTCATAGCCTTCGAGTTTACTTCAGAATTCCGGAATTAAAATGTAGAAACCAGCTAAAACCTGACGAGTGGGGAAGGAAACATTCAGATGGTAAATTACAACCAATCAAGACTGACTTGCCAGCTGGTCCTGTAAATTTCCTGGCTATAATTCGATGTAACTGTACTTCAAGGTGTACTACAGCAAGAAAGATGGCATTGACTGTTCAAACTTGTGTAGTAATTGCAAAGGCTTCCACTACAGCAAGTTACCAGTCAGAAATTTATGATCATGACGTTACCTTTGACTAGTTCTTGACAAGAAATTATCTTTGCTCCGTTCATGAACTTGTTATGTGGTGGTTATGCAAGTCCCTTGCCTCAGCATTCAACAAACTGACGATTCCTTTAGTGTAAATTGTACTGATTTTGTACATATTTTTTTATGAAATGTCAGGAATTAAGGCTACTTATTCTGTTTTTTTTTACCTTTTTATATTCATATTTGTATAAGAAATTAAAAAAAAACATGAAAACAAATGAAAAGGACTAGTCATTTTTTGGTGTTAGTTTATTATTAAGCATATAGATACCAATCATTACAATTCAAAACACCTAGAAAATGTCAAGTTGGCTTAGGGTTGGCTCTGTGTGGGGTTTCATGCAAAATTATTGTTTTCTGATTTAATAAAGTTTATTGTCAGCAAAAACGTTTATTTTTGTCAGTAATTGTCAGGAATAATGGACATACTGGTCAGGAATTTTATGTCTCGAAAATTTAATATTGTTAAGTTGGATTTTAAATATGGCGCTCGTTGACTCTTTTCCGCAAGGCTAATTTTGGTCAACGTTTCTTTTATCTGAAAGAGGTGATTCATGCCGAACATCAAAGTTAAAAACCTTTGTTAGGAAAAACAATAGTCTGTCCATGCAGCAGCAACATGTTTCAATAATTATACGAGAGAGGAGATTTGGCATAGAAGATGTGGTCATCTCGGAGCAAAGAATTTGCAGAAATTAGCGAAGGAAAACATTTTGGATGGATTTGATTTTGATGTGACAAAAGAATTAAATTTCTGCGAACCATGTGCAGATGGAAAACAAAAGGTTATTCATGCCCAACATCAAAATTAAAAGCCTTTGTTAGCAATTTGTTTGAGGTTCAGCCACATTTCGACTAGACTATATGTGCATTCAATTCTTTTAGGACTTGTAGTAAATGTTTATTTCTTCATTTTTGATCGTGCCAACGTTTGTAAAAACAAACGTTAAATAAACGCACATGAGTTTAACTCTTTTCCGTATTTGTCGACGCACACTGCGTTATTATGAATGTTTGCGTTTTCCCTGGTAACGCGTTTTACTGTAGACTGAGAATTCGAAACGTTCTGTCGAAAGTAAAATATATTGGAAGAAAACTAAATCTAAATGTTTTACTGAATGTTATTGTATATCTACTTTGTGTGTCAGTCGTCTCTTCAAGTAACACTTGTTTTGAGTAGAAAAGCGAGACTAGTTCCCGTTTTTTTCTCTCATTTTTTTGTTGTCGATAATGGAGATATTATTTACTGGAATAACTATTTGTTAAAACCTTGCTTGAAACGATAATGATTTTAATAGAAGTGTCTCTTATGTAGAGCCCGATATTTTCATATTTGTTGTGTTAAAAATTGAGTTACTTTCGTTTGGTTAAAGTTATTCGTTGTAAATTCATTTAGTGGGATTAATCAGAGTTGTCTCAAATTAATTGTTGGAGGGGTCAGTTGAATGCGAGATAGAACCTTTTATAAAGGTGTCCTTCCTGCGTTACGAGGAGTATATCTTCACCATCTTTAGATAAGAAGTATGCTAAATACTTTCTTTTGAAGTAGGAATTCTAGGATCTATAAACTCCATAGTCCTGATAGATTTTTGGAGGAAACAGTTAAGATTTTACCGTATTTCAGGATAATCCATATTCATTTCCTTTTGTGTCATCTGTCAAAAATACATATCTTAATTAAATTTGTTTTTTGTTCATGGGTAAAATAACTAATTGTCAGAATTTCCTTTTGTATCATCTGTCAAAAATACATATCTTAATTAAAATCGACGATGGACGGAAAATAGTTTTAAAATTATACTTTTTTATTTTAGAATAACCAGTTGGCCATAAATGAATAGTCCCAATAATAATGAATGTTTAAAATACTTAATGTGAAACATTGTTTCATTTTATCAACATTACACACAAAAACACACATATTATACTTTATTAACAAAACATATTATCAATTCACAAGGTTATTGATGAAACATAAAGGATTTATAACATATCCGAAATAGAAATGTTGCTATGGCAAAAGACAATCAATTTCAGAATGGTTTCCATTACAAATAATAATAAAAATAGACACGATTGATAAGCGTTACGCTTGTAAGGCGCCTACCTCATGAAATAAAAAAGAAACAAGCAAGAAAAAACTTATCTTCAAGTGTTTGCCTCAGAATTTTCAGAGATTTTAATGTTAGTCAAAGAAAAAATGCCACTTAATTTCTGAGTAGTGGCTGACGTCTTATCTTATGAACAAAGTTTGATTTCTCTGAAAAAAATTCAAAAGAATATAATTTTTATCCGGTATTTATTCACGTGTTAACAGAGCGTATTTAAGTGGAAAAGTAGAGCCACATACTTCACAAACATATTTCTTTTTTTAAATGTATCTGCTCTTTGTCTTTGCTGGGGATGGGGCATCCTACCAGATGCCAGACATTCACCTGCTATTCTAGAGATTCTGAGAGATCATTTTACGATTCAAACTGTTTTAGTGCAATGCTTTTGACATTTTTTTGTAATTGGTGCACCGGGTAAATTGTCGGGTAAGTACAAGATCATAAATGGTTCGGATGATTACTGGAATTTAGTAATAGTATGTGTACGTATGTGTTGCAACCAACTTGGTTTCTGTGAAAGAGATAAAGCACACACTTCACAATGAAGTGGTTTCTTCAATATAACGTTTTACTAAAAAAGAGCAACTTACTTCACATTTTGGTTTCTATGAAATATGCTTTCGTATGAGCTAAAATATATTAGACCTTTGTGTAAATGAATAGCAATAAACTTCAGTTGAATATATTCTTAAGTTTTATTATATGCTGCGACTTAAAGGATTCTGTTGAAAAAGACGAGTCACATATTTCACAAGAATGCGGTTTCTATCATTTATTTTCATGTGATGTAACATATTCTTTTTCTGTGTAAAAAAGCCACACACTCCACAAGAATCTAATTTCCTTCCAGTATGTGTTCGTATATGACGCACCACATGTGGGTCTCTTGTAAAAAAACATACACGGCAAAATAAATATTGTTTCACTCATGTATGTTTTCGCTTGTTTTGTAACATATGCTGTTTCATTCTAAATGAACTAAATAGTTTGATAATATTGTTTCTCTTAAGCATCAACATATTGGATTTGTCTGAAAAAAGAGCAATATACGGCACAGTAATTTCGTTTTAATTTAGTATGTGTTCAGCTGTGCTTATACCTAGTATATCTGTTTAAAAATTAAGTGCGATATATTAACAAGAATACTGTTTCTTTCAAAAAACTGTTCGCATGCAACATATTACAATTTATTTTAAAACGAGTACACAAATATTACGAACAATATATGTTATCTCTTTAAAATAAATTATTTTCATTTTCTTTCATTTCTTGAGGACGAATTTTGAATTTTGGAAGAATGCTTCATTCTTCTTAATTTCATACGATAACCCACTATTTACAAAATCTAACCGAGAGCTCTTTTCATGATTCTGGCTGTTCTCTTAAGTGCAGTTGTTTGGATTCCTCTTGCGCTCGGTTCACTAGGTATACCTGCCAAATACTTTATCAAGTTCTTCTACATAAGTACAGTGGCTCCTATGATAAGTTGAATGATGGAGATCTCTTTGAGATTCAAGTTTCCTTTCATATCATACTTTAGACCTTGATATTTTGTTATCTTCTACCTTTCAGCTCTGTGTAGCCTCCCGTCATGAGGAACTCTTACCTCAACCTAAGTTCTCTCCAGTATGCACACGTATATGTCTCAACATACTTTGTTTTGTTGTAAAAGAAAAGCCACATACTTCACAAGAATATGGTTTCTCTCCAGTATGCGTTCGCATATGTTGCAACATACTTTTTTTAGTTGTAAAAGAAGATCCACATACTTCACAAGAATATGGTTTCTCTCCAGTATGCGTTCGCATATGTTGCAACATACTTTGTTTAGTTGTAAAAGAAGATCCACATACTTCACAAGAATATGGTTTCTCTCCAGTATGCGTTTGCATGTGTTTCAACATATGTTGTTTTTGTGTAAAAGAAGAGCCACATACTTCACAAGAATATGGTTTCTCTCCAGTATGCGTTCGCATATGTCGTAATATATGTTGTTTAGTTTTTAAAGAGGATCCACATACTTCACAAGAATATGGTTTCTCTCCAGTATGCGTTCGCATATGTTGCAACATATGTTGTTTTTGTGTAAAAGAAGAGCCACATACGTCACAATAATATGGTTTCTCTCCACTATGCGTTCGCATATGTTGCAACATATTTTGTTTAGTTCTAAAAGAAGATCCACATACTTCACAAGAATATAGTTTCTCTCCAGTATGCGTTCGCATATGTCGCAACATATTTTGTTTGAATGTAAAAGAAGATCCACATACTTCACAAGAATATGGTTTCTCTCCAGTATGTGTTTGCATATGTTGCAACATACTTTGTTTAGTTGTAAAAGAAGAGCTACATATTTCACAAGAATATGGTTTCTCTCCAGTATGCGTTCGCATATGTTTCAACATATGTTGTTTTTCTGTAAAAGAGCCACATACTTCACAAGAATATGGTTTCTCTCCAGTATGCGTTCGCATATGTTGCAACATACTCTGTTTAGTTGTAAAAAAATAGCTAGTACTTCACAAATATATGGTTTCTCTCTAGTATCTGTTCGCATATGTTGCAACATATGTTGTTTTGTTGTAAAAAAAAATCCACATACTTCACAAGAATATGGTTTCTCTCATTTTTCGGTTCAGTCGAAGTTTTCAGAAATCAAGCGCCCTCTGGGACTAACACCTAATATCTATATGATACATAGATATCCGTATATTCCATTAATGTTCTCCTTTACTTGTCAAACGTTGACTTAGATAAATAACATAGTGTATAGTGATTCTCCAGAATTTGGTGCAACATAAATCATTCTATAACTATTTTAATAGATTATTCAACAAAACTGACCAATTTGCTGATAATTTTACTATAATTAAGATTTTTACCATTAGCAGTATCTGTTTCTTTTTCAGTATTTTTGCTACCTTAAATTTGAGTTGCGACAAGTATTCAGTTATTTCATAAGACTAGAAAGATCAGAAATACATATACAGTTTACAAGAAAGTTTTTTTCCAATATGTTATCACAAAGTTCGATTTGATGAAAGAAAGGAATCACCTAGTTCATAAGGGTATGATTTCAGTCGTTTTCTGCTTTTAACTCTAGTTTGATTTTCATCAGGAAATCCAAAAATATATTTCCGTAAGACATTTCCATATTTCAAGTCACCAAGCCAATGAAGATAAATTCAAACTTTATAATACGTTTTTGTCTCATGAATGCTGGATATTCTGCAAATATGTAAAAAAGTAAAAGATTATTTTAAGTAAAAAATAAAAGAAACGCAAATACATGCAAATCTAATTAGACATTTTGCTCTTATTTGATTGTTGGAATTTCTACAATATAAAAATGTGAAAGACACATTTCAAGATAAAATGTTAATCTTCATACATGTTCTGTGAAAACAAAATTATTTTTAAATGTTGACAAGATGATGTAACAGTTATTATTAAATGACAAAATTAGAGATGGACTAAAACACAACGTTGAAGTATCCATCGAGTGTCTAGCATTGCTGATAAATAGAGTGTAGTTTTTGATATCAATGCATATAACAGGTTCTGTGCCAAGGGTCTGTCAGCAGTTTAGTAAGGAAAAGGGAGAATTTGCTTTTAACAAAGGAATCTTAATTCACAACATTCTCCAAAAAGCATTATCACCGGACAACCAAATCACGAATGGCCATTTCGGCATATGTCAACAACATATATGAAAGTGTTGCATCTAAAACTTGCATTTCTGAAATCTTCAACAACATATATAAAAGTGTTGCATCTAAAACTTGCATTTCTGAAATCTTCAACAACATATATAAAAGTGTTGCATGTAAAACTTGCATTTCTGAAATCTTCAACAACATATATGAAAGTGTTGCATCTAAAACTTGCATTTCTGAAATCTTCAACAACATATATAAAAGTGTTGCATCTAAAACTTACATTTCTGAAATCTTCAACAACATATATAAAAGTGTTGCATCTAAAACTTGCATTTCTGAAATCTTCAACAACATATATGAAAGTGTTGCATCTAAAACTTGCATTTCTGAAATCTTCAACAACATATATAAAAGTGTTGCATCTAAAACTTACATTTCTGAAATCTTCAACAACATATATAAAAGTGTTGCATCTAAAACTTGCATTTCTGAAATCTTCAACAACATATATGAAAGTGTTGCATCTAAAACTTGCATTTCTGAAATCTTCAACAACATATATAAAAGTGTTGCATCTAAAACTTGCATTTCTGAAATCTTCAACAACATATATAAAAGTGTTGCATCTAAAACTTGCATTTCTGAAATCTTCAACAACATATATAAAAGTGTTGCATCTAAAACTTGTATTTCTGAAATCTTCAACAACATATATAAAAGTGTTGCATCTAAAACTTACATTTCTGAAATCTTCAACAACATATATAAAAGTGTTGCATCTAAAACTTGCATTTCTGAAATCTTCAACAACATATATAAAAGTGTTGCATCTAAAACTTGCATTTCTGAAATCTTCAACAACATATATGAAAGTGTTGCATCTAAAACTTACATTTCTGAAATCTTCAACAACATATATGAAAGTGTTGCATCTAAAACTTGCATTTCTGAAATCTTCTTGTACTTTTGATTAGTTGTTCGGATTGAATGGTTTTCTATTTTTGAAACGAGCTTCCAGACGTCCAAAACATTATTACTAGAAGGAAGGTTTTTTTCTATCTGTAAGAACTCAGTGTACATCTTCCCACCTTCGAGTATCCATCGGCATACTAAGTGAAAGGCAATTGCATTGTCAAAAGGATACGATAACTGAATGGATAATTTTTCACTGATATATGCTAATGAAGACAATCAGTATAATAAAAGAAGCCGATCTATGCACATGATGTGGGAGGCAAATAGAAGGGGGCAGAGCCTGTGTTACAGAAAATGTCGCTGTCTGTGACACCATGAGCTAAGACAAATACAATGAATCAATTCGAACAGCTTCCACACTGAAATGAAATAGACAAGGAACTTCAGTATATTGCCACTACTACCAGACAAAATGGCCTTTGAATCTGCAATTGCATTTTGTTGATCGTGTATGTCCCTTTATCCGAAGAGAGAAAATTAGAATACTCAAATTCATGGCAATTTTTTGTATTGGTGTTACCTCCTATCGGAGTGCTCACTACCTCACCTTCATCAACTGTGGGATCTCAAGGTTTGAAGTCTGGTGACTCTTATAGCGAGATAATTCGGCTGCCTTAGTAAAGTGTCTCAATTCACTTTTATCAGAGAGTGATTTACTCAAAGTATCATGACTGATAACAGCACAAGCATGTAACAGCACCAGCTTGATAAACTTTACAATTGAGCTTAATTATATACATGAAATAAACTAAATGTAGATTTACTGATCTGATACCATGGAATAAACAATTGAGATTTCATGATTTCATGTCATGGAATAAACGCTGGAGATTTAATGATTTTATCTCATAGAATATATACTGGAAATTGAATAATTTTATGCCATGGGATAAACGCTGAACATTTAATGATTTTATCTCATGGAATAAACCGTGGAGATATTATGGTTTTATATCTCAGGGACAAAAGTAAAAATTGTCTATGTAATTATCTTTCAGCATTTTCAAAAGAATACAATATTCCATTTTTTTTAATTAGAAAATTTTAAAAGAACGATGTTGGGTGAAAATGACAGAAAATTTGAGTTCGTTTCTTCCTGCAAAATTAAAAAAAACTGGTTTTATAATGTTAAGTTGTAGATCAAGAATACTAACGTCATTATCATCTGTAGCTGGACCCTGTCCTCTCCAAACTCTACAATAAATAGCTTGCTGAATCGTGCGTCCATGATATATGAATAATTGTGTCTGTGTAACAAATGTTTAAGAATTCTGGGGAAAGATCTGAACAGCATATTTATAGCCCCATAAGTCTCATTTCACTCTTTGCTAAAATATTTGAATCTTCAACAATCTAGTGTTCGTTTACCACCTCGTTAATGGCAAACTTAATTATGATTTAAGCAAGTCTTTTCCACTAATCTTAATTGTCACCAAGACAAAGTTCTTTTCCATTAAAAGTTATACGAAACCTTGTTCAACTAAAGATTGCAATGATGAAGAGAACCCTACCTCAGAGTTCATTATTGAAACTTATCGGTCTTACAGGTAACATGGATTTGAACAAATGGAAATTATTGCCAAAGCTTCTGCAAGAAAGGTGGTCACCCTCTAGCATGCTAGAAAACTTCTCACACCTGCTAGTGTCCAATATGTACAAATCCACCACCCGCCCATGCAAAGAGTATTGTTGCCACATATGGGCTGGTGAATCAACAACTAGTTTTTCCCCTTTTCGATAAGATCATAAAAAAGCCTCTAATCACACACTATCAACCAAGTTCTAGCACGTGCCCCATGAACACAATGTTGCATTCCTTTGGTTGTTTTACATCATTCTACCAACGTGATGCATTTTTCACAACCAGTAACTCAACACCATCTCACCTATTCAACGTCACTACTATCTTGTTTCTTCAAACTGAATCCATTTGATATTTCCTCTTTGCTCCCTGATTTTCTGATCATACCCACATAATTTTAAATGTAATGTGAACAAACATCTCACTGTACAACTCCCAATAAAAATGCCATCATAAATATGGCCCATAATTCACAGTAGAGCCCTACGTCTCAGTGGCATTTTGCTTTGTTTGTGATGAATTAAAGTAAAAATAAAAATCAGTAAAATCGTATAGAAATCTAATAAATTTTTAATACATTTGAAACACTTAATTTCATTAGTGATCTTGCCACCTCGTACTAGCTAATGATTAAAATTTGATCAATTGTCTTTTTCTTATATATTTACTTAAATTATCTGATTTTTTATTATTTACTTTCTACTCTAATAGCGTTTTTTCTCGAATTTCTAACCTTTGGAATTACCTCCCTTCTCGGTTTTTCTAACTATACCAACATACAGAAATTGAAATGTAATGTGGACAAATTCCGAGTTAGAATCCCCCTATAAATTTGGTCCCTACTTCCCAGTGGAATTCTGCTTTGTTTCGGATTAATTAGTTTTATCTTTGATATTTCTTTTCTAAAGCCCATAATACTTTAAAATATTTTTATTTAAAAAAAAATTATTTTGCTCATATGTTTACTTAAATTATCTAAGTTTTTATTCTTAAATTTCTCTTTTAATTCGTTTCCTGGCAATTTCTATTTTATTACTTCCTAAGTTCACATCTGTGTTTCTTTTCCCTTCAAATTATTTATTTTTACTAATTTTAGTTTAGTTTCTAAAATTCTTATAAATTATTTTTTTTGTCAAATTTAATTTTAGTTTAATTTTATAACTCTTTCTCTTTTTTACAACTTTAATTAGGTATTTTTATTTTTAAATTTAATTTTCTTTCATTTTCACTTTTATCATTTCCTTTTTTATAATTTAATTTTTTCTATTCCAATTAAATTCAATTTTCTATTAATTTCAACGGAAATTCTTGAACGCCATGGCATATTTTGTGTATTTTCATCTAAACCCATATATGAATGCAAATGAAAACCGTAGAATATATTTTATTAAATCTTATATGTTTGGTTAGTAAACTATTCTTTATCTATGTAATTCTATATTTTGATGTAGCAATTATTTATGAAAAATATTTATCTTATTTATTTTTTGTTATTTATTATTTCATTTCAAATAAAATGCTATTTGAAGTACAACAATATTTGATCATGTTTTTTATATAATTTATAATAAAATTTTGTTTTAAATAAAAATCCATAAAAATCTCTACAAATTTCCTCGCGCACTGTTAATGTTCCTACATATGTATCATGAATTGTTTCAGTCTAGTGGAGAAAAGTAGTACAAAACGACTGGAAACAATTCCGAGATAAGCAGAGAAAAGCTGATGTTATTTCGGAGATTTCCTTCTTCTAAGCTAGTGGCTCAATCAATGTTTAAGCGACTAGTCTATCTTATTATTTTATCCATAGCTGGACAGAAGATATATGGATGCATACCTTCCCAAAAGGAGAAATATAATTCAAACAACAAATCTAAGATATATTTTAGGAGTATATGTTTGTGTTTAATTCCGGAAATAAACCATCAGGCTAAATTCTTGATTATTTAAAGTACAAATATACTTTATTATATTTTTTTATAATTTGAAACAGAATTGTCTAGCCCACTGGTAATGTTCTTATTTTTGTAAATACTTAAGTCCTTTTTAATTATTTTTTCATTTTATTTCATTTAAACCTTCAGAGGTTTATCTGTATTCATTTCAGAGTAGAATGTTCATAAAGGTTGCAGTGTTCGAATCAATTGTTCTTAAGACAACTTGCAATTTACAAAAATGCAATAAACTCATGTAATAATCATTAAAGAAATAATAAACACTAAACATTTTTACAAATTCGGATAATTACCTGCTATTCAACAATAATTGAAACATTTCAGCTGTTGTCTGTTTTCTGTAAAGGTCACAACATTATGGTTGCGGTATTTGTCAAGATATGCAGTTCAGATTTTCTGGAATAAGTCTGGAAAATAATAAATTAATTTTAGTTTTAGATAATGAACAGACGTGTTAAAATGTGTTTATATAAGTCTTATTTGTTTATATATTTTTTATACTAAAAAAGAAATCAAGTATTACGTCTTTTTACTAGAACATAATATAAATCTTAAGCTAAAAATCTAATTAAATATCAAATGATTTGGAGATTTGAGATTATTCTACAAAAAGTGAAAACTTATGAATTACATAAAAAATTTGTTTTTTCTCAAAAGTACAAAAAATAAGTATTGGTTTGAGATGATCCTTCCATTTTTATGTATTCTTTTGATTTATTGGACAAATATAGAAACCAAATTCATATTTAATAGAAACAGATTTTACAGAAAAAATATTGTTACACTTTCATAAATAAATGTGGACAGTATTCATCATATCCAAAGTTATTCGATGTTTCTACAGCTATGAGTTGTTCTATTAGTTTTAATAATTTAAAATGTAATTCAATGCAGAACAAATAGTAAAAAATATTGTTACGCTTTCATGAATAAATTTTGACAGTATTCATTATATCCCAAGTTATTCGATGTTTTTACAGCTATGAGTTGTCCAATTAGTTTTAATAATTTAAAATGTAATTCAATGCAGAACAAATAGTAAAACATATTGTTACGCTTTCATGAATAAATTTTGACAGTATTCATTATATCCCAAGTTATTCGATGTTTTTACAGCTATGAGGTGTTCAATTAGTTTTAATAATTTAAAATGTAATTCAATGCAGAACAAATAGTAAAAAATATTGTTACGCTTTCATGAATAAATTTTGACAGTATTCATTATATCCCAAGTTATTCGATGTTTTTACAGCTATGAGTTGTTCAATTAGTTTTAATAATTTAAAATGTAATTCAATGCAGAACAAATAGTAAAAAATATTGTTACGCTTTCATGAATAAATTTTGACAGTATTCATTATATCCCAAGTTATTCGATGTTTTTACAGCTATGAGTTGTTCAATTAGTTTTAATAATTTAAAATGTAATTCAATGCAGAACAAATAGTAAAAAATATTGTTACGCTTTCATGAATAAATTTTGACAGTATTCATTATATCCCAAGTTATTCGATGTTTTTACAGCTAGGAGTTGTTCAATTAGTTTTCATAATTTAAAATGTAATTCAATGCAGAACAAATAGTAAAAAATATTGTTACGCTTTCATGAATAAATTTTGACAGTATTCATTATATCCCAAGTTATTCAATGTTTCTACAGCTATGAGTTGTTCAATTAGTTTTCATAATTTAAAATGTAATTCAATGCAGAACAAATAGTAAAATTTTATTTTATGTCACTCAACTAGATCCATCGTTGTACTGTGTGTAGTACTCTGTCAGTGTATTAAGAGCATCTGAAAGTCGTTTCTAAATATTTATCAAGTCCTCTGCTTGCATCGCCAGACAAAGATGATCTTCATAGATCAATCTGCGGATTTAATATAATTCAGGTTGGTCTTTGGTATATATGTTGAGAAGGAGAGGCACAAAGACTGAGCTTTTATGGACTCACTTTTCAGAGGTCTCTTCTTTCCACCCATTTCAATCAAAAACTCCTGGTTGGTGTGCAGTGATTGAATAATTCTGACAGCTGCTGCGTTTTTGGAATTTGGACAATCTTCAGTAAGTGTCTTACTGTTTACCATATCACATGCAACTGTTAGGTCAAAATACAATGTTCATGTTATCAGTTTTTATACCCATCTTTAATAAATTGAGAGGTTAATAACAACAGGATCTTACTGGGCCAAAATCGGCCTGACTAAACGATAGCCGACCGTCTGTAAGCACATCAAACGACTTTGTTACAGGTGCATACATAATTCCCACTAGTATCAATTCATCGAAACATTCAACAGTAACCCATTCCTCATGCAACTTTTGCTTTCTGACTGTGATGGTTTCGATAAATCAGGTTCACTTTCAATTCTGCACATTTACTGATGTGTGAGGACCGTAAAACAAATGAATTATCTAATTAATCAATTTAATTTTTGCAGAACATGAAAAAAGAAAACAGAAAATGTCACGGTGCTTTCTCCCTGGAAACAATAGCATCACTTCGAACAATATATTCATTTGCCCCTGACAAGGGAAAAGCTAGATACAAGGTTTGTTTTTAGTGTTAAGGATATCACACGAACAAAAATTGAACTCAGTGGAAAACATTTTTCATTCTCTGACTGAGTACAGAAAAAATACAACACTTTTATCCTAGTAAAAATGTGTGACTTCAAACTTACCACAAATGATTTTTTTTAAATATTTTAATTTTGGAAAGCAAAAAGTAACGAAAACAGTACTCTATAACAAAGAGAGTATAGTTTGTCCCGAGTTAAATATTACGTTTCACTAAGAAAGATTGCTACACTTACAGTAAAGATGAAGAATAAAAGGAAGTCTTTGTAAAACAGTGAATATATGTCATCTTTTGAACATGATAGAAAAAGCTATTAGATTTCTTGATGACGATTCAGAAAAAAAACAATGCCCTTATTTAAGCATAAAATTAACCCAAAGAGCAGGATGTTGATAGAGACTGTGGGGATCTGGGTCCAGACCCAAATGTGACAACATCGCCTTATAATTAAGAGATCAAAATCAAGACTTTCAACTAATCATCAAATTCAATTAATATAATGTTTACGTGCTTTAACTAATACAATTGTGTTCTTTCTTTGTACATACATGCTACAAATTACGTTTTCAACGAAGAAAATTAGATTAAACTGCAGCTTACCTGCCTATGCATCTTTATGGGATTTTTGAACCAGACAGAACCGACTTTTTATTTGCTATCTTCCCGACAATTTAAAGATGTTGAAGTACTTTGCCAATCGGAAGGCTTGAGAAGCAGAGAAAAACATTACGTGTAAATAGATTAAATGTTAAAATTCCTTGCAGGCAGGCAATATTACAAGAAACATGATTAAACCGAACTGGTACAGCTTTTGAACAGTTCTGTTTATTTTTTAACTCTAACTTTTTTCAGAGCCTAAAGCTGTACCAGTACCCCCCAAAATAAAATATCTGTAAAAAGCGTTCTCTTTTATTATTTTCTGTAAAATCTTTTGTTTATTCAATAAAAAGCATAATTTATCGAGAAAAAAATTAAATTTGTAACTTTCCTGCAAAACATATTTCATTGATATTACTCTGTTATAAAATAAATGAATTGCCATAAAAATAAACATACAGTGAGTGTTTTTCTTTCATTTATTATTCATGTAAAAAACCGCCTCGTTTTGCTTTTTTTTTTCGTTGATTTATGTATTTCTGCTTCGGTAAAAGTCGGTTTCATTCTGTTCAAAAGTAATTTATCCGCCAACAAGTAATTTGCGACAGGTTTCAAGGCCAAATTAAATAACTAAAACAAGTTAGAAAAGAAATAAATTATTAACTGTTTTTCCTGATTTTTGTTTTTTTACAGAACGCAAATAAAAGAAAAAGTAAATTGTGTTATAGAATTAGAAGTAACAAAAAATCCATCATTTTTTCTAAATATAATATATATATATATATATATTCTAAAAATTACATTCTGAAAGACAAAATTTAGATTTAATTCAAAAAGACAATTCGAGTCACTGTCACTTTTCAGCTTACCTGTCTCTACACTGTAATGGGATTTTTTTAGGTATTGGTACAGCTTTTGAATCTTACATAACCGACTTTTTATTGGGAACAATAATTATAGGTAAAAAAGAAACAATCCCTTGATAACAGCTTCCGGCCTTTAAATCGGAAACCGACAAGTGAGTTTTATTAGCAAACTGTCCCTCGTCATGAAAATGTTTTTAGATTTTTTTTCTTTTAGTTTTATTAGGGAATTTTTTAGGCAGGCTCATAGAGGCTATACAATTATGGTGGGGTGCCAGTTTGTGTTTCATGGACAAACGAGTGTGATCTGGGGTGTTGGGTATCTTTCCTGGCGGTTCACAAAAGTTGGGCAGGGGCAGAGAATGTCCAGAGGATTAGGAGCAAAGGCATGGCCAGAACAAAAGCATTCAGAAAGAAGAAAAGTTTCCGATATATTTATAAGTAGTGTTTATCAGAAAACAGTCCCTCGTTATTTTCGTCGGATTTAAGTGGGAGGATTTTTAATTACACTAGTTTTAAAACGTGGAAATCAGTCATGCAATCGAATAAAAAATAATTACTTGAGAATATTCTGTATTAGATATGTTATTACTATGATGTTTAATATATTTAAATTTTGTTACATTTTTATTTATAAAAGAAAATATTAAACTATTTAAAAAATAAAGTATTTAAAAATGTTTTCAATACAAACTATTTAAAAGGGTAATAAAGAATTAATTTAAAGTAAAACGTCTTCATTTTTCTTGTGTTTAAGTGTATTGTTAAATGTTGTTTTGTTATTTGGATATAAAATGGAACGTTTTTTTCGAATGTATTTAATGCAAATCATGTTTTTTCTTTGTACAGAAGAGGAAAATGTTTTTTCTTTAGCTTTTGTTAAGAAGTTTTAAGTGTTTTATGTGAAAATGTTTTTATTTCATTTTAGTTTAATGAAAAGATTTTTAGGCAAGGGAGGCTTGGCCTGTAGAGACTATACAATGAAGGTTGGAGTGTGCACCAGTTTCTGTTTCATGGACAAACGAGTGCGATCTGGGTTCGTTTGGGTATCTTTTCTGGTGGAGGCAGAGGCATTTTCAGAGGATGAGGAGCAAAGGTATTGTCACAACGTAACATGAGAACCCACTTTTGGGTCAGTTTGTGGTAAATGGAGGCATGTAACCAAATTTTGTTTTTAATATTTAAGAGGGAAATAAATATTTGTGGTGGATGGAAGGGAATATTGGATAACTAAGCTTATATTTGGGGAGTACAATAAAATAATGTGTGAAAAAATATTCATTTTAAAAAACGTAAAATAAAAAAAATAGTGTAGAAAATATTAGGAGTTGAGACTTGTTCGAGAGAGGTAAAATGTTGGTTAAGTAAGTTTTTTAATGAGATCGTTGGTTTTTAAACAGGGGGTGCTTTTTAACAAGAATTTATTTATAGAAAAATGTTGATTTTTTTTCTTGTGTTTAAGTGTATTGTCTTATGTTTCTATTTTGGTAGGGTATTTGGATATAAAAAGGAAGTTTTTTTTTTTCAATTTATTTAACGCAACATATTTTTCATTGCACAGAAGAGGGACATGTCTTTTAGTTAAAAAGAAGTTTTCATTTTTTTGCGTGAACATGTTTTCAGTGTTTCTTTTCTCTTTAGTTTAATGAAAATATTTTTTAGGCAGGCCCGTAAAGGCTATACAATTAAGGTGGGGTGGTGCGCCTGTTGCTGTTTCATGGGAAAACAAGTGCAATCTGGGTTTATTTGGGTATTTTTTCTGGCGGTGCTCGAAAGGTGAGCGGGGGGCTAAAGCATGCCCAAAGGATGAGGAGAAAAGGCATGGTCAGAACAAAAGCATTCACAACAAAAAAGTTTCCTATTTTTTGTTGTTGTTGGGGATTGGGATCCGTCCGTAGAAGGCCTTTACCATCCAGCAACCTTCCAAGGAAGGTAAAATAATTGCATGTAAAACCGAACGTTTATCTTTAAATAGTAATGAAATATATTTTATAAGTTTTTATCAGACTCAGGAACCGTGGGAATTGCTTTGACTTTCTCTGTTTTGCTTACATCACGACTGCCAATTAATGGATGCTTATTCGGAATTAGCACCAACAGTAAATATTGTTGCTACATGTTATTTTATTGTGGAAAAAACAATTCATCGCCAATACACACGCATTGTTTCTGCCCCATCACAAAAAAAGTTGAATCTGATTTGCGAGTAGGAGATAAACTACATTGAGTGTTAAAAAAATACCAAATTTTCTTTGATAATCTTGTAAATCAGTTTTTCATTAGAAATAAAAATAAAATTTTCTTTGATAATCTTGTAAATTAGTATTTCATTAGAAATAAAAATAAAATTTTCTTTGATAATCTTGTAAATCAGTATTTCATTAGAAATAAAGATAGCATTTTCTTTTATAATCTTGTAAATCAGTATTTCATTAGAAATAAAAATAACATTTTCTTTGATAATCTTGTAAATCAGTATTTCATTAGAAATACAAATATTTTTTTGATAATCTTGTAAATCAGTATTTTATTAGAAATAAAGATAGCATTTTCTTTTATAATCTTGTAAATCAGTATTTCATTAGAAATAAAAATAAAATTTTCTTTGATAATCTTGTAAATCAGTATTTCATTAGAAATAAAAATAAAATTTTAAACTAAAATGTCGATTTTTGAAGGGACACAACGGTAGATACGTCTTAATTTTTTTGTTACTTGAATGAAAAATATTTTCATTTACTTTTTCTTGATGGAACAGTACAAAAGATGATCATGAATTAGTTTCTATTTTTGTTGCGACCCAAAGAAAAGATAAATAAAAACAATTAATGTTGCGACTATTGTGATTCTTGAAATTTATTTTCATTGCAAAACGTTATTTACGTTGGCCCTTCAAACACAAGTGGCGTGGATTGGTAAAAACAAAGAAAGGTTATTTAATTCCGATTCAAATCTTATTAAAGATTTCTTTTTAAAATAAAATTGGTTTAATACAAGATTTTTATGTTTTTTGTGATTACTTGTTTAATCGTGCGCGTCATCTGACGTACGGATGACCAGAAATGACAAATAAAACCTTTTTGTTAGCATTTCTGAATAACAAAAATACTACAAACAAGAGACATAATAAGTTCAATGAATTGGTTAACGTTATTATAAAAGAAAAGAACTTTCGGTTGATAAGTTGTTTCTTAAAATTAATTCAATAACATTTTATTATTATAGTATATGTTTGTATTTATTTCAAACACTTACATTAATAATAAAATGTGTTTTTTTTTCAATGTAAATATTATTTATTGGGTATCTTTTACGACGCTCAGCAGAGTAAAAACGCTAAAAAAACAAATATACAACAAATAAAAGTAACTGTAGGCTGTAAAAGTTATTTTCAAACTTGCCTGTGGCATTTGTTTGTATTTTAGACCGTTACAACCGCTATTTATTAGAAATGAATAGTTTTGTCACAGAAACATGGGAAAAAAAATGACCGATTTTTTGGGGGGGCTTTGGTAAGAGTGAACGTGAATTCCACCATCTTTGATTTTGTGAAAAGTTGTTGGAAAAAAACAAGAAATTTTTGTTTAAATCTAATAAAAACCCGTTTATAATACGTAAAAATAAAAACAAATTACATAGGTAAGTAGAAAAATATCTATTCTCGTTGCAGGTCCACTTCACTTGTTGCAAATTTATGTTTTTAAACCCTTTCTCGTTTTTTTTTGGACCCCGTTCGCGACTCTGCTGAGCGTCGTAAAAGATACCCTATTTATTTTATTACTATATAAAACTAAAAAAAAAAATATGTATTATTAATATTAAACTATAATTCGAAGGCACATAAAGAAATGCTAACAAAATGGTTTTATTATTTCATTTCTGGTCATCCGTACGTCAGATGTCGCGCACGATTAAACAGGAAGTCACAAAAACATTACAAAAATCTTGGATTTAACCATAAAATCATCATTTACCGACTTTTCTTTTACATTAAAAACAATACTTAACATTAACGGAGACGTATTTTTCATGCAATATTTACCTTATTGTAATGAGCGTCTTCTTGTTCAACTTGACTTCCGGATAAATCAATTTCTCACTCAAATTTCATCGCAACCCTTTTTTAGTCACACTCATATTAAGAATTGATTGTTTCGTATAAAAGAAAAACTTGGAGACGTCGAACAAAATGAAATCGAGAATTTTGGAATGAACTAAAAATCGAAAACTATTAGGAAATTTACTAATCGAATAAATGTAATTAAATAATGAATATAATTAAGGATTTTTTTTCTTCAAAATATAAACTAGAAAGAAGGAATATGCTCGTCAATATCGTATCCATGTAGACAAACATGTTAGACATTTGCATTTATTTAATTTATTTTATTTGTCACAATGATAAAATCAAGATTAAAAAACGATCGATTTTTCCGCCAACGTTGACAGTTGCATCGATTATCTTGGAAATCGACATCTTTAATTCTTTTGGTATTTTATAATTTCCTTTGTTTGCTAAAAATGACAAGATTACAAAAATGAATGTATTAAATAAATGTGTCTTCTAATTATGAAGGAGAATTCTCTCGGAATGAAAAGGAAGGGGTCAAAGGGGGTAAAGGCTATAAAAAAGGGAGAGGGTGTCATTTCTTTGTTTAATTCCTATTCACATCTTATTCACGTCTGTCCGTGAAACACAACAGGTTTTATTAAACTAAAATCATCATTTATTGATATTTAAAAAACAAAACAAAACACGTATATTTCATGCAATATTTACCTTATTGTAATGTCTGGACTTCCCGATCAATCGCCTTCACACACATGGTTTCCAAAAGAGCGACAATCAAGGGAGGTAATTTCGTCCTCAAAATCCTTTGTTTTTATTTCTGAGATAGTCTATTTACAATGTAATCGTTTCATGGTTTGTTTGTAAGAAACAGATTAAGCAGAAATCAAATTGTAACTTTGCAAATCGATTAGTAATTTCTTTCTTTAAAGCAGATACATGATTGGAAAGAAGAAGAACGGTGCAACTTCGGAAAAGCCTCAATACGGAAAACCGATGATATATAGGTACGTGCAAAATCAATGGCCGATTCCCAAAATGTAAAAATATTTTGAATCCCTTCCTCTTAACTTCAAAGTTCACTATAATTTAGGAAATCAACCAATTGTAATTGCATTTTCAATATTTATTAATCAACAATCAAGGAATATTTTTTTAAATCTTAGTAAAAATGTATTATTTTTTTTAAACAAAATACACCTTTACTAAAGTTATATTTTTAAATATTAATAAAACAAATGCATTAATTTCTTTTTGTTTTCATGTTTTTGTTTTCATGTTTTGTTTGCATTGTAGATGTTAACAATTAAAATTTAAAAAAATATTTTTTATATATTACGAAAAAGGCCCCTTAATACCGTATTAAAAAAATCACTATAACTCGAAGAAAAATTATTTTTTTTGAATTAGCAATATTATTATTGAATTAAGCATTGTTTAATCAATATTTTCACCAAAAAATAATATAATTACAAAAATATTTAATGTAATTTTAATGATTAGAGTTTCTAGGAAAAAAAAATACGGCATAATTATATTTCCCATTCATATATAAATGTGGCATCATCAGCGCAAGAATCTTTTTTATATATAATCTTGAAAATAAACCAAAAATTGGCAAATTTGAGACCCAAAAAAATAACGAAAAAAAGAATTTTAAAAAATGAATCATTTCTACTAACGATTCACTTGGATTGGTATGGTGGCCCTGCTCTGTAATAAACAGGTGGGATTAACCCTCCACAACACTCACTTGTACACCGCCTTCAAAATTTTATTTTTTAGAGATTCAACAATTTCGTTAATTTCACAATTTCTTGTAAATTATTTGGAAAGATTTGTATTTGTTTTGTCCTTTTTTCATTAATAAATATTTAAGTTAAAAACAAATATTTATAAATAAATAAAGAGAATTCAAACATGACTTTTTTTTTCAAAATTGAATTCTATTTATTAATAAATAATTGTTCTAACTTTTTCAATGAATAAATTGTCAGTGTAGTCATTGACTTTAATTTACTTTTTCACACTTTGAATAAAAAAATACACTTTATTTTAAAAAGAATCAATGTCGTTACGAGACGTTACGACACGTAAAGAATAAATTGAGTAACTAAAGTTTTTAATCATCATGTACAAAAATTTATAAAATTCACGCAGTTCGTAACGTAACAATCATTTTTAACATTAAAAAAAAGTGTTATTTCCAATTCTAAGGAAAAACATTGATAAATAGACGTCATCAAGAATTTCAGAGTATTACTAAATTAATACCAAGTTAAATATGAACCTTTTTAGTTAAAAATAAAATAAATAAGATCTTAATTGCGTATATTCACAAATATTTTAATTAAATAAGCACTCAATTTTTTTTATAACCTCAAAAAGAATAAAGAAATTAATGGATAATAATTTTTCAACTTCTATAAACTATTACAAAACCATTTTTATATATAAAGTTAAAAATGATAAGTTATGACATTTTCTCTTCTATATATTTTGCATAGCGATAGTCAATCGGTAAACAAAGTCGTTTACCAGGTAACTGTGCCGGATTTTACTAACTTTTGACTTTTGGGAGGATAACTTTGCTATGTTTTAGTAAAATGGAGGATTTTTTAAAATTCAGTATCTTATGACTTTAATTTAATAATTATTTTTGAAATAGTTCCCCAAAACTTATATTTATCTTTCAAGGGATTTTTACAAGTAATTGTTTCCAAGTTCAAAATTCACTGAATTTTGGGGTTTTTAGCCGCCGTGATGACATATTTCATTATAATTTCTTTTTCACACGTAAATGTGCAGTTTCCCCCCGTTTCCAGATTAAGTTTAGGCTTTTATCTTTCAAACACAATCAAAGTTTACACGGAAACTAATTAAATAATTAATAAGCGCTTTTTAATAAGCATAGTCCGTACAAGAGACGGACATTCTTGCACGTACCTAGTGTGTAGCAATAAAATAATCACTAATTAAATCTTTATCTGTGTTATTTTCTTTGATAATATTTAAAGTCAACAGAATTTTAAGCTCAGATATTCTTCAATATTTTAAAAATATCATTTAAATGTTTAAAAGATTGAGTGTTTAAAATATCTCTTGTCAATTTCAGTTTTAGAAGAAATGTGAAACTTATTTAAGCTTCATGTAGAAATTCCATTTATTGTAAATGTTTCATTTAAATAGTCTGTTATCTAGTTTGAAACTTTTCCTGCTTGGTTTAGTTCTTGGATATAAACAGGGAGTTTTTATGGAGGGGATGATGAGAACTGTTGACACTAGGACTTTGGATTAGTGGGAGGGTTAAAGGAGAGTTAATGCGACGTTTTCATCCGGACCTATGGTTAGTGGTAAGGTTAAAAGATGGTTGTTTTTATAACCAATCAATAAAACACCAACATATTTTCCTTAACTTCCCACGCCTAAATTCTGGTTGTATGCACGTAAAAAGGAAATGTGTGATCATTTTACAATATATTTATATGAGAAATTAATTTCATTTAATATAAATTTTTCACACGTAACTCTTTTCTGATGAAGGAGGGGGAGACTGTATGTCCTCATCTATTTGTATTGTAGATATAATTTTCGTTTTAAGTTGATAAACTTCTTAATGTTTTCCCTTTACATATTTTATCAAAGAATTTGATAAATTCATTGTAAGATTTTATCTATCTTTTTCCTTTGTGCTATTTTCCCTATTCATCCACTTATGCCATTTTTACCTACGCCACTTTTACCGTGCCATTTTTACATATGGCATTGTTACCGTGTCATTTTTATCAATGTCATTGTTGACGTGCCATTTTTACCTATGCTATTGCTACCGTGTGATTTTTACCTATACCATTGTTACCGTGACATTTTACCTATACCATTGTTAACGTGCAATTTTTACATATGCCATTGTTACCGTGTCATTTCCTCTCCCATTTTTACGTGAGCTTTCGATTTTCATCAAATTCATTCGTGATAATCCGCTATATTACGTCCACATATAACCATTTTAGTCAATAGTTATCGATAAAATAGTTGAAGACGTTATAACAGCAGCAGATATGTTTTATTAAGGGCGATTTGTGACTTTCATACTTTCGTTTTCACTCAGCAGCAAATAACGCCGTTTCTCTTATATTGATGGCCAGAAATAATTAAAAAAATTTTCTCCACAATTAATATTAATTTCAGACTTGTCCAACGAATGTAATACTTTTATTTCGTAATAAACAAATAATTAACAGAATACCGGATCTATTTTAAAAATAATTTATTTGTTTTTTTATTTTATTGTTTTGAACAAACAGTTGAAGAAGTTATAACAGCAGAGGATATGTTTTAAGATATCTTTGAAAAGGGTGACGGAATTAATTACAAACCGGAAGTAATTTTATGTTGCCGAGAAATTGGAAATCTCGTAAGCGAAATCTCGTCTGATTTCTCGGTCATGTCTAAAACTAGACTTGTGAAATGCCAAATGTGACGAAATTTCTGAAGTCGTATATTTTATCATCTAAAGAAATGTGTAAAATCGTATATTAATATTTTTTAAAGAAATTTGTAGTATATTTTATCATTTAAGAAAATTTGTAAAGTATATTTATCATATTTTTTAAAGAAATTTGTAAAGTATATTTATATTATTTGTGTAAAGAAATTTGTAAAGTGTAGTTATATAATTTTGTTAGGAAATTTGTAAAGTATATTTATCATTTATTTAGGAAATTTGTAAAGTTTTTTTAAAGAAATGTGTAAAGTCGTATATTAATATTTTTAAAAGAAATGTAGACGCGCTTTTTTCCCCCAAGTAATGTTTTTGAGCAACGGAATGTGATTTTTTTTATTCAAGAAACAATTTACAAATAAGTAATATATTTAAAGAATAAACAATGTTTTTGAGCAATTAAACAATGTTTTTTCCCCCCCTTTGAGAATAGGAATAAATAATTTTTTATCAACTAATAGTGAAAATGTGTTTTTCCAAAAAATACATGAAATGTTTTTTTGGAAATATTTAGTGAAAATAATGTTTTTTTTTGGGGGGGGGGGACATTTTGTGAAAATAATGATTTTGGGGAAATATTTTATTAAACGTCATCATAATAGCGTATCCAGTACAGTATATTGACGAATAAATTTGTTTTAATTCGGCGGCGCCAGGAAATTTCTGCCCCCAAATAATAGTCGCAATATGAGTGAAGGTAAAAAATAAAGTAAATGTCAATAGTGATGATAAAATGAAATAAAACTTTTTTTTAATTCATACAATATTATTTTGTAAATGAAAGAAATAAAATGAGATTTATTAGTTGAATAACAAATAAAATTGATAAATTAAGTAACTAATTTCGAGTAATAATTAATTCCGGGTTGTAATTAATTCCGAACCCCCTTTGATAAACCCTAAATTAAAATTATAACATATTAAATTCAGAAACTATTTTATTACGATGTTAAAAAAATCACTGAACATTTTAAATGTTAAAAAAATCTCACATTAAATTATGAAAAAAAAAACAACACTTTTACAGTTTTTCTTTTATTAAATAAATAAATTTATTAAAATGTTTTAATCTATTATTCGTTTCGTTATTTCCGGTTGATTATCTGTTTGCCCTCTCTTGAATGTGGATTATCGCCGCTGTTTTAAATGTAACTCTTCAAAATTGAAAACAAATAAATTCAGTTGTTTCCTCAAGTGCACAAGTGACAAATATTTAATTGATTGAATAATGTTTTCCCCTGTAATCAAAGAGATCGACACAATTGCGAAATCGCTTTGTTTTATGTCTATTTAAATTTTCTGCGAACCTACATTTCCGGTCGCCATCTTGAATTTACAATTACACTCGTTTTAACTCGAACACTAACAGATCATTTTATTGTCGAAAGATTATTGGCGATTCTTTAAAGCAGCTTATGAAAACGTAAGTATTACTTAAATTTCTTTGTTTTACGATTTTCTAAAAGGTATGCAATGAATTTTCTAAAAATGAAAACTAAATGTGTTTTTGTAAAAATTCATATTAATTTTAGACGTTTCTATCATCATATTCGGTTTAAACAAACAAAACAAAAGACGATGCCGAGAATCATAAACTTATTGATAGTGAAGCATGTAAAACTTCGGTTATAGTTGAAGTAAATATTCAGATACAATAAACTGTTTGAAGTGAAATGAAAAGCCTGTGAAAAGTGTTCCTTCGCATTATACTTTTAGTAATTATGCTATGATAATAATACATTTTATTAATAATTTAGATGTTTGGAAGAAAACAAAAAATATGCTATAATAATAATAATTTGTTTAATTATTTTTTAAAATGTTTTCACAAATTGTTTTTATTTATCTAATGTCTTTATAAACTCTTTTCGTTAAATAAATTATTTGTCTTAAAAAACTAAGTGTGGATTATAAGATTTTTCTCTGGAGTTGTTATTTTCACATTTACTTAGACAAAAACGATAATTTTTATTATCGGCATCGATTTTTTTATTATTGGCAAGCAGTAGCTTATTTCAGAGTGAATTAAAACACTTCAAGTTTAGACAAATACAAACCTGATATATATGAACAATAGAAAAAAGTCTAAATTAAACAAGTAAAAACAATGCCCCTTTCCCAATGTTCTGGACTCAAAATTGAAAACCCAATCGGTTATATGTCTCGATTTACCAGTGGACAGGAAGTGAGTGCTCATTTTATGTTTTATTCATATAAGAAAAGTGATCTCCCACTCTAAAATCTAAAATATTTCATTTTTTTTCTTACTTCCATTTTGCATATATTTCTTCAGGCTGTTTACATGTAATCGACCTCCCCCCCCCCCCCCGCCACAAATAGAATCTGAATCTTTTTAGGGATTAAAAACTAAGATGGGTGTGATAATACAAAAATTGGCCAAACATTGGTTCGTTAGCAAAAATTTAAGTTATATTTCTATGATTTGTAAAAAAAGAATATGTTATTATTATATGTAGGTTACAAAAGATTCCCAGACAAAAGTTTAAAATCAGACAAAAGTCAATCATAATACAATAAATGAAATTTTACAAAAATATGAAACAATTATATTTTTACATTAAATTTCAGATAATCAGTATTAATTTTGTCAAATGTTTTTTTTGTTGTTTTATTTCACATTTTAATTTTATTGAGAATTATGTGAGATTTCCTAACGATAGATTTTGTGTGTGAAATTAATGTTCAGTTTACTTTTTCAGTGAAAATGTTTGTTTTTAAAGTATGATACAATCGTTATATTCAAGACTGTTATAAATTTCGACCTGTGTTACAGCAAAAATAATCCCCATTATATTTTTGCCATTTTTTATTTTTTTTGCAAATAATAATTTATTTTCAATAAATTGTTTACTTATTAATTATGATTTGTTTTACAATTTAACAAACAATAAATCAAACGTATAGAAATATATTACAAAATTTCAATTTTGTCATTTGTATAAAAAATTAAACATCATAATAATGACGTATTGTCGTTTGTCTTCTGGTGGTTTTTGAAAATGATTCTTTTCAGCAAATTGTTTAATATTATCAACAAATAATAAAATCAAATTAAACTTTGAAAGTTAAACTGTAAATAAAAAAATCGGCAAAATGGAACAAGGCAAAAATATCATAGGAGCTTATTGTGCTGTAACATCGATCGAAATGTGTGACGTCACATAAGCACGTCTTAATTCCATTATTATCTTCAATGCAACATCTGACATTTTTCAAAAGTAAATATGTAGACCATCATAAATATTTTGATCATCACAAATTTGGCAGACTTTGATTTTTATTTTAATACATTCTTTTTGGCTGAAACCAAGTGAAATAGAAAAGAAAATCCAATGATCTCTACACAAAAATTGAACCCGTGTTTTTCAATCGGTTTTCTTCTAGAATAGTGTCACTTTCTTAAAAAATGTTTTTGTTCGGTTTACTAAAAGAAAGAGCTAATTTTAGCACAAATAACTTTGGAATTTAAATACAGTATGATCATGTTGACAAACTTATTGTTATTCGATCACCAAAGTTAAGTGACGTTGAGCCTGGCCAGAGGCAGTTGGGTACCCATTTGGGAATAGCCGGCACTATATAAGTGAGGAGCGACATCTTCAAGGGAAATATACTGTCATGAAGATCTATTTACATGTATAACCTGTTAATCGATACATGTGAACAGAGTGGAACAAACCCCTTTCCCTGGGTGAAGTTTTGAATCATGTGTTGATGCTTGCTGGAGAGAGTATGGTACCAGTTTTTGTTTGGTTAATAGTAAAATGTCAGTGATGTGTGCAACATATACCTCATTTCTCTACATATGAATATTACCTACAGAAACGTCTTATCATATAATACGTTTATGCATGGAGTATTGTTGCCACATCTGGGCTGCTGCATCATCCGCTAGTCTCCCCCTTTTAGACAAGGTCCAAAAAAGAGTTGCTAATTTGATTGGTCCTTCACTATCCACCAAGCTCCAGCCTCTGTCCCATCGCCGCAATGTTGCTTCCTTGTGCCTGTTTTACAAGTAGTTCAATGGATTGTGCTCTGATGAGCTTTCTGCTCTGGTACCCCCACGACGTAAATTCACTAGACCAACCCGACAATCTGACAAATCCCATCCATACACTGGATGTCCCCAGATGCCGTAGAGCTTTCTACTCCAAAAGCTTCTTTCCTTGTACTGCTGGACTCTGGAACTCCCTCCCTGCTCCCTGCTTTCCTGACGCTACTGTCATACAGAAATTTAAAACTAACGTAAACAGACCTTTCACTGTGCAACTCCTAATTTAGGTTGAATCCCCCCTTTTTTTTCTCAGTAGCCCCTTACACCTACAGTGGCGGCCTGCCTTTGTTGGGGTGAACTTTGCTAAAAAAAAATATTACTCTACTTTTTCATATGTCTCGGGGCAACAAGATGTTTGGGTTGTGGTCACTTGCCAGGACATTCTTGTGTACTTGCATCCGTGGAGAAATCTTCCTGGGTGTTTTTGATATTCTTGTTTTATGCCATATGCCTTATTTGGTTGTGGCTGATTTGTTTGATATTGTTATTAATCAACCTGGTGACTCCCCTCTGTTCCAAGTCTGACATTTTTATTTTCTCTAGACGATATCTGCATGTTCAGTCTGTTGCCTAGTGCGTTTACTAAATTTCCCCAACATGTGTATGAGAACTGCAACAGATGTCAGATAGTAACGAATGTCTACCATTGAGAATTTTATAGATTTTCCCAACGACATGTGTATGGATTGACTTGCTACTGTATCTGAACAGATTTTTAAAATCTTAGTCAACAAAGTGCGCTACTTCATTGTGTCACCTTTTGTTTCAGGTGTCTTTTGGCCATCGCTATTCCCTATACTGATTGATTTTATCTTCTTCCGTTTGTTAATTCAGTATTTGCCTTTGGGGACTGGGAAATGGTACTGTAGCATGCATAACATCATTGCTAAAGACATGTCTATATCTTTGATGGGCAAGTTATGTGTCAATAGAGATCTAACTAAGCTGTGATATTCTTGTTTTATGACATACGCCTTGATTTGGTTGTTACTATTGTGCAGTCTGGGAGGTCTTGGCTTTCTGGAACGATCATCGATAGTCCGTTAGATAATATGACAAAGTACTCTAGAGATTAAGTGTTGTGTTATTCGTCGGTTCTAAATTGGACCGTATATAGATTCGTTAGGGTTGTGAACTCTGCCAATATTATAGTGTCCAATATGCATCATTTGAACACATTGGCCGAAGCCATCTTTATTCTGGCGATTTCTGTGCGAAAGGTATAGGAAGCCCTATTTCTGAGTACCAGCTTACAGTTGTTCATGTGTTCAATGGTCGGTTTTTGATGCAAATTGAAATGTTAAAAAAGTTTTAAAGGTTGTTACCTGTTCCTGAATCCATATTTTGTCTCAGATTGAATATCAATAAACAAAACACCATGAAATACCAACAATAATATGTTATGGTTTTGAATAGATAAAGTGTTCGTGATTGAAATAAATTAAAATACATCAACTCTTTGACATGGAAAGGAAGCATGCATGAACCAAATCTCTTTGAATAAAAAACTATTCAAAATGTACTTATCTTCTGAAAGAGTTGGGCGCTGTGAATGAACACAATCTCTGTGAATAAAAAACTATTCAAAATGTACTTATCTTTTGAAAGAGATGGGCGCTTGTCACTGAGAAATTAATCTTTCTACAATTTGAAAGTTATCAAATGTTTAATTACATGGTTGAGATTTCGAAAAAGGAAATGGTTCGCAAAATCGAGAGGACAGAAATCTCTACTAGATAAAAATGCTGGTTCTCTGATACAGTTTACAATACAATGTTTGAAATCATCTTTTTTAAAGGTTGATTTCTACTCTTGGTTTAGACGATGTTGAGCGAATCCGATTACTTTGAGAATAGATAATAGGCCGACTATCAATAGGGGGCTTCATTGCACTAAATTACTCACCCTTTTGGGGGGCTGAATCAAAAACCTAAATTCATTTAAGCTGAGAATGTATATAAGAGAAAAGCGAACAGCTTTTCTTATGGGCCTTGAGCATCAGTAATATAACCATCAACATTCCTCGTTTCGTCTTTTCTTTTCTATTACGAATAGATATAGGATTGTATCCTTTTATGGCTCAACTATTGTGGCGTTTGTTATTTTAAAAGCTTTTATTATTAAAAATCTATAGTCTTTTTACCAAGGTGTTAAGAAAGATTTTTGATTGACTATTCCAGATTTTGAAACAAGGAAAGTTGGTTTAGAATTTTCTATGTCTATGATCAAAACAGTTGGTTTTCAAGCCAGAATAATGTGAATATTAATTATTTATCATTGAAAATGAACGACAAAATATTTCGTTTTTTGAAATTGATTGCATTAAAGTATAAAGTATGTTAAAATGTTTTGATAACATATTTTCTTTATTTACAGATTATAGAAAAGGATGGTTGTTTTCAGTTCCACAAGAATTAAGAAAAGTCTGCATCAATAAATAACTGCCATCTTATTTTTCTGTATGTACGTTTATCATTAATTTCAAAGAATTCCTGTTTAAGAAACAATGTACAGGCAGTTGGGAAATTAATCTTTTATCCTGTAAAATTTGCAAATAGATATTTTTCCATGATGTGCTTTTACAAGACATAAGAATACCCACTCGTATCTTATAGGATGCTTAATCTCCAGCAAAATCTTGTAGAAAATATCGATATAAACTCATTAAATGCATATTAGACTCATAAATCCTGATCTTTGAAAGGAAAAATACAAAAGAATGAGGAATGCATATACTTGTTAACTACATAAAATTGCATTTTCAGTGAGTTCTATTTTCAAAAAGAAATCAAAAAGACTCGCATGTGTCAAATTATATGATTGAATATTTTTTTGATTTATATGTTCAGAGTCCTTGTCTGAAAAATGACATGTAAATACACAAAGGTGAAAAACCCTATCATTATAACATTTCTGAATTTGTATGTTCACATAGTTTCAATCGAATAATTCACATGTGAATACACATCGGTGAGATGGTGTCTCAAGTACCAACACTAAGCTGGATACTCTACCCAGACTAGATGAGTTCATGTCCTGGAATCCGGTAAGACAGAAAGACTACAAGAAAAATATACAGGTACATGATAAAGTGATCAATTAGAGAGAGGAAAATTGATGTTATTTACTTCTATGCTAATTCAACATTCGAAGGGTTATGGGAAGCTTTAATTAAACTCTCAGATATCTATGTATCTCATATAGAGATCTAGTGATTGTCCCAGGGGAGGCCACTTGTTTTCTGAGATGTTACACTAAAGTAAAATGAAAAAGAATGAGAAAAGATACTCTTGCAAAGTTTGTGGAACTGTATTTTTATTGCGTGCCAATCTGACAGCACACATGCGAATACACACAGGTGAGAAACCCTATTCTTGTAAGGTTTGTGGTACTGCATTCTCACGAAATGCAAGTTTGAAACGACACATGCGAATACACACAGGTGAGAAACCCTATTCTTGTAAAGTTTGTGAAACTGCATTTTCACATTACACAAGTTTGAAACAGCACATGCGAATACACACAGGTGAACAACTATATTCTTGCAAAGTTTGTGGAACTGCATTTGCACAGCATTGCAATCTAAAAACTCACATGCGAATACACACAGGTGAGAAACCCTATTCTTGTAAGGTTTGTGGTACTGCATTCTCACGAAATGCAAGTTTGAAACGACACATGCGAATACACACATGTGAGAAACCCTATTCTTGTAAGGTTTGTGGTACTGCATTTTCACAAGATACAAATTTGAAACGGCACATGATAATACACACAGGTGAGAAACCCTATTCTTGTAAGGTTTGTGGTACTGCATTTTCACACGATACAAGTTTGAAACGGCACATGCGAATGCACACAGGTGAGAAACCTTATTCCGGTAAAGTTTGTGAAACTGCAGTTTCAGACAGTGTCAGTCTTAAATCTCACATGAGAATACACACAGGTGAGAAACCCTATTCTTGTAAAGTTTGTGGTACTGCATTTTTACGCGATTCACATTTAAAACAGCACATGCGAATACACACAGGTGAAAAACCCTTTTCTTGTGAAGTTTGTGGTACTGCATTTTCACAGAGTTCCACTCTGAAAAGTCACATGCGAATACACACAGGTGAGAAACCATATTCTTGTAAAGTTTGTAGATCTGCATTTTCACATCGTACCAGTCTGAAAAATCACAGGAATACACACAGGTGAGAAACCATATTCTTGCCAATTTTGTGCAACTGCATTTCTCCAGTGTGCCACTCTTAAAAGTCACATGCGAATACACACAGGGAACAACATCTCTCCTTAAGACAGCCCTTGGATATTAATGTTACTCTCAGAGAAAGAAAGTGCTAGCTTCAAGAGGGAGCCCATTGATCTGTTTAGATAAACTCAATTAAAATGATAAAAAAGTGAGAAACCCCAATTTTCCTAAGTTAACGAGATTATCTTTTGTCCTGGAATCCGGTAAGACAAAGATACCACACGAAAGATCTATTAAAACTAAGTTAACTGGTCAGTTAGGAAAAGAAAATGTAATGTTATAAGTTTTTTTACATACTTAATGTATAGAAGTAAACGAGATCTTTAATGGAATATTCAAATATATGTATCTAATATAGAGTTCAAGTGTTAGTCCCAAAAACGGGATAACAAGTTTCGCCACTGGACAATCCATCAAAGTGTGCCTCCGATGTAGCATAAATTCCTTAGAAAATATACCAAAAAGAATTGTGGCAAATAAGTCATACACCACCCAATATGACTATACAATCTTAACAGCTACATACTTTGAAAATGAATCTGGTAAACATGACATAGTTATGTGAAACTAGAGGGAAAGATCAATGTGTTTTTTCCGAAATAAAATTATTAGCCTATCAGTAAAAAGCACATGGGATTATAGATCCAGTAAAATATCTATTAATAAATTACTTGTACAAGAATATCCAATTTGCTATGTGTTAGAAATAAGGCCATCGTCAATGTTTTTAATGTACACCTACGTTAGTATTAACATAGGGGAAAATGTATTCATTAAAATATTTAAATTCGTAATAAAAACATATCCATTCATTATTATGGGCATTTTCTGTTTGTGTGTGTCTGTTTGTCGGTCAGTCACAATTTTTGATGAAATATGGAAACTTATTTTAGAAATGAAAAATAATGCATTCATACTAAATAATAAATTTCCAACAAATAAAATTAATACTATGACTGGAAATCGAAACTGAAACCTCGAGATCTTCAGTCTGATGTTCTGCGAGCTGAGTGATTTAGATTTTCTTATGGATACATCTAGAAAAATAATCCATACGACACGACATATGTGCCTTTTTGAAAAATAAAATGTATTGTTTTAATTAATTTAAATTTATAATAAAAGTGTGAGAAATCTACCTGACTTTTCAGTTTTTAAAATATTGGTCCGGTGCTAGGCCGATTCAATTGTCTAGCATACGTTTGTTCAAATTAAAACATATATATCTAAGTACTCTGGTTAATGTAGTTTTAGAATGTATCTTGTTATCAGGATCCTTCTACACACTCTTGTAGCAGTTTGTGACTTATTAGTAGTCTATGGACATCCGGCATTAATGCAGACATCCACAGTAGCCTAGAGAGGACTGTTGATGGTATTATGTAATAATTCGTCATTTTATATATAATCCCTTAAGTGGATAGACGATTAACATTTCTACAGGCTCGATAAAATAACGAAATACTACATAATAACATTTAAAATCGCTCTACATGTCGCCCCTGATTATTAATTAATATTAGAAAAATGTGCCTATATTCTCTTCGAGAAAATCTGAAAATAAATAAATCAGCTTTTTTGTGTAGTTTCCAAATAAATGCTAGACATACACACAAGATATTGTTTTGTTGATTTCTTCGATTTACCTAAACCTCTTTTATATTCCTTTTTAATGTCACAACTTGATTTTTTTTCTTGAAAACAATAGAGTAAATGGTAAGAGTGTGGAAAAGTTAACAGTTGAGAAGTCGTAAACAAACAACAACAACGAAAGCCTCATACTAAACGCATTAAAATTTAATTATCTACCGACCTGTATACTTTTAACATGCTGAAACTGCTTTAAAGTGTTTTATTTCAATATTTTAAGCTGTCTTTACGAGACACGGGAAAAAGAATATCCACTTGCCATTTTAATGTGTGGGAGCTTTATTCTTGAAAATTTATAAAAAAGATCGCTTACCGTACCACTAACCGTAAGTACGCAGTGGGTCTGAAACTCAGACTAATGGTTAGTGGTAGAAAAAGTAAACTTTTCAGGAATTTAGCCGTTGCCAACAGTTAAGCGACAAGCAGCCATTTGTGTTTTCTCCTGCATGTAAAGATTTCTTTGAAAAAAATCAAATTTAACTTAAACACAGTTTCAGCACAATGAAAGTATACAGGTCGGTAGATAATTGTATTCAACTGTGTTTGGAATAAGTAATTTCTCGATGTTTTTAAAAATAATTTTTGGAATTCTTTACTTTTACCAAATGAATACATACTCATTTTAAAATATAAGGTTGACTAAGGCCCTATTAAAACTAGAGGTTACAGAACATAGCCCACTACTGAAAATCTTAGAAAAGTAGCTTTTATTTGCTTGAAAACAACAAAGTAAAAACTTGTTTTAAAATATTTATTTTAAAGAGTGGGTGCTGAGCCCATATTTAAAACTCGAGAGGAAGTCCCGCTTCTTCCGAACGATCCCAATTTTCTGTTACGGAATTGTTCTTACTTTGTGTAATTTTTCCTATTCATTCACTTATGCTATTTTTACTGGTGCCATTGTTACCTGTGCCATTTTACCGGTGTCATTTTACCCTCGTCTTTTTTTTACTGTGCAATATAGCAGGCAACTCTACCTGTGCTGTTACACTTGCTGCTGAAAATGTTTTACTATTGGAAAATATTCATGTCACGTTAATAAAATTCATTAATAATACAAGATTATGTCCCTCATTAAACCAAAAAACACTCGATTTACCTCTGACGGAAATACATGCAAAGACCACTAAATCTGTAACCCCTGTCTATAAGTTGGCCAGCTTTACATTTGTCGGTATACTATGGGGTACTCAGTAAAAATAGAACCAAAAACAAATGGTAGGGTAAAAATGGCAGGAAATTATGAATAGAAAAATGACACAAAGCAAAAATAATTTGAGAGATTTTTTTTATATTTTCATGAATTTAAAGTACAGATGATCAGAAATGCTAAAAAAAAAATTAATTTATATTTATTTAAGACTTGACAAATACATTTTACTAATAATGTTAGTGTTGGAAATAAATATGAAAAAATGATTTTGTCACCTGTTTAAAAATAAGAACGGAAGATTTAGAATTGTATTTTTATTATAATAAAATAAGTTGTTATGAAACAAATTATAAAATATGCGTTTTGATTTTTTTCATGAAAATATAATAAAATGTCTTCTTTTTATTGATATAACCAAAGTTTTGAAATGTCTTTTATTTAATGAAACAGCAACATAATACATGTGTTTTAACTTTTTATGAAAATATAATAAAATAGCTTAGTATTTTAATAGTAATTTTTAAAGCAAATATTTTATAACAATTTAGTAACAATAAAAGTGAAACGGCAACATAATTTGAAGCATTTAAAACGAATAATAAACCGTATGAAATAAAGAATATTGCCGAAATAACAGAGAAATTCTTGAAGGTAACTGTTGAAATTGTCAATGCTAGTCTCTTGCATTGCTCGTAATTTATTCTTTTCCGCTGTTATTTTTGAACAGGTGAAAAAATCATATTTTTGTATTTATTTCAAACACTTACATTATTAATGAAAATGTGTTTGTCAAGCCTCAAATTAATATGAATCAAAATAAGTCTTTTTTATCATTTCTGATCATCCGTACTTGAAATTGGTATTATTATAGATGAGCACCCTCTGCTATATCTCCCCTCCCTCAATAAACAATAACATTCAAACGTTTATCCGATTACGTGAAAACACCCTGAAAAACATTGGGGAAAAATAATTTAGAATTTAGAGTTGGGGATCAGTTTTTCATATACATATAACATAAAATGATTAACTGGTTTCTTACCGGATAGCGTATAATGGCCTGTTGCCGTTTTAGTTAAATAATATATGTAACAATGTTTTTATTTTGTTGCGAGATGGACTATTGCCAGCTGAAGTCATGGTTAGTTGTAGGTTTAAACGAGGTATTTGAGGACTGTCGCTATCTGGACATATGTGTAGTATTTGGATATAAGGGAGAGTTTTTTATGTGGGGGAGTAATGTGAGCCATTGACACTGTGATTTTATGGATGGGGATGGGGTGATGAGATCTGTTGACACTAGGACTTTGGATTAGTGGGAGGGTTAAAGGAGAGTTAAAGTGCTGTTGTCACCCGGACCTAAGGTTAGTGGTAACGTTAAAGGAGGGTTGTTTTTATGACCACCATTAAAATACACAACATATTTTCCGTAACACTCCCACACCTAAATTTGTGTTATCTGCACTTAAAAAGGAAAAGTGTGATCATCTTACATCAAACGTATGTGATAAATTAATCTCCCTATTGTAAATTTTATTTTTACACTAAAGGTTTTCAGGATGTTTAACCATAACCGCCTAAATAAAGTAGAATCTCTTTTTCTGACATAGGGGGGGGGGGCGGAGGCTGATTGCATATTTTTGTATAAATACACATTTTTTTTATAAATATGTATGTTAAAAATACATTCATTTGAGTATTTGTAAAAAGAAAAACATTCTCTGACGTTTCTTTTATTTAATATTTATAAAAAAATATTCCTTAACAACCCCCAAGCCTTAATTCTTGTTATATGCACTTAAAAGGAAAAGTGTGATCATTTTACATTAAATTTATATGAGAAATTAATCTCAATATTGTAAATTTTATTTTTACACTAAAGGTTTTCAGGATGTTCACACATAACCGCCTAAATGAAGTAGAATCTCTTTTCTGACGAAGGCGCAGGGGGGAGGCTGATTGCATATTTTTGTATAAATACACTTTTTTTTTATAAATATGTATGTTAAGAACACATTCATTTGAGTATTTGCAAAAAGGAAAAAAAATTTTCTGAGGTTTATTTTATTTAATTTATTTCATATTTATGAAAAAACTATTTTCATTATTATTTCTGTTAATAAACATATTTCAATAAAAGAAAAAACTTTTCAGATTTTCTCATGTGTTGACCTACATTTTCATATGTTTAAAATACACAATAAAGTTCTAGGAGGTCCACTCTCCCAGTCTTCGCCTGCTCAACTTTTAGAAGGGTTAGTTTATTGCTAATCGACTGAGGTGCGCCTACCGGGTAATGCCGGCGATGCTTCCCAGATTTTTTGTAGCACAGAATGCTCTTCCTCTACTGGATTTTCAACTCTTCTTTGCGACCGTGTGTCAAATCTTACCGCTGTGGAATGGAAATAAAAATAAAAAATAATTATAAAAAAATACACAACAAACAAAGGATTGAATATCAATGTACACCGTCGACTGCGGAATACATTGTTAGGCGGAAGTGGCAAAACCCGGGTCTTCTTCTTTCGTTTGCTTCACAGCATAGCACTGTTAGATCACCAGCTCGGTTGTTTTGTTGTCTAGCGCAGCTATGCCGGCTTCGCCGTTGGGTGGTCTATGTTTAAGGCATGACTCGATGATGTGATTTACTGTCTGTTCAGAGTGACCGTAGACAGCCGAGTCCCTGAGTCCCCATCCTTTCATTATCGCCGCGAAACGGCCGACACCTGTTCTGTGGCGGTTGAGCATTGTCCACTGCCGGCAAGGGAGGTCCATGCCTGGTAGGTTATCCGGGTCCTCCAAAAATTTGTGCAACCTTGATTTATCTGCTGCCTGTCATTCCTCCGTCCAGCAATGTTTCAGCTATATTCATTTTGTGACGTCACCGGGTGTTGAAAGCAGGAGCTGGTGAGCATGCTCCAAGAATGGGCGTCGTGACTTCAGGCAAGCTCGTGGAGGGGTCTCTGTGGCGAGCTTGTGGAGAAAGTGGTCCTCATCGATGGTGGCCTTTCTTGACAGTGTAAAGACAGCCGCCTCACGGCGCAGGGTTGGTGGTGAATCGGTAGTTAGTTGATTGGTGTGGCGCGCAAGCAGCCAGAGACTGTGCGTAAGGCGGTGTTGAGCGTTACGTCCAGCTTCTTAGTGTGGGAGCTCCTGCACCAGGCTGAAGAGCAGTACTCAGCGACAGAGAAAACCTATGCTTTGGTAAATATGCGCAGTGTCTTGTTTGACTCTCGGTTGTTTAAGTGGTATGCGTTGGACGTGGTCTTGGCCACGGAGAGCTTAAGGCGCCAGTTTGTCAGGTAGTTTTGCCGGGTGTTCATATCACTCGTAAACCCCAGTTCGATCGTCTCCCAGCTCTTGTTAGACAAAAGGATGGCTAGGTCGTCAGCGTATCCATATTTCTTGTACAGCGTGTCTGGGAGGTCGTAGATGTAAATGTTAAACAGCATTGGGGCAAGTACAGAGCCTTGTGGGACACCATTTCTGAGCCGTCGGTGCCTGCTGTGTTGGCCGTTGCTGGTGTGAAGGGTGAAGCTGCGGGTGGTCAGCATTTCCATGATGAAGTCCGCCACGTGTCGGTCCGGAATTGTCTGTAGGAGCTTTAGGTGGAGTCCACGGAGCCAGACAGTATCATACGCTGCTGTGAGATCGAGGAGAACGACGCCTGCCTTCTCACCTCGTTTGAAAGAATCCTCGATATCTTGGGTGAGGAGGGTTACCTGGTCCACGGTGAACCTTCCGTGGCAGAAGCCAGCTTGCTCGTTTGCAGTATTGGGTCGATCCCTGAATCGAGGCCCGCATGGAGGAGACGCTCCATGATCTTGTATGGCACGCAGAGGAGGGCGATGGTGCGATATCCCTTTGGGTCATCCAGCGGCTTGTTTGGCTTCGGGAGAGCGATGACCTTGGCTCGTCGCCATATCTTCGGGAGCTTGAACGTGCGGAAGCAGAGGGAGCAAAAAGATCGAAGCCACTCTGTGGCCTTGCTACCCTGGTGAAGGATAAACTCAGGATGGATGTTGTCGGTCCCAGCTGCTTTGTGTGGCTTCAGGTGTTTGAGAGCCGATTTGATCTCGTCCTTGGTGAAGTTTCCAGACAGGTTGGCATCAGCACTGTGGGCCCTGCGTAGGTCGTTCACTTTGCTGATAGTCTTCCTGGTAAACTTCTTGTCAGGATTGGGGAACCTCTCGTTGGTGATCAACTGGGCTGCAATAACGTCGGCAGTGATGGGGCACGGTTTTCGTTTTGTTGCCTGACCTGTCAGCTTGTTGATAGTCTGCCATGCTTGACGGCTGGAGTTGGTGAAGTCGATAAATTTGATGGTCTCGGTCCACCTCTATCTCCGTTTGTTGTTGAGGCGGGTCATGAGGTCTGTGGCAGCTATGGCCCTCTCGGCCTTGGTGTTGGCTTCGTTATAGGCGTGCAGGAGTTTCTTCGTCCCAGCAGGGTACATAGTTCTTTCGGACTCCCCATGGGACGTGTTTCTTGACGGCGGCTGTCAAAATCGTGCAATATGCCTTGTAGGCTTCGTCTATATTGGACGTGGTAGGCACTGTCAATAATTCTAGCTGCAGTATTGGTGCTGCACGTTAATTCCGACCAGTTAGCCTTGCGGAAGTTCCACCTTTGGACTGGTTTTCCGTCCGTCGGCTGGATAAGCGCTAGTATTGTGATAAGTGACGGACGATGTTCTGAACGGGGGAATCCGTCCTAGACGCGCCGAACAGTCTGCCAGGTAGCCCCTTCTGGGTTGGTGATCTTATAGCCCCAGTCAGTGTTCCAGCAATTGAAGTCACCTGCATAGACAACAGGAATGCCTGCTTTTGCTCCTTCCAGCGTCTCTTACCTCAGCTTCCTACAGCGACTGGTCCAGCTTCTACCAGGAACGCCTGTTTCAGCTCCTTCCAGCGTCTGCTCCAGCTCATTGCAGCAGCACCTGCTCCAGCTCCTTCCAGCAGCTCCTGCTTCAGCTTCCTGCAGAGCCTTCTTTAGTTTCCTCAAGCAGCACCTACTTTAGCTCCTTCCAGCAACTCCTTCTTTAGCTTCTTGCAGCAACGACTGCTTCGACTCCTTACTGCAGTTCTTGCTTCAGCTTCCCACAGAGTCTGCTTTTGCTCCTTCCAGCGTCTCCTGCTTCAACTTCCTCCAGCTCCTTCCAAGAACCCCTGCTTCAGCTCCTTCCAGCAGCGCTTGCTCCAGCTTCTTCAGCGGCTTCTTACAGCATCTCTTGCTCCAGCACTTTCTACAGCAAATCCTCCTGCTCTAGTTCACTAATGCTCCAGCTTACTCCTTCTAGCAACGTCTGTTTCAGCTCTCTCCAGCGGCTCCTGTTTCAGCTTCCAGCAACGCCTGCTCCAGCTCCAAATAGGGGCTCTCGCTTCAGCTTCCTGCAGCGCCTGCTTTAACTCCTTCCAATGGCTTTCATATCAGCTTCCTGCAGCACGTGCTCCAGCATTTTCCAGCAATGACTTTTTAGAGCTCCGTCCAGTGGCTCTTGCTTTAACTCCTTGCAGCATCAGCTCCAGCAGCTTTTGCCCCAGCAACTTCTAATGCTCCAGCTCACACCTGTTCCGGCTCACTTCTGCATCAACCTGCTAATACAACGTTTGCACTAGCTCTCTCCGGCGGCTCCTGTTTCAACTTCCAGCAACACCTTCTCCAACAACTTCCATCGGCCCTTGCTCCAGCTTCCATCAGCACCTGCTTCAGCCTTTCTTACTTTTAGTGACGCTATACCTGTTATTTCAGCTTTCTTTCTCCCGTTATTACCTTTATGGTAAATACACATTTCCTTTAAACTGTTAATCAGCGTCTGTCCTACCTTTTTGACGTTGACGTAATTTGCCTGTGTCCAATTTCTTTATTGTAAGACCGATCACTCCAGAGCAGTGGCGGTGTGTAAACGTCGCACTTGACGTTGCACAAGCATGGTACCCGGCGCTGCCCAAGTGTACGGGCCTAAAACTCCCCAGGTTATTCGACCCTACAGCACATTCAAAGCCTTGTAAACACGATAATTTACAGATGGCGCCGGATTGTACTTGATGTAAACCCTCGATGTCGTAATTCAAAGAGGTGAAACTTAAACAAAAATACAGCTAATAACTGTCACAATTCGGTCGAACATTTTATTTTCAATAGACTCGTATGTTTTTAATTTGCTGTATTTTTTTAATTTTCGATTTTCAAATCGAGGTTTTAATTTTCGATGTGTACCGTTTTTTTTTAAATATGTATGTTAAAAATACATTCATTTGAGTATTTGTAAAAGATTAATTTATTTCATATTAGTAAAAAACTATTTCTATTATTATTTATGTAAATAAACATATTTCAATAAAAGAAAAAACTTTCAGATTTTCTCATGTGTTGACCTACATTTTCATATGTTTAAAATACACAATACAGTTCTAGGAGATCAATCCTCCAAGTCTTTGCCTGTTCACCTTTGAGAAGGGGTTAATCGACTGAGGCGCGCCTATCGGGTAATGCCGACGATGCTTCCCATAGTTTTTGTAGCTCAGAGTGCTCTTCCTCTACAGTACTGGCTTTTTAACCCTTCTTTCCGTCCTTGTGTCATATCTTACCGCTGTGGAAGGGAGACAAATAAATAAAATATTAAAAAATAAATACGAAACACACAAGGGATTGAAGATCAACGTACACTGTCGACTGCTGAAAACATTCTTAAACGGCAAAACCCGGGTGTTATCCTCTTACACCCAAATACTAAATGATTAAAGAATATTCCAGCGGCTCTTGCTTCAGCTTCCTGCAGGGTCTGCTCCAGCTCCATCCAGCAACAACTGCTTCAACTCCTTATTGCGCTCTTGCTTCAGCTTCCTGCAGGACCTGCTCCAGTTTTAATTGAAATACAGTATGATCATGTTAACACGCTTATTCTTGTTCGGTCACCAAAGTTAAATGACGTTGAGCCTGGCCAAAATCAGTTGGGGACCCATTTGGGAAAATAAGCACTATATATGGGAGGACAGCGACACCTTCCAGCGAACTATACTGTCATAGAGATTATTTTACATATACTTCAGTATAATCATGTTAATCGCTACATGTGGACAGCGTAGAACAACCGCCTCTGGGTGAAGTTTTGAATGATGTGGTGATGCTCTCTGGAGAGAGTATTAAAGTATTATTGGGTAAAGAATAACAAAGGCTTCGATGAGGAGATAATTTACGTACGTTTATTCCATGAGGTTATCGAGACGTTCGACCCCTAAAGATCATGTCTTTGCCAGGGCGGTAGATGACTCTGAAGTTGTAGCATTATATTTTTAAAAGCATGTGCTGTAGACGCGGTTGTGCAGAATGCAGTGGTTTTGCACATATAGTGACTAATGGTTTGTGGTCCGTGATCACTGTGAATGTGTTTGCATACAGGTATGTGTGGTAACGTTGTACACCATGCACAATTGCTAGCATTTCACGTTCGATATTGCTATATCTTGACTGGCAGTCGGTCAACGTTTTGGAACAAAATGACACTGGTTTGCCTTCCTGTATCAGTGCTACTCCCAGACCCCTCTGTGAGGCGTCTACTTCCAGTGATATTGGTTTTGTTTGGTCGTAGTATGATAGGAGGTCATCAGCAGTGATCATATCTTTTAGGTCATCGTAGCATGTTTGATGATCTGGATCCCACACCCATGGTGATTGTGATTTCAAAAGACCACGTAGTGTGGGTGCTTTTTCAGCAAAGTTTGGAATATACTGGGAGAAGTAGTTCAGCATTCCCAGGAAGCGCTGTAGCTCATATTTGCTTTGTGGATTTGGCATCTTATGTATGTCGCGTATTTTTGCTGGGTCTGGCTTGATGCCTGTGGATGTGTATATGTTACCGAAGAACGTTATAGTGGGTTGTTGGATGACGCATTTCTCGCTGTTAAACACGAAGCCGGTTTCGGCTGCTTCTATCATCAGGTTGTGCACTTTCTTGTCGTGTTCCACATCATTTTCCTCGTATACTGCTACATCATCTGTGATGCTAGCGACACCATGTAAACCTTCATGAATTTGGTGCATCTTTGCCTGGAAGATGTCCTGAGAGACGCTTAGGCCAAATGTGAATCGTTTCCAGAAAACTCGTCCGAAAGGGGTCCTGCACGTCGTTAGCAACTGGGATTTTTCATCCAGGTGGACTGGCCAATACCCAGCTTTGGCATCAAGTTTGCTGAACACTTTTGCCATTGCAAATTTCGGATTCAGCTCTTCAACTGTTGGTATTTTGTAGGGGCATCTTTCCAGGTTGGATTTTAGTTTCTGTGGGTCAATGCATATCCTAAGGGATCCATTCTTTTTCGTACTGAAGGCCAAGCTTGAGCACCAGTCTGTGTGCTCTTCTACCTTTTTTAGCACGTCTTGTTCTATCAGCTTTCCTATCTCTTGTTTCAGCTTGTCTTTGAGGTGGATGCTGCATTTGCGTGGGGGATCAATAAATGGTTCTGCATCCTCCTTTAGCAAAAGTTTCGCTGTACCACTGAAGTTGCCAATTCTGTCAAATTGTTCTGGGTAATTTTGCCTCAGTTGTTCAACCTTAGTGATGGATGTAGGTGGTTGTCGCAATTTTGTGTTTCCGACAGTATCAACGTTTATTGTGAGAAGTTTGAGCTGCTCACTTGTAGACAGACCTACAACGGCGGGTCAAGGGACATCGACAACATAAAATGTTGCAACTATCCATTTCGATGTTTTATATTGGCATGGGATATTGATAGTTCCCCTGCAGGTGATTTTTATTTACTCCTCCCCAGGAGTTAGGCACAAGGCCAGTTTTATCTTACTCCCACAAGTAAGATGTGACCAAAGATCGGGTCGAGAAAGTGGGGTTTGAAAAGCCAGCGCTCGAGAGGTGAGCACTCTGGCCATTTAAAAATTGCCTGGGCAGCCCCGTCGGCATTCCCCGGTAGGGGCGCCTCAGGCAGTAAGCAATAAACTTACTCCTTCCCAAAGAGAGAAGGCAAAGCCTGGGAGGGTGGACCTCCTAGAACTGCACAGGACAGGTGTGCAGTATCCATCGGAACAGATACTACACTTTGATCTTAGCCAAAAGGCCAAGAGAGGTGATTTTTATTTACTCCTCGCGGAGTTAGGCACAAGGCCAGTTTTATCTTACTCCCACAAGTAAGATGTGACCCAAGATCGGGTCGAGCAAGTGGGGTTAAAAGCCAGCGCTCGAGAGGTGAGCACTCTGGCCATTTAAAAATTGCCTGGGCAGCCCCGTCGGCATTCCCCGGTAGGGGCGCCTCAGACAGTAAGCAATAAACTTACTCCTCCCCAAAGAGGGGAGGCGAAGCCTGGGAGGGTGGACCTCCTAGAACTGCACAGGACAGGCGTGAAGTATCCATCGGAACAGATACTACGTGTCGCCACTGTATGACGTGAGCTTTATATGTTCTGCTGGTCGTAAGATATTGAGAGCGATGTCATCTGTTCCATACATTTGTCGAACTGTTCTTAAGGGTAATGTGTTGCCTGATGCTCCTGAATCAATTATCAAGCGGACTATGTGCGGCGAATTGGGGATATGTGGTGGTTATCTGTTTAGCGTTGTGTATGCTTCATCTCTGGGGTGTTTATTGATACTGTCCATGCACTTGGCGCTTACTGCAATGGAGTAGAAATGCGTGTGGTAGTTGTCACAGCTTCTATGTGGTCAATGTGTTTTTTCTTTCCCTGTAGTTGGATTTCCTCGTTTGACTATGATGCTGGTTGTTGCTTCACTTGCTTCTGTGAACTCTGCTTTTGCTCTCATCTTGTTTTTGTTTTATTCTGCAGCATCTAGACCAGTGACCCTTGTTCCCGCATGCAGACCATTCGTCATGATATGCTGGACATTGTCGCGGCTTGTGGCTTGTGTCAAGTTTTTGCATTTTCTGCCCCGGTTGATGCTGTGGATCTTTTCATATTGGGACACATCAAGTAGTTGAAGCTGATCGTTTCCTGCTGAAAGGGCTTCATATTTCATGCCTCTAGCAAGGACATCACTTATTTTGTGACCTTTGGGTTTGCTGTATAGCTCATTTCGGAATTGATCATACGGTGTAGAGGCGATTATCAATTCGATAATACGCTCATGAGGTACTTCCTCCAAGAAGTCACACTTCAGCGCCAGTGTTCCGGCCCTGGTCACAAAATCGTCTAAGCTCTAACTTGGCTTTTACCTGTATTGCATTATATGAAGTCTATGAATTCTGAAGTGCACGTTTGTGTTTAGTTGTGCTTCATAAAAATGCCATAGATCTTGTGGTGACTTTTTTTGTTCATCAGTCAGACCACTGGCGTTTAGACGTTTCAGTCCTTCATCACCTATGCCACGGCAGATTTTTTTGGCTTGTTTGTTTTGGTCTACGATCTCCTCATCTTCCAGATATAACGTCATTTTTTGTTTAAATAGTGACATCGCTTCACCAAGGTCAGGATCAGACCAGTTCATCGTTGGTAAATGAGAAGCCATTAGGGATGTTGCGTCAACAGGCTGTTAAAGGTCAAGCTAAAACAGTCGTTCGTAAGTACAAAAGTATAAGAAATACATTTCTTTATAAATACTTCGTCATAGCAAAGTTTGACCCGCAAATTTAATTGTCTGGTAGATAATTACGTGTCAAAGATAGGTACTATAATAATTTTCGTTTAGCGTGAAAACAAGTTAAAGAAAGAGGAACTATTTTTTCTACCCCCAAAACGCGGATTGCTACATATTTTGGGAGGCTCTGCGCATGCGTCAGATTTCATTCATGGAAGGTCGTGGTGAGTCGCTGGAGCTAGCGCATGCGTGTTGAGCGCACAATTCAAGTGTAAACGGATGAAATCATTTTAGTTTTTAATTAAAATAAACGTGTTTTTCTAATACTTTTTAGGGGGTTGTTCATTCTGACATTTTGATTTATTTCAAACACTTACATAATTAATAAAATGTTTTTGGCGATCTTCTAGTTTGACGTCGTAAATTATCGAGGAAATTGTTGAGCTCGTTAGGCAACGCCCACGCCATATTTGGAGTGCCCATATATGAATTGAATGCTTGTTTACGTTTTGATTTTTGGACAATATATTTTAAACATTATTTTTACACCATTATTTAATTATTTTTACACCATTATTTAACAAAATAAATAGATTTTTATACGATATTTTAAACATAACCAAACAAATAGATTTTTATACGATATTTGAAACATTATTTGTTAAATAATGGTGTAAAAATAATTAAATAATGGTGTAACAATAATGTTTAAAATATATTGTGTCCAAAAATCAAAAAAAAAAAAAAAAAATCAAAACGTAAACACGCATTCTATTCATATATGTGCACTCCAAATATGGCGTGGGCGTGGCCTAACGAGCTCAACAATTTCCTCGATAATTTACGACGTCAAACTAGAAGATCGCCATGTTTTTTTTTTCAATGTAAATATTCATTAAACCAAAAAACAATTTGTGAAAATCGTAAAAGAAAACAAAAAATAATTAAACAAATGTATTTAATTTTATATTCAGTATTTTTTTGTTTTATTCCAAACACTT